>NW_026847438.1:233582941-233699525 GCF_025583915.1 Anolis sagrei ordinatus | reverse complement strand
TGAAGATCTCTCCACCTGTCTTTCTCTTCCTTTTTGGAAACTGATGGCAAATCCTCCCATCAAAAGCCCTCCTTCGCTGCGGTTGGCCCGTCTATCAGCTGGCCTCTCATCCAAGGAGAGGGCTGTTTCTGAGACTCCACACAGGGAGGGGAAAGCAGGCGTGCTTGGAGCCTTAGTGTGGTGTGCATGTGCAGGTGAGGGAGAGCATGTGTGGTTGGAGAGGGTGAAACGAGTACCTTCAAGGTATGGGAGTTCTGTGTGAGAAGTTTGGCACAATTCTATCATTGGTGGAATTCAGAATGCTCTTTGATTGTAGGTGAACTATAAATCCCAGCAACTACAATTCCTTAATGTCAAGGTCTATTTTCCCGAAACTCTACCAGTGTTCACAATTGAGCATATTGAGTATTTATGCCAAGTTTGGTCCAGATCGATCATTGTTTGAGTCCACAGTTCTCTCTGGATGTAGGTGAACTACAACTCCCAAACTAAAGGTCAATGCTCACCAAATCCTTCCAGTATGTCCTGTTGGTCATGGGAGTTCTGCGTGCCAAGTCTAGTTCAATTCCATCATTGGAGGAGTTCTGAAAGCTCTTTGAATGCCAGCAACTACAACTCCTAAATGATAAAATCAATTCCCCCCAACCCAAGCAGTATTCAAATTGGGCGTATCGGGTATTTGTGCCAAATTTGGTCCAGTGAATGAAAATACATCCTGCATATCAGATATTTACATTACAATTCATAACAGTTGCAAAATTACAGTTATGAAGTAGCAACGAAAATAATTTTATAGTTGGGGGTCACAACAACAAGAGGAACTCATTTAAGGGGTCGCAGCATTCGGAAGGTAGAGAAACACTGGTTTAGTGGTTGCACCCTCCCCAATTTTCACACCAACAAAACCATATCAACCAGAGCCTCTTTTTTCCAAATCACAAGGATACTTTTGTCTTTTAAAATGCTCTTCACTTAAGACAACAGACTGTCATAAAGACAGATTATGGAAAAACATAATGGTTTCCAATTGGTAAAGTGTTCAGGCAAGGCTGAATTTTATCACCCCCGCTCTTTAGGATCAGAACATAACATATGGGAAACTGGATTAGATGTGGAGGAAGGAAGCATGAAAATCTGAGGAAGGAGAATGAATAGTTTCAGATATGCAGATGATGCAACACTACTGGCAGAAAATTGCAGACTTGGAATGACTGTTGCAGAAAGTCAAGGAAGTACAAGAGCAAAGTACAGTTGAACATTAAGGAAACAAAGGTTAAGAAATGTTGATTAATTGACTGATTGCATTTCAATGTTGCCTCACATTCCATAAATTCCTAAGGCGATGATCAAAGGAAAATCAATTTAAACAATACAAAGATGAAAACATTTTAAAAACACATCAAAATACTATTTCAAAACTCCTAAAAGTAGCCTAAAAACAATCCTAAGAAAATCAGCAAAGAACAAGAGTGATCTTATCACCTCTGCAAGAATCTACCGTATGCCATGCAGCTGTGGACAAGTCTACATTGGGACTACCAGACACGAATCAAGGAACATGAAAGGCACTGCAGACTAATTCAACCAGAGAAGTCAGCCATAGCAGAGCACCTGCTGAACCAACCTGTAAACAGCATATTATTTGAGAACATAGAAATGCTGGACTACTCCAACAACTATTATGTTGGACTACACAGAGAAGCCATTGAAATCCACAAGCATGTGGACAATTTCAACAGAAAGGAAGAAATCATGAAAATGAACAAAATCTAAACTCTAAAATCAGGACAGTAAATAAAAAGCAACACTCAAAAAAACAGGGGCATTCCAGACAAGAGTCACTCATGGTCAGCTAACACCTCCCAACAAAGGATCCCCCAGGAAGCAACCAGCCAGGCTTTGAAACTGCAAGGCCATTAAATGCTAATCAAGATGGTCCATTTGCAACATTCACATTTGCCTCAAACAGACAAGAGTTCTTTCTCCCACCTTGGACATTCCACAGATATATAAACCTCACTTGCCTAGTTTCCAACAGACCTTAAAACCTCTGAGGGTGGCTGCCATAAATGCAGGTAAAACATCAGGAGGGAATGCTTCTGGAACAGGGCCATGGAGCCTGGAAAACTCACAGCACCCCAGTGATTCCAGCCATGAAAGCACAGTTATGGGTTCCTGAAATTATGGGGATCTGGTCTAAAAATCCAACATCTCCAACCTCTGATTACCTTGTGTCTATTCAGAATTTGGAAACATGGGCTCTTCTGGATTGTTTCTGTCAGAATCTCCCAGCTGCCAGGATATTGATAGTCCAGAAATGTGATTCTCAAAACAGCAGGAGAGAATGCTTCTGGAACCTGGCCATACTGCCTGGAAAACTCACAGCAACCCAATCCTATAACTCAGTTTGAAACAGTTACAAAAGCAATTTTAAACACTGAATCCCACACAGAACAGCAGTGTTTTAGCTGGTCAAAATATTGTTCAAAATAATGCCAATAGATACATAACTTTAAGATGTCATTTAGCTGTGTGAGTTTCATTAAACACGCAGTTTTACATTTTTAGCCCTTCTGCAATTGACATATTAGTTTATGTCTCACCTGGGCCTGTTCATCTGAAACAACCATTATGTCACTTTGATTTGCCTATGTGTCGGCTGATTCATCAGCCAAGTGAATGGTTGGAACTAACCAAATGGATTCCAGTAATCAGCTGCACATTCTTGGATGGTGCTTAGCTATTCATCAGTGCCTTTAATGCACCACTTTATTCACTGGGATTGCAGAAGCAACCATTGTGCAGTCCCTGTTGCAGAGTGAGATAACACGCAGACTTGTTGGCAGAGAGATAATCAATTGCACAACGCCAATATTCATCAGAAGGGTAGTGAAGCAGAACCACCACTTAATTATGGGAGTGTAGATTTACAGTATGTGAGCACTATGTAGGATTTTAGCCAGTATCTTTTTTTTAATCGCAGAACTGTACCTCCAAGGAGCACAATTTGTTGCTAAAATAAGGCAAATACCTCTAGATTTTTAAAGACTCCTTTACACTATTTTATATAAGCAAGTGAAGCTCATATTTTCCAGTGACAGCTAGTGGGTCCCATATTAGTGGAGTGGCAACTCCTGTTTATGATTTGGATAGCTTTAAAGAAGCTTCCCCTTTTTGGGTACAAATTGTTGTTCAGCACCCTGGATAACAAGTTATGGATTGTAACTTGGAATTGATTCACTGTCCCACTGAATTGATTCAACTACCACCGAACTACCCACACAACAGTCTTTAATTAATTATTATATCTATCTATCTGTCTATCTATCTATCTATCTATCTATCTATCTATCTATCTATTATTGTGGTTGTCAACCTTCCTAATGCCACGACCCCTTAATACAGTTCCTCATGTTGTAGTGACCCCCAACCATAACATTATTTTCGTTGCTACTTCATAACTGTAATTTTGCTACTGTTATGAATTGTAATGTAAATATCTGATATGCAGGATGTATTTAATTCAGTGGACCAAACTGAGCACAAATACCCAATACGGCCGAATTTGAATATTGGTGAGGTTGGGGTGGGGGGGTTGATTTTGTCATTTGAGAGTTGTAGTTGCTGGGATTTATAATTAACCTAAAATCAAAGAGCATTCTGAACTCCACCAACAATGGAATTGAACCAAAATTGACACACAGAACTCTCATGACCAACAGAAAATACTGGAAGCATTTGGTGGGCACTGACCAAGAGTTTTGTAGTTGTAGTTCACCTATATCCAGAGAGCACTATGGACTCAAACAATGATACTGTAGATCTGGACCAAACTTGGCACAAATACCCAATATGCCCAAATGTGAACACTAGTGGAGTTTGAGGATAATAGACCTTGACATTTGGGAGCTGTAGTTGCTGGGATTTATAGTTCAGCTACAATCAAAGAGCATTCTTAACCCCACCAACAACAGAATTGAGCCAAAATTCCCACTCAGAACCCTCATGACCAACAGAAAATACTGTGTTTTCTGATGATCTTTGGCGACCCCTGTGACACCCCCCTTGTGACCCTCACAGGGGTCTCAACCCCCAGGTTGAGAAGCACCGATCTATCAGCTAGCTACTAGCTATCCATCTCTTTTCTCTTTCTTTTTCCTCCCATCCTTTACTCCCCACATTGACTGGTTGTATGATTCAGTTACATCTGTCATGTGAGGAAAGGATGCACATCATAGAAATCGTAGACATCACACCAGAGTCATCTCTTTTTCAACATTATACGGCCGTTGGCACTGAAGAATACAACCTCGTATTGTGCTCCTGGGTTTCTATTGGGCTCGTCTGTGTCCCACTTCTCTCTTTGTGGGATTGCAGCAGTTATGTCAACTCTCATCTTACATTTGTAGAAGATTCCTTCATCCTGGATGAACAGAGAGTGCCTTGAAGACTGACATTAAAAAGAAAGATGACCTCACTCAACTGCTAAAATAGAGAGCAGTATAACGGAAATCTACAGAGCTTTTCATGGCAGCAAATCGACTGCATGTGCTCAGAAAAGATTCCATTAAGAAGTATTAGAAGCTGGATTTACACCTAGTTTGTCACTTGGGATTTGCTCTTTTGCCAACTGAAAAATAAAATAATTCTGTTCCGCAAACAGGGCCAGCGTAGTCAAGGTACATAGCTCTCAGACATAGTTTTTACTTCCATAGGCTGGAAAAGCCAGAAAGTGCCTTTCCTCTTACATGACAGGAATAGTGGAAAGTGTTCTCTTAAGGGAGACACTCCACTCGAACTAATGGGGAGGCTAGTCAGGACAACACACCTTTATAATTCTTCATGTGAAATGCAACCTTATCCTATATATTGACCACCGTCCTGCATAGTTCAGCATCTATGTAAATAAAAATGTAGTGTTCATTTGTGGGATTAACATAACTCAAAAACCACTGGATGAATTGCTGCCAAATTTGGCCACATGACACCTACTAACCCAAGGAGTGCCCATCACTAAAACATTTATTTTGTCATTTGGAAGTTGTAGTTGCTGGGATTTATACTTACAATCAAAGAGCATTCTGAACTCCACCAGTGATGGAATTGAACCAAACATGGCACACAGGACTCCCATGACCAACAGAAAAGACTAGAAGCAGGCCTGTAGCCAGGATTTCGTTTCGGGGGGGGGGCTGAATTTTTTTCAGGGGGGGGGTTTCGGGGGGGCTGAGTTTCGGGGGGGGTGAGTCTGAGTGAAAGAGGGTCTAGCCTAGCAAACCTTTTGTATCATTACCCCAATACCCCCATGCATATGGGATATATTGAGCATGGTGATCAGATCATGATATGAATAAACATAACAGTTTAAATAATGTACCAGTAAGGCCTTCTCGCGGACCACCCTGAGAATTTCGGGGGGGGGGGGGGAAGCCCCTCAAGCCCCCCCCCCCCGGGCTACATGCCTGACTAGAAGGGTATGGTGGGCATTGACCTTGAGTTTGGGAGTTGTAGTTGACCTACATTCAGAGAGCACTGTGGACTCAAACAATGATGGATCTGGACCAAACTTGGCATGAATATTCCATTTGCCCAAATATGAACAGGGATGGAATTTGGGGAAAATAGACCTTGACATTTGGGAGTTGTAGTTACTGGGATTTATAGTTCACCTACAATCAAAGAGCATGCTGAACCCCACCAATGACAGAATTGGGGCAAACTTATTACACAGAACCCCCATACTTAAGGACATCCAGTCCAACTCCCTTCACCAGGGCAAGAAAATGTAATCAAAGCCCTCCTGACAAAGAGCCATCCAGCCATAGATATATATGATTCACACACACACAGATATAGTATCTAGATTTGAAAGGGGCCCCTAAAGGACAATTATATGTTACATGTTCCAGAGTAGGCAAACCAGACAATCTCCACATCAACACTGACAAAGAAACAGCAAGAAATACTGTTTACCCACAAGCATAAAGAAATTATATATATTAGAAACCAACACTTTCTAATTACTTTATTTTCCAGATCACCAGACTGGGCCACAGCAACGCGTGGCAGGGGGCCGCTAGTAGTGTAATATTGCTGCATATGGAACTACACCACACTGAGACATTTACGGTAGAACAGCTGAAGCCCTTGCAAGGCCATTTCATGCTTGCTGCAGAATGAGAAGGCTCTCACAGATGTATATGGTTATGTCTCAGATTCAAAGGCCATTCATCATCTGTTAAGATATCTCTGGAGGTTTCAGTGGTTGATGTATCTATTTTGCAACTGGTTACAGGAACATAGCCAGAGGCTTATCTGATCCCTTGAGCTCTCCACCAAGCATGGAATGACAGTGAGAGGGCTTCAATAGATTTGCAGATAGGTTGGGGAGGGGGGGTTCATCTGTTGTGAAGGAAGAAGGAAATAGCAACTTCTACACCAACTTCTTGGGCTCCCTGGTGATGCACTGAGCTGCTGAACTTGCTGACCATAAGACCAGTGGCTCAATTCCAGGGAGCAGGGTGAGCTCCCATTGTTAGCCCCAGCTTCTGCTGATTTAGTAGTTCAAAAACATGCAAATGTGAGTAGATCAATAGGTACCAGGAAGGTAACGCCGTGCCGTGCAGTCATGCTGGCCACATGACCTTGGAGGTGTCTATGGACAATGCTGGCTCTTCAGCTCAGAAGTGGAGATAAGTACCACTCCCCAGAGTCAGGCACGATAGACTTAATGTCAAGGGAAACCATTATCTTTACAGCAGTCCAAAATCAACAGAGTTCTCCTTATTTATTCCACCAACAGAATATTAGCCATTGCTAATGTTTGTCTTTGTAGTCCCAGATAATGGCAAAATAAGGGGAAAAGGAGAGATATGCCCTTTGTGGACTGCTATAGATAACCATTGGTCAAGATCTGGTTTTATGACCCCCAATTGTCAACATATTGGGTTGCAGCCACTATCTTAAGAATGATTGCAACCCAATCTGTCCAGTTTGTGTTTATTAAACAGAAAGCTGCTTGTGGAAGTTAAGAACATTTAAGATTCAGGATTGGAGCTAGCTCATGCACAACCCAACTTTTTGATTCTATTCCCACATGTTAGAGCATGCATAGGCAAACTTCGGTCCTCTGGGTGTTTTGGACTACAACTCCCACAATTCCTAACAGCCAGGCTGTTAGGAATTGTGGGAGTTGAAGTCCAAAACACCTGGAGGGCCATAGTTTGCTCATGCCTATGTTAGGGTGTTGAGCTAGATGGCCTTCGTGGTATCTTCTAACTCTACGGTTCTATTATTCTCACTCTTGGGAATACCTAAAGCAACTCTTTGGATTGGGACCTAAGATTTCAGAATCCTTTCCATTTTGAAATGTGAAGTTCTATATATCGAAGAGGTAAATAATTCTAATCTGGGATATTCTGCTTACTTCATCACAGTGATATTTCTGCTGCATTAGAACGAAACTGGCTCGGAGCCCTCCTGGCTTTCATTCAACCAATTTTCTACAAGTGCTTTTATCGGTTTATTTATTATCGATTTTATTATGGTGACAATTAGGTCTCTAATAAAGATTCAAAACTAGCAATTTCCACAGGATAGCTTACTCATCTTGGAAAATGAGTAAGCTAAGGGAATATTTAACACTTTCAACCCCATTTAGTGGCATTGTCTTCCATGTTTGCTGCTGGGAGATTACTATTAGCATATGATCAAGGATCTGGAGAAAAAGCCCTATGAGGAGTGGCTTAAAGAGCTGGGCATGTTTAGCCTGAAGAAAAGAAGACTGAGAGGAGACATGATAGCCATGTATAAATGTGAGGGGAAATCCTAGGGAGGAGGGAGTAAGCTTGTTTTCTGCTGCCCTGGAGACTAGGACGCAGAGCAATGGCTTCAAACTACAAGAAAGGAGATTGCACCTGAATGTTAGGAAGAACTTCCTGACTGTGAGAGCTGTTCAGCAGTGGAACTCTCTGCCCTGGAGTGTGGTGGAGGCTCCTTCTTTGGAGACTTTTAAGCAGAGGCTGGATGATCATCTGTAGGGGTGCTTTGAATGCGATTATCCTCCTTCTTGACAGGGGTTGGACTGGATGGCCCACGAGGGTTCTTCCAACTCTATGATCCTATGATTCTATGGGTGAAAGCATGCTTTAAGACCAAACTTCCCAGCAGCTGTGTCTTATGGTTTCCTTCTCAGCAGGACAATGAGTTTGCTCTGAGTTTTAGCCTGAACTTTAAAGGAATTACCCAATATATTGAGCCATTCCATGGAAACTGGGATTCAGAACCTTGGATAGATCCTCTGAAGTTCAATCTAAAACCCAGATCAGAGGCTCTGCTTTGATGACATGGAAGCCAACATGGGTCACAACTTCATAAGTTCCCTTTCAGAAGGTAGGAATAAAATACATTGTTTGAAATCCTGGAGAGTCTATGTAAAATACAAAGGAAACTACAAGCAATACTGAAGTGGATCAAGAAATGAGTTGATTCATGGGTAATTCTAAGTTTCAACATTATTATCCTCTTGCTGCTTTTCTTTTCTTTTCTGGAGTAAAAACAGCTTCTAAGTGTAATTCTATCAAATCATGGGAATATAATCACATATTGTAGGAAGGCACTGGCCAAGTCCTTGCTCCAGGACTGTCATGTAAATCTATGAATGCAGATTAATTGTGTGTCACATCCCTTGTGCTGAATGGCAAATTTGTGAAAAACGAGCCCAAATGTGAAATGTACAACCAAATGCATTAGCAAGTGTGCAATGCTCATCCATATGCAATGAGCACTGACATAATGTGATTTCATGGTTACAGATGGGGTTACACTCCTTCTGAAGACACAGGTTTGCAGATTGGGGGTGATCCTACACTCATCGTTGACCCTGGAACCTCAGGTGTCAGCAGTGGCCAGAAGTGCCTTTGCAGAGTTAAAACTTGTGCGCCAGCTGCACCCGTAACTTGAGACACCAGACTTGGCCATGGTAGTCCACACCTTAGTCACATCCTGTCTGGACTACTGCAACACACTCTACATGGGGCTGTCCTTGAAGATAGTTCGGAAGCTTCAACTAGTACAGAAATTGGTGGCCAGGTTACTAGCTGGACAGTCTAGCTAAACACAAAGTGCTTGCCATTACCTTTAAAGCCCTAAACGGCTCAGGTTCAAGCTCTCTGTCAAATCACATCTCCTCGTGTACACCATTTCAGACACTGGGATCATTGGAGGAGGCCCTGTTCTTTGTCCCACCCCAATCTCAAGCGTGGCTGGTGGGAACGAGAGAAAGGGTTTTCTCTGTGATCACTCCCCACCTCTGAAACTCCCTCCCTAAAGAAATAAAAACTGCCCCCTCCCTTCTCTTCTTCAAAAAACAATAAAAAAACTTATTTCTGTTCATTGGCATACAGAGAGGAGAATGATTAGAAGTTCACATTCAGTCAATATACCCATTCTGAACTTGTGACCATACTCTGACTCAGTTGGCTTTAGCTTAGTTGGTACCATTGACCTTGCTGGCGTTATTGGATGTATAATATTTTAATAATATTAGATTAATGTTACTGTTGTTTATATAATTTATGCCTAATGTCAGCCATGTTAGATTGTTTCTTGGGGACATAGTTGTTTGTTTTATGTTTCTGATTTATGAATTGGTTCTGGCATTGAATGTTTGCCATCTTTTGTTGTGAATCCGCCTTGAGACCCCTCAGGGAGAGAGGGTGGAATATAAATAAAATTATTATTATTATTCTAACACAAAAACACAATATGTCACAGCAAACGAGGTATAGATGCTGGATTTCATATCACAAAATCACAAGTCGGACACTTCCCAAGCATCTAGGACTGTGTGATCTATTTTCGAATGACGTGAGCAGATCCGAGTAAGGTGGCCTTTTGCAGTTGACAGATCATGATTTTTGTCGATGTTTATTGTCTCCAAATGCCGGCTGAGGTCTTTTGGCATGGCACCCAGTGTGCCAATTACCACTGAAACCATCTGTACTGGTTTATTGCAGTTTGATTTTGAGGTCCTGATAATGGCTGAGTTTTTCTTGTTGTTTTTCCTCAATGCAACTGTATGGTGAAATCAATAATCCAAACTTTTTTCTTTTCCACAATTGTGATGTCTGGTGTATAGTGTCATACAGCATTTTTGTGCATTTATTATTATTATTATTATTATTATTATTATTATTATTATTATTATTAGAAACACAACAAGATGAGTCCACAGCAGACGCTCTATTGGCTGTTGTATTGGATCACACCTTAGACAGTTCCCAAGTGTCTAGGACTGTGTGATATATCGGCGAATATTATTATTATTATTATTTCATTTCTGCAAACTGAATGGGAATGTGACTATTCTGCATTGGACAAAAATGTTCAATGCCTTCCATAGGGCAACTTATGCATGTAAGACATCAACAGCATTTAGTCATTATGATGCGTTAGAGCTGGCTGTGTCTGAATGCAAAATGATATAGGCATAGGCAATAAGAGCAAGTGAGATATATTTGGTTATTTAAATACACAACCAAATATATTTCTGGAAAGGAATGTGGGGAAATTGTTCTAAAAGTGAGACGGCTTTTGAGAATACCAAAAATGTTTCTGGTAAACAAGAACTAATTTCACCTTAGCCCTAATTTTAACCCAACTCCCCTCTTAATTAGCCAGATGCAATTGCACTCTTTGAAATCATATATCAATTATGCTTTTGCTCAAACTGTGTTTTTTCCAAGAGGCTTACATGTTTATACAGTCTTCCCTAGGGCCCGTTGGATTTCTTGGCATCAACTCCCTCTGGAATGACTCCAAACATTGTTTGTTTTTCTCAAATATTTGAGGCTCAAGACACTAATCACCCAAACCATTCATCAATTAGTATATTTGTCACAAAATTAAACTCGGTTTCATTTCACTGCTGTTTTTGCTGAATTGCAATTCAAGTATATGCATCACCCTTAATCTAGGCAATGGGATGAATCCCAGGACTGCTTGCAGTTTAGGAATAGCTTAATCCCCACTTTTGCAGAGTTTGGAAAAGGGTTTTATAATTAGAGGTCCCAGAATACCCAAGCCTACATAGCCAGTATCCAGAATTTGGCTTTTCAATAACTCATAACTGATAGTACAAGGGTTATCCAGAAAGTAAGGTTACAATATTTAAAAAAAAATACAAAGAATGAATGTATTTTAATAAAAGGTACATGGATTGTAGCATAGGTATTACATTATTTTTCCACATAATCACCATTCAGTTCAATACATTTTGTCATCTGTGGGATGAGTTTTTGATGCTTGTGTCATAGAAGTTTCCTTCCACCTTTTTCAGTCAGTTCATCACTTCAATTTTCACCTCGTCTTGTCAGAAAGTGTTTTCCACTCAGGTGTTCCTTCAATTTAGTGAACAGATGATAGCCACTGGGTGTGAGATCAGGGCTGTGAGAGGGGTGGCTTAAAACATCTCAACCAAATGAAGTCAACAACTCTTGTGTTGCATGAGCGGTGTACGGATGGCATGGTCATGAAGGAGAAAGACTCCCATCTTCAGCATCTCACGACTTTTGTTTTGGATGGCTCTGCAAAGTTTCTTCATAATCTCACAATATATTCCATCCCCATTTTGTTACATGCGGTCTTGATATTATGTCCTCTCCATAAACTGAAATGATTTCATGATTAATCACAGCGGCGTTCATGCCCTTAGCATTTAGGTAGCATATTACAGTGCAAACTTCGCACTTGGAGGGAAATGGAATGAGGACATTCATCTCTAACCTTCATCACAATGCCAAGTGATAAGCAACTGATGACTGGCACTGCTCGTTCACTTCCACTGGCTTCCCACTACATGGCAGTGATACCAACTTCCCCTGAGAAAATTCCCTGCAAGAGGCGACTCGACCCATTACGCAAAGTAAACATTTGCAGTATAGTTGATTTTGCCCAGGGGGAAACTAGAGATTGACATATGTGAGTTGTAGTTACTTGGATGTATAGTTCACCTACAATCAAAGGGCATTCTGAACTCCACCAATGATGGAATTGAACCAAATATGGCACACAGAACTCCCACAATGAACAGAAAATATATATCAATGATTGGGGGGGGGGGCAAAATACTGTTTGCTTACCGTTGAAAATTACCTAGGGCCACCTCTGCTTGTAACCTTACTTTCCGGATAACCCTTGTATGTCCAAAGTACAACACTCTTAGTTTAATCATTTTGGATTCTAGGGAAGGTTCAGGATTAGTTTTTCACAGACTGTCTTTTTGATAGTCTTTGAAATCTCACCAAACTGGCCAGATCCTCTGTCATGTACGACATTTCAAATAACCACAAATTGGAACTACTGTAGCATGAATGAATCTGCATTTGGTAGATACATTCTTCATAAAGATGGGAACTTAATGAGCATCAACACATGCCAGTCAAGAGAACTGAATTGGCCTTGCTCATGTTCAGAGATGGGATATTCTTATTAATATCACATGCTGGGGAGAAACAACATGGAATGGACACAATAGTCAAGAGCAGCGAGAACTTGAAATGCTAGTCTTTTGATATGTTCTATTTGGAGAGGGACGAAACTGCACATTGCAACATCTACTTAGGCAATAGTAAGTTAAGACTCCTCAGAGTGATGCTGTTTACTTATATCAGACACTGGAGATTCCTGGGCAGGATACAATATAAGAAGATTTCCTTTTCTTAAAAAGCCGTGTCTGATCAACATGTTCCCAAGTTTTGATACGTTCTTCTATATTGTCATTGTTCCTTGGTCTTGTTCTCTGGTTTGCTTTTTTTTTGATCCTGATGTTTAACATGTCCTTCAGTCTTGACTTCTGGTTTCCATCACTCAAGTCCTGGCTCATCTATCCACTCCTGGATCTTGTTTCCTGAGGCATGTGATGTCACTATCTACGGTTCAGCTCTGAAAACATGCCATGTTGTTTTCCTCTTGAGTTTGAAAAAAATTCTGGCTTTGATTATGGAAAATTGTCTTCATCATTACAGCCATCACACTCAGTGGGAGATGCATTCAATGTCCACAACAATACACTCTCGATGAGGAAGATGGAAATGAATATGAGTGATGGTATTCATACTTCTCCATTTTATTTGCTTCGGAGGAACTCATTCACCCATTCTAATGTTGCTTTTGTGTTTAAATGCTGCTGTGTTGTTTTTAAAAAGCTTTTGGGGTGTGTGTTTTTCATTCTATTTAGATCAGTGGTTCCCAACCTGTGGACCAGGCCAACCAGTGGTCTGCAAGAACTAAAATATGGTCCATAGCCCCACTGTTACTACACCGTTACAACAAGAGCAACTCCTCTCACAAAACACTCTTGTAGTGCCAAGGCTTATTAAACACGGTTTTCTCTGGGTGAGCAGATGGTGACTACTGGATGGCAAAACTTTCAAAATTTTCATTATAAATGGCAGTTCCTAATTGGTTATGTCATAAAAATCGCCAATAATGAAATAATAATAAAATGTTGAAAGTTTTGTTAGAGTTCTGAAATTTTCACCACCAGAACTTTAGCAACACTTTAGAAGTAAAGCACCAGCACCCTCTAGTTTTGTAAGTACTTTAGAACCATGCCTAGAAACTAGAGCTGATGTGGTCTATCCAATGCAATTTTCTGAATCAGCACCCCAAATAACCAAACGGAAATCTAAAATTGACCAAAATCAGATTTGCAACCCTTTTGGTACTAAAGTTGGAAAGTGGTCTCTGTCAAAGTAGTCCCTGGTCAAGTGGTCCCTGGTCAAAGAGGTTCCTGGTTAAAGTGATCCCTGGTCAAGTGGTCCCTGATTTAATAAAAGGTTGGGAACCACTGATTTAGACATTGGAGGGCTCTTGCTCTTTTGGTCCCTTTCTCCATCCAATGAAGTTTGCGCAATAATATCAACCTGACTTTTTGGTATTTTAGCTACAATACTGTGGTATGAGAGGAGGTCCATGGAGTGGACACTATGGGTTACTGCACTAGATTCACAAAGACTAGAGATGCCATCAATTCCTAAAGATGGACTCAAATATAGTGTTGGACTGACCCAAGAGCACAACCCCAATGTAGTGTAGTTAATAGCCAGCCAGATCTACTACAATTTAATGCTGAACATTGGGTTTGAACCATCTCTGGTATGTTAGGAACAGACTTATGATGCTCTGGTGCTGTTGAAGACCTCTCAGTAGACAAGTCCCACCACCAGTACCTCCTCCTCTTTTGTAAATCGAGCACCACTGAAATTAGGCAGCATTATTTTGAAACAGATGCACATATTTAGTTTCAAATGTCCAAAGCATGTTGGATTTCGCACACATATATCTTGGAAAAACAGCACCCCAAATTCCAAATTTGTGTCAAGCGCCATGGCCATCTGTTTGAGCTGTTCAAATGCCACATCTAAAAATACCCTTAAAAGCTGTACAATTAGAAAGAGACAAGAAACTTGATGCATACCCAAAGGAAAAGGAAGAATGCCACAGCCTTCAGGGATAAACACAGGCAAAGGAGGCAGGAAGGCTTTCATAATCACAGCAGAGATATTTTCAAAGAAATGTTGATTGCTTCTTTTTCACAGCGGTTTCCCACACATTTTCTTCTGTTATGAAATAATTAAGAAGAGAGTGAAGAAAATTATTAAGAAGAGAGTGGTGCCAAACATCTGCCCCTATGTTCCCCAGCATGTTCAGAATGGAAACTGAACAAGGAAATGGTGGCTAAGTAATGGTAAAAACCAAGATATTGAGAAAGTGGCAGAAAAAAGCGTGAGGATGACTCTTTATATTTGGGGGTTTCTACAGTGATCACAGAGTTTGCATTAAGTTTTTGTCTTCCTCAATGTGCAGACCAAGCTGCAGACCCAAAATTGCTCGATTGCTCAGACTTGAAGACAAAATCAACCTACAGGACCTCTGCTAATGCTGACAACTTAAGCTGGATCTGGAGATTTGGGTCAGTAGCAGCTGATGACCCCAATGTTGACAGGATGTTGAATCTTTTCTGGATTTTAATCTGAATGATAAAGGAACAATCCAAGTGATGGACCAATTCAGACAGTAGGGTTCAGCATTTTGTATCATTCCACTGCCATGGGAGCAACAAGCCACTCCTGGTTTAGGAGTAGGACAATTTTATTTAGGTTTAGAAGTCAAAGGCATAGCAGTGTTAGTCTAGAATTTCATTTATTTTATTTACAGCATTTATATTCCGCCCTTCTCACCCCAAAGGGCACTCAGGGCAGATCACAGAACAAATACATGGCAAACATTCAATGTTATTAAACAGACAGGACAGACAACAGATAGAAGTATATGTCAGCATTTTTCCCAACTTCGGTGTCATGGAGATGGTGCTCGATTCCTACCACAGGGGGGTGCTGTTGCTCCATCCTCTATGAGGAAAACCCCTTGATCACAGACTTCCTCCTTCCTTTGATCCCTGACATTTCCTGGTATTTCCTTTTTATGGTGCTGTAAAATACCTCCTCACTTAAGCGATGCCTAATTTCTCTACTCACAGCTCACAGCTGTTTTCAAACTGCTTAGGTGGACAGTGAGCTGGGCTGAAGGTTGGGTGCTCACCCTGACCTGGACTTCGAACCACCAACCTTTCGATTGATGTGCTCTATTGCTGCTGGTGATTAACCAGCTGTGCTAAAGCCCGGCCCTACAATAGAGTAGAATAGAATATCAGTATGCAAAGGGATCCTATAGCCCATTGGATTCTAATAGGAGAAATTTTGTAGCATCAGCTTTCTTAGACTATTTCCTCAAATCCATGGATTCCACCACCCATGGCTTGAATATATATATATATATATATATATATATATATATATATATTCCAAAAAGTATACCTTGATTTTGCCATTTTATATAAGGGGTCACCATTTTACTATGCCATTGTATATCATAGGATTTGAGCATCCATAGATCTTGGTTTCCATAGGGGGTCCTGATCTAGCAGATACCAAGGGGCCATTGTATTCTTGACTGTCTGTATATTTCTACCTTGATTCTTCTACATGCCTTTACAAGTGGCTGTTTAGTATCTTTTCCACTCAGTTACTCACAGTGCACTGCAAAACCACACTTTGATATGATACATTACATGTGCTTTTAAAATATGTAATCTGATGTCTAGACTATTGTTAGCATCTTTTCACTCAAGTAGTGTGTCGTTCATACTTTTTCCACTTTCTGTAATTCATCTGCTATGAAATGTGTAGGATGTGTCTGTACGTAGAGCTTGGGAAAGGAGTTGGTTCTTTTTGCTATATTTTACTATATTTTTCTGAGCTACAGCTGGTAGAATCTGAGAGCTCGAATGCAAAAAAGTAACTTTTTAAAACTGGTTATGTAAAGTATGTGATGGGATCTGCACATCAAGACAGAATGCATTATTATGACTGGGAATTACACTTTGCCTGTAACTCTTTTCTCTATTCTGCACCTTTACTCCTGAGACCAAACCACAACATAAGGACAGTAGTATGAGCTACAGCCTAAAGGTGCTGGAGGAAAATTCTGAGAGTGCCTTGGACTTCGAGAAGTTCCAACCAGTCCATACTTCAAGAAATAAAGCCCAACTACTCATTGGAGGGAAGGATATTAAAGGCAAAGATGAAGTACTTTGGCCACATCATGAGAAGACAGGAAATCTTGGAGAAGACAATGATGTTGGGGGAAATGGAGGGGAAAAGGAAGAGGGGCCAACCAAGGGCAAGATGGATGGATGGTATCCTTGAAGTGACTGGCTTGACTCTGAAGGAGCTGGGGGTAGCGATGGCCAACAGGGAGTTCTGGCATGACTTGGTCCATGAGGTCATGAAGAGTCGGAAGCAACTGAACAAATAAACAACAATATGAGCTACAGCATGTGAGTTTATGCTGTTGCATAATTTATTACACAAACTCATTGATTGCACTTTAATTTTACATGAAGAGCTTTGACTACCATAGGAGGATGTAGAAAATGCAGAGAAGTGTTCCATCTAGTAGGTCTCCATACAATTCTGTGGCCAACATCCACCAGAAGTTCTGCTGGAAGTTGGCCACAGAATGGGCCTAGAGATTCCTGGAGAGACCTTCTTAATAAAATGTATGAAAAATAAAAGCTGTAAATATTTAAGCCCACAAATGTGGAGGACTAAGCGTATTGTTTTCTGCTCTTTTTTATAGTCATAGTCTGAGTATTTGCTGGAAAATACATGAAACAAAGAAGTTCCCAATGAGTAATGATCTCCAAGGTCAGTGTCCAGACATGACACCAATTGAACCTGAAATCTTCTCTTCTCCCTGACCTACACTCCCTTTCCTCTCCATCTTCTATTGAGAAAGTTATTTGTTGTGGAGCTGCCATTCTGAACATCATACAAATCAAACCCTTATCTTTTGGACATTCCCAGAATCCTTTGCATAAACATTAATGTCTTTGGCCTCCTTTTTTTAGCAGTGACAGCAACCAACTGCACCGTTGCACTTGACTTGACCTGTGCAGAGTGAAGCAATCCCATAAGCCGAAAGCCAACAGAAGCTTGGATTAATGGGGTGGAAACAGGAAACCGTCGCTCAGATAAGTACTAACACTGAAAAAGAGACTGCAATCAATTACTATCACAAAGCTTTCGCTTCTGCTAAAAAGTGGCGAAGAGAACCATTGTTTGAAGGGAGCCATTGTTTAATGCTAAACACATGCGCTTGGAGTGGTCTGCATACAGATGTTTGGAGCATTTATATGCAAATCGGCATTTAGGAAAGACACATGGCCATATGGAAATGCTTAATCGGCCTGGCTACACAGGTACGGGATGCATGCTTGGAGGAATGCAAATACATGCTGTCAGCTTTGAGACAAGGGCCTTTAGTCAAGGATTGTTGGTACTGTCTAGACAAAACAAGGAAACCATAGAACTTCACCACTGACTGAAATCTTTCCCCATTACAATACTCTTTCTCTGCTTCCCAGAAGGAAAAAATACATTCCTCTTGTACTCTTCAAGTGGGCCATAATCCCATAGGCAATAGAGGATCCAAGATGAGTTGTCTTTCATAACAAGATAGTTCTTTGAAAGGAGCACAACTAAACCTCAGTTACCTGAAACTCATAGTTAAAATGTGTCCCTCTGTAATTAGTGTTTGCCTTCTTCGTAGGCACTCCTCTTATTATGCAGGGAGAAGCTGACTGTCTAACAACAGAAGGCAATTGTACTTGCCTTCAGCGGTTTGGATGGTAAGAAATGCAGATCGACACAGACAGAGGCTGGATGAGTCAAAGGCTTGCTCTGAGACAGGCAAGGAAGGGTTTCCTACAATGTGATGCCACCATGGCGTGTTTGTCAAGACTTGAGCACATAGAACTGTATGAACCTGTGACCTATCAACAGGATTTCATCCTGCCAATTATCACCATTTGCCACCGGGTTCTTCAACAAGCTTACAAGTTTTGTTTTTATTTACTGTAATTGACTCCTATTACACCTTATAATGTGGTTCATTACAAGGAAGCACAACAGCCCCATAACAACAGAATCCATACCCATACTTTCATATATCCAACTTGTATAAATTCTGAAAGTGCCTTGGACCGCGAGAAGATCCAACCGGTCCATACTCCAGGAAAAAAAACCCAACTGCTCACTGGAAGGAAGGATATTAGAGGCAAAGATGGAGTACTTTGGCCACATAATGAAAAGACAGGAAACCTTAGAGAAGACAATGATACTGGGGAAAATGGAAGGAAAAAGGAAGAGGGGCTGACAAAAGGCAAGGTGGGTGGATGGTATTCTGTAGTGACTGAACGAATAAACAACAACATGAGCTACAGCATGTGAGTTTATGCTGTTGCATAATTTATTACACAGACTCATTGATTGCACTTTAATTTGACATGAAGAGCTTTGACTACCATAGGAGGATGTAGAAAATGCAGAGAAGTGTTCCATCTAGTAGGTCTCCATACAATTCTGTGGCCAACATCCACCAGAAGTTCTGCTGGAAGTTGGCCACAGAATGGTCCTAGAGACCTAGAGATTCCTGGAGAGACCTTCTTAATAAAATGTATGAAAATAAAATCAGTACATATTTAAACCCGCAAATGTAGAGGAATAAGCATATTGTTTTCCGCTCTTTTTTATAGTCATAGTCTGAGTATTTGCTTGAAAATACATGAAACAAAGAAGTGCCCAATGAGTTATGATCTCCAAGGTCAGTGGCCAGACATGATACCAATTGAACCTGAAATCTTCCCTTCAGCTTGACTTTGAAGGAGCTGGGGGTGGCGATGGCTGACAGGGAGCTCTGGCGTGGGCTAGTCCATGAGTCGGAAGTGACTAACAAACAAGCAACAACAAAAAACAAGGAAGTACAACAGCCCCATAACAACGGAATCCATATCCATAGTTTCATATAATCCATGTCAGGGAAAGGTGGGATGTTCTCTCTAGGAATTTGGTTGATCCTCCTGGCAGTTTTTCATGAGCACAGCTTACAGGTACTAACTATATCAATAAATCTACATGGCTAAAATGCTATGCTAATATACTTTTTCAACCTTTTCGTGCACATGCCCTCTAGTCAGAGTTGTCATTATTGCCCAATTACATGATGCTTTGGATCTTGTAGTTTTGTCTGCATGTGTTAGAAGCATGCAATGCCATTTTCATTATTGCTGTTTTTTTATAGTCCCTGATTTTGAAAATTTTTCCTATATTTTAGCTGCAATATTAGAATAATAGAATCATAAAGTTGGAAGAGACCTCATGGACCATCCAGTCCAACTCCCTGCCAAGAAGCAGGAAAAATGCATTCAAAGCACCCCCGACACATGGCCATCCAGCCTCTGTTTAAAAGCCTCCAAAGAAGGAGCCTCCACCACACTCCGGGGCAGAGAGTTCCACTGCTGAACAGCTCTCACAGTCAGGAAGATCTTCCTAATGTTCAGATGGAATCTCCTTTCTTCTAGTTTGAAGCCATTGCTCTGTGTCCTAGTCTCCAGGGCAGCAGAAAACAAGCTTGCTCCCTCCTCCCAATGACTTCCTCTCCCATATTTATACATGGCTATCATGTCTCCTCTCAGCCTTCTCTTCCTTAAGCTAAACATGACCAGCTCTTTAAGCCACTCCTCATAGGGCTTGTTTTCCAGACCCTTGATCACTTTAATCACCCTCCCCTGGACACATTCCAACTTGTCAACATCTCCCTTCAATTGTGGTGCCCAGAATTGGATACAATATTCAAGATGTGGTCTAACCAAGGCAGAATAGAGTGGGGCATGACTTCTCTGGATCTATTGTGACATGGTGTGATACAGGAGAAGGTCCATGGGATGACACCATAGGTTACCATATGGGATGATACCAACCCTAGTGATGCCACTGCATCCGCCTCCTGCTTTTTATTCACCTCTGTTTGCATTGTTTGCATTTCTACTCCCCTTTCCTGCTCTGCCCCTCACTTCACTTCATGTCCTCACAATCCATTCCTCCCTTGCTTCTTGCACTCCACTGCTCACTCCCCCTTTCTTTCTCACTCCCTCTCTCACAAATGTCCTCACAGTGTGTCTTTCCCTTGCTTCTTGCAGTCCATTTCTCATAAATTTAGTTGTCCCTTCCCTCCTATTCCCACTTTTGCCTTGTATCACATCATCAAAACTCAATCCTCCCTTGTTTCTTACACATCAAGGATCTCTCTTGGTTTTTCCTCATTGGGTATTGTTTTTCACTAATTATTGAAAAGGAATGTTCCTGGAGTCTCTAGTTTGTAAAAGCAAACTCAAGAGGAGAAACCCAAATATCGACATAATAGGTACATTTGCACCGTCACGCACTCAGTGATGAGTAATGAATCTAATGGGGCTCAGTCATAACTACGAAGGTTGAACAGCCCCAGGCAGATTTCTATTCAGTTCCAAAAATCAGATAACTGCAATGGAAAAGTAACATGTAAACAGGAAGGGAGGAACGTCACAATTTCAATGGAGGAATAGGGAAAAGGCAAACACAACTCTTGAAAGAAGTAATGTCAGAACACAGGACCTTGGTGATGTGCTGTTGACTGTAAGGGATGTAGCAAAGTGTATTTATAGTTCAGATCCATGAAATTTGCTACTCCTTCTACCACTGCGTGGAGTGAGGCAACTGCCTACAGTAGCATGGCATATACAACTTTTGATCTCAGCTTCATGCAGTTTTGGTTTGACAACACTAACTCTTATGAAAAAGTGTTTAATATGGTTTTAGGACTTCATCAGATGGAGCTGGGGAAAATGAGGGGAAAATAGTCTTCTTTACATGGCATTCCGTCTTTAAGTAAGATGGAGAATTTCCTTACCCCCATCACACAGGATTGCCTACTCCCGCTTCTAGTTCAACCATCTACTTAGAGGAACCGGAGGGAGACATCATTCTAAAGGCAGTCCCCACTTCTCTGGGCTCCTCTCCATTCGGGATACAAGAGTCTAGCACTGTCTATATAGGGCCTTAGCTATAATACCATAAATCACCCAAGAGTCCTAGTGCCCAGTGCTTGTCCTTTCCCACATACCAGAGCCCAGCTTCTCCCACCTCAGGGCAATTTACTTTTATGGCCAGTTCATGTAGCCTTGGAGCATCCTATTCTCCCTTTAGGCCATAAGCCATGTGCTTTATGTCAGCACTAGGGTGAGGTGGAGGGCTGATAGTTGCATGGCATGAGTGATCATGACACCCAATTACACACAATCACAGTCCAAAACCTAATAGGCACTAGAACAGTGGTTCCCAACCTTTGGGCCTCCAGTTGTTTTGGGCTTTAACTCCCAGAAATCCCAGCCAGCTAACCAGCTCTTAGGAACTGTGGGAGCTGAAGTCCGAAACACCTGAAAGCCAAAAGGTTGGGAAACCACTGCTCTAGAAGTTACTGTAGTTGGTTAAAAAAGGGGGAAACAAAGATAAAAAGCTAGCAGTAGCGCAATTTCGAAAGACTATGAAGGAAAAATGATAGGAAAAACAAAGTGATGAAATCTTGAAATTTTGGTATTTCTAATGATTTTAAAAAATTATTATGCCAGACTCATAACATAGGATTTTGGTAGAAAAATGTCAATGCTTGGGGGGAGACTGCCCATAGGAACGCCCTTTATGCTACATCACTGAAACAGGCAAATTTGACAGATCCCATCCCATGCGTTTCCCCCTGTTTTCTCCCATTTCCAAATGAATGCGCTCAGAAGATGATTTCCCCCCATTTCCTGTCCTCGCCATTTCTAAACACTTCTAAAACAGTTCCCTGACAAAGCATCACCGATGACAAGCAGAAGTCTGTTTGTGCCATTTGATGGGCTCTGTGATGCTTCATCAGGGAACTGTTTTAGAAGTGTTTAGAAACTGGGGGACAAGGTGTGTGCATATAATAAGATCTTTAGTTTATCTAATTTTTTAATGGTTTAAACCAGTGGTTCCCAACCTTTCTGGGACCAGAGACCACTTTGACCAGGGACCACTCTCCAACAATAGTACCAAAAGGGTTACAAATCAGTTTTTAGTCATTTTTAGATTCAGTTTGGTTATTTGGGGTGCTGATTCAGAAAATTGCATTGAATAAACCACATCTAGTTTCTGATACAGAACATATATCATCCAGTAGTCACCATCTGCTTACCCACAGAAAACCATATTTAATCAGCCTTGGCACTATAAGAGAGTTTTGTGATACCAGTCACTCTTATTGCAATGGTGTAGTAATGGTGAGGCCACAGGCCATAATTTAGTTATTGCGGACCACTGGTGGTCCATGGAGCACAGATTGTGAACCACTGGTTTAAAATGTAAAGCACATAGCTCTGTGGCCAACTGGGAGCAGCTGCAACACAGACACAATCTGTCCATCTTCTTTTACCTGTGTTGATGAGTACAAGGAAAAGGTGATGTTAGTGGTGTCCCATGTGGACCACTCTGATCTGGCTGTTCACAGTGTTGTGGAATATTCCAGAGTTAGGCAAAATTGGAGATGCTCCAGAAACTTTTGGGTTATCCTTGGTGTTCCCGGACATTCCCTAATTTTACCTGAAGCAGGGCAAAGCTAGCTTAACCAAGGATAACCCATAATACCTAATGGAAGTACAGGGTCATGAATACAGCCAGGAATCAAATAAATGACTGAAGAACCCTATTAGATTGCTCTCCTAACACAAAATTGAGAGAACATCAGAAAAAGAAACTGTATGAACTGGGAAGAACTTGACCTAGTTGTTTGTTTGTTTGTTTGTTTGTTTGTTTTCAAGTATGGAAAGTCACTTTTTGGTAATTTAGCTTCCAGAATCTTCAGCCAACATCTTCATCATAGAACAGAAGTATATCTACTTATGTGTTTAGATAAGGCAGGATGTCTGCTCTCCTTGAGTCTGTATCACATATGTCCCTGTAAGAGAAAAGAGAAGGAAAGCAATAAATAATATTGTTTCAAGAAACAAAACAGAGATCATAAGATGCATTTTCGAAATGTGCTTGCACTTTCTGTACTGTTCTGCCACAACAACATTCCGAACATTTCAGGGCTTAGCTGGAGTCCTCGGCTGGTCTTGCCCTCTTGCAAAACTATCTGGTCTGTGTTTTTGCACACAGACCCATTGCAATGAGTTCTATGGGAGGACATTCATGCAGTACAACACAGAGAATTTCTACATATGTCCATGTGTGAAAGTTAAATCATAGAAACAGCATAAGGGTTGTTTTTATGTTGTTGTTTTGTTTTGTTTTTAGTGAGGACTACCTCTGCCAAATCAGGATAGTTTGAAGGTTTGCAAATGTCCCAGGGCTGGAGTTATTCCTTTCGCAGCATGTTTCACTGCCACTCCAAAAGGAAACTGGAAGTAACCATAATTGCCAGAATGTTAATACTTAATGTGTCATGCTTAATGATATTACAGGTGGAGGACAGGTCCTTTGTCTCAGATTTTTCTGATACCTCAGCCCCTAGGAACCTTACCCAGAACGGCCTTGTTTACTGCCACATCTATCGTATTAAAGCAATGTGGTTATGTATTGGTTTAATGTTAACATAACAATAGAGGTGCTATAGCATATCTATTTTATGTATATTGTTGCTCTTTTCATACATATAATTGTAGTACCAGAGACTTGTCTCCTGTTGATATATTAAGAAGAATTCATTACCTGAAGAAGGTGTTTTCATCACCAACACCGAAACAAGGAATTGCACCCGGGATACCTTGTTGTAACCTGGTCACCATGTAGAACTCTTCTCTGACATAACCTTGGATGCTACAAATAGTCCTTTGAAACATCTACAAGTGACTCTTTAAATCAGGGGTCCACAAACTTTTTAAACAGAGGGCCAGGTCACAATTCCTCAAAATGTTGGAGGGCCGATTATAATTTGAAAAAAAAAAAGAAAAGAATGAATTCCTATGCACACTGCACATATCTTATTTGTAGTGCAAAAAAAACACTTAAAAACAATGCAATAATTAAAATAAAAACAATTTTAACAAATATAAACTTATTAGTATTTCAATGGGAAGTGTGGGTCTGCTTTTGGCTGATGAGATAGAATTGTTGTTGTTGTATGTTTTCAAGTCGTTTCAGACTTTGGTTGACCCTGAGCGAGGGCCGGGTAAATGACCTTGGAGGGCCTTATCCAGTGCTCGAGCCTTAGTTTGAGAACCCCTGCTTTAAATCATCAGACAGATTGGACTATTACGTTTATCTACATGAATATGGACATTTATCCATGACAAAGAGAAGTTGTTTCTCTATATTGTGCATATAAGTAATAAACCTGCTATATGACATCATATTTGAAGTTTCAACAACAATAACATAATACTTTGTGTATCCCTTCCACACAAAGCAGCAGAACATACTTGCGTGCCAATCTCCCAAAATGCCCCCTATCCTGGATTCCAAAATACTTCAAAATGAATGACAGAGATAGTGCTATCTTGTAGAGTTGTGCGCAAAACCCGATTTCATTCGGATATTCATTCTTTCATTCGTTTTGTTCCCTTTGGGAGCACGGAACGGGAAGCTCCCTCCTGGTATGAAAATCAGCTTGACATGAAAGCAAGCAGGAACTCCCCCTCTGGTTTCGTGACCACGTGGCACTCCTAGCTCAACTAAGCTCTAGGTCATTGGCTCTTCCTTTCCTGGGCCTCCTTGAAATGTGCAGCCAAGGCCAAGGAGCTCTCCCTCCCTCCCTCCGTCTCTCTCTCTCTCTTAGGGAGATGGACCTGGCACCACAGGAGCCTGGACAAGGACAAACAAGCAACCCCAGAAAGAGGGATACCTTTAACCCTCCCAGGTTCTACCTCCTCATCCTCCACCATCAACATGGAAAACTTTAGCAGCAGCAACAGCCAGGCTTCCAGCTAACATCAGCAGAAAAGGGGGGACCAAGACTAAGTGCATGCAGCCAAGGGCCAAGGAGCTCCCCCTCTTCCTCCTTCAATCCAGTTTCCTCCTCTACAAAGGGAAAAGAACCAGAAAGAGTGGTAACTCTGATGCTTCTTTAAATTTAGGTCTTAATGAAGGATATGGAAAGGGAGCCTGTGGGAAGTCCCCCCCCCCCCAATAATGGGTGCTTTCTTAACCCCATTGCTGCCAATGTGCTGAAAATTTTCATGTTTTTGTACCCGGAACAAAAACATCCATACAGAAATGTGCCCACTTTCGGGAGGCAAGCAAAAATGGGAAGGGGGGGGGGGCTTCTGGTTCAAACAAGCAAAAATGAATGCACGAATGCACAACCCTAATATATTGCTTTCTGATGGGTCGATGTGCACAAACTTTTTTTCATGCACAAAATGGTGTATAAATTTTCCTTCAGGTGCATATGGAATACAAATGAATTTAGCATTTAGGTTTTTGTCCTGTCTTCCCATACACATTTCATTGTGTATGTATTTGCAAATACAGGTATTCCAAACTCTGACAAAATCCAAAATCCCAAACACATCTGATCCCAAGCTTTTCGGATAAGGGATACTCAACCTATTGTTCCAACTAGCAGCATGTTGAGTAAAGATGGCCAAAAGAAGCTCTAGAACAAAAGTGTTTTTCATAGTTTTGAAACATTGCTTTTGGGGCTGCTATTCCCAGAACTCACTAACCAGCTGGGAAACTGTTGGCTGGGGAAATCTGGGAGCTGTAATCTAAAAAGTACATTATCCCAAGTCCTCAGGCTTTTCTTAAATTAAAACTATTAGACTTATTTAACATTTTTGCTGTGATTATTAGAAGAATCAGTGTGAATGACAAACAAGCAGTAAAGGATATATCATAGTTCTTAATGGAACTCGTGATGCCCTGTGTTGATAAACTCTACGAATTTCCTTTGTTCTCATGCATGGCTTTGCCTGAAGGAATGATAGTAAGGAATTGTGAAAGCTGGTGTCATAATAATTTTACTAAGACTCTTATAAGAGGTGTGGTTTTCCCCCCCTTTGTTCCTGTTTTTGGTAAGGGCTCTTTTTCTTTTATATATTCTCTCTTATACCAATTCCTCTGAACTGAACAGCAGTGCTGACTGACAGATTTAATTGGGTTGATACGATCTGGCATTCCTTAGAATGCAAGAATGTACTGTGAGCCATTTCTCACATTACTTTTCTTCTTTTAGGAATGCTTCTCAACAGTTTTAAGGATACAGTTTAAGTGCAAAATGTGAAAAAGCAAATGTTCAGACTACACAGAGAAGCCACAAGCATGTGGACAATTTCAACAGAAAGGAAAAAACCGTGAAAATGAACAAAATCTAGCTTCCCATATTTTTAAAAAAACTCTAAAATCATAACAGTAAATAAAAAACAAGACTTAAAAAGAAGAGAATTCCAGACAAGAAACAATCAGGGCCGGCTAATCACCTCCCAACAAAGGATTTCCCTGGGCAGTAAGTAGTCAGCCCCTGAAACTGCTAGGGCATTCAATGCTAATCAAGGTGGCCAATTGAAACATTCATACCTACCTCAAATAGTCAATAGTTCTTTCTCCCACCCTGGACATTCCGCAGATATATAAATGTGCTGGTACGGCCGTACCAGGCGCTCCAAATTTATTTGCTTTGTACTAAATGTTTGCTTGCAGTCCTAGGTTTCAGGGACTCTGCAGATAGGTAGCTTCCTTTGGGTGCAGTTATAGGGCAAATCACCTGTCCATCATCGTTAGTTTTGGCTCTGCCCCTTGCTCAGAGCAATTGGGAAGGGAAGGGAGCCATTTTTTAGTTAGTCTCAGCAAGGAAAGCTAATGTACAGTACGTGTGCAAACTTCCCCTGTACAAAAGCTTCAACCCTTAAGACTTTCCGGGGGAAAACAGCCTTAAGAGTCTCCAAAGATTTCCAGGAAAACAGCCCTCAAGACCAAAGAACTCCAGCTGGAGAATATCTAAACCTTTACTGGTAGGTCCACTCAGTGCTTCGAGACGCAGTTCGACCCGGTAGCGGAGCCCATATCAGTAAAGGTTAGATTACAGTCAGCCTGGGAGAAGTTAAAAGGGGGATTTTCCTTTAAAGTAAAGAATAAGTTATTGAAGACAGTTGCCCGTCCTTCACGGGCAAGATTAGGAAGCCACCAGTTGCATAAAGCCTGGAAGCATTTGTTTAGCTTTATTGAAGACAAGAGAAGTTTCTGTTTGATTGTTCATTAATAAAATACTTTGTTATACTTCACAAGCCATCTAAAGATTATTTGTGGTGGAAAACCTCTGAGAACTTCTCCTTGGGACCCCTGGCTTCCTGCTGGGCAAAGGTTGCACATCCTGTTCTAAAGGAAATTCTTTACAGGCCCAGCGCGCGACAGAACAATAAACCCCATTTTCCTAGTTTCTAACAGACCTCCCAACTTCTGAGGATGCTTGCCATAGGTGCAGATGAAACATCAGGAGAGAATGCTTCTGGAATATGACCATACAACCCAGAAAACTCACAGCAACCCATCAGCAAAAGACTTTCGAAGCAGTCGAAAACCATCTTACTAATGCCCTGAAAGATCTCTCCAGCTACTTCAAAGATAACCACCTGAAGCCTAACCCTCTGAAGACAGAAGTTTGTGCTTTCCAGCTACATAACCATGAAGCCAACATGAAATTGAAAATTACCTGGGAAGGCCAAGAGCTCGAGCACTGCTCCCACTCTAAGTATCTCGGTGTCACCTTAGAGTGAACACTAACATTTAGGAAACACTGTATAAACACCAAGCACAAAGTAAGGTAAAGGTCAAGGTAAAGGTAATCCCCTGATGTTAAGTCCAGTCATGTCTGACTCTGGGGTGTAGTGCTCATCTCCATTTCTAAGCTGAAGAGCCAGCGTTGTCCGTAGACACCTCCAAGGTCATGTGGCTGGCATGACTGCATGGAGCGCCGTTACCTTCCCGCCGGAGCGGTACCTTTTGATCTACTCACATTTGCATGTTTTCGAACTGCTAGGTTGGCAGAAGCTAGGGCTGACAGCGGAAGCTCACGCCGCTCCCCGGAATCGAACCTGCGACCTTTCGATCAACTCCGCATCTGTATGCTTGTCCACAATGCCCTGCCTCATGCACAGAGGAAGAACTGTTTAAAGCTACAGACAATGCAGTTCCTGTTGTCCGCTTTTGTGCTACAATTTTTTAGCTGCTTATGTTTCCTCTATATTATCAATTTTATAGTTATTTATGCAATGCTTAAATTGAACAGCTGAGCTGCTGCACTTGTTGGCTGAAAGATTGGAGGTTCGAATCTAGGGAGTGGGATGAGCTTCTGCTGTTAGCCCCAGCTTCTGCCAACCGAACAGTTTGAAAACATGCAAATGTCAGTAGATCAATAGGTACCACTCCGGTGGGAAGGTAACAGCACTCCATGCAGTCATGCCAGCCACATGACCTTGGAGGTGTCTACGGACAACGCTGGCTCTTTGGCTTAGAAATGGAGATGAGCACCAACCCTCAGAGTTGGGCACAACTAGACTTAATGTCAAGGGGAAACCTTTACCTTTATGCAACGCTTTTGACACAAAATAAATAAGTGCAACTCAGTGTTCAATTTCCAGCCAAAGTTGACCATAGAATCACACTAGAGGACCTTCAAATTCATGGATATTCCAGCTAGGTTTTCTGGGAGATGCAGTTTAACATTATCTGCAGGGCTACATAATTCCCGTCCTGCATCCAACCGCTAATCCCAGATAGAGCCCTCTACATCCATAGGAATTTATTAAATCAATACACGCTAACCCCATTCATTTAAGAGATCTGCTCTTGTTGGAACTTAACAACTGGATTTAGTCTTATGACTCCATGAACCAATCTGAGATAACGTTGGATGTGATCCTAATTTACTCACAAAACCTTTGTCCTTTATCTGCCTTGACAGCATTTTCACTTATCCCGACAGATATTTCTTCCTTGTTTCATGTACCTCTGTGGCTTTAGCATCCCAGCATTTTTACCGTCTGTTGGTGTTGTTCGTTTTGTCATTACCTGCCCCTGTTATAGAAACACACCTGGATTTTCTTTAGATTGGGCTATCTTTCATCTGATTTCTTAAGCTAACAGCTGAATGAGCAAATTCCTGGAAGACTTAAGACACTGCAAGATCTGGTAAAACTGATTCATTTTTCTTAAACCATGAGTCAGAAACTGAACCAATATAATCTCTTTCCACCCTGCCCCAAACATTGAGAAACTACAGAGAGATAATAGTCAGTTATCTCTTTTTAAACAACAGGCTCTAACTGACCTTAGTTACCAGGAAATGTGCCCCTTTTCTGGGACATTCATAATAATTCAGATTATTATTTCTAAAGTAAAACGCTCTACAGGAGAGCATTTTACTTTAGAAAATCTAGCTCCTAGTGCTTACTTAGCCATTGCATTCACTGAGCTTGTCACTCTCTTTGAACCAGACCAGACAGTTGACTTAGGCCCCTTCCACACAGCTGCAAAAAAATCCACATTGATTTGGATTATATAGCATGTACCATGCAGCTGTGGACAAGTCTACATAGGGACCACCAAACGCAGCGCCCAGACACGCATCAAGGAACATGAAAGGCACTGCAAACTACTCCAACCAGAGAAATCAGCCATAGCAGAGCACCTGATGAACCAACCTGGACACAGCATTTTATTTGAGAACACAGAAATGCTGGACCACTCTCACAACCACCATGTCAGACTACACAGAGAAGCCATTGAAATCCACAAGCATGTGGACAATTTCAACAGAAAGGAAGAAACCATGAAAATGAACAAAATCTGGCTACCAGTATTAAAAAACTCAAAAATTACAACAGCAAAACAACAGAGGGGAAACAAACAGGCACATAAAATCACTCTCAACAAAAGATTCCCCCCAGGCCCTTCCAAGCCATTGAATGCTAATCAAGGTGATCAGCTGAAACATTCACAGCTAGCCCCAGCAAACAAAAGTCCTTTGTCTCACCCTGGTCATTCCACAGATATATAAACCCATTTTTCCTACTTCCAACAGACCTCACTACCTCTGAGGATGCTTGCCATAGATGCAGGCGAAACGTCAGGAGAAATGCCTCAGAACATGGCCATATAGCCCAAAAAAACCTACAACAACCCAATGTGGACTCAGATAACACAGTTCAAAGCAGATTATCTGCCTTGATATTCTGAGTTATATGTGTTGGAGTATGCAAGGAATCAGTGAGTGTGTGTGTCAACTGTAAGTCTGACTTGGCCACGGTGGTCCACGCTCTGGTTACATCCCGTATAGACTACTGCAACGCTCTCTACGTGGGGTTGCCTCTGAAGACTGTCCGGAAGCTACAACTAGTCCAACGAGCGGCAGCCAGATTACTAACAGGAGCGGGGTACAGGGAGCATACTACTCCTCTGTTGCGCCAGCTCCACTGGCTGCCAATTGGCTTCCGAGCACAATTCAAAGTGCTGGTGTTGACCTATAAAGCCCTAAACGACTCCGGCCCAGTTTACCTGTCCGAACGGATTCTCCCCTACGAACCATCAAGGTTGTTAAGATCTTCTGGAGGGGCCCTGCTCTCGGTCCCACCACCTTCGCAATCGCATCTGGTGGGGACGAGAGACAGGGCCTTCTCGGTGGTGGCCCCTCGGCTGTGGAACTCTCTCCCGATAGAGATCAGATCTGCCCCCTCCCTCCTGACTTTCAGAAAGATGGTAAAATCTTGGCTCTGGAACTTAGCATTCTCAGATTGATGATCGAATTAATAACTGTTGACCACAAGGCGGATGGTGGTGAATTTGTGATTTACCTTGACGAATTGGCTTTATGTAATTCTTGATCTGTATTTTAATGTGTTTTAATGTATTAATGTACTATGATGTTATTATGCTTTAGTTTATTTGTATATTGATTCTCTGTTGTTAGCCGGCCTGAGTCCCTCCTCGGAGGTCAAGAAGACCGGGTTATAAAAGCTCGAAAGAAAGAAAGAAAGAAAGAAAGAAAGAAAGAAAGAAAGAAAGAAAGAAAGAATAAGATGCATGAAGCTGATTGGTTGGGCAATGCCCAGGGAGCAGCCTGAGCCAGGGACTCTTAGTTACTGTTACATTTTTGTTCAGACTTGAGTATGCAAATGCTTGCAGAGAAGCAGAGATAAGTAGAGACAGACAGAGTGTGCTCTTGCTCCATGAGCTGCTGGAGGAGTTTCTCCACATGGACAAAAAAAGACCATTTTAAATCTCTGATAAAAGGGCATTATGTGAGTTGATGCGATTGATCACATGATTGCACATATGTTGTTCTGAACTACAAATAAACGACAACAAAACAAACAGCATTAATTCTGCAATGTAGATGCACCCTTCGCTAGACAGGATGAAGACCAATTAAATAAGGTACTTGCCTAAATATCCTAAAAGCACCAGATTCCCAGCTTATCTTGAGAAGCTCAGCACAGTCAGTCCTGGTTAGTACTTGAATGGAAGACCACCAATGAATCCTAGAGGCCAATGGAGATTCCACCTCAGACATCAGAAGAGCTGCAAGACCAAGAACAAGCCACGAGAGTAAAGACAAAGATCCACCCAGAGGAAAAGTGTTCTTGCCATACATCAAGGGAACCACTGACCGCATAGGGAAGCTGATGAGGAAACACAACATACAAACTATCTACAGACCCACCAAGAAAATCCAACAAATGCTACGTTCAGCAAAGGACAAGAGGGATCCTCTCACCTCTGCAGGAGTCTACCGTATACCATACAGCTGTGGACAAGTCTACATAGGGACCACCAAACGCAGCATTGCCCAAACACGAATCAAGGAACATGAAAGGCACTGCAGACTACTTCAACCAGAGAAATCAGCCATAGCAGAGCACCTGATGAACCAACCTGGACACAGCATATTATTTGAGAACACAGAAATGCTGGACCACTCTCACAACCACCATGTCAGACTACACAGAGAAGCCATTGAAATCCACAAGCATGTGGACAATTTCAACAAAAAGGAAGAAACCATGAAAATGAACAAAATCTGGCTACCAGTATTAAAAAACTCAAGAATTACAACAGCAAAACAACAGAGAGTAAACAATCAGGCACATCAAATCACCTCTCAAGCATTCCACAGATATATAAACCCATTTTTCCTACTTCCAACAGACCTCACTACCTCTGAGGATGCTTGCCATAGATGCAGGCGAAACGTCAGGAGAAAATGCCTCTAGAACATGGCCATATAGCCTGGAAAAACCTACAACAACCCAAACCCTGAATATTCCTTATCTCAGAAAATCCTATAAAATTCATGGGGTTGTCATATGTCAACAAGCAACTTGAAGGTAGGTCTGACTTTTGGCTATTAAAAAGAGAGGTTTGAAGATTATGGAGCAGGGCCGAGAGCTGTAAAAACGGTTGTAAGGGATCGGATGTGGCTCCACAGCTGCATTTTGTCCATTCCTATGTTTAGGCAAAGACGATAGTACAGCAACTGGCAAATTTGTAACTTACAGCAGTATAGTAGAGCCATTCTTGGGAGACTTGATCCTACAATGTCTTTTTGTGAGACCATTAAAGTTCTGTCCAAGAATATGCACTCATTTTTTTCTTTTCATGTGGAGCCTAGAATATGACTGGAGCCTTTATTTCCTGCCAGATTCCTAATGGCAACGGTTTCAAACTTAGCCCTGGAAACTGCTACTGGGTGAAATTCTGTTACTCCAATTCAACTTGCTCAACCCTGTTTCTCGGGGCGGGGGGGGGGGGGGGGAGGATGAGAGGAAGAGTTGCCGAGGGAAGGAGGAACACAGAAGCCGTTTTTAATGTCTGCATTTCAAAGGAAAAGAAATATTAGTCATCCCTTTAAACTCGTAACTATTTTTTATCATCATTCTCTATAATAACTGAAAGAGCTTTGGGAAATTATATCTTGAAAGCTGACTGTTTTTGCTGCTGCAGCTTATTGACCTCTTTGTATAGTTTTCAGTTGCCAGTAGGCTTATGTAATTGGGTAAACCTTGATCCGTTTTGGTGTCCTGGCTTTCAGTGGGGGTCCCAGTCCATTTTTTGGGAGCCTCCCGAATTTAGAAAGGTAGGTTCGCAGCTTGTGTGTGATCCTGGACTCATCACTGAGCCTCAGGTTTCAGCGGTGACCAGGGGAGCATTCGCATAGTTAAAACTTGTGCGCCAGCTGCGCCCATACCTTGGGAAGTCTGACTTGGCCACAGTAGTCCACGCTCTGGTTACATCCCGTATAGACTACTGCAACGCTCTCTACGTGGGGTTGCCTCTGAAGACTGCTCGGAAGCTTCAAATGGTCCAATGCTCGGTAGCCAAGATGCTAACAGGAGCGGCACTCAGGGAGTATATAACTCCTCTATTGTGCCAGCTCCACTGGCTGCCAATTTGCTACTGGGCACAATTCAAAGTGCTGGCATTAGCCTATAAAGCCCTAAACGGTCTGGACCAACTCACCTGTCCTAACGCATATCCTGCTATGAACCAGCTAGGACATTAAGATCATCTGGGGAGGCCCTTCTCTCGGTCCCGCCGGCATCACAAGCACGCCTGGCAGGGACGAGACATAGGGCCTTCTCAGTGGGGGCCCCTCGGCTGTGGAACGCCCTTCCTACAGATATCAGACCGGCCCCCTCCTTACTGGCATTTCGGAGGAAAGTGAAGATCTGGCTGTTCGAACAGGCATTTGATTAGACAGTGTAATTGATTATAGGAACATGGAATAACGGATGATGAGACTGGATTCTGATTCTATTGATGAGACGTAAATGATTGTCATATTGATGTTTAATTGTTGTTATGCTATTGCTTTTAAATGTTCCAATGATTTTGTAATGTTTGTATTGAAACTGTTGTTGTTAACCACTTTGAGTCACCTAAGGGCTGAGAAAAGCAGTATATAAATGAAGTAAGTAAGTAAATAAATAAATATCTGTTTTTGCTCAGGGATGCCAAAAGATTCATTTTTCTATTGGCCCATTATGGAGGGGGGGGGGGCTTCCCAGGCTCCTCTTCCCATCATTTTAGGCATTTAAGCTGTTTATTCTAGATGAGAGGTGTTGGAGGCAGGTGCACATGATAGGGAGATATTGGAAATATAGATATTTATTTAAGCATATATTGTATGTACTTTAGAAGCACTGAAATGTAGAAAAATCAGGTTGTCTCTGTGTTAGAAAGCCAAGCTGACAGGCCAGAAAGGAAATTGAAGGAGATCTCTGTTGAAAGGGGGAAGAGAAGGGGGGCATGTTATCTATACAGCATAGCCCAGGCTATACCTTCTAACTTCTAAGTAAGGAATCTCTCTCCCTCCTGACAGGACAAAGTAGGCCCCTCGCTGGATGGATGTAAGCTGTTTTAGAAAAAAATATAGAGACATGTCTCTTGCATGTTGGAAGATAGAATCTGATATTTCTATGATGCTTAAAGTGACGTAGTGATGACGTTACATATGTAGAAGCATGTTTCTTTGTTTTCCTGCTTTTGAAGAGGTATAAAAGGCAAAATCAACACCTTTATCCTCACTCTGGTTTGCTTTTGGATGAGAGTCCACGCCAAAGTCCCAGCTGGAAATAAAACCATAATTTTCTGTTTCGAGAAAGGGTCGCTCTTGGTATTATCTCTCCTATCTGCTGCAACACTCATCCTTTTTCTCCCAGGTCTGCACGCCACACACACTCTTCCCAAGGCATTTAAAGTGGGCAAGTTCTTAAAGCTGTTTCTTACTCTAGAGGAGAGGCACTCGGCTGCAGGCAAGCGCGCATGCTTTCTCTCCCAGGCCTGCCCTTCACACACACTCTTTCCAAGGCATTTAAAGGAGGCAAGTTCTTAAAGCTGTTTCTTATTCTAGAGGAAAGGCGCTCATCTGCAGTCAGGCATGAATGCTTTAAGGAGGCTTTACCTGGCTGTTTCTACTCTAGAGGAGACACACTCGGCTGCAGGCAGGTGCACGCTTTCTCTCCCAGGCCTGCACCATGCCAGTATCCACACACTCTTTCCAAGACATTTTAAGGAGCCTTCCCACTTCCAGGTAAGGAAGAGCGATGACCTCCTGATAGAGGAGAGGTAACTGGTACAGTTTTCAGGGAAATAGAGTTTTCTTTTTATTTCCTGGGGATTAATAAAAAAGATTAAACTGTGATGACAAAAAGCAGAGGAGGAGCCAGGTTTTTGTACTTCCCGTTACGTGCTCTCGAAGGTACCGAAGGTGCAAGATATGCTGGAGGTACCGAATGAAAACAGATTCATGGAAGAGGAGAGGTAACTGGTACAGTTTCCAGGGAAATAGAGTTTTCTTTTTGTTTGCTGGGGATTAATTTTTTAAAAAAGATTAAACTGTGATGCCAAAAAGCAGAGGAGGAGCCAGGATCGGCTCCTGCTTGCTTTTGTGTCGGGTGGGTTTTTGTACCACGAGGGCCCTTCCCGTTACATGCTCTCAAAGGTACCGAAGGTGCCAGATATGCTGGAGGTACCGAATGAAAACAGATTCGTGCACAAGCCTAATTGCCAGCAGACTGGAAAAAATGCTCTAGCTGTTCATAGCATGGAGATAAATGTCGAAAAATACTTGATCCTGAGTCAGACCATTGCCCACCTAGAATGGAGAAGATTACCTAGTAGGCCTCCAGATCTTCCCAGTTGCTTATGGTCTGAATGCAGGCAAGGACCATTAAAGCCCTAAACAGCTAGGGATGTTTAGACCTGAAGATGTCTTTCCCTATATATTCCTGCCCTCCACGTGGGGCAATACAAAGTAGAGGAATGTAGAAAAGCATCTTCTATTCTTTGGGACTTTGGTTGTAAAATACCCTCCCTTTGGATAACACCAGTGTGATTTCTTTCTGGTACAATTTCCAAGTAAAGCCTATAGGGAGGGAGTAATTTATTGCTCTTTGTCTTTAAGTCATTTCTGACTTATGCCAACTCTAAAGCAAGCCTATTGCAGGATTTTCTTGGTAGAATTGGTTCAGAGGAGATTTGTTCTTGCCGTCCTCTGAAGCTGAGAGAGTGTGTCTTATTCAAGGCCACCTAATAGGTTTCTATGGCCAAGCAGTCTCCAGACTCTGGTCTCCAGAGTCAAATCACTACCCCATGCCAGCTCTCATTTCAAAATACATGGTTTTAAATTGTAATTTTAAATATGGCTTAACGGATGTTTATTGAAGTTGTTTTAATTGTTGCTAAGTTGTATAGGAAACAAAGGCAAAAATTCCTCTGAACAAATCTTGCCAAGAAAACTCTGTAATAGGTTTGCCTTTGGGCTGTTATAGATGAGAAAAAAGTTGAAAGCACACAACACACACCCATACAGGTTTTATAGTTTTGTATCTTGTTCAAGTTATTTATGCTTTTAATCTGGAAACGTTTAAATTGCTTATATCACATGCTACCCTCTGATCCTGTGATAGAATACATAAATAAATATATGCATTTTTAAACATTCTATAGACAGTATAATTGTATTTTAAAGACAACTTTTCATATGTTTTATCCATACATGTTTTCACTTGTATTTATTTTCCCCTTGAGTTGCACCTTTGGGGAAAATAAATCCATGCAATACAGCATCTTCAGCTAATTTCTGGTTTCTCTCATTGTAAAGAATGAAATGCAGACCTGAAGTTTTCCAGCCAATCACAGGCTCCTCAGCTCAGTTTGCTGGAGTTGATGGCTGAAACTCGAGGCAGACATTTGGGTGAAAAGCCAAAAGTGGCATATTGGTGGAGTATTAAAACTTCTCTTGTTATCAAGAAATCAGATCCCCCTCCCAAAAGATGAACTTGACACAAATTCAATACTATCAAAAATTAGAAGACAATGTATTGTTGAAGGCTTTCATGGCCGGAATCACTGGGTTGTAGGTTTTTCCGGGCTATATGGCCATGGTCTAGAGGCATTCTCTCCTGACGTTTCGCCTGCATCTATGGCAAGCATCCTCAGAGGTAGTGAGGTCTGTTGGAACTAGGAAAACGGGTTTATATATCTGTGGAATGACCAGGGTGAGACAAAGGACAAAAGTTTGCTCCAGGCACTGTCAGGCCATTATATGCTAATCGTGGTGGTCAGTTGAAACATTCACACCTAGCTCCAGCAGACAAGAGTCCTTTGTCCCTGGTCATTCCACAGATATATAAACCCTTTTTCCTAGTTCCAACAGACCTCACTACCTCTGAGGATGCTTGCCATAGATGCAGGTGAAACGTCAGGAGAGAATGCCTCTAGACCATGGCCATATAGCCCGAAAAAACCTACAACAACCCATTAGAAGATAACACCAGCATGTAAAGATAATGCTGATGGGATTTGGTGTTATCAGCTTCTAGACATAAGTGCACAGATTACCTTTGTAAGCCTTCCATTGAACTGTTTACATTTGCATAACATTCCATTGTGTTCTCTGAGCTCCTTCCTTTGTATAAACTCGACTGGGTAATTAGTCTCATCACAGACTGTTTTGTATATTGCCCCACTGCATTCCAAAGGTTTGCACCTCTCTTGGGGTGGATCGTCTAATAGACTCAAACTTCAAATCCATCAATGACAATAGTTTATTTTTCCCACCAACAGATTCCTGGATCCTAGTCGGGTCAGCTTTGTGTGGTTTTCAGAGTAGATAAAATGCTCTGTACTTCTCTGTAAGCCTTACATTGGTTCTTTTAGAGCAGAGACTCTGTACTGACATCCTCTCTGGCCAGATTAAATAAACCTCTGTTTGTTGCCTTCGAACCTGGTTTGCATCTTGAATCTGGCTCATTGGAAGTATTGGAGTGCTGGACTCAAACCCATTTTTTGTGGTTACTGAAATTACTCTCTGAGCTTTGTGGTTACTGAAATTACTCTCTGAGCTTTAGGCTGCATCTACATTGTAGAATTAATGCAGTTTGACACTACTATGACACTGCTATGCTATGCTATGCTATGGAATTCTGGGTTTCATTGTTTGGTTGGGCATGATGGAAAGGCTAAAGACCTTTTCAAAACACAACTCCCATTATAACTTAACATCTAATTAATGCATAGTAATTTAACTGCCATGGCTCAATGCCATGGAATCCTGTACATTTTGCAAGTTCTTTAGCCTTCTCTGGCAAGTGCTGGTGCCTCACCAAACTCCAACTCCCAAAATTCCATAACATTGAGTCATGCCAGTTAAAGTGGTGTCAAGCTGCATTAATTCTGCCATGGGGATACAAATGAAGTAATGCATTCAATCTACAGGGAAAGAGAATCATCCTATACATTAGGAAGAACATCCTGATGATAAAAGCTGTTTGGCAGTGGTACATGCAGCCATCGAGTCCGGTGGAGTCTCCTTCTCTGCAGGGTTTTAAGCAGAGGCTGGGTGGCCATCTGTTGGGAGTGCTTGGGTTGTGTGCTCCTGCTTGGAGGTGGTTGAATTTCATGGCCCTTGAGGTCTCTTTCAACTCTATGACTCAATGGCCTTCGGCAAGTCGCACTCTTTCAGCCTCAGAGTAAGGTAATGGCAGCTCCCCAAAAACTCTCTAGGGCTCCTTCCACACAACTGAATAAAATCCCACATTATCTGCTTTGAACTTGAATATAGGGCAGTGTGGATTGAGTTCAAAGCAGATATTGTGGGATTTTCTGCCTTGATATTCTGGATTATATGCCTGTGTGGAAGGGCCCATAGATATGGTCACCAGAAGCTGGAGTCAAACGGAAGGTCTGGAACAATATATATACTTCTTTCTGTGTCTATTCATCCATCCCATAAATATATATAACATTTGAAATGTGTGATATAGCTGGGCTTACAGCTCCTGTCAGACTGTATCAGGAAAAGATAAATGGCTCACTTGATGTGAATGTCCTTGTATTAGAAGCTTGACTTTTCTGCCAGGACTTTGTGGAAAGCCTCCAAACAAAAATAAATGACAATTAAGCTGCTAAGACAGAGTGTAGGATGCCACTTAGTTTTTATGTGTTATCTTAATTTAAGATATATAGTTTTGGGGAACTTCCAGTGTAAAATAATGCAATTAACCATAGAATTGGCCATCTGTCAGGACAGCTTTCATTCTGTCAGGGCTCAATGCTATGGAATCCTAGGAGCTGTAGTTTGATGAGGCCCCAGCGCTATCTGGCAGGAAAGGCATGAAGGATCTAAATATGCAGCATATGACTTCACTTTTGATTTACAGGATATCCACTGCAGTGCTTTCCTCCAGCATCACTGTAAAGGATTATTTCGCAATAATAACAAAATGAACGAAGATAGGGATGAGTGAATTAACCCCAGCAAAAAAACAAGATACCTTTTATATGAAGAGGAAATCGAAAACAAGGGGGTCTTTCAGATCCCTGGGCTGTGACTTCACTCTTCTGGCTACTGAGAGCAAGGCATTGTTTTTAATCAAATGGGGATGTAGCATCGACCTAAAAAGAGTAACATGGACCAAACGGGCTGCCGGCTTCCCCTCCAGGAAGATCCAACTAAAAATAAATACGTGAACACAGACCACAGAGCGGTTTTTATTCCTGGGACAAAGGCGTTTTGTAATGATCCTTGGGCCTTTGCTACAAGATACTAGAGAAACAAGGACCTGTGGTCACGTAGTGGGTTAAACCGCTGAGCTGCTGAACTTGCTGATCAAAAAGCCACAGGTTCGAATCTGGAGAGTGGGATGAGCTCCCACTGTTAGCCCCAGCTTCTGCCAACCTAGCAGTTCAAAAACATGCAAATATGAGTAGATCAATAGGTACGGCTCTGGCAGGAAGGTAACGTCACTCCATGCCACATGACCTTGGAGGTGTCTACAGACAATGCCAGCTCTTTGGTTTAGAAATGGAGATGAACACCAACCCCCAGAGTTGGACACTATTGGACTTAATGTCAGGGTAAAACCTTTATCTACTAGAGAAACAACTTCAGGAAAGCTGCCTTTTATGATGAATTATAGCACTATGATACCATTTCAACTCCCATAGTTTTGTGCTATGGGATCTTGGAATTTGTAGTTTGGTGAGGCACTGGAGTTGAGAAATCTCAACTACAAAACCCAGGATTCTATCTGATGGAGCCATGACAGTTAAAGTCAAATCCTAGTGCAATGTGAAAGAGACTACGGCCCCTTCTACAGTGCCATATGAAATCCAGATTATCTGATTTGAACTGGATTATATGGTAGTGTAGACTCGTATAATCCAGTTCAAAGCAGATAATGTGGATTAGCTGTTTTGATAATCTGGATGACAGTGTAGATGGGGCCTGAGATATTACTTTTCAAAGTAACTTTTCCAAGATTCGATGGCTAGTCTAGAAAAGAGTAAATTGACAGCTTTTCGTAGCTGAATGGGTGTGTTCTAGGGAGAGAGGGCCACGTTATACCATATGTAGAATAGTTGAGAAATGAATAGGGAATGTATTGTCGAAGGCTTTCATGGCCAGAATCACTGGGTTGTTGTAGGTTTTTTCCGGGCTATATGGCCATGTTCTAGAGGCATTTTCTCCTGACGTTTCGCCTGCATCTATGGCAAGCATCCTCAGAGGTAGTGAGGTCTGTTGGAAGTAGGAAAATGGGTTTATATATCTGTGGAATGGCCGGGGTGGGGCAAAGGACTTTTGTCTGCTGGAGCTAGGTGTGAATGTTTCAACTGACCACCTTGATTAGCATTTAATGGCTTGGAAGTGCCTGGGGGGAATCTTTTTGTTGAGAGTGATTTGATGTGCCTGATTGTTTACTCTCTGTTGTTTTGCTGTTGTAATTTTTGAGTTTTTTAATACTGGTAGCCAGATTTTGTTCATTTTCATGGTTTCTTCCTTTCTGTTGAAATTGTCCACATGCTTGTGGATTTCAATGGCTTCTCTGTGTAGTCTGACATGGTGGTTGTGAGAGTGGTCCAGCAGGCGAAACGTCAGGAGAAAATGCCTCTAGAACATGGCCATATAGCCCGGAAAAAGCTACAACAACCCAGTGAATAGGGAATGCTTGAAGAGTGAAAACATAGACTGAATCTACACTGCCCTATATCCCAGGATCTGATCCCTGATTGTCTGCAGTATAGACTCATATAACCCAGTTCAAAGCAGATAATGGGAGATCACATCCTGGGATATAAGGCACTATAAGTATGTCACAAACAGCATGAGTATTGGTGCATCTTAAGGACTCTCTTAGGGGTTAACGCAATTTAGTATCTATGCAGCTCATTATTTCTAACAGGGTCAGGTTTTGCTGCTTTTGTTATCAGGCACCTGGGTGCCCAAATGGGGGTATTCAAGGTCATGTCTGGCCTTCCCATGTGAAACTATTTCAGCTATTAGGTGCTATCTCACAAGAATGATCACAGAGCCTTTTACTAGGAAATTCAGACTTTCTTCCAGACTTCGATGACCTGACCCAACACGGCTTAAGGGACAAAAAGGAATGGAATATCCTTACTTCTTCACCCAATTGACAGCTCCATTTGTGCTGTAGGAGTATTAGCCATCCGCACCACCTTGTAGAACATTGCATTTTGTGTATGCTCAGGGTCTTGGTGGTATATAGATCCTGCCTTAGTATTTGTATGTAGTTTGAGTGATGGGCTAGAATCATAGAATCAAAGAGTTGGAAGAGACCTCATGGGCCATCCAGTCCAACCCCCTGCCAAGAAGCAGGAATATTGCAGTCAAAGCACCCCTGACAGATGGCCATCCAGCCTCTGTTTAAAAGCTTCCAAAGAAGGAGCCTCCACCACACTCCAGGGCAGAGAGTTCCACTGCTGAACGGCTCTCACAGTCAGGAAGTTCTTCCTCATGTTCAGATGGAATCTCCTCTCCCATAGTTTGAAGCCATTGTTCCGCGTCCTAGTCTCCAAGGAAGCAGAAAACAAGCTTGCTCCCTCCTCCCTGTGGCTTCCTCTCACATATTTATACATGGCTATCAGATCTCCTCTCAGCCTTCTCTTCTTCAGGCTAAACATGCCCAGCTCCTTAAGCCGCTCCTCATAGGGCTTGTCCTCCAGACCCTTGATCATTTCAGTCACCCTCCTCTGCACACATTCCAGCTTGTCAATATCTCTCTTGAATTGTGGTGCCCAGAATTGGACACAATATTCCAGGTGTGGTCTAACCAAAGCGGAATAGAGGGGTAGCATTACTTCCCTAGATCTAGACACTATGCTCCTATTGATGCAGGCCAAAATCCCATTGGCTTTTGTTGCCGCCACATCACATTGTTGGCTCATGTTTAACTTGTTGTCCACGAGGACTCCAAGATCTTTTTCACACGTACTGCTCTCGAGCCAGGCATTGTCCCCCATTTTGTATCTTTGAATTTCGTTTTTCCTGCCAAAGTGGAGTATCTTGCATTTGTCACTGTTGAACTTCATTTTGTTGCATATGGTTGCATCTATACTGTAGAATAAATGCAGTTTGACTCTGCTTTCGCTGCCATGGTTCAATGCCACAGTATTTTCCTGATTCTTATTATAAAATCGGTGTGATACAATCCACCCTATAGTACAGTGTTACTCAACCTGGGGGTCGGGACCCCTGGGAGGGTCGCGCGGGGGGGGGGGGGGTGTCAGAGGGGTCTCCAAAGGCCATCAGAAAACACAGTATTTTCAGTTGGTCTTGGGATTTCTGTGTGGGAAGTTTGGCTCAATTGGTGGGATTCAGATTGCTCATTGATTGTAGGCGAACTATAAATCCCAGCAACTACAACTCCCAAATAACAAGGTGTATATTCCCTAAACTCCACCAGTGTTCACATTTGGGCATATTGAGTATTCATGCCAAGTTTGATCCAGCTCTAGCATTGTTTGAGTACACAGTGCTCTCTGGATGTAGGTCAACTACAACTTCAAAACTCAAGGCCAATGCCCACCATACCCTTCCAGTATTTTCTGTTGGTCATGGGAGCAGAGGCGGCCCTAGGTAATTTTCAACGGTAAGCAAACAGTATTTTGGTACACACCCCAACCAATCACTGATATATATTTTATGTTCGTCATGGGAGTTCTGTGTGCCATATTTGGTTCAATTCCATCATTGGTGGAGTTCAGAATGCTCTTTGATTGTAGGTGAACTATACATCCCAGTAACTACAACTCGCATATGTCAAGGTCTATTTTCCCCCAAGAGCACCTCAAGAGCACCCCTGGGCAAAATTAACTATACTGCAAATGTTTACTTTGCGTAATGGGTTGAGCCGCCCCTGCATGGGAGTGCTGTCTACCAAGTTTGGTTCAATTCCATCATTGGTGGAGTTCAGAATGCTCTTTGATTGTAGGTGAACTATAAATCCAAACAACTACAACTCCCAAATGACTATATCAAATCCCCCACTCCCAACCCCACCAGTATTCAAATTTGGGCATATCGGATATTTGTGCCAAATTTCATCCAGTGAATAAAAATACATCCTGCATATCAGTTATTTACATTACGATTCATAACAGTGGCAAAATTACAATTGTGAAGTAGCAACAAAAATAATTTTATGGTTGGGGGTCACCACAACATGAGGAACTGTATTAAGGGGTCGCGGCATTAGGAAGGTTGAGAACCACTGCTATAGTATCAAGAACAATGAGATACACTTAAGGAACTCAATAAGTAACTATCCAGACAGCTGGAGATGGTATGCATGATTTTCCCCCTTTAATATGTGTGTTTTGGAGGGGGGGGGGGGAAGTGATATTGATACCGAGGGCTGAGCTAATCTAAAATCTACTCCCTTTTGGCCCTCTCCACGAACACAACATGAATAAATGTGCTCCTTTGTTGGTCGTAATGGAAGCCTCTTTTAAGTGGTTAGATCTTACTTGAGAGCAAAAAATGGTGGTTTTTTTTTTTTGCTAATTTACTCTAATAAAACACAAAGGCAATTGATCTTTTTCCCTTTCTTTTTTACCCCCTTAAAAATTGTCTGTCTTGTAGAAATCAAAGGCTAAAAAAGGCACTTTCATATCATCCCGCTGGGCTTATCAAGGAAATGTTGTATTCCATTAATAACCCTGGTGGGAGGCAAGGGGGCTCGGAGCGCTTGAAGGGTATAATTATATCATGTGCTAAAGAATCCTGTAATACTGTAAAACTCTTAATCTTTGCAAAAAGAAGAAAAAGAAAGGGAAGAGAAATTCAGCATCATAATTCTGCCATAAGGCACTTTCAAATGACAATAACCAAAAAAAGTTATTTTACTTTATTCTAACGTTTGCAAAGTGCATAGGTCTTAAAATCACCTGTTGATCTATGGCGATGCCATCAAGTTCATATGGCACTTTCTACACTGCCATATAAAATCCAGATTATCTGCTTTGAACTGGATTATATGGCAATTATATGGCCTTTGGAGAGTGACGATATATCCCATTTCTGTCTTTACCCTCTACAGCAGTGGTTCTCAACCTGGGGTCCCCAGACATTTTTGGCCTTCAACTCCCAGAAATCCTAACAGCTGGTAAACTGGCTGGGATTTCTAGGAGTTGTAGGCCAAACACATCTGGGGACCCCAGGTTGAGAACCACAGCTCTCAACAGTGTCATCCTCATGATGCACTTTCCTCCATCCTTAATGAAGGCCTAACCCCACTGTTCGTCCTTTTTGGGCTCCTCCCTCACAAATACATTTTTTCCACTTCTATCTCACCCAGGGTTTTATTACTTTATCTTGTGCATTTGGCCCGCCCATCGTGTTCGATTTTTCATTATATTATTTTGCACTGTTTATTTTATCCTGTATGTATTTTATTGTGATGTAATTTTTTGTTGTTTTGTATTTTATTTTGCTTTAATGTCTTTTCAGGCTTGGCCTCATGTTATTTGCCCCGAGTCCCCATTGGGGAGATGGTGGCAGGGTATAAATAAAGATTATTATTTGAAACACAACAAGGTGAGTCCACAGCAGACAAGATCACTCTGCTGGCTGTCATATTGGGTCACACATCGGCAGAGGCGGCCCTAGGTAATTTTCAATGGTAAGCAAACAGCATTTTGCCCCCCCCCCCCCAACCAATCACTGATATATATTTTCTGTTCATTATGGGAGTTCTGTGTGCCATATTTGGTTCAATTCCATCATTGGTAGAGTTCAGAATGCTCTTTGATTGTAGGTGAACTATACATCCCAGTAACTACAACTTGCATATGTCAAGGTCTATTTTCCCCCAAGAGCGCCTCAAGAGCACCCCTGGGCAAAATCAACTATACTGCACATGCTTACTTTGCGTAATAGTTGAGCCGCCCCTGCACGTCAGACACTTCCCATGTGTCTAGGACTATGTGATGTATTGGTGAATAATGCGTGCAGATCCCGGTAAAGTGGCCTTTTGCAGCTGGCAGATGGTAATCTTGTCAGCACCGATTATTTTTAAGTGCAGGCCAAGGTCTTTAGTGTGTCGACCCAGTGTGTTGATCACCAATGGAACCACCTTTACTGGCTTGTGCCAGAGTCTTAGCAGGTCTATTATTATTATCATTATTATTATTATTATTATTATTATTATTATTATTATTATTATTATTTGAAATACAACAAGGTGAGTCCACAGCAAACAAGATCACTCTGCTGTTGTATTGCATCACACATCGGTCACTTCCCAAATGTCTAGGACTGTGTGATGTATCCGCAAATAATGTATGCAGATCCCAGTAAGGTGGCCTTTTGCAGCTGGAAGATGATAATTTTATCAGCGCCAATTGTGTTTAAGTGCAGGCCAATGTCTTTAGGCACTGCAGCCAGTGTGCCGATCACTACTGGGACCACCTTTACTGGCTTGTGCCAGAGTCTTATTATTATTATTACTAGCTGTCTCCTGCCACACATTGCACAGACCCAGTCTGTGTATATGTGTTTTGTGTGTATATATATTGGTGTATATGTGCATATATGTGTGTTTGCGCGCATATATATATATATATATATATATATATATATATGGTTTTGTGCATGTGTTGTAATTGTGTTTAAGTGTAGGCAGGCATGTAGCTGGGGGGGGGGGGCTTGAGGGGCTTCAGCCCCCCCCCGAAATTCTCATGGTGGTCCGCGAAAAGGCCTTACTGGTACATTATTTAAACTGTTATGTTTATTCATATCATGATCTGATCACCATGCTCAATATATCCCATATGCATGGGGGTATTGGGGTAACGATACAAAAGGTTTGCTAGGGTAGACCCTCTTTCACTCAGACTCCCCCCCCCCCCCCGAATCAAACTCAGCTCCCCCCAAATAAAAATCCTGGCTACGGGCCTGAGTGCAGGGCAGGCCAAGGTCTTTAAGCACTGCACCCAGTGTGCCGATCAGCACTGGGACTACCTTTACTGGTTTGTGCCAGAGTCTCTGCACATCGATCTGTAAATCCTCATATCATGTCAAACAGATCTGGGCTTTAAAGGGGCTCGTATAGATTAGGGTTTCCATATGTAAGTTTGCAGACAGATGTATAGAGCTTTCCCCAGATGGACAATCCCACCTTGTAAAATGCACATGTGGAAGAACAAAGTAGAGACTATGGGCTTTCACCCTTCATGTTTTAGGAATTGGGGCTTCAAAGCTGCAGGAGACAAAAGTATCAAAAGGGGAGGGAAGGGAAAGGGAAAATGCCCTTGCCCTCCTGCTGCCATTGACATTGCCATCCCACCCACCCAGCACTGCTCTCTGTGCCCACCACAGAGATCCATGCACCATCTGTCCTCCGGTCTCTCTGTGTGAGTTTCTAAAGAATTAAACACGTCCTCTTTTAGGTTAGGGTATGACATTTAAAATTCCCTTGCTCACTCACTCACTTGGGTAAGAGGAGGGAAGGGGATGGGAGAATTGAGTCCTCTAGTGGAAGTGCAGATAGGCACTAAGATTGACAGGAAACTCCAAAGTTACTGATTGATGGTTTGTACATGTGAAACCATATCCAACCTGGCTCCTTTATTTCTTTACTTAGGCAATCCCTTGTAGCCCAAGGGTGATGGTCTTCCAGGTCTGCTGTCTCGGTGGTGGGTTCGTAGGTGGCTGTGGAGCCCTATTCTTGATCTGCTCATTCTCCCACAGTGACGACATCGGTTTCCAGGTGGAAGGCGGTCCTGGTTAGGGTTGGCTTGATGCGCCTTCCCCTTGACACGTTTCTCCCTTTTGCCCTCCATTCGTGCCTCTTTGAATTTTGCAGCACTACTGGTCACATCTGACCTCCAGTTAGAACACTCAAGGACCAGGACTTCCCAGTTCTTGGTATCTATGTCACAGTTTTAAAGCTCATCTTTAAGCCAATCTTTAAGTATCTTTTCCTGTCCACCAATGTTATGTTTCCCATTCCTGAGTTGGGAGTATAGTAACTGCTTTGGGAGATGGTGATCGAGCATTTGGACAATGTGGCCAGTCCAGTGGTGTTGATGGCATAGGAGTATTGCTTAAATAACAGGCAGACAAATGTCAGCGTGCTGGAAGAAGCAAAGACCACAAGCTCCTTTATTAAATGGAGTTTGAATTAGTCATCACAACAAACTTAAGTGCTACTGTTTTCAAAGTCTTGCTTCCTAAGTACAATGAAAGTAAACCCTATTGATTTTAATGAGTCAGTTCTAAGTGAATTAAATTTGGATCCAACCCGATGTGTTGACTGAAGTGAAGCAGGAAGAATGGCTGAAATGTAGACTGCCAATATTTCACATTGAACAACTACGTTCCTTCGGTTTATTTAATCTGTATAGGCTTTTCAACACCCACAGCAAACAGTGAGTAAGAGTTCTAGATAGTTGATGAGTAATATGTGTGTGTATGTTTTCCTTATCATGTCAGATCCTGTTTTAAGAATTACAAGTGATTTCTGAGAATTTTGGAAGAAACTTAAGGCAGAGTATAAACACCCAAGAACACTTCCTCCGAAGCATGTAACCGCAGTAAATGAAAGCTAGTAGCCTTCTAGCACAGCCATTTGTACAGTCTAGCATGACATATTCTGTGCGGATGGGTGACAGGATGGGTAGGTTTCCTCATGGCCTTACATCCAATTTTATATGAATGGGTTCCTGAGTTAGTAAGCTCAACAAATATCCCACTTATACAGAAAATAGAAAATAATAGAATTCAACCTATAATTGTATAAACTCGATATACTGTTCAATTTCACAGTAATCACATTGTTCTGTCGCGTGCTGGGCCTGTAATTAATTGTCTTTAAAACAGGATGTGTAACCTTTGCCCAGCGGGAAGCCAGGGGCCCAAGGAGAAGTTCTCAGAGGTTTCCACCACAAACAGTCTTTAGATGGCTTGAGAAGTACAACAAAGTCTTTTATTAATGAACAATCAAACAGAAACTTCTCTTGTCTTCAGTAAAGTTAAGCAAATGATTCCAAGCTTTTAGGGAACTGGTGAATTCCTAATCTTGCCCACAAAGGACAGGCAACTGACTTCAATAACTTCTTCTTTAAAGGAAAATCCCCCTTTTTAACATCTCCCAGGCTGACTGAAATCTAACCCTTACTGATGTGGGCTCTGCTATCAGGTCGAACTGCGTCTCGAACGCTGAGTGGACCTACCAGCAAGGCAGTAGATGTTCTCCAGCTGGAGTTCTTTAGTCTTTAGGGCTGTTTTCCTGGAAATTCTTAAAGCTGTGGGAATGCTTTCGTGGAAATTCTTAAAGGTTGAAGCTTTTGTACAGGGGAAGTTTACACACATCCTGTACATTGTTTTACCTTGCTGAGACTAACTAAAAAATGGCTCCCTTCCCTTCCCAATTGCCCTGAGCAAGGGGCGGGACCAAAAACTTGATGATGGACAGGTGGCTTGCCCTATAACTGCAACCAAAAGAAGCCACCTATCTGCAGAGTTCCTGAAACTTAGGACTGCAAACAAACATCGAATGCAAAGCAAACAAAATTGGAGCTCCTGGTACAGCTGTACCAGAACACACATACAATATTATATGACTTTTTGTACAGTCACTCTGAAATGGTACCAACACCATCATCTTGTGTTGAGTTGCATATGAATCAGCCGTCCATGACCGGTTTCGGCCTTACTCCAGGCCTTCCTCTGGTGGAAAAGTTATACACTTACCAACTGTTCTCCTTAGAAATACAGGCTTTTTACTTAGTGGGATGAGATACTCTGCTGTGTGTTTGGTTCTAACAGTATATCAAGTTTATAAATTATATGTTGAATTCTATTATTTTCTATTTTCTGTATAAGTGGGATATTGGTTGAGCTTACATCCAATTTTCTCATATTTATTCTCTCTCCTGAAATTGTTGTGTAGAAACTAAATGTGGTGGTGCTCGGGTTACATTACTGAGCTGCTGAACTTGCTGACCAAAAGTGAGCTCCTGCTGTTAGACCCAGCTTCTGCCAACCTAGCAGTTTGAAAACATGCAAATGTGAGTAGAGCAATAGGTACCACTTCACTAGAAAGGTATCAGTGCTCCATGCAGTCATGCCAGCCACATGACCTTAGAGGAGTCTACAAACAGCATCGGCTGTTCGGCTTAGAAATGGAGATGAGCACCACCCCATAAAGTCGGACACGACTCGACTTAATGTCAAGGGGAAACCTTTAGCCTGGGGCTTGGTATCCAGGACTTATACTATAACTCCCCCAGGATCTACCTCCAGCTGGTAGATCCTGGGGTGTAAAAAGCAATGTTTCCATCTACCGCTGTTACTGCAAACTCAAAATTTCCATTCACTCACATGTTTCATAGAATCATGGAGTTGGAAGAGACCTCATGGACCATCCAGTCCAACCCCTGACAAGAAACAGGAAAATCGCATTCAAAGCACCCCCGACAGATGGCCATCCAGCTTCTGCTTAAAAACCTCCAAAGAAGGAGCGCCCACCACACTGTGGGGCAGAGAGTTCCACCACTGAACAGCTCCCACAGACAAGAAGTTCTTCCTCATGTTCAGGTGGAATCACCTTTCCTGTAGTTTGAAGGCATTGTTCTGTGTCCTAATCTCCAGGGCAGCAGAAAGCAAGCTTGTCCTTTCTCCCTATGTATACCTTTCGGTTTCACAATCAATTGCCAACCTATCAAAGCTTGGTTTCCCCCAGAGGAGAAGCAAAGAAAGAAAGATCTACATTTCCATCACCCTGATGAGCCCTTGGATCCATGTTGAACAGGCTTGAGACTGAAGACCTCCATGACCATTTTCTGATTCCTTGGCTGTCAATTGGAACTCCACACCATCATGATGAGGACTGCTGGATGGTATTCAAATATCAATTAAGTAATCCACTTCTGTGTTTATAACTACTTTTTACAGTATCGAGGATTCAAGTTGGAGCAGCCTCATTTTTGCCCCTGTGTTTATCCTTAGCCTATGTCTGGTCATCCGTTTTGCAATCCCCAGACTCAAGTAATCCACCTCAGTTGCAACATGTAATGACCCACTATAGCTAAATCAGCTCCCTTGCTTCTAAAATTAAAAGAAGAGGTCTTCTTTTCTCCCCATTTATTTGCGGGATGTGATGTGGTGAATTACTGCATTGGCTTCTTTACAAAAACTAATTAAAGGAGTCTCATAATGGCATCCATTCACTACTAGACTTGTCTCCCACTGTCCTCACGTCAGGGCCGTTTGGTCCAAGGCCCATTTGCCACTACGTGCAGAGCTGCCGGTAGGACTGCCCTTATTTACAAAGGGAGAGCCTTTCCCTTTTGTCAGCCTTCCCCGTTACAACAGGCATCTCTCAAAAACTCTCATTCTAAAAGTATTTCTCCTGCACAAAAATTGTACTCACTAGGTTGAGACTCGAGGCTTCGGCTCATGCGTCCGACGGCAGGAAATACCTTTATGTCTGTCTTCCCTCTCCATTGTTGTGCAAAGATAAGATTGTCCCAATGATTAGATTAAGCCCCAGGTATCTACGTTATGGCCATGGAAAACACTTCACCATATCTGCCAACATCACACATGCAAAGTGAGGCATACATCACAAGGCAATCTCGGAGTGTGGTCAAGATGGCAAAGGGGAAGAGGCTGCAGCAGCTTGATTTTGGCTGAGCCTACTGGGATCTGGCCACGGTGGTCCACGCTCTTGTTACATCCCGATTGGATTACTGCAACGTACTCTACGCGGAGTTGCCTTTGAAGACCGGTCGGAAACTCCAACTAGTCCAGCGAGAGGCAGCCAGATTGCTCAGCGGAGCGGCATACAGGGAGCATACCACCCCCCTGTTATGTCAGCTCCATTGGCTGCCAATCCAATTCCGAGCACAATTCAAAGTGCTGGTTTTGACCTACAAAACCCTATATGGTTCCGGCCCAGTGTATCTGTCCGAACGGATCTCCCTCTACGTCCCACCTCGGAGTCTAAGATCTTCTGGGGAGGCCCTGCTCTCGACCCCGCCTCTATCACAAGTGAGGCTGGCGGGGACGAGGAGCAGGGCCTTCTCAGTGGTGGCCCCTCACCTGTGGAACTCACTCCCCGGGGAGATTAGATCAGCGACTTCCCTTTTTCATTCAGAAAAAAATTGAAGACCTGGATGTGGGACCAGGCTTTTGGACATTCTGGCAGCTAAAGGAAAGACCTTGATGATAGGCAGGAATTGACAGAACGGAATGGATTTACGGAACTCTGAACACTGAGGATGGGGTTAGTTTACTACTGTGTTATGTATAGATGTTTTTAACCTGTTAACTGTTTAATTGCTTTTTTATATGTATGTATATTTGACATAGACATCGAATTGTGCCTTCTTTTGTAAGCTGCCCTGAGTCCCCCCTCGGGGGTGAGAAGGGCGAGGTAGAAGTAAATGAAATAAATAAATAAATGAAATAAGGCGAGATTTCTCTCCCAGTTAAACTTTTTGAATTCAATGTGTTGTCAAAGGCTTTCATGGCCGGAATCACTGGGTTGCTGTGAGTTCTCTGGGCTGTATGGCCATGTTCCAGAAGCATTCTCTCCTGACATTTCACCCACATCCATGGCAGGCATCCTCAGAGGTGGTGAGATCTGTTGGAAACTAGGCAAGTGAGCGTTACATATCTGTGGACTGTCCAGGGTGGGGGAAAAACTCTTTTCTGTTTGAGGCAAGTGTGAATGTTGCAATTGGGCACCTTGATTAGCATTGAATGGTCTTGCAGCTTCAAAGCCTGACTGCTTCCTGCATGGGGGAATCTTTTGTTGGGAGGTGTTAGCTGGCCCTGATTGTTTCCTGTCTGGATTTCCCCTGTTTTTGAGTGTTGTTTTTTCTTTACTGTCCCAATTTTAGAGGTTTTTTTTAAAAATACAGGTACCAGATTTTGTTAGTTTTCATAGTTTTCTCCTTTCTATTGAAATTGTCCATATGCTTATGGATTTCAATGGCTTCTCTGTGTAGCCTGACATAGTGGTTGCTAGAGTGGTCCAGCATTTCTGTGTTCTCAAATAATATGCTGTGACTAGTTTGGTTCACCAGGTGCTCTGCTATGGTTGATTTCTCTGGTTGAGTTAGTTTGCAGTCCTTTCATGTTCCTTGATTCATATCTAGGCAATGTTGCATTTGGTGATTCTTATGTAGACTTGTCCACAGCTGCATGGTATACGGTAGACTCCTGCAGAGGTGAGAGGATCCCTCTTGTCCTTTGCTGAACGTAGCATTTGCTGGATTTTCTTAGTGGGTCTGCAGATAGTTTGTAGGTTGTGTTTCTTCATCAGCTTCCCTGTGCTGTCAGTGGATACCTTGATGTATGGTAAGTTTTGAATTTGCAACAATTGAAGCAAAATAATAAATAATAAAAAAGAGAAAACGAAACAGTTTCAAAGCAGCTGAAAAAGTGGGGTAATATAGCATTAATTGGGACTGTCCCTACCAAATTTGAGTAGTTGGAGGGTATGTTTCAAGCAGTCAATTATTGGTAGTCTGCTATAACTACTACTACTACTACTACTGTGACCATCTCAGTCTCAAACTGGCAAGTTCTGCTGTTAAGAGCCTCAAAACTAATTTACAAGATGATTGGTATTGCTCATTATTGATAGAGGTGATGTCCCTGTATTCTTCCACTTTGTAATTGCCTTTATACCCAAGCATTCAGCTAAAATCTAAGAGACGAAGACAATCTCAAGATATATTGTCACCCTAACCCTATCCCATTTTAAACAGATACTGCTCTGAGATTTTACCCTGTTTTATTATAGCCTCACGCATTTTCTCTTTTTAAGAGTTGTCAAATAACTTAATGAACTACTTTTTAAAAGTAACCAATTTCAAAACCTTCCCCAAGCAATTTTTACTCCTGCAAAATATTTTTTTGAAAAGTTATGCTACACAATATTTCCCCATTTCTTTTCTTTTTCTCTTTTGGTTACTTCTTTATATTAATAAGAACATGGAGAATTCTGCTCATAAGACTCTGAAAGGAACCCAGAACAACCCAGAACAATAACCAATAAACATTAGTTATGGCATTTATAAAAACATTCCTGATTATTTGGTTACATTTGAACTATAACAACTTCTTTGTGACCTGATTGCCAAAAGGAATAATAGAATCATAAAGTTGGAAGAGACCTCATGGGCCATCCAGTCCAACCCTCTGCCAAGAAGCAGGAAAATTGCATTCAAAGCACCCCTGACAGATGGCCATCCAGCCTCTGTTTCAAAGCCTCCAATGAAAGAGCCTCCACCACACTCCAGGGTAGAGAGTTCCACTGCTGAACAGCTCTCACCATTAGGTGGAATCTCCTTTCCTGTAGTTTGAAGCCATTGTTCCACATCCTAGTCTCCAGGACAGCAGAAAACAAGCCTGTTCCCTCCTCCCTATGACTTCCTCTCACATCTTGATACATGGCCCACATCATGTCTCCTCTCAGCCTTCTCTTCTGCAGGCTTAACAACATGCCCAGCTCTTTAAGCTGCTCCTCATAGGTCTTGTTCTCCAGATCCTTGATCATTTTAGTTGCAATTAAGGATAAATTGTCTACAGATATGAAGTACAACCTTCATATGTATAGACAAGTACCTACAGTTTCATATGCCCACATTTGACAAAATATGTCCTTTATAGGCGTTTTCAGATATTCTATGGTATGCTTCTACTTGAAGTTGACCACAGAGCTGTGCTGGAAGATCAAGCAATACCTGGAGAGGTGCCATTTCTAGACTTTTCTTAGAATCGTAGAATAACGCAGCCCTCCAGCATGAGCATGATATGCTTCTAACAGCAGTTAGTTTTTTAATTGGGTTCGATATTACCCACGGTTTTGTGTATCCACATAAGGTCCTGGTATGTCTGTCCCATGGAGTCAGGGGTCTTACTGTATTAAGGAAAAGGATGTTTTCCTGCAACAATGAGATGTATTCAGACATATGTGCCTCATCAATTCGACTTGCAAATTAAGCCGGTGGGACTTTCTAGTGACCAGTCACCAAACAAAGCATGCCAAATGAACAATGCATAGCTGATGATAGGCATGCACTGTGACAAACATATGTCTTTCATCATTCGAAGGAACATATGCTCCTTAAGGCTCCTTAAATGATCCAGCCACAGTTTAAAGACCATCAGTTCAGGCTCTTCTCACCATCCTGCCACTTTTACAGACACATTTTGTGAGGACGTGGGAGGGAGTGATCTTCCTGGTAGCTTTCAGTCTGTGAGACAGCCTTCAAAGGGAAGTTAAGTTCCTTGCCCTGTTGTCTTCTGCTGTCAGGCAAGAATATTTTCATTCTGGATTAAAACTGGAATAGAAATGAAATGAAATGTCTTGCATAGTTTAACTTTACCTGTCCGAATGTATCTCCTTCTACGTCCCACCTCGGAGTTTAAGATTGTCTGGGGAGGTCCTGCTCTCGGCCCTGCCTTTGTCTCAAAAATGCTTGGCGGGGACGAGGAACAAGGCCTTCTCGGTGGTGGCCCGCTGCCTGTGGAATTTGCTCCCCAGGGAAATTAGGTCATTGTCATCCCTCCTCACCTTTAGAAAAAAGGTTAAAACGTGGCTGTGGGACCAGGCCTTCGGGCAATCAGGTTAAAGGACAATCAATAATGTTGAGTATGGCATGGAAGAGGATTTGGATAAGTTAAGCGGAGTAATCATTAGTAGATGGCTAGCTAAACAGCCACCAGACGGGCAATAGCTAATCAGAGTGTAAGTATGCTGTTTTAATCTTTATTAATGTTCATGTTTAATTGTTATATTTGTTATTCTGTATTTTATGATGCAGCATTGAATTATTGCCAATTGTAAGCCACCCCGAGTCCCCCCAGGGGTTGAGAAGGGCGAGGTAAAAATGTTCGAAATAAATAAATTAAATAATATAAATTTAGTACCGGTAACTGCATTCCTTGTAAGTTATAGTATAACAGAATGGAAGGGACCACAAGGACCATCTAGTCAAATCCCAGCCATGCAGGAATACCCAACTAAAGCACTATTAACAGGTGGCCATCCATCCTCCACAATCCTCCGCCATTCCAGCCAATATTTCTCAGCTCTCATCTTACTTTCTTTTCCTCCCAACCTATTTCACAAGTGAAGTTAAATCAAGGCAGGAAGAGTAAGACAACATTCCAGATGGACAGACTCAACTAAGGAAGCCATGGCCCTGAGTCTGCAAGACTTGAGCAGGATTGTTGCGGCTTGGTGGCTTGAAGGTCCTTCTTACATAGGGGCATCATAAGTCAAAGTTGACTTGTTGACAGCTACGAAGAACTAGGCCAGCAGCTTTATTATTCATGGGATTGGCAGTGTTGGTAAAGGGCAGTATGCAAATTCTTCAAACAATAAGCAATCTCCATTATGTTGTTTTCTTCACTACGGTACCCCCTGGGCTTTTTCCTCCTGTTGACAGTGTAGTTCCTCAGCAACATGACTTCAGCCTGTATATCCAGTATTCACAGTGTCTAAATCACAGGTTCTGAAATTGGGATCTAAGATCTCCCTTGGAGACAAATAGATAGGCATCAAGATATTAATTAGGATGGAGATGAAAGGGGTGAGGATAATTACGGATATAAATTAAAATTTACTTTATTTTATGGTGTAAATAAAGTTTTATGTATTATTTATTATATCCACCAACCTTCCTCCTAATATGAACTGGATGCAAAAATAATCTCTACATTAGTCTATGTAGAATGGTGGGGAATACATTTGCATGCTTGTATGATTCTGAAATGTCTTCATGATCACAGAAAGAGTTAAGGATCACTACTATAAATAAAACATGCTGTAAAAGCAAAAGGTGTGAGAGATGTGATTAGCTGTTAATCCCCTTCCTTTCCAACATATGGTGACTCTAAGGTCAGCCTATCAGTGTTTTCTTGACAAGATTTGTTCAGAGAGGGCTTGCCATTGTTCTTCTCTGAGGCTGAGAGTGTGTGACTTGCCTAAAGTCACCCAGTGGGTTTCCATAGTTGAGAGGGGATTTGAATCCTTATCTGTCAGAATGCTGGTTCAAGATTTAAAACACCTGTATCTCATTGATAATAGCAGCTATCACATAATAGGGGCCGGGCTTAGCAGAGCAGGCTAAACTGCTGTGCTGCAGAAAAATCCTGCTGATCAGAAGGTCGGCAATTCGAGCCCGGGTCAGAGTAAGAATCCGCTGTTAGCCTGATCTCACCTGCCCACCTAGCAGATCGAAAGCAGAAATGCGAGTAGATAAAATAGGTACTGCTTCTAGCAGGGAGGTAATAAAGGCACCCTTAAGGACATCAATCGGAGGAGAGCTCCTCAGCATGGAAGATGGAGCGATAGCACCCCCCATAGCCAGAGTCAAGCACAACCTCCAAGATGCCAGAAATAAGATGGGAAAAAACAGCCTTTACCTCTGTTTATGTTGTCTGCCCTTGTTAACTGTATAATCCGCATTGAATGCTTGCCATATGTTTGTTCTGTAAGCCGCTTGGGTGTCCCCTTTTGGGTGAGAAGAGTAGGGTATAAATACTGTAAGTAAATAAATAAATAAAATAATAATTGCAACCCCATTTTTGGGGTCCGTGGGCAAGTGTGTGAGTGAGTGAATGAGTGGGATGGAGGGCGGGTCTTTGGGTGTGCAAGTGGATGGGTGGGCAGATGGGCAAGTTAGTGATGCTCCCTTGCTAAAAGCAATGGCAGTGGCACAGAGTCTTCTGACAGCGAAGAGTAAAACGTTTAATTATGTAAATTTGTTACCTGGACATGGTCTCAAGTTGATTTCAATATTGTTGAAGGCTTTCATGGCTGGAATCACTGGGATGTAGGTTTTTTCGGGCTATATGGCCATGTTCTAGAGGCATTCTCTCCTGACATTTCACTTGTACCTATGGCAAGCATCCTCAGAGGTTGTGAGGTCTGTTGGAACTAGGAAAATTGGGTTTATATATCTGTGAAATGTCCAGGGTGGGACAAAGAACTCTTGTCTGTTGGAGCTAGGTATGAATGTTTCAACATTCAACATTGTTTTATTAAAATATTACAGTTTCTGAATAAAACAAAAAGGTTTTTTCCTCATGTAATGGTCACACCCCCTTTTTAAAAAAATAGAAAAGTGCAACTATTACGTGATGAAATACAGCTGAATGTATCGCTTTCTTTATCCTGATAAGAGCCTCAAATCTAGTTTCCAGAATGGTTTCTGCTCTTCATTATTGATAGAGGTGATGTCCTTGTATTCTTCCACTTTTTAATCATTTTTAAACCCAAGCATTCAGTTGAATAAACTCTAAGGGACCAAGACAATCTCAAGTGATGCATTGCCATCTCATCTACACCCTTTTCTCCTTTTCATAGAGACAGAGATTGTACTCTGGCTTCCTATATCCCACATCTCACTTTAGAGTGAATCTTCAGTGTTGAATTAATGCAGTTTGACACCACTTTAACTGTCATGGCTCATTGGCTATCTGGCTATCTGGATGAGGATGAACAAGCTGAAGATCAACCCCGACAAGACAGAGGTCCTCCTGGTCAATCGTAAACCGGATCGGGGTATAGGGTGGCAACCTGTGCTGGATGGGGTTACACTCTCCCTGAAGTCACAGGTCCGCAGTTTGGGTGTCCTCCTGGATTCATCACTTATATTTGAGGCTCAGGCATCGGCGGTGGCCGGGAGGGCCTTTGCACAATTAAGACTCGTGCGCCAACTACGACCGTACCTCGTGAAGGCGGATCTGGCCAAGGTGGTCCATGCCTTAGTCACCTCTAGACTGGATTACTGTAATGCACTCTACGTGGGGCTGCCCTTGAAATTCCAGATGGTCCAACGGGTGGCGGCCAGGTTGTTAACTGGGGCTCCTTACAGGGAGCGGTCAACCCTCCTGTTCAAGGAGCTCCACTGGTTGCCATTCATTTTCCGGACCCAATTCAAGGTGCAGGTTCTTACCTACAAAGCCCTGAACGGTTTGGGACCCGCCTACCTGTGTGACCGCATCTCTGTATACGAACCCACATGATCTCTCTGTTCATCTGGAGAGGCCCTGCTCACGATCCCACCTGCATTGCAGGCGCAATTGGTGGGGACGAGAGAGAGGGCCTTTTCGGTGGTGGCCCCCCGGCTCTGGAACTCACTTCCTAAGGACATCAGGCAGGCCCAACTCTGGCAGTCTTTAGGAGGAGCTTGAAGACGTGGCTGTTCCAGTGTGCCTTCCCAGAATAATGATCCCATAGCACTTTGTCCTCCAAAGCACTTTACATTTTTTAGGTCTGCTTGTATGTTTTCCACAAACGCCCCATCACTTTTTCGCCCATGTTCCAGCATTACTTCCAATTTTAATTTTACATTTGGCCTTCCCATAGTTTTTAATTGTGTGGTCTTATTGTTAATGTTGCATTATTGTATTGTCCATGTTTTATTTTAATCGCTTGTATTGTTGTTATTATTGCTTGTATTGTTGTATTTGGGCTCGGCCTCATGTAAGCCGCACCGAGTCCCTTGGGGAGATGTTAGCGGGGTACAAATAAAATGTTGTTGTTGTTGTTGTTATTATTATTATTATTATTATTGCGATGGAATCAAGGTCTTTAGCCTTCTCTGCCAGAGACTGCAAGTGCCCCACCAAACAACCACTCCCTTGATTCCATAGCATTGAAACATGGTAGTTAAACTGTTTACTGCATCACACTAGAGAGAGAAAATCCACTTAAAATCTGGTTTCTGCCACCTGCAGAATTCTGGAGTTTGTAGTTTAGGGAGGAGCCTTTAACAGCCTTACTAAACTTCAAATCCCAGAATTCTGCAGGAAGCAGAAATCAGATTTTAAGTGGCTTTTTTCTCTAGTGTGATATGTTAATTTTACAGTGTAGATGCACTCCTAATGATACAGAATTAGGACACTGGACAGAATATTTCAATTCTCCCTGCAGACACATTCATGCACAGGAAAATATATGTGTGCATACTCTTGACATATCTTCTTTCTTTTGTACTTCTGTCGCTTTATGGCAGGCGATTAGCTTGAGGATAACAGCAGGTTGCTGTCTTCCATTAAGACTATAAGCCAATTGAAATATAGTGAGTGGGCTGATTCATTGTCTTGCTTTAAATAACCAATTAATCTATCGGTTAAAAAAGGCTTGCAATATAACAAAGGCATTGACATTCTAAACCTGATAAATTATGAGAATCACATTCAATCTTAATTATGAAAGAATGGCCTGGAAAGATGTTTTAACTGCTCGCTCATGATACTTTGCTATAACTGCAAAACAGACATACAGAGTTAAATATTCTTGTCTTGACACCAGCACAACACAGACTGTGATGACATTGTGCTGGTGGTACAGAATTGTTTGCAGTGAGTTGGGACATTTTTTGTGCTGGATAAGCAATGCGTGCCAATTTTAAATACTTCAACCAGCCACTAGCATCATGTTTTAGGGTAGCTTCATTTGAAAGTCAATGTAGGGAAAACAACCTTTTAATATTTAGTTAGCTAGGCAACCTATTAAATGCCGTCGGCAATATTTCAGATTAGTGCAGGACTGTAATGGAGTGTTAACTACAGACCCACATAATGCATTGAACTGCATTATATGGGTCTACACTGACTATTTAATGCAGTGGTTGCCCTTCCCTTTCTTTCTTTCTTTCTTTCTTTCTTTCTTTCTTTCTTTTTTCAAATAGACATACATTTGCAAGTGTTTGTTGTGTACAGTGCAATACTTCCCATAATCATTTCTCCGATAATATATTTTCTTTAAGGGATCACAGTCTACTATTTAAATAGCACATATAAAAGTATCATTGACTCTTCCTTAACATCCGCTTCCTCCTTGTCTACAGTCTTATAGGATCTTCTATATGCATTTTTAGTTACATTGAGATATTGACTCATTGGTTGCCATTCATTAACAAAGTTATCTAATAGTTCTCCTCTTAATAATACAGTTATTATATCTATTATCAGCAAACCTGTCATATATTTTTCCCATTCTTCTAAAGGAAGTCTCTCTGGGGTTATCCAATATCTGGCATATACTATTCAAGCTGCCACTGTCATGTAAAACATTTTTTTTTCCAATTTTCCTGTCTAATTTTTTGTTGGTTCCCAACCTTTGACCAGGGATCACTCTCCATAATTACTACCAAAATGGTTGCAAATAAGCTTTTGGTCAACTTTAGATTTGGTTTGGTTATTTGGGGTGCTGATTCAGAAAATTGTATTGGATAGACTACATCAGCTCTAGTTTCTGATACAGAACATATGCCATTCAGTAGTCGTCATCTGCTCGTCCACAGAAAACCATATTTAATAAGCCTCAGTACTATAAGAGGGGTTCGTAGGAGCAGTCACTCTCATTGTAACAGTGTAGTAACAATGAGGTTGTGGACCATATTTTAGCTTTTGCAGACTATTGGTGGTCCTCAGAGTACAGGTTGGGAACCACTGATTTAATGCAACTCCAAACTGAATTATATAGCAATGTAGAATCCAGCTTGAGAGGCTTACAGCCAAGCAACATCAGAATATAGTTGTTTTGGCAAACATTATTATTGAGGAAAGAGCACACAGATTAAAAAATACGGCTGCAGTTTACTTTTGCCTGGGCATACTGGGAAGGGCAAGATACCAGCCTATTCCTTTCCTCTTTCGCTGCTAAGTGCAAACTACTTTTGAACTTTGGACTCGGGGTGCATCTCTGCACTTAAAATTAATCCAGTTCGACACCACTTTAATTATGTTGGCTCAATGCTCTGGAATTGTGTGATTTATAATGTGGCGAGGCACTTGCCTTCTTGGGCAGGGAAGGCTAAAGACGTTGTAAAACTACAAATCCCATCATTCCAAAGCATTGACGCATGGCACCCTGAGAGGGAGCTCAAGGTAACATAATGAGTTTCTTGGCTTTGTGGGAATTAGATCTCAGATCTCCCACAATGTAGATACCAGAACCAAAACAAAGACAATTTATGTCCCTTATATGTATTTTGTTCCCAAGCCTCATTGGGTGCATCTACGCTGTTGAATTAATGCAGTTTCACACCACTTTAACTGCCACGGCTCAATGCTATTGCTTTCTAGGATTTTCCAAACCAGTACTTTAAAAAAAAATCTGCTCCAGATTTTTGTAGACATATCTCCCCATCCCTCACTATTAACTACACTGGGTTGGGGAAGCTGGGAGTTATAGTTCAACAAGATCTGAAGGGCCACCAGTTGGTCCTCATCTCTGATGTAGAAGGAAGAGGATACTGTACATTAGCATTTGTTTAATAGTATGAATTCAATTAACCCAAATCAGTACTCAAGAGAGAAAGAATAAAAAAAAGATTTGAAGCTTTTCTGGTTTTTCTGCCAGGATAAAAAGTTTCTTTATAATGAAAAAGGACAATTCTATGTTGGAGATCATTAAGAAAGGAAAGAGAAATAAAACTGCTGATGATATAACGTTGTTGTGCACATTATATTTGGAATGCTGTGTGTGGTTCTGGCCATCTCAAAGGATGTTGCCAAGGCAGAAAATTGGGAAATTTGTGCTCTAGCTTTTCATCTCACCAGTCACAGACACTGCAATCTCAGTGCCGGGTTTGGTTATCCGCTAGTTGGGAATTGGTATCCGCGTACCGGGTCTCACTATCCGCGGTCCGCATCTCACTATCTGTGAACTGTTCTAAATTGCTTGATATTACCCTGTTTTCACTTTTTGAGAGGCTTCAAACATGTCCCAGTTTCTCTGGACATATCCACACTTTTTTTTTGTTGTGTCAGGAGCTCAAGTTGCTTCTGTTGTGAGAGAATTGGCCGTCTGCAAGGATGTTGCCCAGGGGATGCCCAGATGAATTGATGTTTTTATCATCCTTGTGGGAGGCTTCTCTCATATCCCCGCATGAGGAGCTGGAGCTAATAGAGGGAGCTCATCCGCCTCTGCCCGGATTCGAACCTGCGACCTGTTGGTCTTCAGTCCTGCTGGCACAGGGGTTTAACCCACTGCGCCACCGGGGGCTCCTTATATCTACACTGACCACTGAGCACTTGACTGCATGGTGTTTAGATGACACATACCCCAAATACGAACAGCAACACACATTAAGGGCTTTAAACCAAGATAAGCAAAGTTGGAGGTTATTTCAAAATAACATTTGTAATAGACATCAAAATGCTTAAGCATAAACCACACTACATGGTGAAATCAATTAAGGAACAGCCAATCTGGAGATCCACAAATATGCATTATAGCTTGGGGCAATTTTAAAAAAGAACATCCATAATTATGTAATTGTTTGCACAGTGAAATTGCTTTTTTCTCTGCTGGTTTCACACTGGTGTAAGTGGTCAGTGTAGATGTGCTCTCTGTCCTACTTTCCTCATCTGCCTTCAGCTAACAGTGCACCTACACTGTAGACTGAATGCTCTTTGACACCACTTTAATTGTCATGGCTGAATGCAATCCTGGGATTTGGAGTTTGGTGAGGCACCAATGTTCTTTGCCAGAGAAGGCTAAAACCTGGGTTGCTGTGAGTTTTCTGGGTTGTCTGGCCATGTTCCAGAAGCATTCTCTCCTGACATTTTGCCCACATCTATGGCAGGAATCCTTTGAGGTTGCCTGCCATAGATGTGGGTGAAACATCAGGAGAGAATGCTTCTGGAACATGGCCATACAACCTAGAAAACTCACAGTAACCCACTGATTCCAGCCATGAAAGCCTTTGACAACACAAGGCTAAAGACCCTGTAAAACTACAATTCTCATCATTCTATAGCATCCAACCATGGCTGCCAAAGTGGTATCAAACTACATTATTTCTGCAGTGTAGAGATGCACTCTCAGCATTGCTGGAAAGATCAAGCATGGAGAAAGAAAACCATATATACCATTTTGAAGATATTGGAGGAAAGCCGATATATGAATGGAATGTTAAATGCTCCGAATACATAGATGGCTAAGTTTACTACACTGCATGTAGCAAATTTTTCTGCATTTCAATGGATTGCATGCAATTCCCAGCCTTCAGAAAGGTTTGCTTTCTGCTGACATAACTCAAATTCCTTGCACCACATTATTGAAGGGCAAAACAATGGTATTTCCTTATGAAACATGTTTTCTTTCAGGCTTTCCTCGCTGCCTCTACATCTTCTTTCTCAGGAATGCTGGAAAAGATATATGTGGAGATGCTCTTACATAACATTACCAAGAAATTGTTTTAAATGTTTATTCAGTTATCTTGGATGCTGCCTCCAGTTCAGACAACTCCTTATATTTAGTGTTTAGATGGTGGGAGAAATAAAACAACAGGTGGTGGTTTTCAATCAGAAATTCCATTTTCATTTGACTTGTTTTTGCTGACGATCCCAACTGTACAAACAAAAACTGTTCACAGATTCCAGTACTTGATGTTGTTATTTTGAGACAGGAAACCATACAGGCGATCCCCGAGTTACAAACATCCAACTTATGAATAACTCATTTTTAAGAATGGGGATGAGACAAATTTACCCCTAGGAAGATAAATTCACTCCTAAAAGAGTTGTCATGGGAAAAAGACATCTCTGAATTTCAACAGAAAGGAAGAAACCATGAAAATGAACAAAATCTGGCTACCAGTATTAAAAAAAACTCAAAAATTACAACAGCAAAACAACAGAAAGTAAATAATCAGGCGCATCAAATCACTCTCAACAAAAGATTCCCCCAGGCACTTCCAAGCCATTAAATGCTAATCAAGGTGGTCAGCTGAAACATTCACACCTAGCTCTAGCAGACAAAAGTCCTTTGTCCCACCCTGGTCATTCCACAGATATATAAACCCATTTTCCTACTTCCAACAGACCTCATTACCTCTGAGGATGCTTGCCATAGATGCAGGCGAAACGTCAGGAGAAAATGCCTCTAGAACATGGCCATATAGCCCGGAAAAACCTACAACAATCCAGTGATTCCAGCCATGAAAGCCTTCGACAATGCTTCGATGAAGCTTTATCACCTATTCTTGTTTCCACAACAATCCCAATTTTTCAAATTCAGCTCTCACAGGGACCAAAAGTGAGGTGAAATATTCTGAACAGGGCCACAGGCAGCAACACAAACAATACTGGGGTGTTAACCCTTCCCTATGCTATCCAGAACCCATATACACCCACCCACACAAACGCACACACACAATAAAAGTGAAAAATATGCATGTGTGTATGTGGCGAAGGTGTCCACTTACATGGACAACTTACTGCCTCCACAAACAAGTATAGTTCCAAGTGCTGAGAAGCCTCCAAAGGCACTCCCTCCGCTGACATTGCAGGTAATATCGAGCTCCATAAACATGTAGCCCAAATGTTGCTAATGTCCTCCCCAAACATTATGACCCACCACCCAAGGAATGCTTCCTTTTGAGGAGAAATTCACCCCAGATTTGACATGTTTCCTCCACCATGGGGTTCCTTTCCTACCATTTCCTATGGCACACACAGCAAACACAGAGGAATTGATCATAGTGGCAGGATTTGGGGGTGACTGCCCTTGGCATATGGGAGTTGTAGTTCACCCTTATCCAGAGAGCACTGAACCCAATGACAGATCTGGACCAAACTTGGCACACACACCCAACATGGCCAACTGTTCATACAGGCCTGGTTTGGGGAGGATTGACCCATGATTCTGGGAATTGTAGTTCACCCACATCATTATATTTTTTCTAATGGGAGCACTCATTAAAAAACAAAATCAAACACTGGCTTTTTCCTAATAAAAATTGTTACTGATTTAACTAAATGATTTAACCTAACACCCCAAAACAAACAATGCCTTTTTCAAATAACCCGGGCACTGCCAGGTACCCAAGCTAGTATGTGTGTGTGTATAGTTGGAGGAATTACACTGTAAATAAATTCTTGGAAGATGCCTGTGCGTGAAATTTTTTAATGTGTGAAGGTCAGTGCACAACTGAACAACACACAGTCTTCACAGATTGAGATTCCACTGGTGGCATAGTTAACACAACACCCATGGCTTCTCAATCGGTTGCAGCCTTTTTCTGCCTTCACAGCCATTGTAACATGTAACATGTTATCCTCCGACTGCTCTGCCGTTGAGGTCTTTGGGTCTTCAGACTGTCCTTGGCCTGGAAGCTCCCCCGCGGCCACTCCTGAGAGTACATGACTTCAGTCGTTGTGCCCGCAGGTTTATTGGAACACGCAAGCCCTCTCACAACGACAAGGTGACAGTCCATCGAGGGGGCTCCACAGTCACCACCAGTACACCGATCGTAGAAGACAATCCTACTTGGACAACGAGTACGTACACTTTAAAATGAACCTGTTCTGACTTACATACAAATTCAACTTAAGAACAAACTTTGTAATTTGGGGGCTTCCTGTACTAGGAACATACTTTGTTTTCCTAAAATACTAGCCAAAACCCACCTGTATTCCACACATAGATCCCCTGGTCAAAGCACAAGTCATGCAGTAACAAGATTTGGGGGGGAAAAATGTGCCAGTTCAAAAACTTGAAAAGTTACTTTGAAATGTAATTTGTGTCCCCTATTTGCTACATTGTTTTAAAAAGCAATTCTCACCACTGCTTGTTACAATGTTTAGAAAGCAATTTTTCATGTTATTCAGTACATTAATAGCTACAAAATTTGCTGCTCAACGTACACATCCTGAACACAAATATCAATCTGCTCCCTTCAGGCACGCTGAGGAACAGGTCCTCTTTTCAGAGCTGCAAAAATGTTGTTTCCCAGCATAATTACTTTTTGTAGATTTCATTTATTATCCTTTTGTTTATTTGATATACAAATTCCTATTTTTTCCCCAATATGGGACTTAAGACATCTTACAATTTTTAGCTGAAACAAAATCCAGCTAAAACAACGAACAACATGTTGGTCTTTATTAACCAGCGATGAATGCAAGGTGTACCAATCAGGATCACCAATGAATGTTAGTTATATCAATTGAGACCACCAATGAATACTAGATGCCCCAATGAAGACCACTATGAATGCTAGCTATACCAATGTAGACCACCAATAAATACTAGATGCACCAATGAATACATGATTCAGACTTACACTGAATGCTAGATGCTCTTATGAAAACCACCAGTGAATACTAGGTACACCATTAGTGTACCTAGTATTCACTGGTGGTTTTCATAAGTGCATCTAGCATTCAGTGTAAAGCTACTGATGAATACTAGCTTTACCCAATGAAAATCACAATGAACACCAGTTGTACCATTATGAATATTAACTGTACCAATGGAGACCACAATGGATACTAGTGTTATATGTCAGCCTGTTCAGCCTGTGATTGTGTCTAATGATCAGGGCACTCTGGATGATGGGAGAGACAATGAGTATGTACATAATTATCAGGTTACTGTGGATGCAGGGAAGGACAATGTGATTCATGTGTCCAATGACCAGGTTGCTGTGGATGCAGGGAATGACAATATGGTTCATGTTCAAAGTGATTCTTCTGATGGGAATGTTCGTGGATGGAATGGGGATGATGGTTTGTTCCCTGGGCCTGTATTGCTACAAGAGGTTTCTCAAGGCCTTGAGCCTGGGAAAAGCTTGGTGCCTGGTCCAGGTGCAGAAGTTAGTGAGCCCTTGAACAGAAGAAGTGTTTTTAGTCAGCAAAGACAAACAAATCAGGCTCTCAGGCATTCAGCCAGATTGCAACAGAGGCTAGCAGGGAACCCAAGGCTGAGAGAAAAAAATCATTTCTTGGCTGCTTGGGAAATACAGTAGAGTTAATAGGGATAAAAGTGCCAAGTACAGAATTTGTTGCCGGATGAAGTATCATTGGATTTAGGTCAATTTCTCTTCCCAAGTTCCTGGACATTTTGCCTTGGATTGATTTTAAGTGCATTGTTATTCATGTTTAAGTGCCTTGATTGATTCATGCTCAAGTGCCTTGGTGTTTATTGCCTTGGAAGTTCCAGTATCTATTTTCATGGACTCTTTTGGACTCTTCTCCTGGATTATTTGTTCCTATCTTACCTTTTACTGTGGATTGCTTTTTACTGCTACTGCTTTTATTATCTTCAATAAACTGCTTGCTATTTTAACTCAGCTGTGTGGTGTTTAAAGCCAGAGGGAATTCTATCCTGGAGTCCAACAATTAGATGTACAAGTGAAGACTACCATGGATACTAATTGTACCAATGAAGACCACCAATGAATACTAGCTGTAACAATGAAAACCACCAATGAATAGTAACTGTAACAATGAAAATCACCAATAAATACTAGCTGTACCCGCTGGGCTTTTCTATACATGCATTAAAACCCAAGAGGAAGGGGGTTAAGGGGGGGGGGGGTGGCGACAAAATCTATTATTTATTTATTTACTGTACTTATACCCCAGGGTGGCATACAAATGAGGTTTAGTCAAAGTGCAGGAGGAATCAGGTTAAGGGCTGGAAAACACGTGTTTAAAAGGTGCCCTTTAATCCCAGTTCTTCTTCAGAAACACACACCTTTCCATGCCTGTGTATCCCAGCAGTCATGGAAAATACATGCTTTCCTTCCCTCTCCCCTGAGAAGTTTCCAAGAGCACTCCTCCAGAGCATGTGCGTTTCTGAAAAGCCTGAAACAGCTGATCAGCTGTCATGTGGAGACATGTGACAGCTTATCAGGGAAGCACAAATGGAAAGCAAATATAACTCTCAAATTCTGTATTTTACACTTGGTAATGTTATACAGAGCTTGAATTAATCATTGGGGGAAGACAGAGATCCAAAGTAGGTTTTTCATTATGCACTGGACCACATATGTGCATATGCTTGTCTCTGGAGAATTTAAAAAACTTTTGCCGGATGCCTCCCTCCATCTTAATCTGCTTCAAAAAAACAGCTGTGAAGATGGCAGGAGACTATACAGTGGTACTGATAGGTGTTTGGACTCCCTTTGAGGTCCCACATTTTAGAAACCCACCTCTTTGTCCCGCATTTTGGCGCTATCTGGAAGCACCCAGGAAGACCACCGATGAATACTAGCTGTATAATGAAGACCACCAATGAATACTAACTGTAGCAATGGTGCACTTAGCATTCATGGTGGTCTTCATTGGTAATCACTGGCACCTAATAACCACCGGTATACTGTAGTATTAATTGATGACTTCTCATACAACTACTATTCGCAGCTGATCCTGCTTAGCTTTTAAGATCAAATGGGGTCTGGTGTATTTAAGATATTAAGGCCACGTGTTACCCAGCCCTTGCTCAGGGTCAACCCAAGTCTGAAATGACTTGAAAGCACACAACAACAACAACAACAATAACAACAACAGTCCTATCTCCTCAGCCAAAAGCAGGCCCACACTTCCCATTGAAATACTAATAAGTTTATATTTGTTAAAATTGCTCTTCATTTTAATTATTGTATTGTTTTTAAGTGTTATTTGCACTACAAATAAGGTATGTGCAGTGTGCATAGGAATTCATTCATGCTTTTTTCTAATTATAATCCAACCCTCCAACAGTTTGAGAAACTGCGACCTGGCCCTCTGTTTAAAAAGTTTGAGGACTCCTGGTATACAGTATAGTATTGTTACTTGCCCCCATGGGAACCACTGTTTTGTTTTCCTCCTCCCAAAATGTGTGGCTTTACTTCTCTAAATGCCATTCTCACCCTGCCCTCCCTAGAAAGCATAGCTACACCTTTCATGACTTGTGAATGGTGGAAAATGCCATTAAGCAACATTTTTAACGTGTACTCTGCTACCATGAGCGCAGCAAAATTGTATTGGCGTGTTGCCATGCAACCTAGTGTTTTATTGGAATACCACTGCTTTTGCAAGGCAACATTGCCATATGCGTGGGGTGATGATTCATAACTTCTGAAACTGCCTCAAGGGTTTGTGAATGTTTTGCAAGTAATGTCTGCAGGAAGTGGCTTGCCATGACAACCCGATTCTCAACCAATCTTACTGGTAAATGACTTTCCATTGAAATGGAGAAGATTTGCAAGTGGTGGAGTGTATTGAGGATTGCAACCTCAAAGCAGGATGAGCCAGCAAACTGTGGTTGGGCAATTCTCCTCGTCTGGGCACAGGCTGACTTTGGTATTGTGTAAGCACTAATTTAAAAAAAAACTGTAATCCGCATGATCTACTGATGTGTTTTAAATAAATCAGCGAGTTAAAACACAACTACTGAAGCAACCTTCAACCTTGTTTGAAGAATAAAAATTAGATTCTGGAAAGAATTTCTTAAAATGGTTTTGTCATCCCTATTTCATCACATTTTCAACACTAATTTTTAAATGACTTTGTTTTAACCATGAACCAGCAGCAGGGTTATTTTTGAGTAATGATTGCCCTTCCTTGCTACTTAAGGCATTCCTGGGCCTTTTTAATCATGCCAAATGGTTTAGCCAATTAATTAGCAGTTTTAAAATATTTTTTCTGACTAATTTTAACTTTGATCTGCTTTAATAATGCCAACAGTGACATATCTTGGCTCTGAAAAAGAGCTGAAAAAGAGCTTACATTGTTCTATTGAGGAGGGAACAATATTGTATTTTCTGCTGTTCTAGAGACCAGGACATGGAGCAGTGGATTCAAATTGCAGAAAATTGAGTTGTTGTAGGATTTTTTGGGCTATATGGCCATGTTCTAGAGGCATTTTCTCCTGACGTTTCGCCTGCATCTATGGCAAGCATCCTCAGAGGTTGTGAGGGCCTAAAATATGTAAGTGTTGCCAAAACTCCCAGGCTCAACTAGCTCCCCAAGCGTGGCCCAACCAATCAGCTTCATGCCTTACATTTTACAGTTAACACACTCGCCAACTGATTTCTTACATGCCCCAACACCTATTAGGAAGGCAACTCAACCTGTTGGGTTATTGAACACAAATGCCTTTTGTACTTTGCACTATGTTTACAGCAGCAGAAGTAACCTGAGGACACAGGCTGAAAATGGCAGAAGGTTAGCGAAACTAGGACATCTTAAAAGCAGCTGAAAAAATGGGATGACAAAGCTATGGCTCGATGCTATGTAACAATGGGGATTGTAGATTTACAAAGTCTTTACCTTTCTCTGTTGGTACCTAATCAAACTGCATCTCCCATGATTCCATAGCATCGAGTCACGGCAGGTAAAGTGGTATCAAACTGCATTAATTCTACAGTGTAGGTGCACCTTCAATCATTCGTATGGGATATGCTACACATCCCAGTAGTTTGGAGGAATTAACACCCAGCAAAGACCTTTAAATTTGGAGTTATTGTGCAAACCAGAGGTTTTTAAAAAGGAAAACCTAAACAAGATGAATTTACAGAAACAGGAAGTGTGTAAGAATATTATATGGAGCATAGAGTAGATGTGGGAAGGATTTCATTTTGCTCCTCATTGTAGGCACATATAATTATGTCTTGCTATTTTAAGCTACACTGCGGTTTGTAACAAAGCTAAACTGAATAGGGGAGGGCAATCCTTTGTTCGCCTTTTATTTGATGAAAGCAAATCTGAATGGAGGGTGTGTATTTCCACAAAGTCTTCATTTGGAAGATGAGAGACGTGCCCTTCCAATTTCACATTTACATGCAGTCTTCTTTCTTACATCTGTATTCAATGTAAAGCAGAACAACCCTTTTGGACTGATGCTTTGGCTGGAATCCTCTTGGCTTCTTACATGTGCATAAGTCACTTATGGGAGAGAGTGGAGATATTTGTGTGATGTAAAATAGTCAAAGTGGTATCTTTGAAGGTCCATGCGGTGGAGTGGTGCCACTGGATGTACATGTACATGTGGATATACATGCTCGTTTGGTGGTGAATTCAGAATCGTGTTTGGTGTCTTGGGTGTCAGTTGTGCAACACTACTATTCAAAACAAGGGTTGGATGGCAGAATGTGTCTATAACTCATACATTCATTATCTCAGGAAATACATCTTGGGATAGAAAAGGAGATGCACAATGGAAGTTGCCCTAAACCTGTTTAGAAGAGTCCATAAAAGCTGGTTCTCATATGTGAGTGAAATCAGGCAGGCATTTTTGGGGTTGGAGCCCCATGGAAGTTCCCTTCCAGAATAGAGAGTAACTAAATTTTTGAGAAAAGGGAGAAGTTTTATCTATAGGTAAGAAGGAAGCAAAAGCTTTGAGTACACAGACTAAAAAATTATATGTTGTGACCTCCATATCCCTGGTCCCTGTCCCATGGTTTTATTTATCAACTTCCAACATAATATGTTCTCTCTACATATTTTCTAGATCCTCCAGTGTGACTGTATGGTATTCTTGGATTGGAAGTCCTTCATTTCAATGGCCTTCACAGTTTTCCATGGTTTAATGCATTTTCACAAAGTCCAGAAATGTATCCCCAGTGGATATGGAGGTTGCATTGCACTAAGAGGAGAAAAAAGGGGCAAGCACAGGCATGTAGCCGGGGGGGGGGGGGGGGGGGGGGGGGGGGGGGGCTCGGGGGGCTTCAGCCCCCCCCCCCCGAAATTTTCATGGTGGTTCGCGAAAAGGCCTTATTGGTGCATTATTTAAACTGTTATGTTTATTCATATCATGATCTGATCACCATACTCAATATATCCCATATGCATTGGGGTAATGATACAAAAGGTTTGCTAGGCTAGACCCTCTTTCACTCAGACTCAGCCCCCCCGAAACTCACCCCCCCAAACCCCCCCTGAAAAAAAATCACCCCCCCCCAAACCAAATCCTGGCTACAGGCCTGGGCAAGCATTCTCTAGACCAGCGTTTCCCAGCCAGGGATCCCTGGTTGAGGGGTCACAAGCGGGTTTCAGAGGGATTGCCAAAGACCATCAGAAAACATATTTTGAATGGTCTTAGGAACCCTTTTGGTAGAGCAGGCTGAAGATCTCTCTGCCTATCCTTCTCTTCCTTTTTGGAAACAGATGTAAATCCCCCCACCAAAAGCCCTCCTCTGTTGTGATTGGCCTACCTCTCAGCAAAGGGGAGGGCTGTTTCTGAGACTCCAAACAAGGGAGGGAAGAGCAGGCATGTTTGGCACATGGCAGTGTGGAGTGCATACTCAGGCAAGGGAGAGAGTGTGAGGATGGAGGGAGGCTCACGCCAGCGAGTCAAAGGCATGAGGGTTCTGTGTGGGAAGTTTGGCCCAATTCTATCATTGGTGGGGTTCTGAATGCTCTTTATTGTCGGTGAACTATAAATCCCAGCAACTACAACTGCCAAATATCAGCTCTATTTTCCCCAAACTCCACCAGTGTTCACACTTGGGCATATTGAGTATTCACACCAAGTTTGGTCCAGATCCATCATTGTTTGAGTCTACAGTGCTCTCTGGATGAAGGTGAACTACAACTCCAAAACTCAAAGTCAGGCCCACCAAACCCTTCCAGTATTTGGTCATGGGAGTTCTGTGTGCCAAGTTTGGTTTAATTCCATCGTTGATGGAGTTCAGAATGCTCTTTGACTGTAGGTGAACTATAAATCCCAGCATCTACAATTCCCCAATGACAAAATCAATCCCCCCCCTCCCAACCCCACCAATATTCAAATTTGGGCATATCAGGTATTTGTGCCAAATTTGGTCCAGTGAATGAAAATATATCCTGCATATCAGATATTTACATTGCAATTCATGACAGTAGCAAAATTATAGTTATGAAGTAGCAATGAAAATAATGTTATGGTTGGGGGTCACCACAACATGAGGAACTGTATTAAGGGGTCGTGGCATTAGGAAGGTTGAGAAACACTGCTCTAGACTCTCTTCTCATAGTGGTCAGTTTGTACAACTGTTGCTGCCTTTTTTGCTTCTAACCCTTATGAATTCCAGACCTTAGAAAAAGTTACTTTTTTGGTGTTCAAATCTCATCATTGACTATGTTGGCTGGAGAACTGTAGTCCAAGCTAGCAACTTTTATGAGTTCTTGTTAGTTTGATTCAGAGCTGTCCTGGGTCTTGACTGTGGTTGGAATTGATCCTTTTCCAAACTTACAGTAGACAAATAGCTGTACCATATGATTATGTGTTTTTCATTCAGATGTGTTGCTTTTTCCTTTATGTCCCTGACCCAGTATGTAGAGCTAAGAATATCTATAAATAAGGATAGTGACGCCTGGCTTATTTTGCAAGCTTCTATCACTCTTCGTTTAGCAGCGCCGGAGAGAAATCAGTTTTCATTAACTTCTTGCCCAACTTCATTAAACCCAGGTGTGGGAATCAGAGGAAAGTTATCATGGCAATCTGAGTGCCTGGAGCAAAGAACAGGTCAATTACGTGCAAAGAAATAATAGTGGTTTTATGTCTTTGCATGAATTATTTTCTTTTTCTTCTGTTGCTAGATGAGTCACGGTAAATCAGGAACACATCACAGGAGGCCAAGATGCTTAGATCCCTACTTTTGAGACAATGCAAGAACACAGAAAATCAGCCTTCTACCGGGTGAGATTAGCTGTCCATCTAATCCAGCATCAGAGTGAAAAAAAAGTTACTGTTTTGGACAACAACTTTGTGAATACCTGGGAGCATTGGCCAAAGATGTACCCATTCTAATGCCTTGCAGTATTGTCTATTCTTATTCTTTTGGGGACCTTATACAGAGGTTATTTGTGTCATCTGCCACCCAATTGTTCCAACTGAAGATGACAGGAATTGAAGTTGAACCTTCCTCTTGCAAAATGTAGCACACTATGGTATTTGCCTAGGACTTGGGAGAACTGAGTCCTAATCCCTACTGAAATGAGTGATCCATTGATTGACCATGGAAGGTCTCATATTCCCAGCTGAGGGCTTGTAGCAATACAGATGATAGCTTCAGTTGCAGTTGCACAAAAACTCAATTGTAGCAAAAAGACCAATCCTGAGACTCAGGTTCACCACTCAGATATTGACCCCACTGGATGAACTGTGGTGTTGGAGGAAATTCTGAGAGTGCCTTAGACCGCAAGAAGATCCAACAGGTCCATACTTCAGGAAATAAAGCCCGACTGCTCATTGGAGGGAAGGATATTAGAGGCAAATATGAAGTACTCTGCCATATCATGAGAAGACAGGAAAGCTTAGAGAAGACAATGATGCTGGGGGAAATGGAAGAAAAAAGGGAGACCAAGGGAAAGATGGATGGATGGTATCCTTGAACTGACTGGCTAGTCCTTGAAGGAGCTGGGGTGGCCATGGCCGACGGGGAGCTCTGGTGTGGACTGGTCCACAAACCCCACTGGATTTCTGTCAGAACAACATATAAAGAAGGCAAGCCTTCTTGATCTCATTGGAGGAAAGGCAGAAAAGTATCTAAAAATAAATGGACATATAGAGTCTTTCCTCAATATTTGACTTTTGTGGATTTGGTTATTGGTGGATGTGATTAAAGTTACCTATAGGAATCTCTAGTTCTTCCAATACAACTCTAGGGTTAGATTTCCACCAGAGGTATGCCCTCTCAATTATTGAGTTGGGATAGGGAAAGGCGGTGTAGTAGTTTTAGTGTTGTACTATGATTCTGGAGACCAGGTTTTGAATCCTTACTCAGCCATGGAAACCTGTTAGGTGACTTGGCAAGTTACGTTCTCTCTGCTTCAGGCTGGATTTACACTGCCATATAATGCAATTTCAGAATGCAGATCAACTGCAATGAACTAGATTTCATAGTAGTGTAGACTTATATAATCCAGTTCAATGCAGTTAATCTGCATTCTGAAATTGCATTATATGATAGTGCAGATGGGGCCACAGAGAAAGGTAAAGTCAAATCTCACTCTTGCCAAGAAAACCCCATGGCCTGGGGTCACCATAAGTTGGAAATGACTTGAAGACATACAAAAATCTCTTCTATTCTCAACGTAGAGGAGACAAAGCCACAGATCACACCAATATTAACCCATTTAACCCCTCTAGAGACTACAGCAGTGCATCCAAGACTGCATCTCCTACGAACTGGCACGGGCATTAAGATCTGCTGGGGAGGCCCTCCTTTCAGTCCCACCACCGTCTCAAGCATGATTGGTGGGGACAAGAGAGCGGGCCTTCTTGGTGGTGGCTCCCCGACTCTACAATATGCTCCGTAAAGAAATTAGATTTGCCCCCTCCCTTCCAACTGAATCTAAAAACATGGCTCTTCAGACAGGCCTTTGATCCTGAGTAATCCATGGTCATTGATAGTACTGGCCCACACTTTGATTGATTATTATGACAGATAGCCAGCTGGCAGGTTCCATTGCGTTTTAGGGTTTCAATTTTTTATAATTTTATTAATGAGATTTTTGTGCATTGTGGATTATAATTATGTCCTTGTATTTATACTTACCAGTATGTATTGTTGTCTGCATGTGGCACTTGGAGTGCTTCTGTGAGCCGTCCCCAGTCCCTTTGGGAGTTAGTTGCAGAGTACAAATAAAGATTATTATTATTATTATTATTATTATTATTATTATTATTATTATTATTATTATTATTATTTGTACTACACATATTTTCCCTCCTGTGGAAATCTGGGGTTTGCAGCTCTCTACCCGAGAATGTGGCATGGCCTTTCCTAAACAGCAAATCCCATGATTCCATAGGATGGAGCTATGGCAATCAAAGTGGGATAGAAGTGCTTTAATTTCATCATGTAAATGAGGCGTTGGAGCATTATAAGTGACTTGATATCATGGGTGAGGGAATTTGGGATCTTCTTGGACACTTTTGGAAATGCAAATGTGGGATTCTTGAGGTTCCGGTAGGACACATTTTCTCACCCCTGCTTTGAAAATTGTGTAGTAACACACCTGGGATCACAACTACACATCCTAATACTCTTGTTACTCAGAAAAGAAGAAAGACTCCTTCATTGAAACACCAGCACCCTTAGGACTTCAACCTGGGTTTGAAGTTTTTCAGTGTCTCCAGTGTGCTTACTGTTTTTGTTTGAAACACAGCTTAAATAAGCACATTTCCTGAGTCAGAGTTCTTATGCTGTAAGTAAGAAGTTTGCAATTGTTTAAAAGTTACTCAGTGACAGCAAATGCAAACTGAGGGAGACACTTTGGTCACCATCATGGGGAAAAAAGATTAATTTACCACATTTGGGGACCTTCCTCCTTTCATTTTAGTTTGAGGCTGTCACCTTATACAGGTTTACCTGGAAAAAAATCAGAGTGACCTTAGATGAACCTGCTTTTGAATTAACACGACTTGGATTTCTCTCTTCACAGTCTAAAAATATCGGAATCCTTTCATATTTAAATACTAAATATTGATGCTTTCATGCACAGGACATTCTGTAGACATTAAACTGCTCATACCAGTATCCATTAGTTGGGACACTTATCTTTAAGAGAATGTTGGAGCCATGCATAATTGAGAAGGTGATCATATCATGCTCCAGAAGATTTCCTTCCTTCATAGAAGCTTAACTTCCTTCCTTCCTTCCTTCCTTCCTTCCTTCCTTCCTTCCTTCCTTCCTTCCTTCCTTCCTTCCCATTCTCCCAATATGGAAACCAAACCAGCTTTTAATATAAAACAAAACACAGTCAGCTCTTCATATCTAGATTCTGCATACACAGATTGATTTTTATTTTTTGCAAATCCAAAAGCAAGTCTTGATTTTGCCATTTTATATTGGGGACACTATATTAAGGGACTTGAGCATCCACAGATTTTGGATACCAGGGGCCAACTGAATAGTTAACTACAGCAACAAATATAGAGACAGAGACATTTTCTTCTTCTGGAGGACTTCAGCTGTACGTGAACATGGTCATCAATGTAATGGGAGACAAAGTAGCTACGTTTCCTCTTTTTGTCATGATATTTGAGTTAAAACTAGTAGCTGCAGGAAAACCTAGCAGTTCGAAAGCGTGCAATGCGAGTAGATCAATAGGTACCACTTCGGCGGGAAGGTTAAAGGGCACTTCATGCAAACACGCTGGCAAAAAGATTGGAAATGTCTATGGACAGCATGGAAAATGGAAAAAGAACACCTCCCCATGGCCAGAGTTGAGCATCACCTCCAGATGCTGGAGATGAAAAGGGGAAGGCTTTTACCATATTTCTATGTTGTTTGTTTGTTTGTTTGTTTGTTTATTTATAGCATTTTTAGTCCACATTTCTCAGCCCGAAGCCAACTCAGGGCAGTGTACAGATTGGCAACAATTAGATGCCACAACATATATATATACATATCAATTAAAAACATTTAATATCACATAATAAAATTCATATAAAATAATTAAAATTATAATCATCAATTGTTGTTCTTTGTGTAAAAGGCATTGAATGTTTGCCTTATATGTGTACTGTATTCTTCTCTGAGTCCTTCTAGGGAGATAAAGTGTATTATTATTATTATTATTATTATTATTATTATTATTATTATTATTTCAGACTCTGAAGGAAACAATCCAACCATGAGGTTTGAAAACCAAAATTGGAAATAATTTGTTCTCACCTTTTGCTAGGGTTGAAGCTTCTCCTGTATCTTGTTGGCCTTGGGTATAAGGTCCCTTCTACATTGCCATATAATCCAGATTATCAATGCAGATAATCCACATTACCTGCTTTGAACTGGATTGTATGAGTCTATACTGCCATATAATCCAGTTCAAAGCAGATAATCTGGATTTTGTATGGCAGTGTAGATCCAGCCTTAGACTCATCACTGTATAGCTAATAGGGATGGAAAGGACATTAGTTTTACTTGATCCCAAGCCAAGGAGAAGACTTGCTGACACTCAGAAAAGGGCCACACAGCAGCAAGACTTTGGGGGGGAAATTTGCACCCTGTTCTGGGCAATTATTATTGTGCAGAAATATAGGTGATTTTGTTGCTCAAAATACAATGTATGTTTTTGTGTACTAGCTCCCCAGACCACTTCAGAATGTGCAAATAGCAGAGGGAAAACTTCAAAAATATTTTATCCCACAACAGAATTAAAAGTATTGAAATTATACATCCGTGTATGCAAAAAAATAATGGGTTAAAATGTCTTTCATGGTCAGAATCACTGAATTGTGGTGAGTTTTCTGGGCTGTATGGCTATGTTCCAGAAGCATTTTCTCCTGACGTTTCACCCACATCTATGGCAGATATCCTCAGAGGTTGCCTCAGAGGATAGACCACATAACCTATGAGGATGCCTGCCATAGATGTGGGCGAAATGTCAGGAGAGAATGTTTCTGGAACATGGCCATACAGCCCAGAAAACTCACTGCAACCCAATTAAAATGTCTATTCTGAACTGTGTTGTACTGTCCTAGGAGGGATCTTATATTTTGGATTTATATGACAGATTACTGTATACATAAGTGTATGTAGAACAAATGCAGCAGTGAAAAGCACATTTTCTTTTAACAATGGCAATGAGGCAATAATTTGGGCTTGTCGGCACTCCACCCATATTCATCTCCATGACTAAACACGACTGAGATCCTTATCCTGTATTGTATTTATTTTAATTAGCAAAGAAAACATTTCCCAATTAGCATTGATATAATTCAAGATTAATTAATTTAATAATTGCTTTAATTCTAGTTTTTTTTATATTAATTTGTTTTCCGTATTCTGTTTTGTCAATACATAGCATAAATGTTAAATATTTCCCCAAACTGATTGTAGCTTTTGGACCAAAGGAGAACATACAAATGGAAAGAAGTAAACAATAAAGAAGAGAAAATGAGAAATTATAAAGAAGCTTGTTGCAAATATCCTTCTCTTGAGATGTTGACAAGCTGGTATGTGTCCAGAGGAGGGAAAATAAAATGATCAAGGGACTGGATCCTAAGAGGAGCTTAAAGAGAAGGGAAGGCTAGGAGGAAACATGACAACCATGTATAAATATGTGAGGGGAAGTCATGGAGAGGAGGGACAAGCTTGTTTTCTGCTGCCCTGGAGACTAAGATGTGGAGCAATGGCTTCAAACTACAGGAAAGGAGATTCTACCTGAATATGAGGAAGAACTTCCTGACTGTAAGGAGAGCTGTACAGCAGTGGAACTCTCTACTCTGAAGTGTGGTGGAGGCTCCTTGGAGGCTTTTAGGGAAATTCTGGATGGCCATCTGTGGGGGGTGCTTTGAAGGCCATTCTCCTGCTTCTTGTCAGTGGGATGGACTGGATGGCCCACGAGGTCTCTTCCAACTCAATGATTCTATGATTCTTAGATACAGTAACTTAATCCAGACAATAGCACACCATGTATGTGCCAATCAACGTTTGAAAGAATGTTGAAAGAAGATATTTATTTCATACTTCATCATTTTTTTTTCTGTAGCTACTTCTAAATCCGCTGCTTGAATGCCACGAGTTTCAAAAGATTTAGGAGGAATATTCCAGGATTACATGTTACCCGGCTACAAAGTGGAATCCTCGACATGCGAGTGTGGAGAAGAGCAAACCACTGACCACCTGCTGCAATGCAACCTGAGCCCCGCTACATGCACCATGGAGGACCTTCTTGCAGCAACACCAGAAGCACTCCAAGTGGCCAGATACTGGTCAAAGGACATTTAATCAACTACCAACTCACAAATTTTGTATTCTGTCTGTTTGTTTGCTTTGTTCTGTTAGAAATGTAATGTAATGGACTGGTTGCTCTGACACGACATATAAATAACATGTTACCCGATATATTCTGGATAATTTCTAACACTGTATATAATTTATGAGGCACTAGCCGTCCCCTGCCAGGCGTTGCTGTGGCCCAGTCTGATGATCTCAAAAACAAAGTAATGAGAAAGTGTTGGTTTCTAATATATGTATGCTTGTGGGTAAACAGTATTCCTTGCTGTTTCTTTGTCACTGTTGATGTAGAGATTGTCTGGTTTGCCTACTCTGGAACATGCAACATATAATTGTCCTTCTTTAGGGATCCCTTTCAAATCTATGATACTATATCTGTGTATGTGTGTGAATCATATATATATCTATGGCTGGATGGCTCTTTGTCAGGAGGGCTTTGATTACGTTTTCTTGTCCTCATGAAGGGAGTTGGATGGCCTTAAGTATTTTCTGTTGGTCATGGGGGTTCTGCGTAGGAAGTTTAGCCCAATTCCATCATTGGTGGATTCAGAATGCTCTTTGATTGTAGGTGAACTATAAATCCCAGTAACTACAACTCCCAAATGTCAAAGTCTCTTTCCCCCAAACTCCATCATTGTTTGGTTCCATAGTGCTCTCTGGATGTAGGTGAACTACAACTCCCAAACTCAAGGTCAATGCCAACCAAACCCTTCTGGTGTTTTCTGTTGGTCATGGGAGTCCTTTGTGCTAAGTTTGGCCCAATTTCATCATTGGTGGAGTTCAGAATGCTCTTTGATTGTAGGTGAACTATAAATCCCAGCAACTACAACTCCCAAATGACAAAATCAATTTTTTGAGTGAAGGACATACATTGGGTTGTTAGGTGTCTTGTGTCCAAATTTGGTGTCAATTCGTCCAGTGGTTTTTGAGTTCTGTTAATCCCACAAACGAACATTACATTTTTATTTATATAGATTGATATCTGAAGAAAGAACATATCTCTTAGATTTTCAAATGTGTCTCCTGAACCTATCTGTGCGTGTTGCCTGTGTTGAATGACTCTTACTCCCAATAATATATGCATAGAATTACAACTTTACAGTCATTCAGGATTGAAAAGGGAGCATGTTCTATAGGTTTACCTCACGTATGGACAAAGTGTGGCTCTCTGGATCTTGTTGACTTTAGTATGTCCTTGCCAAACCTGAATACGCTCAAGGCACCAGATCCTGTCTGATCTTGAAAGGTAACCAGGGTCAATCCTGGATAGTATTTGGACGGTAGACTGCCAAGGGATACCAGGTGCTGGAGGCTGTATTTCAGAGGAAGGGACTGGCAAAACCACCTCTGAGTATTCCTTGCCTTTGAAAATGCAACAAAATTCATAAGGTCACCGTAAGTCAATGAGTGACTTGAAGGCACCTACAACACACACATCATTGCCAGAGGCAGGGCCTTTGTGTTTTTAGCAACTGCGTAATAGTAATATTTTATGCCTCTCTAATATGAAACCCTTCAGAGGCTCTGGCTTTAAGAGAGCTGGAGGGTTTTCAATGCAATGTAGTTGGTAGACACAGCATTTTAGGTGAAGGCTGACTAATCTGAAGACCATACTGATGTAGTATACAGGCAGTCTCCAGGTTAGGAACAGGAGAGGTTCTGTAGGTTTGTTCTTAAGGTGAATTTGTATCTTAGTCAAAACAGAGACATTTTAAAAATTTAACTTAGCCCAGATATATATCATTGTCAAAAGATGTGCCTCATCTATCTATCCATCCATCCATCCATCCATCCATCCATCCATCCATCCATCCATCTATCTATCTATCTATCTATCTATCTATAAATGCTCTGTGTGTAATGAGTACCTTAAAAACAAAAGAACTAATGAACGAAATCACACCAAATTTGGCAACAAAATGTCTTACAACACAAGGAGTGACCATCACTCAAAACATTATGATTTTGTCATTTGAGAGTTGTAGTTGCTGGGATTTATAGTTCACCTATAATCAAAGAGCATTCTGAACTCCACTAACGATGGATTGAACCAAACTTGGCACACAGGACTCCCATGACCAACAGAAAACATTAGAAGGGTTTGGTAGGTATTGACCTTGAGTTTGAGAGTTGTAGTTCACCTACATCTAGAGAGCACTGTGGACTCAAACAATGATGGATCTGGACCAAACTTGGCACAAGCACTCAATACGTCCAAATATGAACACAGATGGAGTTTGGGGGAAATAGACCTTGACATTTGGGAGTTGTAGTCACTGGGACCCCACGAATGATAGAATCGGGGCAAACTTCCCACACAGAACCCCATGACCAACAGAAAATACTTAAGGCTATCAAATCCCACTCCCTTCATCAGGGCAAGAAAACACAAGCAAAGTCCTCCTGACAAAGAGCCAACCAGCCATAGATATAGATAGATAGGTAGATAGATAGATAGATAGATAGATAGACAGACAGACAGACAGACAGACAGATGTGATTTACACACACAGATATGGTATCATAGATTTGAAAGGGACCCTTAAAGAAGGACAATGATATGTTGCATGTTCCAGAGTAGGCAAACCAGACACTCTTCACATCAACACTGACAAAGAAACAGCAAGAAATACTGTTTACTCACAAGCATAAAGGAATTACATATATTAGAAACCAACACTTTCTCATTACTTTATTTTCCAGATCAACAGACTGGGCCACAGCAACGCGTAGCAGGGGACAGCTAGTATAGCTATAAATATAACACATGTAGCACAAAGGCTTGTGGACATTTATAGCATTGTAGTTCATTGCCATCAAGTTGCTCTATGCAAGCGGCAACCCTCTGAATGAGAGACCTACAAGTCTCTCCGGGTACAATTCAATTTGAAATTATTTTAATTGCCATGGCTCAGTGCTATGGAATCCTGAGAGTTGTAGTTAAATAAGGCACCAGCACTGTATGAATAAATATTTGTAAGACTACAACTCCTATGACTCCATAGCACTAAGCTGTAGCAGCAAAAGTGTGTCAAACACCATTGATTCTACAGTCTCAAGATCAAGCCAAGGTCCTGTATTCGCTTATTACACTTTCCTTCTCTAAGGGCAATTATGATGGGAATTAACGGTCAGCGTCCTTCCTCTCTTCCCCCTCCCTTTCCTTCCTTTTTCCTCCCCTCATTTTCTCTCTTTCTTCTGTAGCCAAAATTTAGTTTTCTAAGGACCGCGGAAAACGAGGGCCAGTGTCTGGCGAGGTCCACAAAACCATCAATGTTCCAGGAATAACAACAACAACAACAACAACAATAATAATAATAATAATAATAATATTTATTTATTACCCCGCCACCATCTCCCCAATGGGGACTCAGAGCGGCTTACATGAGGCCAAGCCAAAACAACAATTACAATAAAGAAAACCAAAAACACAGACTGAAAACGCGAACAACAAACAATAACATCATAGTTACACAAAACACATGAATACATAACAATATACAAAATAAAAAATATGCACAGGAAGAGACTAGAACCCACCAATTGAAGGAAAATGACAGAGTCTTTATTCAATTTGCATAAAGGAAGCAATGTACCGCAATGGACTTTTTGCAAGACACTTAAAACTTGGCTGTGGGAGCAAGTGTTCACAGAATAGAAGGTTTTTATTGTCAGTGCCAATTGTTTTTAAGTGCATGCCAGGGTCTTTAGGCACTGCACCCAGTGTGTTGATCACCAATGGAACCACCTTTACTGGCTTGTGCTAGAGTCTTAGCAGGTCTATTATTATTATTATTATTATTATTATTATTATTACTATTATTATTATTATTATTATTACTATTATTATTATTATTATTATTATTATTATTATTATTATTATTATTATTAGAAACACAACAAGATGGATCACACATCGGACACTTCCCAAATGTCTAGGACTATGTGATGTATCGGCGAATCATGTGTACAGATCCCAGTAAGGTGGTCTTTTGCAGCTGGCAGATGGTAATCTTGTCAGCGCCGATTGTGTTTAAGTGCAGGCCAAGGTCTTTAGGCACTGCACCCAGTGTGCCAATCACCACTGGGACCACCTTACTGGCTTGTGCCAGTCTTATTATTATTATTATTATTATTATTATTATTATTATTATTACTAGCCGTCCCCTGCCACACATTGCTGTGGCCCAGTCTGTGTATATGTGTTTTGTGTGTGTATATATTTGTGTATATGTGTATATGTGTGTGTCTATATATATATATATATATATATATATATATATATGGTTTTGCGCATGCTTTGTTTATGCTTTTTTGGCTTTTTAATTCCTTCTGCTGTGTTTTTCATTGTTTTTATGAGTGGATGGTCACTCGTTGGCCTGAGAGGTGTCTTGTGTCCAAATTTTGTCAATTTGTCCAGTGGTTTTGATTATGTTAATCCCACAAACAAACATTACATTTTTATTTATATAGACTAGCTGTTACCCACCACATGTTGCTGTGGCCAACCTTCCCTCTTTCTCTCCTTCTTTCCCTCCTTTCTTCACTCCCTTTTCCTTCTTTCCTTCCCATCTTTCCTTCTCTTCTTCCTTCCTTCTCTATCCTTCCTTTCCCCCTTTTTCTTTCTCTTCTGCTGTCTCTCTTCCTTCTCTCTTTCCTTCTTTCCTTCCCTCCCTCTTTCTCTACATCTTCCCCCTTCCTTTCGCTCCCTCTTTCCTTCCTTCTTTCCCTTTTTTCTTTCCTTCTCTCCTTCCTTCCTTCTCTAACTTTCCTTCCCCCTTTTTCTTTCCCTCCCTCTTTCTCTCCTTTCTTCCTTCGCTACCTCTTTCCTTCCTTCTCTCTTTGCTTCCATGCTTCCTTCTCCCTTTCTTTCTTTCTTTCTTTCTTTCCCTCTCCCTCTTTCTTCCTTTTTTCTGTATTGTCATTTAGCTTTTTGGGGCTTTTTAAGTCCCTTCTGCTGTGTTTTTCAGTGTTTTTATGAGTGAAGGACATACATTGGGCTGTTAGGTGTATATTGTCCAAATTTGGGGTAAATTCCCCCAGTGGTTTTTGAGTTCTGTTAATCCCACAAACGAACATTACGTTTTTATTTATATAGATTATCTTCTTTCCCTCCTTCCTTTTTTCCCTTTATCCCTCTTTCCCCCCCTTTTCCACCTTCTTTCCCCTTCCTTCCCTTTTCTCTCCTTCCCCTTTTCCTTCTCTTCCTCCTCTCCTTCCTTCCTTTTTCCTTCCTTCCTTCTCTTTCCCTTTCCTTCTCTTCCTTTCCTTCCTTCTTCCTTCTCTTCCTCCTTTCCTTTCCTTCCTCTCCTTTCCTTTTCCTTCCTCTTCCCCCTTTCCTTTCCTTTCCTTCTCTTCCTTTCCTTTTTCTTCCTTCCTTCTCTTCCCCCTTTCCTGTCCTTCGCTTCCTTTCCTTCTCTTCCCTTCCTTCCCTTCCTTTTTTCCTTTTCTTCCCCTTTTCCTTTCCTTCTCTTCCTTTCCTTTTCTTCCTTCTCTTCCTCCTTTCCTTTCCTTATCTTCCTTCCCTTTTCCTTCCTTCCTTCTCTTCCTTTCCTTTTCCTTCCTTCGTTCTCTTCCCCTTTTCCTTTCCTTCTCTTCCTTTCCTTTTTCTCTTCCTTCCTTCCTTTCCTTTCTTCCTTCCTCCTTTCCTTCTTCCTTTCCTTCCTTCTATTCTTTCCTTTCCTTCTTTCTTTCCTTTCTTCCTTCTCTTCCTTTTCCTTTCCTTTCCTTCTCTTCCTTCCTTTCCTTTTCCTTTTCCTTCCTTCCTTCTCTTCCCCCTTTCCTTTCCTTTCCTTCTCTTCCCCTTTTCCTTTCCTTCCTTCCTTCCCTCCTTCCTTCCTTCCTTCCTCTTCCCTTCCTTCCCTTCCCTTCCCTTCCCCTTTCCTTTCCCTTCCCCTTTCCTTCTTCCTTCCCTTCCCTTCCCTTCCCTTCCCTTCCCTTCCCTTCCCTTCCCTTCCCTTCCTTTCCTTTCCTTTCCTTTCCTTTCCTAAGTCTGTTCCTGCACGTGGCCTCTAGGCGGCGCTCTCAAGGAGGCGAGCGGCTCATCCCTGCTTCCCTCTCCCCCTCCCCTCCCGCGCGCTCCTCCTTCTCCACCAATCAGGAGCCAGAGCCCGGGCATTCTGCGCTCGTGACTCCCTCTCTCTCTCTTTCCCGGGGAACGAGCGTTCCAAAGCCTCAGCAGCTGCTGCTTTTCGGGGCGCGCGCGCTGGAGTGCAATTCTCTCTCTATTTTTTCCTTCCCTTCTTTTTTTTCCCTTCCCCTTCGGAGCTTTGGTAGAGGAGGAAGAGAGGCTTTCTAGTGGAGGGAAGCAGGGTGAGCAGCGCCTCGTTCCCTTGGGAGGGGGCTGAGAAGGAGCTTTTCTTTGTGTTTGGCTGTTTTGGTGGAGCTTTTACTTAATTGAGCTGGCACTCAAGATGCATTCGCTGCAGTAGGTGTTGCTCGACTTTAATACAGGAAAAAGGGGTGTTGGCTTCTTTTATTTTCAGCCCCTGAAGGTGATCTGGCGGTTTTTAATTGCATTTTTTAATATTTTTGGGCGGTTCTTAATTTAATTATTATTTTTTGTCTTGGTGGGCAGAATCGGATCTGCAGCTGTTTCAGAGGCGGGCGAGCTTCTGCTGCATCCGATGCATTTTTAAGCAGCTGGATCCCTGACTTTGGTTGGCCAGAATGGCCAACGATGGCTTTGGTGGCCGTCTTTGGGGCTTAGGAGCCTCTTGATTGCCTCCTTTGCAAGCAGAGATCACTTTGAAGAACAGGGAGAGGATTTTCTTTTCCAGCTCGTAGTCCCTGCTGCTTTGGCCATCCCAATCCTTCTTATTCCCTCCCAAAGAATTCAGCCTCAGCACTCTCTTTGAGCTCCCTCCTCCCAGAGAGAGAGAGAGAGAGAGATTGGGCTGTGTGAAGCTGTAGTCCTTTCGTTATTGATTTTTTGGGGCTATTTTTTGGATCTGGGGGAAAATGGAGGCTGTGATAGAGAAGGAATGTAGTGCGCTTGGAGGACTCTTCCAGACCACCATCAGTGACATGAAGGTAAGAAGATCTGGAGAAGCATCTCCACCCACCTTCCAAGCCTTGTCTTCCTAACCATCTGGATTGCAAACTCTTAAGTGTATTTATTTCCTCCCTTTGATCTATTATATGCATTCCTCTTGCACTGAAATGAAAGGAAAAAGGGGGGAAACCCCAAAGCTGCTTCCCCTCCCATCTCTGGCTGAATCTATACAGCCATATAATGCAGTTTATGGGTTTACACTGGCCCTATAATGCAGATTCAGACTGCAGAGCCAGCCCCTGTGTGTTGTATGCAAAGGGAAGGAAGCCTGCCTGCTGTTGACATCAGCTGCAGATTGGCATTTCCCTCTATGGACCCCCCATTCCCCTCCAAGGCAAAAATAATAATAATGATCCAGTTGATGTTGCATTTCCTCTTAGGGATTCCTAGGCATCTCTTTTTCTCTGTCACCCCTTTTTTTTGCTTCCTAGGATTCTTAAGATAATATAAAACCATAGTATAAAATTATATATATATATTTATATGATCTCCATTTCCCTCTATGGACCCCCCATTATCCTCCAAGGCAAATAATAATAGTAATAATGATGCAGCTTATGTTGCATTTCCTCTTAGGGATTCCTAGGCATCTCTTTTTCTCTGTCGCCCCTTTTTTTTGCTTCCTAGAATTCTTAAGATAATATAAAACCCTAGGATATATATATATATATATATATATATATATATAGTCCACACACACACAAATATATACATATATAATATATTATATATGGGTGTGTGTGTGTTTGAAAATGAATAAATCGGGAGAGCGACAGCCAGACGAGAGGCTGAAACATCACACACAAATAATAGCCAAGCACTGTGTTTATTTTGGTTTGTTGTACATTTTTCGGGCTGTACGACCACGTTCCAGAAGCATTCTCTTCTGACGTTTCGCCTGCATCTATGGCAGGCATCCTCAGAGATTGTGAGGTCTGTATTTATTTTGCTTCCTGTTTATTTCTCTCACCTCCCTTTCTCAGGCCTACTGGACCTTATATTCATCCATACTGTTTGGACTACAGATCCCAGTCTCCTGCCACCAGCACAGTGGGATGAAAGGCCCTGGGAATTGTAGTTCAAAACAACAACTGCATATGTTGTTTTTCCTCTTAGGGATTCCTAGGCATCTCTTTTCTCTTACCCTTTTTTTTGCATCTTAGCAGGCCCGTAGCTTGGGGGGGGGGGTTGAGGGGCTTCAGCCCCCCCCCCCCCGAAATTCTCAGGGTGGTCCGCGAGAAGGCCTTACTGGTGCATTATTTAAACTGTTATGTTTATTCATATCATGATCTGATCACCATGCTCAATATATCCCATATGCATGGGGGTATTGGGACAATGATACAAAAGGTTTGCTAGGGTAGATCCTGAGCCCCCCCCCCCCCCATCAAAATCCTGGCTATGGCCTGCATCCTCGGATTCTTAAGAGAATATAAAACCCTAGTGCATCTATCTATCTATCTATCTATCTATCTATCTATCTATCTCTCTATCTAAAAACGTAATCTTTGTTTGTGGGATTAACATAACTCAAAAACCACTGGATGAATTGACACCAAATGTGGACACAATACACCTATCAGGCCAACGAGTGACCATCACTCATAAAAACACTGAAAAACACAGTGGAAGGGACATTACAACGCATGCACAAAACCATATATATAATATATATGCACAAACACACATATGTGCACATATACACAAATATATATTCACACAAAACACATATATACACAGACTGGGCCACAGCAACGTGTGGCAGGGGACAGCTAGTGTGTGTGTGTGTGTGTGTGTGTGTATATATATATATATATATATATATATCCACACACACACACACACATATATACATATATATGGGGTGTGCGTTTGAAAATGAATAAATAGAGTGACAGCCGGACGAGAGGCTGGAACATCGCACACAAATAATGGCTTTGCACTGTATTTATTTTGCTTCCTGTTTCTTTCTCTTGCAACTGGACTTATAATCTATACTGTTTGAACTACAGATCCCAGAATTCAGCCATCAGCACAGTGGGATGGGAATTGTAGTTCAACACAGCTGCTTTTGTGAAGGGTACCTGTTTGGTTTGTTCTTATAGCAGATACCTGTTTGGTTTGTTCTTATAGCAACATATCTGCTGCTGTTCTTTCTATAAGGCCAAAAAAAATAAGAATGATTCTCCAAGGCCATCTTGGAGAAATGGATATGAATTGACACATGCCTCTGTTATTCCTAGTTGTATAGGTGTACTTGAATGTTTTGCATTGTGCCTTCCCATTGGAACCTCCTTTGAATGCTAGTTGTTGGGGATACACAAGGAAAGTCCATCAACTGCCTGCTAGTGATGTCAATGTATGATGATATTTGGAAGTTAGCAGAATACAGAATGATATAGTCCAGGCATGGGGAAACTTTGGCCCTCCAGGTGTTTTGGACTCCAACTCCCACAATTCCTAACAGCCGGTAGGCTGTTACGAATTGTGGGAGTTGGAGTCCAAAACACCTGGAGGGCCGAAGTTTGCCCATGCTTGATCTAGATGTACCTTCACTGCATCAAATATTTTTTTATGTTTGTGGGGCCACACATTTCCACAGCTTTGTATGAAGAAGGTCTTTGAGGTTCAATGCCAGGAATATCCGGATAAGACTGGAAAATCTGCTGCGTGAAGCCCTCCGCTTGTCAGTGTTGGTAAATACTGGGCGAAATGGGCCGATGATCTCATTCAGTGGAAAAGAGCTTCATGCATTGTATGAACGGCCAGGAAAATTGTTAGTTTGGTTTGCATTGTATATAAAGACAGGAAAATTGTTAGTGTTGCTAAGAGGGTAATAGTAGAAAATAGATTTTGTCTCTTGGCAGGCAAAAATGTACAGAATGGTAAAAGAGAGATTATCTTTCCATCCGTCGCACACCAGTTTGCAGTGTCTGCTTGCTGTCTGTATACCAGGGTTGTGAATGGTGCAGTCTTCCAGTTGTTGCTGAACTACAATCCCCAGTGTTCCCCAGTCCTAGGCTTCTGGGAGTTGCAGTTGCAATAGTGTCTAGGCCTCAACATTTCTACCCATGCTGTATAACAGGGTTGTGCAACATGTGGCTCTGCTCTTAGGTGTAAAATGTCCATAATCCCCTGTTGGCTATTCCTGCCTGCAGTTTGCAAGAAGATGCAGAGCTGCATGTTCTCAGCCCTACAGAGGAAGGGTCCTCTCTTCCTCCACACCCAGCTTCCTTGTTCACCTGGAAGGTATTTCTTATTTGTGGCAACCAAGCAAGTGCTTCACGGCAAGTGTGGACAATTTGTGTGTGTCGTCATGCCAATTTTATCTCTTCCTTGTACTTTCTCAAGTTGCAGAATTGTGGTTTTCTCACAGTAAAGCTTGAGACTCATATTTGTGTATACATTGTAGTTTTAGTCATATATAGGAAGGGCTGTATATGTATATTCAAGAGATAAGTATGTTAAGGGTCTAGGGCAGGTATGGGCAAATCCAGGATGGGCCCTTGGGCTCTTTTCTCAGGCCCTCCTCTCTCTCTCACCATACTATCCTTCCTTTCTTCCTTCCTCCTTCCCCTTTCCTTCCCCTTTCTCCCTCCCTACTTCCTTCCCATCTACCCTTTCTCCTTCCTTCTCTCTTTTTTCCCTCCTTCCCTCTCCTTTTTTGTCCTTCCTTCCTTTTTTGACTTTTCTTCTCCCTTTTCTCCCTCCATTTCCTTCCACCCTTCCTTCTCCCTTTCTTCCCCCCCTCTCCTTCCTTCTTTCTCCCTCCTTCCTTTCCTTCCTCTTTTCTCTCCTTCCTTCCTCTTTCCTCCCTCCTTTCCCTCTCCCTCTTTTCATCCTTCCTTTTTTGTTTTCCTTTCCTTTTCTCCCTCCATTTCCTTCCACCCTTCCTTCTTTTCTCCTTCTCTCCTCCCTTCCTTCTCTTCTTTCCTTCCCTCGCTCTTTCTCCCTCCCTACTTCCTTCCCTTCCATCTTTTCTCCTTCTCTTTTTCCCTCCTTCCCTCTCCCTCTTTTTCCGTCCTTCCTTCCTTTTTTAGTTTTCTTCCTTCTCCCTTTCCTCCTTCTCTTTCCTTTCACCCTTCTTTTCTTTCATCCTTCTTTTCCTCCCTTCGTTCTTTCCTTCTCTCTTTCCTCCCCTCCCCTCCCTCTTTCTCCCCCGTACTTCCTTCCCTTCCATCTTTTCTCCTTCCTTCTCTCTTTCCTCCTTCTTTCCCTCTTCCTCTTTTTTGTCCTTCCTTTCTGACTTTTCCACCTTCTCCCTTTTCTCTCTCCATTTCCTTCCAACCTTCTCTTCTTCCCCCTTCTCAATTTCCCTCCCTCCCTTCCCACTTTCTCCCCCCCAACTTCCTTCCCTTCCATCTTTTCTCCTTCCTTCCTTCTCCCTTTCCTCCCTCCTTCCATTTCCTTCCACCCTTCCTTCCTTTCATCCAACAACTAGCATTCAAAGTAGGTTCCAATGGGAAGGCACAATTCTTTCCTTCCTCCTTTCCTCCTGGGGGGATATTTAGCTGGGAGAAGAGAAGGTAGAGAGAGAACATGAGAACCATGCTTCAAGATTTAAAAGGGTTTCCCATTGAGGAGGAAGGAGAGGGGGAACTGGCTTTCTGCTTCTCTAGAGACCAGGGCACAAGGGAGCAGTGGGTTCAAGTGACAGGGAGATTCTACTGAAAATATTAGGAAGAACTTCCTGAAAGTAAGAGCTGTTGGAGAGTGGCATAGGCCGCCTGGGAGTGTGGTGGAATCTCCTTTTCTGGACGCTTTTCAGCAGAGACTGTCTATTGGGAGTGCCTTGATTGTGCCTTCTTGGATGATAGGGTTGGACTGGATGGCCCTTGGGGGTCTCTTCCAGCTCTAGGATTCTATATCAGGAGTAGACAATATGGGATTTAATGGATACACTTTTCCTCACCCGACCATCATCTCATCCTGACCAAGACCAATCCTTTTGGGATCCAAAGTCACCTGTCTTTCCTTCATTTTCTGCTTCAAAGAGAGAAGAGGAAAGGGCAGCGAAGGGACTTGGGGAGAACTCCCATCCTCCCAGCCCAGCCATCCCACTGCGGCTCACCATGTGGGCCCCAAGTTAGAAAGTTTGCCCATGCTTGGTCTAGTTTGGCATCATGTTAAGTGCTATAGCTCAATTCAGTGAAATCATGGTAGTTATTGGTCCGTAAAATCTCATTATCTCTACAGTGTAGTCTATGGTTCTCAACCTGTGGGTCCCCAGGTGTTTTGGCCTACAACTCCTAGAAATCCCAGCCAGTTTCGGATTTATGGGAGTTGAAGGCCAAAACATCTGGGGAACCACAGGTTGAGAACCACTGGTGTAGATGTTCCCACATCTCCACTTCAGAGGATCTTGGGCAACAGAAGATCTTTTCTGAACCCTGGAAGGGTTACTATTGGTCAGACAAGATGGACAAATGCCTTGGCGTAATGGAGTTTCTCATGTCATGTATATGTGGCAATCATAGAGAATAGAATCAGAGATTTTGGAAGAGACCTCCAAGGGCAACCCAGTCTTGAACCCCATTCTGCCATACAGGAACACACAATCAAAACACTCTTGAAGCATGGCCATCCAGCCTCTGTTTAAAGGCCTCCAGAGGAGACCCTGCCATACTCCAAGGCAGCGTATTCAACTGTCAAACAGGTCTTACTGTCAAGAAGTTATTCCTAATTTTCATTGGGAATCTCTTTTCCTGCACTTTGAATCCATTGCTCCATGTCCTAATCTCTAGAAGAGCAGAAAACAAGCCTGTTCCATCTCGGATCTGAAATCCTTTCAAATATTTAAACCTGGCTTTCATGTCCTCTCTTAACCTCCTCTTCTCTGTAGCTCTTCCGTGAGAAGAAATCACTAACTACAGCAAAATGTGAGCACTAGTGGTTGGCATTTGGGAGAGAGCCAGCAAGATACCTTCCACACAGCTATAAAAAATCCACATTGAACTGGATTATATGATAGTGTGGACTCAGAGAATCCAGCTCAAAGCAGATATTGTGGATTATTTGCCTTGATATTCTGGGTTATATGGCTGTGTGGACAGGCCCATAGTGGTTTGGGCATTGGCTGTGACTCTAGAGACCAGGGTTTGATTCCCTGCTTGGTCATGGAAACCCACTGGGGCCCCTTCTACACTGCCATATAAAATCCAAATTATCTGCTTTGAACCGGATTATATGCCAGTGTAGACTCATATAATCCAGTTCAAAGCAAATAATGTGAATTATCAGCTTTGATAATCTGGATTATATGGAAGTGCAGAAGTGGCCTGAGTGACATTTTCAGACCCATAAAACCCTGTGATAAATTTGCTTTAGGGTCACCATAAGTCTTAAAGGTCTTGAAAGCACACAACAATAACAAACTATATGGTCCTTTGCTTACTATTGTGTGCAGAAAATACAACATTAAGGGTTGATTCATATTTTGAGGAGCATTCATTATATTGGTTGCTCCTATACTGTGAATTACATTTTTGGGTTTTTGTTTGTATGTGTGATCTCCCACCATTTCATCACAGCTGGAAGACCACGGGAATATAGCTACAATGTCCTCTGACAGGTACTTCATCCTTTTTTGGTTTCACAGCTGTGCTGAAATCGTTGGCATATACAAGCAAGGGCAAGGTGCCTTTTTCCTGCTAAAGGAAGGCGAAGTTTAACAACTTAGCTAGAAAAGGACATACATCGTTGTCGTTATCAAAATCCAGAGGCATTCTTTGGACATTCAAATCCATTTGTTCAGGATGCTGCTGTACTGTATTTCTAATAGTATGGAAGATCTTTTTTGTCTGCAGTGGTAAAAAAAACACTGGTACTTGAAGTTGAATGCATCATTGGCTTTCAGGGAGTGGTATCTGAGCATTGAATGTTTGTCCCATTCTTGGACCATTACTAAACTTAAATTAAAAAATTAGATAAATTGAAGTGTCAGCCTTTGTTTTGGAATATGTGAATCTCCATAACCATTTGGGAAATTGGATTCATAACCTTTTTGGAAAACCACTGGTCGCTGGAAAGGCATGACCTTATTAGAAGTCACAACCTTTTGAAAAATTATGTTTACCAGCATTCATGCAAGACAAGTAGGTCTCTCAACTGTTAAACCAGTGGTTCTCAGTCTGTGGTCCCCAGATGTTTTTGGCCTACAACTCCCAGAAATCCTAACAGCTGGTAAACTGGCTAGGATTTCTGGGAGTTGTAGGCCAGAAACATCTGGGGGCCCCAGGTTGAGAACCACTGTGTTAAACTGATGTACCTAGGTATGTTTTTGAACTGATAGGGACAAAGACATGCCAATGCACAAAAACATACATTCAACAAAGTTTCAGAAGTGTTCCTTTGTCCAAAAAACATTTACTCTCCCTTAAAATATATTTGCTTTTACAACACGCTCTCAAGAGACAAAATAAACCGTCTTCTTCAAAAGTCACAGAGGTGGTTTACTCATAAAACTTCATGTATACAGCATACAGGCACTTTGTTTATGAATCCAGTTACTATAGGATTTTAAGTAGTTTCTATGTGTAGGTAACACAGGGTATTGCCCTTAAAAACAATATTCCATAGTCCAATGGAGTCTTTAAGCATACATCTTACCGAAGTCTAAGTTGTACCGTTCTAAAGCATACTGATGGCTTCTACTCTCTCTAAGAGTATAAAGCAGTGGTTCCCAACCTTTTTTTGACCAGGGACCACTTTGACCAGGGACCACTCTCCAACATTAGTACCAAAAGGGTTACGAATCGGTTTTTGGTCAACTTTAGATTGTCTTTGGTTACTTGGGGTGCTGATTCAGAAAATTGCATTGGATAGATCACACCAGCTCTAGTTTCTGATACGGAACATTTGCCATCCAATAGTCACCATCTACTCGCCCAAAGGAAACCATATTTAATAATCTAGAGCTGATGTGGTCTATCCAATGCAATTTTCCAAACCTGCACCCCAAATTGCATTGGATAGACCACATCAGCTCTGGTTTCTGATACAGAACATTTGTCATCCAGCAGTCACTCTCATTGAAATGATGTAATAACAGTGAGGCCATAGACCATATTTTAGTCCTTGGAGACCTCTGGTGGTTCACGGACCACAAGTTGGGAACCACTGGTGTAAAGGCTTCTATCTCCACTGAAGTCTAAAGCAAAAACATACTTTTCTACATGGCTTCTCAAAGCAAACACTGATCTTAAGTGGAGTCCTGAACATGTCTAGTTCTGATCACATGGTCTGCAGCCCCTCCCACAACAAAGAGTTAGGTAAGATTGCAAACCAATACACACTTAAAATACTATATGCAATTATATACACAACAAACAACTAGTGTAGGCTTGAGAAGGCTGCTATTTCCAACACTTTGTTGGGAAGGAGTTGGCTTTGTCCTTCTGTTTCCTTTTGAAAAATCAGATATTTCTATCTCTGGAGTTATTAAACATGCAGGTTTTTGTCATTGTGGGTGTCAAGAGCATTGTGCATTAGGGATTTTGTCATAATGAATACATTTGTGATGTGATTGGGTTCGAGATCTTCCTTTGTCAAGCAGAATGTGAATTACTTGGGATTCTGGTTGGCTCGCGATCCAAAGCAAAACCTGCAATCATTTTCATTAAGTCCCCTTCAACGGAGTTAGAACATTTTAGCAGATGCTTTCTTCCGTCAGATGGGATTGTTTATAGCAAGGCTGGAGGCGGGGGACTTCATCCTTCCATTCTTTCCAACAGGAAGCAGATACATCTTGAAAACCGAACTAAACTGCAACCTGTGGAAGCAAAAATATTCACCTGAAGCCATTGCTCTTTCCCTTTTCGAGGCACACAATTGTTTTGTGGGTCTGGGTAGAGCTGTGAATGTGTTTTAAAGGAAGCAGACACTGAGATGTAGCAGAGGAAACACATCTTTAAAAAACAGAGCGTCTCCAAGAATACAAGGAAAAAACAGATCGTTTCCCTTATATTTAATCTTGCAGTATTGTTTAGTCAACCAAGACATTGATGACAATTCCACGTTCCAGCTGTCTTGGAATGCTTGGAAAGATATTTCTTATGGCTTACAGGCTAATACATTTGCAATGGCTTCAGACTTTGCACACAATATGCAAGAAATGTTCCCCCAGGCTTCCTATTTCCGAAGTCCAAGTCTTTTCCTGAAAATGAAGCAGATATTTATAATCTGCTTCTGTTAATAATTTACTATCTAATTGGATGCAAAGGGCAATAATTCTATACATAGAATTTCTTTGTTTACTTCATTTAGATCTTGACTTTCTTGCCAATATTGGGACCCAAAGTAGACTACTAAAACCAGAGCAGATTGAAAACACAAAAACATCTCTCTCTCTCTCTGTGTGTGTGTGTGTGTGTGTATGTATGTGTGTGTATGCATATATGCTTTACGTTGCAGTCAAACAAAAATAAGTCAGTAGAAATGTGTATGCATCATTAGAAGCAAAGATAACTAAACCAAGGCTGTTGTATTTTCGACATATCACGAGATGAAATGACTTGTTGAAAAAGACATAAATAATCCTGACTCTGGTTGCGCAGTGGTTTAAACAGTTGAGCTGCTGAGCTTGTTGACCGAAAGGTTGCAGATTTGAATCCAGGGAGCGGTGTGAGCTTCCTCTGTCAGTCCCAGCTTCTGCCAACCTAGCAGTTCAAAAACATGCAAATGTGTGTAGATCAGTAGGTACTGCTCCGGCGGGCAGGTATTGACGCCATGCAGTCATGCCGGCCACATGACCTCGGAGGTGTCTACAGACAACGCCGGCTCTTCAGCTTAGATATGGAGATGAGCACCAACCCCCAGAGTCGGACACAACTGGAATTAATGTCAGGGGGCAACCTTTACCTTTACCTAATACTGAGTAAAGTGGAAAGGCAGTAGGAGAAGGGGATGCTGTATTACACAACGATTGATTGAATTAAGGAAGTTGTGGCCATGAGTCTCCTAGCTATGAACAAAACATTTATGGTATCTATGGCTGTCTGGCTCCCTTGGCTTTAATTCAGTTACAGCAGTAGTTCCCAATCTTTTTATGACCAGGGACCACTCTGCAACATTAGTTCAAGAGGGTTACGAATCAGTTTTTGGTCAACTTTAGATTTGGTTTGGTTATTTGGGGTGCTGATTCAGAAAAATGCATTGGATAGATCACATCAGCTCTAGTTTCTGATACAGAACATATGCCATCCAGTAGTCGCCATCTGCTTGCCCACAGAAAACCATATTTAATTAGCCTCGGCACTTTAAGAGTGTTTTGTGGGACCAGTCGTTCTTGTAACAGTGTAGTAATGGTGAGGCCATGGACCATATTTTAGTTCTTGCGGACCACTAGTGGTCCACATACCGCAGGTTGGGAACTACTGAGTTATGGAAACCAAAGTCCTGAGTTTGGGAAATGTGTGCTGTTGATGACTGAGACCCTTATAGATCTCTCATTCATGGGGTCACCATATCAAAGTCAATGTGATGGCAAATATCAGTGATGCTCTATCTCTCTCCCTATCTATCTACCTACCTACCTACCTACCTACCTACCTACCTACCTACCTACTTATCTATAATTTTTAAAGGCAGTTAAAACTCTGTATCAGTTACATTTCTGTTCAGAATTCCTTCCAGTGAGCTCAAGGCAGTGTACATGGTTCTTATCTTCTCATCAAAACAAACCCGTGACGTAGATCAACCAGAGAGATAGTGAGTGGCCTAAAGTTCCCTAGTGAGCTTCATGATTCAGTGGTGACGTGAAAGTGAATCTTGGAAGTGTCAGAACATTCCTATAACTGCTGCACCATTTGATATCCTTGCTAACTGCTTTTAAGCTGACTTTTGACTCATGGTGACCCTATTAATGGGGTGTCTCCATGTCATTCTGTCCTCAATAGGTGTGTGGAATCATAGGAGTTGCAGTTCGACAAGGTATTTAGCCCTCCCTGATAAAGAGTGCTGCTACCTCACCAAACTACAGCTCCCATGGTTCCATAGAACAGAGCTGACGTCTCTTACAAGTTGTGACAACCTGCAATAATTCTACAGTGTAGATGCACCCTCATTCTTGGGGCAAAGTTGGGATGATGATGATGATGACGATGATGATATTGATTTTGCTGGATTTTTAAAGAAATTTAATTATTCTGGTTTCGTACCAACATGGACTATATAGTGTCCTTTTTTTTGGCCTATCTAGGCTGTGTCTCATACCTCCTCCAAACATATCTACATACTCTTGTTGCATCCCTGAATTGGAACAGCATGGAGACCTTTTTCAGACATTGCTTTAGATCAGTGGTTCTCAACTTGTGGGTCCTCAGATGTTTTGGCCTTCAACTTCCAGAAATCCTAACAGCTGGTAAACTGGCTGGTATTTCTGGGAGTTGTAGGCCAAAATACCTGGGGACCCACAGGTTGAGAACCACTGCTTTAGATGATTCACATTTTGGTATGGTAGAGAGAATTTCCAGCTGACGGACTGAAAATCTCGTAAAGATTATCCGTCGTGTGGGTGTAGCTTTGAGGGCTGGTTCAACTGCAAGCCAAGACAAGGAGAAGTCCAATTGAACAGCCTGTCCATGTCCATGCTTGTTGGACGTGGTTTGAACTGCTCCAGTTCAGCTGCCACCTGTTTGCTTGTTGTGAAAGAATGGGTAAATTTCCTTTGTGTCAATGGACCTCTGATGTCTGAAATAACCCATGTGTCGGATTCGTAGTTGCGTAGAATACCCATTTGTTGCACTAATGTGTTGACATAGGGGCAGGAAGTATCTTGAGATTTCCCCCAAAGGCTGACTTTGTTAACCTGTCACTCTAACTTGAAGCATTGATCTGCTTTCCCCCAAAAACTCACTTATGTTTTCCCAGATGTCGAACCCTCCACCAGCTGCCTACATTCTTGCCTAGCAACTTTTCGACAGTTGATCTTAAAAGTCATCAGATTGCAATTTCAGACCGAAGGGAAAGGATTCCTAAGACTTGCAGCCCATCCTCCCCAAATAGGAACATTTGTTATACTATGTGCAGCTGTGATGTCCAAAAACAGAAGGGACACCCCCAGGAAGTAAGGCAAATCCAGAAATTTCCGTTGCCATAACATTGAGCATGGCGTACTCACATGCCTTCAAGTCGACAGGGCATTGCTTTTAGTTTGGATATATAATTTGTCTGAGAATTTCATCTCAGATTTAACAAATGCAATGGCTTGTCCCAACTAGAGACCCATTGAATCATTGGGGTTTACATTTATTTTATTTACAGTATTTATATTCCTCCCTTCTCACCCTGCAGGGGATTCAGGGCGGATTACAGTGTACATATACATGGCAAACATTCAATGCCATTTAGACATACAACATATATAGACAGACACAGAGGCATTTAACATTCCAGCTTTTCTGGCTTCATGAGGGTATGCTCGATTCTGGCCACAGGGGGAGCGGCTGCTTCACTGTCCACTTGTGACAGTGAGTCCTTTGATGGAGTATTTCCTCATTCTTCTGTACGCTGCTGGAAGGTTTTAAGGCGTCGTAAATTAGTTAAATTAGCCTCCCCACATAAAGTTTGTAGTTGCTGGGATTTATAGTTCACCTACAATCAAAGAGCATTCCGAACTCCACTAATGACGGAATTGAGCCAAAGGTGACACACAGGACTCCCATGACCAACAGAAAACTCTAGAAGGGTTTATTTATTTATTTTCTCTCTCTCTCTCTCTCTCTCTCTCTCTATATATATATATATATATATATACATATATATATATATATATACCGCCCCTCTCAGCCCAGAGGTGACTCGGATGCAACTGTCTTTGGGGCTGCATAGGTTGACAGCAAACTAGACTATTAATGGTCGGGAACGTACTCCGATCCGGACTGACTTCGAATGCACAACCTCTTGGTCACTAGTGATTTAATGCAGCTGGCTACTAACTAGCTACACCACATCTCGGACCTGATTTACCCGATTTACCATTCAGCCTCGATACCTTAAAGCAGGGGTCCACAAACTTTTTACACAGAGGGCCAGGTGATAGTCCCTCAAACTGTTGGAGGGCCGGATTCTAATTTGAAAAAATATATGAATTCCTATGCACAGTGCATGTATTTTATTTGTAGTGCAAAAACACTTTAGAACAATACAATAATTAAAATGAAAAACAATTTTAACAAATATAAACTGCTTTTGGCTGATGAGATAGTATTGTTGTTGTTGTTGTTGTTGTTGTTATTGTTATGCGCTTTCAAGTTGTTTCAGACTTAGGTTGACCCTGAGCAAGGGCCAGATAAATGACCTTGGAGGGCCGCATTTGGCCCCCGGGCCGTAGTTTGAGGACCCCTGCCTTAAAGATTCCAGATTCTGTTTGATCTTGGAAGCTTCGTTGGGTCAACTTTGGTTAACACTTGGATGAGAGACTACTAATGGATATCAAATGCTATATTTCAGGGGAAAGAACTGGCAAAACCATCTCATGAGTTTTCCTTGCCTGAGAAAACTGAAGAATTAATGGGATTGCCTTAAGTCAACAGATACTTGAAGGCACACACACACACACAAATACTTGGCTGAATAGGTTTATTCGAGTTTGGCATCGTAATCTGATTTGGACTGAGAAATGCTGTGGTTGTCTCCATTGTGATATATGCTTTCAGTTTTAATTAAAACATTTTTTGTGTATGTAGGAAGCAACAAAGACATTAGCGTCTCCTCTGGTATCAAAGGCAGGACTCTTGTGAATACGTGTTGCTGGGGAGCAACAATGAGATAAGGTTGATTTCATCACATCTTGTTATATCTGCTTGGCCATGATGAGAAACAGGATACTAGACGGTCTGATCCATGTTGTTCGCCTTCTTCTTCCAGTAAACTGCCATAGAAGCCAGAAAAGCCCTAGCTATGAAGTTTGAGTGAACGTTGTCCATGGCTTGCATAGACCATTGACAAGGACAGAATGGTGCCTGTGGTCTTCCCAGTTGGGTTTCTGTCCATTTTCTTTTTGTGTCCATGTTTTCGTTTTGCAGTGGAGTTGTTGTCTTTCTGAAGTTGATACTGAAGCAGTATCAAAAGGCCTTCAACAACTGGCAGATGACAAAATGAGGGAAGTTATAGCTTGATGTGGTTTAGTCATCTTCTGGTTTAATGGGCGTTTTCTGTTATTCCAAAGGGTGTTTTGGAGGGTTGAAGAGGATTTTGGTTCAAGGAGTGGTAGACAAAGCTAATCCAGGATAAGACAATGATAAATACAGCATTTGGATGGATTAATAAGAATGTTTTGAAGAAGTGAGAGGGTCATGTGTGATGGAAATTAATGAAGTGCACCCCAAAATTGTTGAATTTCATTTCTGATAACACTATGTAACACAAGTTTTTTTCCTTGGTTATAAATGTCATTTCCTAATTGGTTCTATCATTGTTGTTCATTCGTTAAGTCATTTCCAACTCTTCGTGACCTCATGGACTAGCCCACACCAGAGCTCCTTGTTGGCCGTCACCACCCCCAGCTCCTTAAATGTCAATCCAGTCACTTCAAGGATGCCATCCATCCATCTTGCCCTTGGTCGGCCCCTCTTCCTTTTTCCTTCTGTCATAGAAACATGGAAAAAGTTTATTAAAGTGCAAAAACTTTTGTGGGATATTTGGAAGCAAATTTTGCTATAGTTTTTCAATGAAGATCTCATAGAGTCTCAACCAATTCAACATAGTTTGTGGCAGCCACAAAAACAAAAGTTGGAAACCGCCCTGAGTCCCCCTCGGGGAGATAGTTGTTGTTCATTCGTTCAGTCGTCTCCGACTCTTCGTGACCTCATGGACCAGCCCACGCCAGAGCTCCCTGTCGGCCGTCACCACCCCCAGCTCCTTCAAGGTCAGTCCAGTCACTTCAAGGATGCCATCCATCCATCTTGCCCTTGGTCGGCCCCTCTTCCTTTTGCCTTCCACTTTCCCCAGCATAATTGTCTTCTCTAGGCTTTGCTGTCTCTATCTCGGGGAGATAGAGTGGTATATAAATAAAGTATTATTATTATTATTATTATTATTATTATTATTATTAAACTACTTTCAAAGGAAGTCCCACACAGTTAAACAGGAATAACACTTTCAAACCAGAATTTTTTTTAAAAAAAGTTACATAGTATAATTATTATTAACTTTGGGTTGCTGAGAATTTTCCAGGCTGTATGGCCATGTTCCAGAAGTATTCTCGTCTGACGTTTCGCCAACATCTATGGAAGGCATCCTCAGAAGTTGTTAGGTCTGTTGGAAACTACGCAAGTGAGGTTTAAATATCTGTGGAAGTAAGGTTTATATATCTGTGGAAGCAAACCTCATTTGCCTAGCTTCCAACAGACCTCACACCCTTTGAGGATGCCTTCCATAGATGTGGGTGAAACTTCAATAGAGAATGCTTCTGGAACATGGACATACAGCCCAGAAAATTCACAGCAACTCAGTGATTCTGGCCAGGAAAGCCTTGGACAACACATTATTAACTTTATTTAAAACTCACTTTTTTCAAGGATTGGGATTCCAGGGAGCTTATGCGTTAAAACTATAATAATAATAATAATAATAATACTTCATTTATACCCCGCCACCATCTCCCCAAAGTGACTTGGAGCAGCTTACATGAGGCCAAGCCCAACAACACATCAGTAAAAACAACAAAGCAAAAATATTATGGTATTCTTAAAAACAAACAAAATCAACAGTACAAATAGAACAAAACTAATAATAAAAATGAAAACAATTTCAAACACTTAAGTAAGACAAAAAGCAGTACCAATTTAAGCAGTACCGCACTCTTTTAAAGTCCTTTCCATTAGGGCTGGGCGGTTTCGTTTCGTTAATTCGTAATTCGTTAAAAATTCGTTATTTTTTTGTTAACGAAGCGATAACGAACCATTCTGGAGCAACTTAAAAACGAAACGAATTTTTCAATTCGTTTCGTAAATGCTTCGTATTTCGTTATGTATTCGTTTCGTTATTGGTTTGAGGTCGTTTCGTTATTATTTCCGCATGTCTGGGGCAAGTTTATAGTTGTTTTTTGTTTAATTAGTGAAAAAAAATTATAATATCACACCAACAGTCAACAACAGAGGGAGAGGGAAGCTTCAGAAGTTTTTTTAGCGTATTGCGCGATCGCGGCCGCCATTAACGAATCGATTCGTTATTGTTTCGTTATTGTTTTGTAATTTTTTTACCATTTACGAAATTTCGTAAATATCGAACTTTTTTTAAAGGAAAATTTCGGAATTCTTTTAAATATCGAAACGCAAAAAACCCCAAAAAACGAATCGATTTTAGAAACAATTTTTTCCGTTGTTACCCAGGCCTACTTTCCATAAATACCTTATTTTCTGAAAGTTTGTCAGAATTTCTTTTAAAAATTGTTGGGATTGTGCTTGTTCTGTTCAACTTTCTATGATTAAAAGTTAGCATTTCAGTAGTTGAGAAAAGACGAGCATGTGAACTTTCAAACCACAGATAATACTCAAGTTTGTATTTCATTGAATCGTGGAGAAGGCCACAAGGGCCTATTCATTTCATGTTGCAATATTATACACATATAATAACGTATCTATATCTATATATTAACATATCTATATCTGGGAATAAATTCTTACTATTTCAAGAAATGTACTGGGGTGCATTGCACAATTATAGCAGTTTGATACCACTTTAACAACTATAGCTGTCATGTTATTTGAACCCTAGGATTTGTAGTTAGAGGTATTTTGCATTTGCTATAAGAGAGCTCAAGTGCTGTAGTACAGGGGGCTAAACTATTGCTCACAGGTGGATAATTCCTCCTAGTTTTCCAGACATGTCCCTGGACTCCATTATAGTTGAAGTGGAATCCAACTGCAATAATTGTACAATATAAATACACTCACAGTGAGCCCATTCCTGGGAACTGTAACATATGTAAATGGTAAGTGTCAATGTTAATATATAGTGAAGGTAAAGGTTTCCCCAGACATTTAGTCATGTCCAACTCTGGAGGGGGGGGGGGTGTTCATTTCCAATTCTAAGCCAAAAAGCTTGCATTGTCTGTAGACACCTCCAAGGTCATGTGGCCAGCATGATTGCATGGAACGTTGTTACCTTCCCTCCAAAGCAGTACCTATTCATCCATGCACATTTGCATGTTTTTGAACTTCAAGGTTGTCAGAAGCTGGGCCTAACAGTGGGAGCTCACCCTGCTCCCTGGATTCGAACCGCCGACCTTTTGGTCAGCAAGTTCAGTAGCTCAGCGGTTTAACCTACGGCAACCACCAGGTTTAATGAAAAGTGACAAATACAACAAAACAAAAAGTGAAAGAGAAATGTAAATAAAAATAAATGTTTTTATATATATATATATATATATATATGTATGTATGTATGTATGTATGTATGTATGTATGTATGTGAGAGAAATGCTTTTGGCAACTTGTAAGAGTGCTGCAGAAAAACTGAATGTCAGATTTCCATATCCATAAATCAATCATAGACCAATCAGAACTCAATCCCCCCCCCACCCCAAAAAAAAGTGAAACATTGGGTTTTAATCCATGTCAGGCACACCATCAGTCCACACCTCCAGGGTCTCTCTGCCACACATTTCAATTGTTCACCGATTTATAGGGAGCATTGAGTATCTGGATTTTGGTATCCATGCAGCGTCCTGGAACCAAACCCTAGCAAATACCACGCACCCATTGTATGCAGATCCACTGATTTCAGCAAGATCTACTGAGTAAACCCAGAAAACCACTCTTGCATCTACTTCTATGAACCGGCATGGGCTCTGAGATTGTCAGAGGAGGTCCTTCTCTCGGTCCCACCGCTGTTGGTAGGGACGAGAGAGAGGGTCTTCTCAGTGGTGGCCCCCCAGTTTTGGAATGCCCTCCCCAGAGAGATTAGATTATCCCCCACTCCCCAAGTTTTTCAAAAATTTTTTTTTGAATATGGCTCTTCAAACAGGTCTTTGACCTTGTTTAGGAATCCTTAATGATTATACTCAAGGACTTAGTGATTATTTCACCTTGCACTTTATGTGACTGATATTGATTGCAGTTGTTTTATATCTGTAGCTGTTGTTGCATTTTATTGAATTTTTAAATAGTGGGGTTTTATGATGCTATGCCATTCATTATTGTGCCATTGTTTATGCACTTGTTGTATTTTGTGTGTTGTTATTATTATTATTATTATTGTGTTGTCGAAGGCTTTCATGGCTGGAATCACTAGGTTCTTGTAGGTTTTTTCGGGCTATAGGGCCACGTTCTAGAGGCATTTCTCCTGACATTTCTCCTGCATCTATGGCAAGCATCCTCAGAGGATGCTTGCCATAGATACAGGCGAAACGTCAGGAGAAATGCCTCTAAAACATGGCCCTATAGCCTGAAAAAACCTACAAGAACTTATTATTATTATTATTATTATTATTATTATTATTATCTTTATTTGTACCCTGCTAACATCTCCCGAAGGACTCGGTGCGGCTTACAAAGGCCAAGGCCCTCAATAAAACAACAGCATAACAAATACAACAATAAAACTCATAAAGCAAACCAATAAACATTAAAGCAATAACAGTAAACATCAAAACAATACATCATGACACATTTAAAACTAGGGCTGGGCCAAATGTATTGAGTGCTTTTGTGAGCCACCCTGAGTCCCTTCGGGGAGATGCTGGCAGGGTAATAATAATAATAATAATAATAATAATAATAATAATAATAATAATAATAATGCATTATTATGGATGGAATGGATTATGTGATTCTTTTGAGTTGGGACCCTAAAGTTTCATCTTGTGTACCTTACAAGTTGTTGTGGTAACTCTAAGGTGACTCCACCAAGGGTTTTCTTGGCCAGATTTCATCAGAAGATGTTTGCAGTTGTCTTCTTCTGAAATAGTGTGACTTGCTAAGGGACACTCAATGATTTCAAAATGGAGCAACGATCCATCCTGTGATCTCCTGGAATCCTAATCCGTTGCTGTTTCTGATCCATGGCATCTCTAAGGTGACTCCACCAAGGATTTTCTTAGCCAGATTTCATCAGAAGAGATTTGCTGTTGTCTTCTTCTGAAATAGTGTGACTTACCAAAGGTCACACAATAATTTCCATAATGGAGCAAGTAGCAATACTCCGGTCTTTTGGAATCCCAATACATTGTTCAAAACTGCACCATATTATCTTGTATTTGTTGTTTTTTATTTGTTCAGTCGCTTCTGACTCTTTGTGACCTCATGGACCAGCCCACGCCAGAGCTCTCTGTCAGCTGTCACCAACCCCAACTCCTTCAGGGTCAAGCCAGTCACTTCAAGGATACCATCCATCCATCTTGCCTTTGGTCAGCCCCCTCTTCCTTTTTCCTTTCATTTTCCCCAGCATAATTGTCTTCTCTAAGTTTTCCTTTCTTCTCATGATGTGGCCAAATCTTGGCCTCTACTAGTCTTCCCTCCAATGAGTATTTGAGCTATATTTCCTGAAGTATGGACTGGTTGGATCTTCTCGTGGTCCAAGGCACTCTCAGAACTTTCCTCCAACACCACAGTTCAAAAGCATCTCTCGTCCTTCGCTCAGCTTTTTCTATGGTCCAACTCTCACATCCATAGGTTACTGTGGGGAATACCATTGTTTTGACCATGCGGATCTTGGTTGCCAGTGTGATGTCTCTACTCTTCACTGTTTTATCAAGATTTGTCATTGCTCTCCTCTCAAGAAGGAAGCGTCTTCTGATTTCCTGGCTGCTGTCTGCATCTGCAGTAATCTTTGTGCCTAGAAATACAAAGTCTGTCACGACCTTCACATTTTCTTCCTCTATTTGCCAGTTATCAGTCAGTCTTGTTGCCATAATCTTGGTTTTTTATGTTTAACTGCAACCCAGCTTTTGCACTTTCTTTTTTCACCTTGATTAGAAGGCTCCTCAGTTCCTCCTCGCTTTTGGTCATCAAAGTGGAATCATCTGCATATCTAAGGTTGTTAATGTTTCTTCTAGCAATTTTTACCCCAGCCTTGCATTTGTCAAGCCCTGCACATCGCATGATGTGTTTGGATACATGTTGAATAAGTTGGGCAAGAGTATGCAACCCTACCGTACACCTTTCCCAATCTTGAACCAGCCTGTTGTTCCATGGCCAGTTCTTACTGTTGCTACTTGGTCATTGTGCTGTCGCATGTTGGGCCTGTGCATAAAACTATAGACAGGACATAAATTCTGTGTGCCCAACGGGACGCCGGGGCTGCCTCAGATTAAAGGCTCTTGGATTTCCTTAAAACAGAGTCTTTAGATTGCTTAAAGGTTCAACAAAGTTCTTTATTAATGAAAACAAACAGGTACTTTAAGGCTTTCTTAACAGTCTATTGGCTCTCTCTCAATCTTGTCCACAGAGAACAGGCACTATCTTCATAACTGTAACTAATGGGGAAATTTCTAATCTGGGCAGACTGTTTTTGCCTCTGATGGCGTGGAGCCCCTGCACCCGGTACCAACTGCTTCTGGCTTCTGCGAGTGACCCTTACCAAGCAGAGCTTTGTAGACTTCCAGGAAAAGGAGTTCAGGTTTCAGTGATGGCTGACTGAAGTCCCTCAGCAAAGGAGCTGTAAGGCTGTATGATCCTCGGCCAAGCTGTGGGCTGTATAACCCCGGCCAAGCTGTAGAAGACGAAGCTTTCTACAGGAGCTCTTGGTATTAGGTCCTGTGTGAAAGGCTTCTCTGTGTGGACTGAACCCAAACTGGCTCCTATTCCCTCCAAAAGCCAAAAGGGGGCCGGGACTAGGGAACCTAAATATAATTGACAGGTGGCTTGCCCTATGATTGCAGCCAAAAGAAGCCACCTATCTGCAGAGTCCCTGAAACTTAGGACTACAACAAACATTAAATGCAAATCAAACAAAATTGGAGCTCCTGGTGCAGCTGTACCTGCACAGTCATTATACAGATTCTTCAGGAGAGAATCTTATATACAAACGGCCATATCATATGTTGATGGTAGTGCCTTGAGGAAAGGTTAGAAAACTTAATTTTTTTTCCTGGCCTCAACTCACAGAATGCTGGTTGAAGCTTTCTGGGAGTTGCAGTCCAAAGTAACTTCCCCAAGTTCTAATTCTGTGATATGTTGAAATGGAATAAGTGAGATGCCAGATGCGGAAACTTGATGAGAAATGCTGATGGCAATAAGTAGTCTGCATATGTCTTTGTCCTCTCTGTAGTTCTTTCCTTCCCCTTTTCAAAGAATAGCGGAAGATATATATATTTTTGCCTGTCCATTGTGTTGGCTCCAAATACAGCTGATTGTTCCCTTGTTTGTTTGCAATTAAGTGAAACCAACTGGCCCTCCTTGCTCGGCAGTTCCTTGCCATTGCAAACAGCTGCAATGTGTTTCTTGTTGGACTTGGGAAGAGGAGAGGGAGGGGAGAAAGAGCCCTTCTGATTTTTAATCCTCTGATCTTGAGTGTTGATCTTGGAAACAATCAGCGCAGCAGCTGTCAGCGCATTGGGGGTTTCTTTAAACTTATGCCGTAGCGGTGTAAATGGGTAGCTATTTTTAGATTTTTTAAAGCATTTGCTCTGAACGTAGGAAATGTGTCCCCTAAGGAAAGGCAGACAACTTCTGGGGGGAAGCTCTCCTTTTGTACCCTCTGCTTTGTCCTTTTGCTTCAGCTGAAGGTGTTCATTTGCACTGATCACGCATGGTACAGCCATCATGGACATTTTCCCCTTGAAGTTTTCCTTCAGACACCTCTAAAACGAAGGCTTGGAAGCCTGTCGTGATACCAGTTAAAGCAAGCTTTAAAAATTCCTAACAATTTTAACTCAGGGTTGTTGTAGGTTTTTTCAGGCTATATGGCCATAGCTACCTCTGAGGATGCTTGCCATAGATGCAGGCGAAACGTCAGGAGAGAATGCCTCTAGACCATGGCCATATAGCCTGAAAAAACCTACAACAACCCAGTAATTCTGGCCATGAAAGCCTTCGACAATACAATTTTAACTCAGTACATAAGTATGCTTTTTTACTTGTGAGAGATATGCAACAGTGGGTTGTCGTAGGTTTTCCGGGCTATATGTCCATGTTCTGGAACAGCGTTTTTCAACCTGGGGGTCGGGACCCCTGTGGGGTTCACGAGGGGGTGTCAGAGGGGTCGCCAAAGACCATCAGAAAACACAGTATTTTCTGTTGTTCATGGGGGTTCTGTGTGGGAAGTTTGACCCAATTCTGTGGTTGGTGGGGTTCAGAATGCTCTTTGATTGTAGGTGAGCTATAAATCCCAGTAACCACAACTCCCAAATGTCAAGTTTATTTTCCCCAGACTTCACCAGTGTTCACATTTTGGCATATTGAGTATCCGTGCCAAGTTTGGTCCAGATCCATCATTGTTTGAGTCCACAGTGCTCCCTGGATGTAGGTGAACCACAACTCCAAAACCAAAGTCAATGCCTATCAAACCCTTCCAGTATTTTATGTTGTTCATCGGAGTACTGTGAGTTCTGTGTCCCAAGTTTGGTTCAATTCCATCATTGGTGGAGTTCAGAATGCTCTTTGATTGTAAGTGAACTATAAATTCCAGCAATTACAACTCCGAAATGACAAAATCAACACACACACACCCCAATCCCACCAGTATTCAAATTTGGGCATATTGGGTATTTGTGCCAAATTTCATCAGTGAATGAAAATACATCCTGCATATCAGATATTTACATTACAATTCATAACAGCAAAATTCCAGTTATGAAGTAGTAATGAAGGAGGTGGGACTGAGAGCAGGGCCTCCCCTGACGATCTTAATATCCGAGATGGTTCATAGAGGGAGATACGTTCATAATAATAATAATAATAATAATAATAATAATAATAATAATAATAATACTTGATTTATACCCCACCACCATCTTCCCAAGGGACTCGGAGAGGCTTACGTGAGGCCAAGCCCAACAACACATCAGAAACAACAAGCAATAATAAAATAACAAGCAATAAACAAAATAAACAATACAATTAATATAACTCATAAGTAGACAATAACACACAAAAATTTAAAAACCTATGGCTGGGCCAAATGTAATAGTTAAAATTTTAAAAATAAATGCTGGACATGAGCAGAGGATGTATCTATTTGGAGGATTTTAAATCAAAAGTAAAGAGCAACCCAACAGGTAATTAAAGTGCTTCTCAGAGTATTGCAGGGGATTGTTTCCTTTATTCAGGGAAGGCACACTGGAACAGCCACGTTTTCAGGCTCCTCCTAAAGACTGCCAATGTGGGGGGCTTGTCTGATATCTTTGGGGAGTGAGTTCCAGAGTTGAGGGGCAACCATGGAGAAGGCCCTCTCCCTTGTCTCCACCAATCGCGCTTGTGAGAGGGGTGGGAGCGAGAGCAGGACCTTCCCAGATGAACGAAGGGATCGTGTGGGTTCAGGCAGGGAAACTGGACAGTATAGTTTGAGTACCCCTTATATGGGCTCAAAATTGAGGATGCTGTTGCAATCCCTGGCACAAAAGTTTCTTGGTCAGCATGGTTCTCAGCAGAAGCCAAAAGCAAGATTCTTCAACCAGTATGGCCCCTTGCTAGGAAATGCTGGAAATTTAGTCCAAAGTCTACAACTTCTGCAAACTTTGCTGTGGATCGTTGCCTGGGGGCTGTAGCTTTAAAGCCCTCCCCTGTCTAGGCAAGCATAGCACCACATGTCTTGGTGAAAGGTTCTGTGGTGTTGTAACGCAACATGAAGTTTGCACAGCAAGCAACTTGGGCATTGCTGCATAAAGATATTACCGGTTGAACCAATGTTTGAGGACGGAACATCTGTAATTGTGTACAGAATGACAGTTAATACATAACAGATGATGGCGTTTCTCCGTTTGATCGTTTCTCAACTCACTGCCTAAAATTGTGGGCAAAAGGGAGTAATAAAAACTAGTCATGTGAAATAGGCCTGTCTGTTCTGAAATTTTGTTATCTGTTTTTCGCAACTTTACTGCAATAGGTGATGGAATATATTCAGTAGATCTAATCAATTACACGATGTAACACAATTAATGTTCCTGGGTTATAAATGTCATTTCCTAATTAGTTCTGTCATAAAAATGTTGAAAACGTTTATTAAACTGCAAAAACTTAGTTTTTGTCGAACATCCTGCAGCGCATTTTGTTATAGTTTTTCAAGGAATGTCTTATCGAGTCTCAACCAATTCAACATAGTTTGTGAATGAAAAATGAACTTTCTGGAGTATAATAACTATTTTAAAAATAGGTACCACACAATTTAACAGGAATAACACTTTCAAAGCAAGGACAGAAATTTTTCAAATTTTGTTATATAGTGTTATTATATATTAATATAATATAATTATAATATAATATGCTTTGTAATCTCCCTTTATGAGCAAGGTAGGAAGTTAAGATCTTCTGGGGAGACCCTGCTCTCGGTCCCACCTCCTTCACAGGCATGGTTGGTGGGGACGAGAGGCAGGGTCTTCTCAGTAGTGGCCCCTTGGCTTTGGAACTCCTTTCCTAGTGAAACCGCTGTGAGCCGCCTTCGGAACCACTGTGAGTCGCCTTCGGGCTGAGAACAGCGGTATATAAGTAAAGTAAATAAATAAATAAATAAATAAATAAATAAGATCAGCACCCTCCCTCCTGATCTTCAGGGAAAGGCTAAAGACATGGATGTGGGACCAAGCGTTCGGTTAGTAGTCTACCAGCTCTAAACGACTCTGGCCCTGTTTACCTCTCCGAACGTATTCTCCCCTATGAACCATCAAGACTATTAAGATCGTCTGGAGAGGCCCTGCTCTCGTTCCCACCGGCCTCACAAGCGCGTCTGGTGGGGACGAGGGACAGGGCCTTCTCGGTGGTGGCCCCGCGACTCTGGAACTCTCTCCCACCGGAGATCAGAACCGCCCCTTCTATCCTGACTTTTAGGAAACAGGTGAAGACATGGTTATGGAGACAGGCTTTTGATGAGTGAGACAACACCCTAAGACATGGATGGAAGATGATGTATAATTGTTTTTTAGTATGACGACTGACCACTGTAGTTTTGGATATATTTGTTGTTTTAATGTGTTATTGTAATATGAACTATGATGTTTTTACCGATTGTATGTGTTTTTATGGTTGGAAACCGGTCTGAGTCCCTCAAAAGAGGTGAGAAGGTCGGTATATAAAACTCTGAAATAAATAAATAAATACATAAATACCAGTGTAATAAGAGGAATATGGATTAGTGGAATGACAACCTGGAATGGCATTGGACTATGATATTAGATTATGTGATTTTAAATAAGTCATTTTAAGGTTTTATATGTTTTTAATTATTGTTATGCATGTCCATATGGATTTAAATTACTGCCTATATATGTAAGCTGCCTTGAGACCCCTATGGGGTGAGAAGGGCAGGGTATAAATATGGTAAATAAATAAATATTAATCTGAGTCCACACTGCCATATATTCCAGTTCAAAGCAGATAATGTGGGATTTTATCCAGTTGTGTGGAAGGGGCCCTATTCTTTTAGGAAGCCCACAAGAAGAAATTCATCCCTTTAGTGAATGAGAAAAAGGGTAATTCAAGGAAATCTGGAGGAGTCAGGGTCCAAAAAAAGGACCTTTGAGGGCCACATGCAACTCAAGAAATACATATTTTATTTACACCTGGAAAATGGAACAGCTTGTGATTTAAATTGTGATGTTTGTGTCTGTTTGTGGGTATGAAGAGGTGGCTAAGAAATAAGTGTGGGATAAAAGGTTCATTCGGTAAACGGCAACCCGATAGACAAGAAATCTGATGATGATGGAATGAATTGCTGTTTTGTTTGATTATTACTCTGAGCTGCAAGTCTGTTGCAGCTCATGTTCTTAATCTGGTTTTCCAAAATCATCAGGAGTTGACAGATCTGCTTTCTGGACCTGTTCCATGCTTATCAGTGACCGATCTCTCACAAAATGGTATCTGTTTAAAAGGTCCTTGGGGGTCTTCTGGAAAATGTGGATTGTTGGGAGAATGTTCAAATAGGTGTGAAATTGCCCTTGAATAGTATCATCTTTTAAGGGAAAAGTAATAGCAGCAAATTCGGCTGAACCTGAATTGTTGAGATGTGAGCCTGGAAAGAAAGCTGGGATTGAAGTTTGGCTAAATATTGCCTTACGCAATGATGTTTTTGTGCATAGATTTGTATGGAATTTAGGGAGGTAAGCCCGAAATTTTGTACTATATTTCCTAGAATCACCTAACCAGTAGTCTGTTCTGAAAAAACTATGCTTTGATCTGGAGCATTCATGGAATCAGTGAGTGTGTTTACATCAACTGCAAAAGAATATTTTTTTTGTCGTGTCAGGAGTGACTTGAGAAACTGCAAGTCACTTCTGGTGTGAGAGAATTGGCCGTCTGCAAGGAGTTGCCCAGGGGACGCCCGGATGATTTGATGTTTTTATCATCCTTGTGGGAGGCTTCTCTCATGTCCCCGCATGAGGAGCTGGAGCTGATAGAGGGAGCTCATCCGCCTCTCCCCGGATTCGAACCTGCGATCTGTCGGTCTTCAGTCCTGCCGGCACCTGGGTTTAACCCACTGCGTCACCGGGGGCTCCTGCAAATGAAGATGCATGAAACTGATTGGTCGAGCAATGGCTGAGCCTGGGACTTTTGGATACAGTTGCAATTTTGTTCAGGCTCAAGCTATGCAGATGCAAAGAGACAGTTTATTTACTTATTTATTTACAGCATTTATATACCGCCTTTCTCAGCCAGAGGTGACTCAAGGCGGTTCACTTATGGCAGTGATTCAATGCCATACAAATATCAAAATACAGTTAAAACAATTATAAAAAACAATTCAACATTTAAAATGTAATATAAAAGAAACAATAATATCTGTAAAAACAAGCTTCTCGGCGCCTCCTTACTAAAATCGTTGTCCAATTGCATCGTCGATGGTTCTATATCTTCGGGTTGTTGTAGGGTTTTTCGGGCTATATGGCCATGGTCTAGAGGCATTCTCTCCTGACATTTCGCCTGCATCTATGGCAAGCATATATCTTCGTATTCGTCTAATTATGCTCCAGTAGTAAAACCTTGCTCGAAGAGCCAGGTCTTAACCGTTTTGCGGAATGTTAGAAGGGAGGGAGCCAATCTTCTATCCCTAGGAAGGATGTTCCATAGCTGAGGGACCACCACTGAGAAAGCCCTGTCTCTCTTGCCCGCCAAATGCATCTGCGAGGAAGGCGGGATTGAGAGCAGAGCCTCCCCAGATGATCTTGAAGTCCTAGATGGTTCATATGGAGAGATACATTCGAATAGGTAAGCTGGACCGGAACCATTGGGGGAGAGAAGGAGAGAGAGGCAGGCTGATTTGCCTCTTGGCTGCTGAAAAGAAGATCTCTGATACAGATGAAGGGATAGCATTTTAAATCTCTCTAAAACAGTGGTTCTCAACCTGGGGTCCCCAGATGTTTTTGGCCTACAACTCCCAGAAATCCCAGCCAGTTTACCACCTGTTAGGATTTCTGGGAGTTGAAGGCCAAAAACATCTGGGAACCCCAGATTGAGAACCACTGCTCTAAAAGGACATTTAGTGAGTTGATGCAACTGATCATATTGTACATATGTTGTTCTGTATTAAGAGTAAACTACTTGTTCTTTACTGTTCACCTGCGTGGCGTATTTTCTTTACCTGGCAAGGCAATGCGTGGGTTTACATGTGGTTTATTTTACATTCTTCGACACTTTGAAACTTTGGATGATGGTTTGAAACATCATCATCAGTTACTGCAAGAAAAGTTTGATTGGGTTAGGTGATATTTCGTTGTCTGATAAGAATATCCTCCAAGTTTGATGGTGGTGGTGGGTACATAGTGACAGTGGAGCCCTATTCTTGACCTGCATGTTCTCCCGCAGTGAGGGCATCAGTTTCCAAGTGAAAGCCGGTCCTGCTCAGGGTTGGCTTGATATGCCTTACTCTTGGCACATTTCTCTCTTTTGCCCTCCATTCATGCCTCTTCAAATTCTACAGCACTGGTGGTCACAACTGACCTCCAGCCTGGTTGTTCAAGGGCCAGGGCTTCCCAGTTCTTGGTGTCTATGGTACAGTTTTTGAAGTTGGCTTTGAGCCCATCTTTAAATCTCTTTTCCTGTCCACCAACGTTTCATTTTCCGTTCTTGAGTTCGGAGTAGAGCAACTGCTTTGGGAGATGGTGATCGGGCATTCGGACAAAGTGGCTGGTCCAGCGGAGTTGATGGCGGCGGACCACCGCTTCAGTGGGGGGCAGTATGCAGATACAGAGTCCATGGATTTGGAGATCTGATTATATTCCATTTAGTTGCATATGCTGCTAAATGAGTAAAATGTAGTTCAGGTTCGATAACAAAAAAATTGTATGTATTTCATATTTATTGAAGGTTTCTATTTTCCCCTCCTGTCTACAGAAAAAGTAACATATTGATGCAGATTTATGTAAATACTCATCTCTAGCACATCATAAGGTATCCTTGGGTTGCCCTTTTTGCTGAACTGGACACTTTGCAATTGCATGAATGCAAACCTTTATGTTAATGAGTAACTGTTTTTGACATAGTTGAGAATTAGGTACCTTTCCATCCTGGCAAAAGTGGAGTTTTGTGAACCTTGACTGTTGTGTAATGTTAAAACAGGGTTTTCTACCGTCATGGTGAATCTTCGCAATCTGTAGCCACTAGTGCAGAATGCACTATCTATATCAGTTATGAAAATGAGAATTTCGGATTATACTAAATTTCTTGCCTAGCTGTACAGGTCATTATTATACCATTGGGACCAGTTCAGGTTAATTTTGGATAAAATATAGTAAAATTGGAAAAAAACAGGATTTTAAAAAAAAATTATTTTCCATATTTATACCACACCCTTTTCACCCTGAGTGGCCTTACAAGTAGACAACAATTCGATGCTGCACAAAATGCATACAAATAAAATAAACAAATACATTAAAAACCAAAAAGTTAAAAACATATCAACATTAAAACCATGCAGTCCAAAATCATACTCCAGAGCTGTTTCACTATTTTGAATTCACTTATTGCACTGATAAAAAATTACTGACCAAAATCTTGGTCCCATAGCTATATTTTTAGTTTTTTCCTAAAAGTCAGGAGGGAGGAAGCTGATATAATTTAGTTGGGGAGGGAGTTCCATAGATGAGGGGCCAACACTGAGAAGGCCCCGTCTCTTGTCCCCACCAACGACGCCTGCGAAGAAGGTGGGACTGAGAGCAGGGCCTCCCCAGACAGTCTTAACCTGTGAGGTGGATCATAGAGAGAGATACATTTTGGATTGTTTTAGGTTTTTTTGGGCTATATGGCCATGTTCTAGA
>NW_026847438.1:233438117-233576920 GCF_025583915.1 Anolis sagrei ordinatus | reverse complement strand
TGGAGTCACAATACAGCACTGAAATCACAACACAATTTTGTCTTATTGGAAATTTTTATACCAAGGATGTTTCTCACTCACTTCTTCAAAGGCTGAGAGAGACTAATTTGCCCAAGTTTTCCATTGCTGAGAGGGAATTGGTTCAGTGCCCAATGCTACAATCACATTTTTAAAAAAATATATACTGGATAAAATTCTTTTCAGGATATGTCTATGAAGTGTACGTAAAACAGAAAAAAACAGATATTTAGATTTGGGCCCCACCTCCAGAATATCTCATTATTTATATATATGTGTAAACACAGGTATTTAAAATCCAATAAATAAATAAATCTGAAACCCAACCAAGTATTTCAGACACAGGATATCAATCAGTACTGTGTCTTATTTAAAATATTCCTCTCCTGACCTGCAAGATCTAAGGTGCTCATGAGATGCTTTCAGAGGCACGATTTAATCCCATCTCAGATAATGCTTGAGTTTGGGGCCATGTTGATTTATTTCCCTCCTCCTGCTGCTCTTGTTGTAGTTTATCCCCAAAGTCATGTCCCAGATTCCTTAAATTTCAAATCTGAATATGCAGTTAATTACAGCAGAGAAGGAAACACTTCAGCATGAATTTTTAAGGTGAACAAGGTCCTTAAGACCTACTTATTCATGAAGTACCCGCTATATTTAGGAAGTCCGGATCTACTGTCTGCTGGGGGTAAGAATCTGGGGACTGGCTGCTGCTACTAGTTCCATGCAGGAAAGGGAAGAAAGGGCTGTTGGTTGCAAACGGAGATGTCTCTCTTGCTGATCTGTGTGGAAAACTTGGTTGACTTTCATTTCCTTGTCAAAAATTTCAACCAAGCGCCATGCCACAGGATCAGCAGATTTGTGTGGTGTATCTCATGCAGGATTGCCCCTCTTGAGACAGTCGTAAATTGGATTTACTGATGTAATGCTTGTACAGCCCTCCCTCCACATTTGCATTTTTGATTTTTGCAGATTTGATTTAGAATCAAAGAGTTGGAAGAGACCTCATGGGCCATCCAGTCCAACCCCCTGCCAAGAAGCAGGAATATTGCATTCAAATCACCCCTGACAGATGGCCATCCAGCCTCTGTTTAAAAGCTTCCAAAGAAGGAGCCTCCACCACACTCCGGGGCAGAGAGTTCCACTGCTGAACAGCTCTCACAGTCAGGAAGTTCTTCCTCGTGTTCAGATGGAATCTCCTCTCTTGTCTCTCTTTTAAAATGTTCTCTCTAGACATCTCCTGGTCTTCCAGCATGACTCAAGGGTCAACTTCTTCCCTTCATGCTGGAGGACCTAGAGCAGGGGTCCTCAAACTTTTTAAACAGAGGGTCAGGTCACAGTTCCTCAAACTGTTGGAGGACCAGATTATAATTTAAAAAAAAACATGAATGAATTCCTATGCATACTGCAAATATCTTATTTGTAATGATTAAAATGAAGAACAATTAAAAAATATATAAACTTGCTAGTATTTCAATGGCAAGCGTGGGCCTGCTTTTGGCTGATGAGATAGGATTCTTGTTGTTGTTGTTGTTGTTGTGTGCTTTCAAGTCGTTTCAGACTTAGGTTGACCCTGAGCGAGGGCCTGGTAAATTACCTTGGAGGGTCATATCCAGCCCCCAGGCCTTAGTTTGAGGATCATACAATCATAGAATCAAAGAGTTGGAAGAGACCTCATGGGCCATCCAGTCCAACCCTCTGCCAAGAAGCAGGAATATTGCATTCAAATCACCCCTGACAGATGGCCATCCAGCCTCTGTTTAAAAGCTTCCAAAGAAGGAGCCTCCACCACTCCGGGGCAGAGAGTTCCACTGCTGAACGGCTCTCACAGTCAGGAAGTTCTTCCTCATGTTCAGATGGAATCTCCTCTCTTGTAGTTTGAAGCCATTGTTCCGCGTCCTAGTCTCCAGGGAAGCAGAAAACAAGCTTGCTCCCTCCTCCCTGTGGCTTCCTCTCACATATTTATACATGGCTATCATATTCCCTCTCAGCCTTCTCTTCTTCAGGCTAAACATGCCCAGCTCCTTAAGCTGCTCCTCATAGGGCTTGTTCTCCAGACCCCTGAGGTAGAGATTACTGGACAGAAGTCCTCATTATTAATTTATTTATTTACTATATTTATACCCCACCCTTCTCACCCTGAAGGGGGTCTCAGAGTGGCTTCCAGTAGGCAACAATTTGATGCCGCACAAACATTCATACAAAAGAAGATACGGGTGTAATTGGTGCACAAGTTTTAAATGTGCGAAAGCTACCCTTGGCCACCACCGAGACCTGGGGTTGCAGGCTCAGTGATGAATCCAGGAGAACTCCCAAGCCATGAACCTGTGTCTTCGCAGGGAGTGTAACCCCATCCAACACAGACTCTAACCCTATACCCTGTTCAGCCTTTCGACTGACCAGGAGTACATCAGTCTTGTCTGGATGTCTTGCCATTAGGAATGTCTAGGTTCTTCAATGCTATTCTATGGTAATTTCCAGCAGTAGTAGACCATAGAATTGTGCCAGTAGACCTGAAGTCCTTGGATATATGTTCCGATAAAATGTTTTATTAAATGAATAAATAAATAATAATTTTTTTAGTGAGATTGATGGGCATTTATATATTCTTATGTGTTTGCTATGTCAGTCAGTATTGGAGCACTGGCATATGTGAGAATTATTGGTTTTATTTATTTATATTTATTTATTTATACTCTGCCTTCTCCCCAGTTAGGAGGTCAAGATGGCTTACAAAAGGTACATCAGAGGCAGCTTTAAAACAATCACATCGTACAAAAGTTAGAAATCAATAAAATTACATATTGTTAAAAGCAAACCATTAAAAAAGAAAATAAAATATAAGCATGAAATGCATTTTTCTGCCAAACAGTCAGTCCTGCCAAAAAATTAAAAGCCTTCACTTGCCCACAAAAGCTAGCAAGGAGGATGCCAATCTATCCTCTCTAGACCAGCGTTTCTCAAGGGATCAGGACCCTAGGGGGGTTGCGAGGAGGTGCCAGAGGGGTTGACAAAGAACATCAGAAAATGAAGTATTTTCTGTTAGTCATGAATGTTCTGTTTGGGAAGTTTGGCCCAATTCTAGTGTTGGTGGGATTCAAGGGGCTCTTTGATTGTAGATGAACTATAAATCCCAGCAACTGCAACACCCAAATATCAGGGTCTGTTTTCCCCAAACTCCATCAGCATTCACATTTGGGCATATTGAGTATTCGTGCCAAGTTTGGTCCAGATCCATCATTTTTGTGTCCACAGTGCTCTCTGGATGTAGGTGAACTACAACTCCAAAACTCAAGGTCAATGCCCACCAAACCTGTTCAGTATTTGCAATGTTCAGAATGCTCTTTGATTATAGGTTAACTACAAATCCCAGCAACTACAACTCCCAAATGACAAAATCAATCCCCTCCAACCCCACCAGTATTCAAATTTGGGTGTATCGGGTATTTGTGCCAAATTTGGACCAGTGAATGAAAATACATCCTGCATATCAGATATTTACATTACGATTCATAACAGTAGCAAAATTACAGTTATGAAGTAGCAATGGAAATAATGTTATGGTTGGGGGTCACCACAACATGAACTATATTAAGAGGTTGCGGCATTAGGAAGGTGGAGAACCACTGTGCTAGAGAGTATAAGACAGGACCAAGTTTGGTTCAATTCCAATGTTGGTGGAGTTCAGAATGCTGAGTACCTGCAGCTCCCAAATTAGAAAGTTTGAGAACCATTGCTCTAGAACAGTGGTTCTCAACCTGGGGTCCCCAGATGTTTTTGGCCTACAGCTCCCAGAAATCACAGCAAGTTTGGGAGCAATCACCAAGAAGGCTCTGCCAGCACCATAGGAATAAGCAAAATCTCAAGTTCCATTATACACAGTGGTTTAGTAAAACAGAACCCCTTATATACAATGCCAAAATCACGATTGACTTTTTGGAATTTTAAAGTAATGCATTCAAGTTGTAGATGTTTGGATTCATAAACACAGACTCCATGGATAAGGAGGGCCCGTTGCACAATAAAAACACATATTTAAACTCTTTTAGAATAGCTTGGTTGTAAAAATGCCCCTTAGTAGTTGCTTGAGTTTGTGACCCAACTTGTTTTGACTTCCTTCTTCTTTTCCTAGCCTTCTATACCTGGAGCTGATTAACACATTAGACAATAGCAAACTGGGGTTTGTCATCAGATCTACACTTGGCTCAAAAGTGGAGTTAATCTTCAGCTCTTGAGCCAAAGTATGACTCACATACGTTTTGTATCCAAACTGCAAAATATTATGTGTTATTCTAATTTTTTTTGTAAAGGAATAATATGTAAAGGGACCCCAGTACTGCTGATAGTGTTTTGCTATATATGGTAAAATACTTCAAAATATTCCCCATCTCCAATAAAGTTTTAGTTTATTATTATTATATTCTCTGATACGGTCCTTTCCATTGTGAGATCCGCAGACTTTATTGGACTATACTCTCTGGGTGCATCTAAACAGTAGAACTAATACAGTTTGACACCACTTCAATTGGCGTGGAACAGTGCCGTGGAATCATGGGAGTTGTGGTTTTACAAGGTCTTTACAAAGAGTGAGGTTGTCTCACCAAAAACAACCCCCGGGATCCTATAGCACTGAATCACAGAGGTTAAACTGGGATCAAATTGCATTCATTCTACAGTGTAGATCAGGCGTGGGCAAACTTTGACCCTCCAGGTGTTTTGGACTTCAACTCCCACAATTCCTAACAGCCTATTGGCTGTTAGGAATTGTGGGAGATGAAGTCCAAAACACCTGGAAGGCCGAAGTTTCCCATTTGTGGTGTAGATGCACTCTGTGTTATCCTGTTAATAATTGGGATAATGGGAATTGTAGTCCAGGGTCCGAGTCTTTAAAAATTACTATTTTAGTTTGCAGTAAACCACATTATTAGTGATAGCAGTGTTGCAGAAGAATGTTATGCTTAATATTTTCTAGGATAGTAGGAAATAATTTTATTATTTTCCAAACCAAGAGAGATAGAGATAAAGAAGCATATGAGAGTATAAATATGTCTTTTAGGTTGCAGTAAACCACATTATTAGTGATAGCAGTGTTGCAAAAGAATGGTATGCTAAATATCTTCTAGGATAGTAGAAAATAATTTTATTATTTTCCAAACCAAGAGAGATAGAGAAGCATAAACGTGATTGAGAAGACCTACAGTAGGTTTTATTTTTGTCGTTACTGTTGAATCTCCCACTCAATTCTTTCTTCCGCCTTAATATAACTTTCTTTTTTCTCTTTTTTTTTGCGTGAGTAAGTGATGAAAATAGACTATGACAAGCTGTTACTAACACTGGGCTATCTGACTGTATTTTAGGACGACGGTAGTAGCAGCAGCTGCCTTCTTGGATGCCTTTCAGAAAGTGGCTGACATGGCGACCAACACACGTGGTGAGCAGATGTGTCCGTTCTTTAATTTTAATTTAACAGAATGCAAAGGCGTGTGTGGCTTATAACACATTTTCTCCCTCCCTCGAAATCTCGCTGCTCTTGCCAACCGGCAGATCTGGTTGACATCTGTGGAACATACTCCCTTTTCCTAAAGTGCGAATATTTGCTTACAAGAGCCGGAAAAAAAAATACATCAATGGTTTGGGAAAAAAATGCAAACAGCCAAAAACCTGCCATTGAGGCTTGATTTGTGTAAATAACAAGCAAGTGGCATCATTTGCCATCTGAGCAGTACCTTGGTGTGAAAAGGAAAAGTAATATATTTATTGAAATATACTGTTATGAGAGCTGAATGCAGAGACATGTCTTGCAGCTTTGTGAATAAGTCCACAATTTATTTACTCACATTGGCTTGTCACATCGTGTGGCATGTTGACAGCTCGATGGAAGGAATGCAATTCACTTCCAGTCTACAAAGGCTCTGCCTCCCTTGTCGCCTGGGGGTAGTTATTTACTCGCTGCAGGTGAGCGGCTACTTACAAGTTGGGTATTTTAGAGAACGGAGCCGGAGCTGTAGATCTGGAACAAAATTCTCCCCTGATCTGCATCTAAATAAAAATCACAGCAGTTCAAGGCTTTCCGGTTTCTTTTTGTTTACATATGTAGATAGGAGCTTTTGCTGTGTTCTTCATTTATTTGGTGGGAGCGTTCCCCCCTTTTTCCATTTTGTGCGGCTTTTCCTTGCCTTTTTGAAGCCACTTCTTCATCTCCGTGGATGGATTTAGCCCCCTTTTTGGAATGACATGGGAAATGTTAAGAAATGCTGGTTGAGAAAACCCATAGCTTGTGTGATGCGTTCGCTCTTGCATTTTTTTTGGGCACGTGAACAGCGATTTGTGTACGTCAGTCATAATTACAGGGGGGGGGGGGATTGCAACTCTTTGCTATTTTAATCTCCTTTCTGCAAAATGCAAAGTGACGTGTCTGTACGCTGCTCTGGGTTGCAGCTGTGGAAAAGCGGGACGCGAAGAGGAAATGGCTGCGCCCACCATCTTTCACATAAGTGCCTCAAAAAAAGGATTTAGGTCATGGATTGAAGCATACAGTGCGGATAACTGCACGGCATTGTCTGTTTTGTGGCTTAAGCGATACTAATTTATGTTGGAAAAAGAAAGAAAGAAAAAAAGTCTTCTTAGATGTGGCATAAGAACATAGCATCTCTTTGATAATTGCTGCAGTTTGCATTGCGGTGCCTTAAAGGACTTCATGGGGATGGAAAAAGCCCTTTGAGGCACCACAACAATGACATGGGAAGGTCCTTTGGGGTGATGATGGGATGGGCAAGAGGGCTTTGGAAGGATTGGAAAGAAAGAAGCAGACAAGCAAGCAAAGGGAAGGAGGTGACTTTGGGAATGTTGGAACAAAGATTGGTCCAGATGGATGAAGGAGAAGGCCAGGAGGAGAGGAATCTGAGCTGAGAAGCAAACACAGGGACTGAGCAGAGGGGAGAGCGATGTGATTGTTAGGTCCATCTGTCTTTATTTCTGAGTGAGAAGATGCGTCCATGGCGGTGACATTATGGGCTTCCATAAGCAGGCTATGATGACAATAGCGTCGCTGCTTTATCTCCAAGGGTGCATCTACACTGTAGAATTAATGTACCTTGATACCATTTGAACAACCATGTCTCAATGCTACCAAATCCTGAGAATTGCGGTTTTGCAAGTCTTTGACCTTCTCTACCAAAAAATGCTGATAGTTCGCCAAACTACAGACCCCGGAGATTCTATAGCACAGTCATTCAAGTGGTGTCAAACTCCATTAATTGCACTGTGTAGATCAGGCATGGGCAAACTTGGTCTCTCCAGGTGTTTTGGACTTCAACTCCTAGAAATCTCAGCCAGCTTACTGGCTGTTAGGAATTGTGGGAATTGAAGTCCAAAACATCTGGAGGGCCCAAGTTTGTTCATGCCTGGTGTCTGGGGTGGAGGGAGCAAGCTTGTTTTCTGCTTCCCTGGAGACTAGGACACGAAACAATGGCTTCAAACTACAAGAGAGGAGATTCCATCTGAACATGAGGAAGAACTTCCTGACTGTGAGAGCCGTTCAGCAGTGGAACTCTCTGCCTCGGAGTGTGGTGGAGGCTCCTTCTTTGGAAGCTTTTAAACAGAGGCTGGATGGCCATCTGTCAGGGGTGATTTGAATGCAATATTCCTGCTTCTTGGCAGGGGGTTGGACTGGATGGCCCATGAGGTCTCTTCCAACTCTTTGATTCTATGATTCTATGATGTTTCTAGGTTTTCAAAATAGGATTAAGTGTAACTTTTCTGTGTTTTTTCTCTCTCCCTGGTACCTCTATGTGAAATTGTCTCTGCATAATATATTTTGGTGGTTGTCATATGCTTCCAAATAGGCGTTTAGGAATTGATAACTTGCCAGAGCTGCAATAACGGCTTCTAATTTTGGGAACTCATAAGGAATTGATCTTTTTTATATTGAAAAATTGTGGCTATGCCCTTTGGCAGCTGGGTGGTGATAGTTTTGACCTCTGAATTTACTTGAGCGTGATGCTTATTGTATTTAGGGTCAGATTATGGGTCTGTTTGTTTATTTTAAAGTATTCCTGCATTGCTTCCCAGCCCACTAGGACCCATTGGGGTGATGAATAAATAAAAGCCAATTGAAACATGAAAAGATAAAGCATTAAATACTCTTTAAAAACTTCCAAAAGCAGTCTAAAACAATCCTCAAATCAAGTATTTGTTTGTTTATTTATTTATCGTATCAGAAACTGCATTGGTAGTAGGTGGTCTGTGGTTTGCTCTTCTCCACACTCACATGTCGTGGACTCCACTTTGTAGCCCCATTTCTGAATATAGACTCCTCATATCGTGGTGCCAGAGTGCCGTCTATTCAGCACCTTCCAAGTCAACCAGTCTTCTGTGAGCCCAGGAGGAATCTTTTAACTGGTATCAGCCATGGATCGAGTTCCTGGGTTTTAGCCTGCCACTTTTGGACTCTTGCTTGCTGAGGTGTTCCTGAAAGTATCTCTATAGATTTTAGGAAGCTATTTGTGCATTTAAGGTGTTGGTGTGCTGGCCGATATCCGAACAGAGGATGGGCCGGAGATGTCACTGCCTTGGTTCTTTCATTATTGGCTGCTACCTCCTGACTGATGTAAGCTGGTTCAATACCGGCTAAGCAGTATAACTTCTCCAGTAGTGTTAAAACATCAGTTTCAAAGATTCATGCCATGTACTATTTTGGTTACTTGTTGGAAGTTTAAAAGAAATGGTGCCAGTGTGACATCTTGGTTATGGAGTTCCATAATTGAGAGCGGGCCTATTACAACTATCATACAACTTAACTTTACAAGGAGTATTAAGCTGTATTAAGATGCATTCTATTTACTCTCATACATACAGTTGCACCAGATGTAAGGGAGAGCTAGAACAGCCTATCATCAGCCTATTGGAAACACCCAACCCCAAAGCACTGGATGATCTCTTCATGTGGATAGTATTCATGCCTAGTCAGTAATAACATTCTTTGATTTCAAAAGTTGCATTTTCTCCTCATCTGAGTCATTGAGAGCCACAAGATTCATGTTGAAGCATGTTTAGATCTCTGCATGTATTAACTTCTATGTCTTTTGGAATCGCTCTGCAGAGTAGCCCAGTATTATTATTGCCAAACTAGATAGGATATTACAGGAATTGAACAAAGTCCTTCTTATGGATATCAAAAGAGGCCATGGCTGAGGTTTAGATGAACACATGACAACTGTTTCATCTCCCAAACTAATCCCTGTTTCAGTTGAATATAGATTAAAGGCATGTTTTTGAGTGACAGCTTGCCTCTATTTTCCTGTACGCTCCAGATTAGGGATTTTAATGCGGAAATAAGAAACTCCCCTCTACGCTGCTAATAAATAGCATAATAGATCTAATTTGTGTGGGCAAATATGCCACGTACCATGCTGTGAGTCATTGGAGGAGATCATGTCTTGATTGCAATAGGATCAGTGTGTGCATGCAATGCCTTCTAGAAAGCAAAGTTTGTTTGTGATGTGAAGTAAGAACATTCTGTTTTCGTGAGACTAGGATCAGGACGGTTGAGCTCAAGGCATTTAGTTGTTTGTGGCCTTTATGGTTTGAACTTCCTCCAGTAAAATGAAAGCAGTCTTCATGGCACTCCTTCACCCTGTTTTATTCTAGCAACAACTCTATTCGATAGATCAAGCTGGGAGAGATTTGGTGACCCAAAGTTACCCAGTAAATTTCATGGCTTAGTGGTGGCTTAGAATCTGGAACGGCAATCCAGTACACCAGCTACTCTGCAACAACATCTCCAAATCTTCTGAATATTTCCATGGGGATTGGGGGCGTTCTTGTCCAGAAATAGAAATTAGAGTTAGAATTAGAGGGTATCTGGCTCCAATTCTTGTTCTAACAAGGTGCACCATAGGTTTGTGTTGTTGTTCTTGCTTTGGGCAAAATACTTGGTTCCTGCTGAATTGGAGTATCAAGGAAGTAAGGCTTGGTTGTTATGTAGCAGGGTTGTTAATTGCCTTGAAACTACTATGGGTTTGTGGTATGGTTTTGTAGAATCCAGTATAATACAATTTGTTGTTGTACCCCTTCAACATTAGGTTCATGGGAGAAGATGTCATTAAGAGCTCAATTTTTGAAGCATTGCATGGTTTTGGAAACATCAGGTTCAACACTCAAGAAGTCCTGAACAGACTCCGTAATGGAGTGGGCAGATCAAAAGACAACCTGGCAAAATGGCACTACCTAGAACAGTGGTTCCCAGCCTTTTGTTGACCAGGGACCACTTTGACCAGGGACCACTTGACCGGGGACAACTCTCCAACATTAGTACCAAAAGGGTTACGAATCGTTTTTTGTTCAACTTTAGTAAAGACATTGAAGAAAATAAATTGCATTGGCTAGACTACATCAACTCTGGTTTCTGGTCCAGAACATATGCAATCTAGTAGTTGCCCTTCTCGCTCACAGAAAACCATTTTTAATAATCTGGCACTGATGTGGAAGCAGTAATCTTTCGTGGGTAGTCATCCTCTCCCCAGCAACGTCCCTGTTGCCTCGGCACTATAAGAAGGTTTTGTGAGACCAGTCACTCTTGTTGCTGCATGGGTTTGAGGCAACCGTGTAGTAATGGTGGGGTTTTGGACCATATTTTCGTTCTTGCGGACCACTGGTGGTCCACAGACCACAGGTTGAGAACCACTGACCTAGAAGAATCCTCCACCTTGAGTGACTGTGGAGCAGAACAAACAACTCAGCATCAGTGTGCTTGCCACAATGCCCTGCCTCATGCACAGAGGGAGAATTGTTTAAAGCTATAGACAGTGTGGTCGCTGTTGCCCATTTTCGGTCTGAAATGATTTAGCCACTTGTGCGCCTTCTATTTTTATCAGTTTTATACTTATTTATGCAATGCTTTTGAGATGAAATAAATAACTTGTAATCTATATGAAGAAATGGATACGTATGCATTTATTATATGTTTACCTAAGGAATATAGTCTGTAAATTTTATTGTCGTGTTGTGAATTTGGTTGGGTTATATTTCTTTCAGTTAAAAAAAAAAGCTAACGAGGCCATCAGACTGTGAGTAAAAAGGGAACGTGAAGAGGAGCCAGTTATCTGTTTGTGTTCACTGTAGCTGGACTCCAAAATTTCAAAAGAATTAGAGAGATGATACAAATGGTCCTGGGACTCAGTGTGATGTAGTAGTATAGTGGTTGGATTAGGAGACCAGATTCAAAGTATTGCCTATCTATGGAGACCCACTAGGTGATGTTTTGAAAGTCACATATTCTCAGCCTCAGAAGAAAACAGTGGAAAACCCCTATTGAAGAAAACCTGCCAAGAAAGCCCCATGATAGGTTCACATAAGACAGAAATTGCTTGAAGATAGACACTATCACCACCACAACATATGATGCTGTCCTCTCTCTTCGATTAAATCATTGGTTTATAGTCACCCAGTACTGCTAAGTCTGGCCAAATGTGTTTTCTCCCTCGCTGGTCCATAGACATTATGCTTTTCTGCTTGGTTTCTCATGCGTATTTCTGCCTGGTGGTTTTCCAGGTTGGTTTTGCAGGTTCCTTCTGTTCTTGGATGGAGAGATGGCTCATTGGGGGCAAGTGGCCAATTGCAAGGCAGCAAAGTACACCTCTTACAAAATATACTTGACCCACTTTTATGTCAGTTTGACCTATGGACATAAGTCCTCTGTCGACTTATGGTGATCTCATAAATTTCATAGGCTTTCTTCTTCTGAACATCTTTTGGTGTTCAAGCCCCATTATATACAATGCCATAGCAAAATGGTGTCCCTTATATAAAATGGCAAATTCATGGTTTGCTTGAAAAAATTTCAAGCAATAGTTGCTTGAATCCATAGATTCGGCAACTATAGATATATAGAGGGCTGATTGTAATTGATCTGTGGGTTCTTTGCCATCAAGTCTATCCCAATTTATGGTAACTGAAGAGACCTCCAATACACCTTGTGGTCAACAGCCCTTTTCAGGTTTTGCAAACTCAGGACCATCAATTCCTTAATTGAATCAATCTATCCTTAATGCGGTCTTTCTTTTTTTCCCTACTTCCTTCCACTATCCATGTCTCTCATTGTCTCTCATGATAATTTATTTACTATATTTATATCCTGCCTATGCTTTACACATAGGCAACTATTCAGTGCCTTCAAAACAATGTACAATTAAAATAAACATTCAAATTAACATTAAAATACATTAAACATTTAAAAAACCATTGCATTCACTATTAAAAACCACGCTATCCACAATCGTAGTCCGGGCCATTCCAGTAGTTATTGGTCATAATTCCATATCCATGTATTGCACTACAATTATTCTCCAAAGGCTTGATTCCAAAGCTGAGGGGCCACTACTGAGAAGGCCCTGTCTCTCATTCTCGCCAGTCAAGCCTGCGAAGGAGGTGGGATCGAGAGTAGGGCCTCCCCTGATTATCTTAATCTCTGAAATGGTTCATAGGGGGAGATACGTTCGGACAGGTAAGCTGGGCTGCTAAAGTCACCTAAATTAATTAATTTATTTTAATTATTTTATTTAGAACCTCCGAAGAGGGACTCAGGCTGGCTAACAACAAAAGATTAATATATAATAGGATAAAACATAATAAATATTGCAATACATTAATACATACAATACATTAAAATACAGATCATACAATTACAAAAAGTCAGTTCATCAGAGTAAAATCACAAATTCATCACCATCCGCCTTTAGTGTGGTTAGCAGTTATTGACTCAATCATCATTCTGCAAATGCCATATTCCAGAGCCACAAGTTTACCAGTCAGGAGGGAAGGGGCAGATCTAATCTCCATCGGGAGAGAGTTCCAGAGCTGAGGGGGCACCACCAACGAGAAGGCCCTGTCCCTCGTTCCCACCAGATGCGATTGCGAAGGAGGTGGGACCGAGAACAGGGCCCCTTCAGAAGATCTTGACAACCTTGATGGTTTATAGGGGAGGATCCGTTTAGACAGGTAAATTGGGCCGGATTCGTTTAGGGATTTGTAGGTCAACACCAGCACTTTGAATTGTGCTCGGAAGCTGATTAGCAACCAGTGGAGCTGACGCAACAAAGGAGTAGTATGCTCCCTGTACCCTGCTCCTGTTAGTAGTCTGGCTGCTCCTCGTTGGACTAGTTGTAGCTTCCAGGCAGTCTTCAGAGGCAACCCCACGTAGAGAGCGTTGCAGTAGTCTATACGGGATGTAATCAGAGCGTGGACCACCGTGGTTATAAGTCAGAAATGACTTCAAGGCAAAATCACAAGGATGAATGGCCTTTTTCAAGTGTTTGATGTCAATGCACAACATGTCCAGAATATGACAACTCAGTTTAGTCATGTTGGCTTTTAGTGAGAGCCGAGGCTTGATTTGCTCAGTATCATTGCCAATTTGTTTCATATTAATTCAACATATTAGTGTATAAGTGAGCCCTAGCCATACCTTAGTGTCAATTAAGGCATGGTAAGTCATTAACATAAATTTAATAACAATTCACAGATGGGTGGAAAGATTTTATTTGTTAATCATGGGTGGGAGGAATTTCATATAATTAGATATTACTTAGTGAAGAATTTCCTTTTTAATTTTAGTTGCTTTAAGTGCATGTTTAATATGGTTTTCATATATGCAGCTGATACTTATTTTTAACAAAGGAAAACCAAAACACATTCTGGCGGCCCCCAGACCCAATGGAGTTGCCCACCACCTCCTTTCCGAGACAGAACTGCTGACTTGTGTGCTTCGGGCAGAAGAAGGAGGAGGCTCTCTGTATTTCTTTATTTCGGGATTTATTTTTAAACCTTATGGGAAGTGGCCTGGTTGAAGTGAAGCAAAATGCCGTCTTGTAGTTCGTTATTGTTTGACTGGAAGTCGCGTTCTATTTTAAGGGCCCTGCCGTTCTCGCTGAGAGAAGCGTTTTCATCCTTGTCCGTCAGCAGCAGCCCTCCTGAGCTGCTCATCAAGTTGCTTTTATCAGCACTTGTTTCGCAAGGAGAAAAAAAAAACCCTGCTTCATGTATAATACTTCCATGTACGCATACTCCATTATTTAAAAGGTAGCACATCTAAATGGAAAGCTAGGGTTACCGTGATCAGCATCCTACGGCGGCCTCTCCTCTGTTTGGTTTCCTTTCTATCCCTTTCAAACAACCCATCGTTATAATATTTATTTATTTATCATGTCAGAAGCTAATTGAGAGTAAATTTATAATGTACTAGTGGTCCCCTGCCACGCGTTGCTGTGGCCCAGTCTGGTGATCTGGAAAATAAAGTAATGAGAAAGTGTTGGTTTCGAATATATGTAATTTCTTTATGCTTCTGGGTAAACAGTATCTCTTGCTGTTTCTTTGCCAGTATTGATGTGGAGATTGTCCGGTTTGCCTACTCTGGAACATGCAACATATCATTGTCCTTCTTTAGGGATCCCTTTCACATCTTTGATACTGCAGCTGTCATCTACATATATGTGTGGGTGTGAATGGCTGGATGGCCCTTTGTCAGGAGGGCTTTGATTATGTTTTCTTGTCCTGGTGAAGGGAGTTGGACTGGATGGCCTTACGGCAGCATTTCTCAACCTGGGCGGTCACCAGGGAGGTGTCAGAAGGGTCACCAAAGACCACCAGAAAACACAGTATTTTCTGTTGGTCATGGGGGTTCTGTGTGCGATGTTTGGCCCAATTCCATTGTTGGTGGGGTTCGGAATGCTCCTTGATTGTAGGTAAACTATAAATCCCAGTAACTACAACTCCCAAATGTCAAGGTCTATTTCCCCCAAGCTCCACCAGTGTTTATCTTTGGCCATATTGAGTATTTGTGCCAAGTTTGGTCCAGATCCATCATTGTTTGAGTCCACAGTGCTCTCTGGATGTAGGTGAACTACAACTCCAAAATTCAAGGTCAATGCCCACCAAATCCTTCTAGTGTTTTCCGCTGGTCAGGGGAGTCCTGTGTGCCAAGTTTGGTTCAATTCCATCGTTGGTGGAGTTCAGAATGCTCTTTGATTATAGGTGAACTATAAATCCCAGCAACTACAACTCCCAAATGACAAAATCATAATTTTTTGAGTGATGGTTACTCCTTGTGTTGTGAGACATTTTGTTGCCAAATTTATGTGATTTCGTTCATTGGTTGGGTTCTTTTGTTTTTAAGGTACTCATTAGTGCACAGAGCATTTATATATATATATAGAAGATTTAAAAACACAAGGTTGAAAACTTGGCATTATACTAAATGTCCTTTGACCAGAAGCTGGCCACTTGGAGTGCTTCTGGTGTTGCTATAAGAAGGTCCTCTATTGTGCATGTGGCAGGGCTCAGATTGCGTCACAGTAGGTAGTCTGTGGTTTGCTCTTCTTCACACTCACATGTTGTGGACTCCACTTTGTAGCCCAATTTTTGAAGATAGGTTCTGCATCTTGTGATGCCATAGTGCAGTCTGTTCAGTACCTTCCAAGATGCTGAGTCTTTCGTGTGCCAAGGGGGGTGGTCTCTCATCTGGTATCAGCCATGGATTGAGTTCCAGGTTTTAGCCTGCCACTTTTGGACTCTTGCTTGCTGAGGTGTTCATGTGAGTATCTCTTCAGATCTTAGGAAGCTATTTCTTGATTTAAGGTGTTGGGGTGCTGGCTGATATCCGAACAGAGGATAGGCAAGAGGTGTCACTTCCTTGGTCCTTTCATTGTTGGGTGCTACTTCCCGGCAGGTATCAGGTGGTGCAATACCGGCTAAACAGTGTAATTTCTCCAGTGGTGTAGGGTGTAGACATCCTGTGATAATGTGACATGTCTCATTAAGAGCCACATCCACTGTTTTAACGTGGTGAGATGTGTCCACCAATGGGCATGCCTATTCAACGGCAGAGTAGCAAAGCTCAAGGCCAGATGTCATCACTGTATCATAATAATGTAACAAAGTTAATAGTAGAAACTGCTGCTGCTTGATCTGTGATTCTCTATTTTCTTTACAGTGTGTATGTCTTAGCTCTCTTAAAAATTAGACTTTGTTCAGTCCTTAATTACTTATAATGGAAAATAAGTAATGTCAAGCCCTTTTCTACTATTGTCTCACTTTTGTTGCAAGAGGTCAGCAGGTTCCTGATCTTTTTAAAGTCCTGTTCCTTGTATGGGGAGCTTTCAAGCAGACAGGAATGTCTCCTCTTTGGACTTGTTTTTTTGCTTGAGGAAAGTGATGATGGAAGGTTGAATGTGCACTACTTTGTCTGTTGACTGAAACGGCACAGATACTTCAGCGTGCACAGAGCATTTATCTGAACCATCTTGTTTCCCAGGGCCTGCAAATAAAAAGTGGCAGCATTTGGCATAGAAACGTCAGTGCCATTGTTTGCAGAGGCTGCAGCTTTTCTTCCAGCATCAATGATGGGAAGCTGAAATTTGAGTCAAACAGTGTATCAGCACATCACAGTGTGGCACACCTTTATCCGCCAAGGCTCCATGTTGTAGGTCCTGGGACTTGTAGTTTGGTGAAGTATATAAGACTCTAGTTCACTCTCCTACACTACAGAACTAGAGTTCTCTAGCAGAGTTAAACTACAAACCCCAGGTGTCCATAAGGCAGAGAGATTCCTAGAGAGGATGGATTCATGGCAATTAAAGCGGTATCAATTGTGTGTACTGCAGATTACACTATGTAACAAAATTAAATTAAGTCGCATTGATTCCCATTTTTGAAAGAAAAGCTAGATGATTGTTGTTGTTGTTGTTGTTATTATTATTATTATTATTATTATTATCTAGCCATCCCCTGCAACGCGTTGCTGTGGCCCAGTCTGTGTATATGTGTTTTGTGTGTGTAGATATGTGTGTGCATATATTTGTGTATATGTGGTTTTGTGCATGCGTTGTAATGTAATTTTTATTTTTTTGCTTTTTAAGTCTCTTCCACTGTGTTTTTCAGTGTTTTATGAGTGATGGTCACTCATTGACCTGATAGGTGTATTGTGTCCAAATTTGGTGTCAATTCGCTCAGTGGTTTTTGAGTTGTGTTAATCCCACAAACGAACATTACATTTATATATATATATATATATAAACTATGTAACAAAATTTGAAAAAAATTCTGTTCCTGGTTTGAAAGTGTTATTTCCTGTTTAATTGTGTGGTATTTACTTTGAAAGTACTTGTTTTACTCTAGTAACTTTGTTTTTGCGGCTGCCACAAGTTATGTTGAATTGGTTGAGACTCTAGGACAGGGGTCCTCAAACTAAGGCCCAGGGGCCGGATACGGCCCTCCCTCGCCCAGGGTCAACCTAAGTCTGAAATGACTTGAAAGCACACAAGAACAACAACAACAATCCTGTCTCATCAGCCAAAAGCAGTCCCACACTTCTGATTGAAATACTAATAAGTTTATGTTTGTTAAAATTGTTCTTCATTTTTAATTATTGTATTGTTTTTAAGTGTTTTGCATTACAAATAAGATATGTGCAGCATGCGTAGGAATTTATGTTTGGTTTTTTTTCAAATTAAAATCCGGCCCTCCAACAGTTTGAGGGACTGTGACCTGGCCCTCTCCAAAAGGTTTGAGGACTCTTGCTCTAGGAGATACTCATCAAAAACTATAGAAAAATGTGCTGCAGGATGTCCCACAAAAACTGAAACTATTGCAGTTTAACAAACTTTTTTCCATGTTTTTATGATAGAACTAATTAGGAAATCACATTTTAAACCCAGGTACAAAAATGGTGCTACATAGTGTTATCTTTGCTGTCTTCTCTTTGCACTGTTGGATGTGCAGAGTTGCTCATTGCTGTACAGCCAACCTTCCACATTTGCTGGGGTTAGGGGCACCAGACCCCCGTGAAAGTGAAAAATGGCAAAGAAATTTCTTTTTTAAAAACTTGCAAGAACACCTCTCTAAGCATTTCTAGGTCTCCTAGCATGACTTTGGTCACCTTTCGATTGAAGCTGACAATGGTTCTCTAGTATGAACATGGTCATATTGGTCTGGAAGAGCTAGAGATCCCCAGAGATAACATTTTAATCAAATCTGCAAAAGTCAGATTTGATTAAAATCTACACAATGTGACTACACAACGACATGGCTCTCTCAGTTAAGGATTTGGAGCTTTAGTTTGTTTTAGTAAAAGGACATGAGTCCTAAACCAACTATTCTGAGAATCCAAAAGTAGATTATCTAGGGAATAATAACAATAATAACTTTATTCTTATACCCCGCCACCATCTCCCCAAAGGGACTCAGGACAGCTTACATATGAGACAGAATGTCCACAAGACATTAAAATAAAGCACCATAAAATACAACAATCCAAATAAAAACACACTAAACAGAAAAGTATAAAAACAGATTACATTGAGGCTTCAGACAAGGTTCAGTAAAGCCAATGGCCAATGGAAGATGTTTGTGTGCCAAGTATGGAAGCTGGCTCAAAAGTGGTCACTTTGGGCACATGATTCCGGGACCTTTCCATCCACTATCATTGTCCAAATGCTGTTTTTTTTTTGTCATGTCAGGAGTGACTTGAGAAACTGCAAGTCGCTTCTGGTGTGAGAGAATTGGCCATCTGCAAGGACGTTGCCCAGGGGACACCTGGATGTTTTGATGTTTTATCATCCTTGTGGGAGGCTTCTCTCATGTCCCCGTGCGAGAAGCTGGAGCTGACAGAGGGAGCTCATCCGCACTTTCCCCAGATTTGAACCTGTCGGTCTTCAGTCCTGCCGGCACAGGGGTTTAACCCACTGCACCACCGGGGACTCCATCAAATGCTGGTGATCCTCTGCTAGAGCCAGATAGTGACTAGGTCACCAGAAACCTTAAACTGGGTCTGGAAGGAGGTGATGTAGTTAACAGCAAGAAACAACAACAGAGCAATAATTTGAAGGTAGGAACCAAATTTCTACATTGGCGAAGAAGGGAGAAAGGGATGATGTGAACAGAGAAACTTAACAGCAGTGGAAGGCAGGGTAATCCTGACACCAGGTTTAACACACATCAGGGGAACCAGCATGGAGAAGAAGTAAATAGCATTATTAGAGGACACGCTAGAATTTTTGCAGCAGGAAAGGAAGCAGAGTTTAGGAAAAGAGAAAGAATGGAAAGAGGCAGTTGGTAGCACTAGGGACCTTCTTAAAATATATGTTTAATTCACACGCCTGTTCAGCTGGAGTGTTATACGGTGGAATTTTGGATACGAGCTTGGGACATCCCTGGTCTAGTCTCCTCTGAGCCATGAAACTCTCTGCGTGACCTCAGGGCAGTCGGTTTCTCTGTCAGCCGTGACCTACTTCACAGAATTGCTGTGAGGGTAAAATGAGGAAAAGAAGAGCCATCTACATTACCTTAGCCTTGTTAGAGAAAAAGGTGGTATACAAATAAACTCTTGGTCAACATTATTTCCAATTACATGTTGGTGTCTTACTTCTGTATGCCTTCCTGTAGAGTTGTAGCCAGACTTTTTTTTTTGTCCAACACATAAGTTCAAGATTGTAAAAGCTGAATTTTGCATGCAGGTGCTGTTGCATACGAATACACAGTGTACATTGTGTATGCATATGCATTGACATTTGGTTATGCATCCACTTGCTCATTTTTGACGCAATTCAGTCATGTAATGTTTCCATACAGTAGTTGAGTTGTGTAGCACAAACAGTGCACAACTCTACATATGGAAAGTTTCTCTCTGCAGAAACTCAGCTGATATGTATGTTGTTTGACACATTTCACCTGAAGAATACATTGGTTGTGTAGATTTGTGAAAGCCTGTTAAAGTTTGTCAAGAGTGATTGTTTTGGGTACGGTTCTTCTCATGCCACATCAACTGAACGGTCCTGTTCAACCAGTAATGTTAAAACTCTTTGGTGTGATGATTGTTCCACTGAGTGATGACTGGTCCAATGAGTAAAGCAGAGATTCCCTTTGATAAAAAAAGAAAGCCTGTTCCAGGTGGAATGTGGGATGTATTTATCCATGTGATGCCCATGTGTGTTGTGGGTGAGGAGGCAACAAGTAATTGCAAAGGTTTATTAAGTGTTCCCACTTTCCTACTGTTCATTACACTTGTTTTTCCTATATATACCAAATATTTTCTTTCTTGGATGAAGAAAATTTTTTTTAAAACATACCTGCCTTGTTGTAACTGGCATTCAGTTTCAGCCAATGGGATCCATCTAAATATTAGTGGTGCAGCAAGGTTGCTGCATATATGTTTTTGTAGTATGTATGATTTGGTTCGTATTATGGTTGTTGTCAAAAGGAAGGCTTCCGTTATTTGGATATCATTGTCTTCCCTGTCTTAGATGGCTATGAAGGACTGGAAGTTGTAGTTCAATGCATCTGGAGGAGATTTGTTTGGAAAAGCTGGTGTTCACACTTTGCAACAACACAAACCATCCCATCCTCAGCTTTTCTGGTAACAGGGCTGCAAAGAGGATGCAGAAATGAAAGAAAATCAAGACTCTTTGTTTCAAATCTGCAGTTCACAAAGGGAAAAAATGAGAAATTGAATTCTGTAACTCTTTTTTGTTCTTAGCTAAATGATATGTATATTAAGCTTAATTAGTGTGGGAGGAAGCTATCAAACTGGCACAGCGTTCTTTTTCATTCATCCGCGTGTGTTTCTTTCCTTAAGATTGGGGCTCTATCTAGCTGGGAGTTAATATGGTCCCAGTTAGTACTGCTGTGACACTCTTTCGCTTTGGGGGATTTTTCCAGCTTGATAGATAAAATAATCACTATGGTAACCAGCTTTTATCTGTGGGTCTTCTGAAAGACTGTATATAAACTGCACGTGGCCTTTTTTCCCCCAGCCTCACATGCTTTGAAAATACAGTTGTGTATGAAAGCCTGTATTTATTGTGAGAAGGGACTAAAATACAGTTGGTGAAAGATTTGCTATTTTGCACTTGGATTAAAGGAATGGAGAATAATCTTCTACCCCTTTTTTTATTTATACAATCCCTGTGGATAAGTTCATGGACTTGGCATGATGTTGAAATAAAGGGCTTCCAGCTCAAGAACAGCATAAAGTTGCATTTGAGGACGTAGAATATGCCTAGCAAGAATATCCTTTGGTGAGTTTTGATAAAGGACACTATGGATACCAATCCCATAGATATGGGGGTCGTACTTTACATTATGAATTTAAGCTGATCTCAAGCTTCACCATAGGAACTAGTAGACTACAGCAGGGAAGACTACTGCTGTAAGTCTACTAGTCTACTGGTGGGAATCTTGTGGTTCTCCAGGTGTTGTTGGACTACAGCTACCATCATTCCTCGCCATTGGCTGTCTTGGCTAGGATTGCTGGGAGTTGTAGTTCTCCATCTGAAGTGACAACATGATTTCAGTCTGTTATTTTTATAGTGTTTGCTCTGCTTGAGACCTTGCAGGAACATTATCAGTGCTGCTAATTTATGTTCCTTCCTACCTGACCCTTTATAAACCAGGGATGTTTGGGACTATTATCCATGACATTTCTCTATGCACAATGCAAGTGTTTTTATTGAGCTATGGATGACCTCATCCCCACTTTCAGGTTCTCTTAATCCTTTGGTCTCTATAAATCAGATATTTTCTTTGGTTGTGGTTTATTCGATCAGTTGTTTCTCAGTCTTCGTGACCTCATAGACCAGCCCATGCTACAGCTCCCTGTCGCCCGTTGCCACCACCAGCTCCTTCAAGGTCAAGCCAGTCCCTTCAAGGATAATATCTACCCATCTTGCCCTTGGTTGGCTCCTCTTCCTTTTTCCTTCCATTTTCCCCAGCACCATTATCCTCTCAAAGTTTCCCTTTCTTCTCATTATGTGGCCAAAGTATTTCATCTTTGGCTCTAATATCCTTCCCTCCAGTGAGCAGTCGGGCTTTATTTCCTGGAGTATGGCCTGGTTGGATCTTCTTGTGGTCCAAGACATTCTCAGAACTTTCCTCCAACACCACAATTCAAAAGCATCTATCTTCCTTCGCTCAGCCTTCCGTATGGTCCATCTCGCATCCATAGGTTACTAAGGTTACCATTGCTTTAACTATACGGATCTTCGTTGCTAGTGTGATGTCTCTACTCTTACCTATCTTATCGAGATTGGTCATTGCTCTTCTCCCAAGAAGTAAACGTCTTCTGATTTCCTGGCTGAAGTCTGTGTTTACAGTAATCTTAACACCTTTTTCTCAACCCAGCTTGTACATCTGGCAACTCTCACTCAATGTATTGATGGAGTCTACCTTGCAAGATCTTGAGCATACACACACACACACACACGATAAGGTTATTGCAGACAATTGTGTGATATGATTTGATTAATGAAAATGAGAAGACATCAAATTTGTCAGAATTGAGTGACTGGGTTCCTTCAGGGCTAGGTGTGCCTTTGGCCTTCCGTGTGTTTAGACTTCAATTTCCAGAAGCCTTAGTCAGCATTACTTATAGTTGTGGGCCATGGGTTGTAGGCATATAATCTCCAACTTCTGGGTGGTTAGAAAACACCTACCTCTCAACTATGATGTAATCGAGGAGGCAGATTCCTCTTCTGGTTCACTCATGACTCAGAAATAGAAGCTCGTGTTCGGATTTTACGAGATTTTCTTCTGTTGGAGGGCTATCCTAGCATTCTGTAGCCGTGACTTGATTTGGATTCAGCTGAGCAGTGGTGATTCAGTTCTTGTAATTGCATTGGCTCAAAAACTTGCAGCAGTGTTCTGAAGTGTGTGTTCATGTGTTTACACAGACTGGATTTCATAAATTTAGATCAAAACATCTTGAAGGGAGAATGACAACCCCCACACCTCCTCCATCCATGGATCTGGTATCTAGAGTTTCATTTACTCCAAAATATATCTCCTCACCATCCCCTGGACGTGATTGTGAGTTTCATCTCAATCCTCGGGTGGAATTCTGTATGCTTCTGACTCAAGTGTAGTAAAGCAATAGACCTCTTATCCATGGTTTCAGGTATCCACAGGGAGTCTTGGAATGTATCCCCATCAGATATGAGGGTTATATTGTATTCTCTTTGTAACGAATGTCCTTAACAAATGTAACAAATGGGCACCGGGATTGTGGCGCAATTGGCTGAGTGTCAGCTGCATTAAGATCACTCTGACCAAAAGGTCATGAGTTCAAAGCCAGCCCGGGTTGGAGTGGGTTTCCAACCAATTGTGTGTAGCCTGTTGTCGACCTTTGCAACCCGTAAGACAGTTGCATCTGTCAAGTAGGAAAATTAGGTACCACCTTAAAGTGTGGGGAGGCTAAATTAACCGATTTATGAGGCCATAAAGAAGTCTCCAGCAAAGCATTCCCGCGGGGAAGCATGCGGGGAATGCGGAAGTGCTTCATCAGCGTCGCAGATGGACAATGATGAAAGCGACAGCGCCCCTGGCGGCCAGAAAAAGTTAAATAGTCTCTGTGTATGTCTGTATATGTTTGTATGTCAAAAATTGGCATTGAATGTTTGCCATATATGTGTACACTGTAATCCGCCGTGAGTCCCCTGCGGGGTGAGAAGGACGGAATATAAAAGCTGTAAATAAATAAATAAATATTAAGTGTCTAGAGATCCTTTCCATCAGCCTTTATTTTAAAATGACCCTAAACACAACCACCTCCATGACTCATTTTGTTGATTTAATTCAGTGAGGCAAGCTTCCCAAGATTGGTCATGAATTGGGAATCCAAAACAGACTACGATCTGTGCTTTAGAAATTGTTAAAATTACTAGCTATTTCGTGCTTGCCTCTTCATTTGAAAAGATGAGAAGAAATATTCCCAGTCTTTAAAGGCTTTGTATAATTTGGGGTTGTCTGCAGAAAAACTAAGAAAGAAGCAAAGCATCCTTTCTTTGAAGCCTCCTTTGCTGTCAGGTTTTGATGTTCGGTGCCAGGTAATTGGTGCTATGGCAACGGTGGTGGGGTAACTCAACGCGAGAGGGTTTTCTTTTGATGCGCCTGACACGCTGGATGGCAACCCGTAGCTAAAGACACACATTGTCTTCTGTTTATTGATAGATGTTAATCAATATTTGTTTCTCATTTGCCTTTTTTGCCACCAAGCTTTTGGGAGTAGGCGTAGAGAGTGGTGGAAAGAAATCTCAATGTATTATAGTTACTAGCCGTCCCTTGCCACACGTTGCTGTGGCCCAGTCTGGTGATCTGGAAAATAAAGTAATGAGAAGGTGTTAGTTTGTAATATATGTAATTTCTTTATGCTTGTGGGTAAACAGTATTTCTTGTTGTTTCTTTGTCAGTGTTGATGTGGAGATTGTCTGGTTTGCCTACTCTGGAACATGCAACATATACTTGTCCTTTAGGGGTGCCTTTCAAATCTATGAAACTATATCTGTGTGTGTGTGAATCATATATATCTATTTATATATATGTCTGGATGGCTCTTTGTCAGGAGGGCTTTGATTACGTTTTCTTGTCCTGGTGATGGGAGTTGGACTGGATGGCCTTAAGTATGGGGGTTCTGTGTGGGAGGTTTTTCCCAATTCTGTCATTGGTGGGGTTCAGCATGCTCTCTGATTATAGGGGAACTATAAATCCCAGTAACTACAACTCCCAAATGTCAAGGTCAATTTCCCCCAAACTCCATCTGTGTTCATATTTGGGCATATGGAATATTCGTGCCAGTTTTGGTCCAGGTCCATCATTGTTTCAGTCCACAGTGCTCTCTGTAGGTGAACTCCCAAATTCACGGTCAATGCCCACCAAACCCTTCTAGTGTTTTCTGTTGGTCATGGAAGTCCTGTGTGCCATGTTGGTTCAATTCCATCATTGGTGGTGTTCAGAATGCTCTTTGATTGTAAATAAACTATAAATCCCAGCAACTACATCTCCAAAATGACAAAATCAATGTTTTTGAGTGATGGTCACTCCTTGGGTTAGTAGGTGTCTTGTGGCCAAATTTGGCAGCAATTTGTCCAGTGGTTTTTGAGTTATGTTAATCCCACAAACGAAGATTACATTTTTATTTATATAGATAGTATAGTCTTTGAGTCTCCTTTGGGAGAGAAGACGTGGATATAAATACTACTACTACAACAACTACTACTACTACTACTAATCCATAGCAGAGAAGGTCTTCTCTATTGAGGTGGGCAACACTCAACCATGGGCCACATGTGACCCCTCCTAATGGACCCCCCTTTATAATGTATACCAATGAAATCAAACTCCTAAAAGTAGAGTTAGCCTCCAATGTTTGTGGGTTTAAGTTTTGCGGATTTGGTTATTTGTGAAGGAATTACCATTCTAGGGACCTCTCGGTCCTTCAGTGCAACTCTGGATCAACTTTGACCATAGAATTGCATTGGAAGACCTATTGATTCTGCAGAGAACACTTTGCTAGGCATTTGCTATTCTTTCATAGGAGTTTTCACAGTACTCTTTGGCACTTCATACTTTGGAACATGATCAAAGTTGAGGGTGGAGTAAACTAGGAATGGAAGCAAGTCAAGGGGAAGTAGTTGTGGGAAGTGGCAAAGGAAGTCACATTGGTGGAGGTTTGTAGCGGGGAAGAGTCTGTTGTGTGGGTCATACTTTTGATTTTCCTTGACTGTGCACTTGTATTTAGCTGTGAAGAGTCATTTCCATCATTTTGGAGTGTAATGAGAGCAGGAAACGTAAATGCTGTGTGCTTCCTGCTGCTTATTCTCCCTGTATTGCCAGCATCCCTTCCATTGTGGAGGGGATTTACAGGTTACATTCATTCATCAGTTGAATTTCTGTCCAGTTCCCATTGTTGCTCTCCTCTTCATTTAGCTCCTTTTGGAAACTTGATAGTATGCTAAATGTGAGCCTTTGCACTCGCTTTCCCATTCACTCTGAACAAGTGCCATCTCAGGGTTTCCTTCACATCCCCATTCGCTTGTAGACACAATGCATTTGTTTTGATGATATATGGAATAATTCAACATTTGGTTTACAAGAGAACCGAACCCTGGGATTATTAATGTCACAAAGAGGAAAAAGCATAAGTAGAAAAGACAATTTTGAAGATGGGAAGATGGAGAGGGGACATGATCGCTGTGTTTAAATATTTTGAAGACATGTTATATTGGGAGTCCCTGGTGGCACAGCGGGTTAAACCGCTGAACTGCTCAACTGAAAGGTCGGTGGTGCGAATCCGGGGAGCGGGGTGAGTTCCTGCTGTTAGCCCCAGCTTTTGCAAACCTAGCAGTTTGAAAACATACAAAATATGAGTAGATCAATAGGTACCACTTCAGTGGGAAGGTAATGACGCTCCATGCAGTCATGGAGCGTCACATGACCTTGGAGGTGTCTATGGACAACACCATTTATTTGGCTTAGAAATGAAGATGAGCACTACCCCCGTGAATCGGACACAACTAGACTTAATGTCAAGGAGAAATCTTTACTTTTATATTGAGAAGGGGGCATGGTTGTTTTCTTCTCCTCCGGAGACTAAGACATGGAGTAAAAGGTTCAAACTACAGTAAAAAGGATTCCCCTTAAACATCGCAAAGAACTTCCTCATGGAAAAAAGTGTTCTGCAGTGGAATGTCCTGCTTTGATGTGTGATAGAAACTCCTCTTTTGGAGAGAAGCTGGATGACCATGTATCAGGAATGCTTTGGCTGTGTATTCCTCCATGGCAGAATGGAGTTGGAGTAGATTGTCCTTGTGGTCTCTTCCAACTCTATGCTTCTATGACAAGGAAAGACAAATAGGACTAGAGAAGTCTGATTTTAATCTTTGGAATGCCATTTTGCCCCATTGTGGTAAGCTTTTGGGTATTCATGCAAATTCGTGTTGATTCTTGAATCTTTTTTCACATGTTTGATGTGTAATCGTTGTAAACTTACGTTGTCATTGTTCTTATATGCCCCCCCCCACCCGTGTCAGGAGCGACTTGAGAAACTTCAAGTCGCTTCTGGTGTGAGAGAATTAGCTGTCTGCAAGGACGTTACCCATGGGGTGCCCCGATGTTTTGATGTTTTACCATCCTTGTGGGGGATCTTCTCTCATGTCCCTGCATGGGGAGCTGGAGCTGACAGAGGAAGCTCATCTGCACTCTCCTTGCTCTCCTCCAACGTGTTGGTCTTCAGTCCTGCATCAGTTTAACCCGTTGCACCACTGGGGGATCCCTCTGATACATACATATATGCTTATTTATTGTGTGTTCTATGTATGCAGCTCATTGGAGTGCTTTTGTGAGCCACCCCGAGTCCCTTTGGGGAGATGGTGGCAGGATATAAATAATTTATTTATTATCACAGAATTATCTCACTTGAATATCCCTTTAACTGCCATTTCTCTAATGGAACTGTGGGATTTATAGCTTCAGGGGGCATTTAGAAATCGCTTTTTGAGAATTCCAGTCCACTCCCCTTCTTTATAGCACTGTGGCCTTTAAGCAAAGAAATCCAAGTACCTCACCAAAGTATAAATGCTACGATTAGGTAGGATGCAGCAATAGTCGTTCAGATGGAACCCAAAAAGAGCTATAAATGCATAATGTGAAAAATCCCTTTGTTTTTGTGTGTTCATGTGGATTAAGAAATAGAACAGAAATAGAGAGAGAGCAACATAGTTGGCGAGGAAAGAAGCCATGAAGTTATTGAGTTTGGGAGCTTCCCGTTGCAGTTTGCACATCAAAACAGCTCTGCTTCATCCCGAAACACAATGGTTGGGGGCTCTTGCGTACTTGCTTAGGCATTTCCCTCCTCTGGTGACAAACCCTTCCTCCCAAAGCGATTCCTGAGCTGTGCTATCTGATGTTCCTGCTATCCCTGGAGGATGGGCTCTTCCTTGCTCCGAGTGCATTTTAACACATCCTTGTTAACAGAATTGTTCTCTGGCTCATTAGCACCGCCATTCTCATGTTGCATACAAGGTTGTTATTGTGTAGCGGTTTACACAAGCTTGCAATGCATCCTGCATTTGTCTACCAAGCTTGACTGTTTCCTTGTCCTCTTGCTTAAAGTAAGCCAAGCTCATTTTTCTGTTCGCCAGTTTTTTGGGTAGCAGTCAGATCAATTATTGGTTTGGCTTTTGCATGCCAAGAAACGACTTGGAATAACAAGGGTTTTTCGTGCACCAGAGCTGTTTTTCTGTTTGCATGATGTTCCTGAGGTACCTGTAATGAATGATACCTATTTGAAAGGAGAAGCCTGCCAAATGTCCATGTATTTTCACACAGAAACAGGTGAACAAGCTTCTCTTCACTTTCAGGAGGTTTGCTGTTGTTATTATTTGCTGTCGAGTCAACTTTGATTTATGGCGACCCTATGAGTGAGAGACATTTCAAAAAGTAGACCATAGTAAAATTAGCAGCACAATATCAAAAGATACTTTGATTTACTTCTTATTGTTTTGTTTTTCTTTAAAATGGCAGGTTGTCCAGAGTGTTGCCAGTGGCAATGGAAACACATAGTGTTTAGCGTTCCTAGAGACAACAGAATCCATCTCACTTTGATAGATTTTGGGCCACCAAAAAAGCACAAAATACATCAGACTGGTTTTCAAAGCTTTCCAGATTTTTTCCATCATGCTAAGTTGGTAAAATAGCATATTGGACAAAGAAATTGACAACATTGAGGTCACAGTGTCTAAATTTTGGATATTAAGGAGGTTCATGTAAACAACTGGTTTAAAGGTGGGTCTTCTCCACTTCGTATGCCACCAGCTGTTGGGTTTTCCACTTGGACAATCCCAACAATGCCACCAGATATGAAGGTTGTTCTCAAATGGCCAAATTTGTCAAGGTTGTCCAGAGTGTTGCCAGTGGCAATGTAAACACATGGTGTTTAGCGTTCCCAGAGACGACAATCCATTTCGTGTTGATAGATTTTCGGCCACCAAAAAAACACAAAATACATCAGTCTGGTTTTCAAAGCTTTGCAGATTTCTTCATCAGACAAAGTTGGTAAAATAGCACATTGGACAAAGAAATTGACAACGCTGAGGTCACAGTGTCTAAATTTTGGATATTAAGGAGGTTCATGTAAGCAACTGGTTTAAAGGTGGGACCTCTCCACTTCTTATGCCACCGCTGTTGGGTTTTCCACTTGGACAATCCCAACAATGCCACCAGATATGAAGGTTGTTCTCAAATGGCCAAATTTGTCATTTCTATTGCCCCGTCCCCCCAAACGTGAAAACTTCCATGGTTCTCACTGCAGTTACCAAGAGTGAGAACTTTTCTTGTTTCTCATCAATACCACAAAATAGGAGCTTCTTTCCAACCCATCTGATTGACATCCACTGTAAGGACCATCTTAATGCCCTCAATGGATACCAATCCTCTATATTTAGTACCGCCACAACAGATACTTTGTCTAAATCAAAGGTCTCAATTAGACAGTGTTTCCAAAGACCAAAGGTTTGTGTGTGTGTGTGTGTATAAACAATTCTTTATTTACAAAAGTTAAATATAACATTCAAACATTCCATCCAGTTGAGTTGACCCTGTGTGTAAATCTGAATACAAATACTGCACCCTTCTATGTTTAACAGTTACAAAGCACCGTGTTTTGTCTCCTCTACACAAGGCAAATGATATAGATTGGGTTGTACTAAACGTCTCGTGAGTAAAGGCACTGGTTTTGCTTATGCTGCTTCTTGATAGTTGCGGTAGTAAATAATTCTTGAGCGCGACACTTTCTTTATATTTGCACAATGTATCTGCTGAAGTACCTTACGTTCCATTAATTCTTTCAGTGCATTGAATACTAAAAACTGTTTGTACAGTATGTGTGTGTGCTCTATATAAACACAAATATAAAAAACTCCATAAAGTTGGCATGTTAAAAAGACAGATTTTAGACTACCTTTTTCCCCGATGCAGCATTTTGCATGTTTGTTGTTGTGCGCCTTTAGTTTCCAACTTACAGCAGCCCTAAGGTGGTGTAAGTTGGAAATATTGTGGTGCGGAATTGAGAGTGTATGTCTTCCCCAGGGTTACCTGGTGGGTTTTCATGGCAGTGTGGCAATTCAAACCCTGGTCTCTAGAGCAGTGGTTCTCAATCTTCCTAATGCCATGACCCCTTAATACAGTTACTCAGGTCGTGGTGAATCCCAACCTTAAAATTAGTTTTGTTGCTACTTCATAACTATAATTTTTCTACTGTTATGAATCTGATATGCAGGATGTATTTTCATTCACTGGACCAAATTTGGCATACATACTCAATACGCCCAAATTTTGATAACTGGTGTGGAGGGGGTTGTTTTTGTCATTTGGGAATTGTAGTTGCTGGGATTTATAGTTCACTTACAATCAAAGAGCATTCTGAACCCTACCAACGATGGAATTGAACCAAACTTCCCACACAGAACTCCCACGACCAACAGAAAATACTGGAAGGGTTTGGTGGGAATTGATTTTGAGTTTTGGAGTTGTAGTTCACCTACATCTAGAGAGTACTGTGGATTCAAACAATGATGGATCTGGACCAAACTTGGCATGAATCCTCAATATGTCCTAACGTATTCATGGGTGGAGTTTGGGGAAAATAGACCTTGACATCGAGGAGTTGTAGTTGCTGGGATTTATAGTTCACTTACAATCAAAGAGCATTCTGAACCCCACCAACGATAGAATTGGGCTAAACTTCCCAAAGAGAACCCCCACGACCAACAGAAAATACTGTGTTTTCTGATGGTTTTGGTGATTCTTCTGACACCCCCTCGCAACCTCCTCAGGGGTCCCAACCTCAGATTGAGAAACACTGTTCTAGAGTAATAGTCCATTGCGGAAACCAATATGACATTGGTTTTTTCCTTCTGCAGCCTAATCTCCGCTGCATTGCAGCAACAGATGGATCATGCAATTCTGATAATCATATTGTTCCTTTTATTTAGTCCAACAGCAAGGCCATCAACACAGAGTTCCTTTTTTAAGCGAACAAGACTTGCTGTGTAATGCTTTTAAAAAAAAAACAACCCACGATGCAATCTGTCTTCTGCTGCTGATTGATCAGTGTATGTTTTCAGCTGCGCAGCCAACACCCTTTTCACGAAAGAGAAAGAAGCATTAATCTGAGGCCAGTTGGCATCTCCCTGGTTATCTGGCAGTAGGAGAAGAAGGAGCATCTCTTTGCAACGCTGGTGGTGTTTGGAATGGTTTCCCTGCACTCATCTCAATTCCATTTACTTCTAAGCAAAATTGAAAAATTTGCATGATTCCCCACTGTGAGTGCCTAGGCATAGGGACTGGTTACTATAGAAACTAATATTGAGGATCTGACTGGGAGCCGGGCACTGGAGCTGCCTTAGCTCATTTCGCAGTATGGCGCAGGATCCGAAATGCAACATGATTTTTTTTTCCACCGTGGAAGTGCTGTGCGTGCCCCATCTGAAATATGCAGAGCAGCAACACAAAGGCACAAAACCCTTGGGCTGGTTGATTTTTTTGATATGCGGCAGGTTCATCCATCTCAATGCAATACTGCTGCCTTCTGAAACCTTTTTTGGCTCGCCCCGAATTGAAATTCAAGCCAAGGGGTGGGTGGTTTCTTTTTTCCTCCCTTCCTCTCTTTTACTACAGTACAAAAGGACAACAGATGGGTTGCAAGGACGGTATTCCCAGTTGGCGCAAGAGCTCATGTTCCCTCTTGTTGTGCACCCTTCATTGCCTTGACAAGCGAATTCCTCTCCGAGGGGCCCAAATTCTTCCCTGTCTGTGACACCTCAACGAACAGTGTGGGGCATGTGCATGAGAGATCGGAATAGAGTGGACCGTCATTTCCCCCTCCTCTAAAAAAGGAAGTAATATCTGGCCCAGACAATGCTGTCATTGATATCTGTATTAGATATCTCGCTGATCCGTGTGTCCCAGAATAGCACAAAAAAGTCAGTGTCTTGTCTGTCCGCTAAGCTTAGAGTCACTGCATTGAATGCTGCAGTTTAGGCTCATATTCCAAAGCATTTCTTTTTCAACGCATAACTTAACTAGTTGTGACAATCCCTGCTAGAGTATGCTTTAATTTATTTATAGTTCATTCATAAAAAGGAGTGGTTCCATGAAATAATGAAGTAATGTTTTAGTTCGGTCTTAGCATTGAATGTTTGTCCAAACTGAGTAAGAGTGTGACAGACCTTATTTTTGGTTTATGGACTTGGGTTCTGATGTGCCAGGCAGGTCTTCTCCGTGAGCTGGCAATTGAAACCTACACTGATTTTAGAGGTGAAGAGTTCATGTGCTCATTATGCACAGCTGTTTGGTAACCTAGTTATGGGAACCAGTGTGTGGCACTAGCAAGAATTCTAATAGGCACCTGCAGTGTTTCTAACCTGAAATACAGTGGAGATGGTAAGAACTTACTGGGCCAAATTCTAACTCAGTAGTTCCCAACCTGTGGTCTGTGGACCACCAGTGGTTCACAAGAACTAAAGTATGGTCCACAGCCTCACCGTTACTACTATGGATAATAACACAACACAACCAAAATATTTTTTATTGGTATCTTCATTTTTAGGGCTGTTCCTGGGGTTATTTGGGGTGCTGATTCAGAAAATTGCATTGATTAGACCATATCTGCTCTCGATTATTAAATATGGTTTTCTGTGGATGAGCAGAGGGCGACTATTGGATGGCATATGTTCTGTATCAGAAACTAGATCCGATGCGGTCTATCCAATGCAGTTTTCTGAATCAGCACCCCAAATAACCAAATCAGATCTAGAGTTGACCAAAGCCTTTTTGGTACTAATGTTAGAGACTAATGTGTGGCATTCCTGTGGACTCTACCTGTGCCACGTGGTATAAACTTTTCCGGAAACTTATTTAATAATTTGGTGTGATGTTAAGCGTAGGAAGCATTGGTATGCAGAACCATCTAGAGCAGACCCATACAGTGAGTTGCAGAATGGGAAATCCACAGTTATATAAATACCATTGAGTCATTGGATTTCCTATAACGGACACTGACAATTGGCACCTTCTTTAATCTGATTTTTAAAATGAGGCATGTTGCAGTTGGGCCCAGTACAGTGCTCTTCAATCATTTAGTCAATATATGTCTTGTATTTTAATTCTTTGGCAAACTGATTAAGTCCCCAAATTGTGATCCGTTCTACTTTCTTCCCAATAATTGTGGCTTTAGCGAGGCAGCAATGGAAGAACAGTATTGATGTTGACCATCAGGAGACATGACTTTTGAGTTACTCTGTAAATAAAGGATGGCTTGCTTGCTTTTAAAGGAAAACGAAAGGCGTGCAGAAGGGGAAATTGCATTGTCAAGCATTACTTTGATTGGGTTATTAGCATTTTCGCTTATAACTGATTTTATTTCTGTAAGTGCCTTGCTTACATCGGGGGCGATGCTTTGGATATGCTGAATGCAGAGATCTGCAGAAAGTGGAAGCTTCCAAAAAAGGGGGGGGGGGCAGATGACTGCTGCTGAAGCTGTATTTTTAGCTTTGATGAGCCATTGATTAACCCCCCTTTAGTTGCCCTGTCCTAAATCTATACGGGGCTGTATCTCAGCTCCATGGATATCCTTTTGGTATTTCGTTATGAGTAACTGTGAATTCTATAATCATGCAGTACCAACAATGCTGAGAGATTTGTTCTTTCCAACCTCAAGTTGAAAGGTGACCAGCTTTGATGTTGCTCCCCTGTTTTCATGGTAGCCAACTTTGTGGTGCATCTGCTCTGCATTTTCTTTGTTTAGTTTCCAAAAATTATAGTGATATGACTGCAAGTGTGGACAGTTAGCTACCAGCCAAACCAAGAATGGCAGGCAACTATTGACCTGTGATGCCTAGAGTAAAGATACCCTAGGTCAGCTGTTTCCCAATGTTGGTCCTCCAGATGTTTTGCACTTCAGCTCCAAGAATATCTCACTGTTGGTGAAAGTAGCTGGGGCTTCTGAGAGTTGAAGTCCAAACACTTGGAAGACCAAAGTCTAGGAGCCACTGTCTTAGCTCAAGAAGGATAAGGCATGGAAATGGAGCTGAGCTAGCCAGCATCTGGTTACACTTGGATTCTGTTTTTCATAGTAAAGGTAGGTAAAGTGTTCCCCCTGACATTAAGTCCAGTTGTGTCCGACTCTGAGGGTTGGTGCTCATCTCCATTTCTAAGCTGCAGAGCCGTCATTGTCCGTAGACATCTCCAAGGTCATGTGGCCAGCATGACTGCAAGGAACGTTGTTACCTTCCTGCTGGAGTGGTACCTATTGATCTACTCACATTTGCATGTGAACTGCTAGGTTGACAGAAGCTGGGGCCGACAGTGGAAGCACACACCACTCCCCGGATTCAAACCTGTGACTGGTCAACAACTTTAGCAGTTCTGCAGATTAATCCATTGTGCTACTGGGGGCTCCTCATAGAACCATAGAGGACTTTTCATAGAACCATAGAATTATAGGAATTATAGGAAGAGACCTCATCGGCCATCTAGTCCATCGCCCTGCCAAGAAGCAGGAAAATCACATTCAAAGTACCCTTTACAGATGGCCATCCAACTCTGCTTAAAAGCCTCTAAAGAACGAGCCTCCGCCACACTCCTGGGCAGAGAGTTCCACTGCTGAACAGCTCTCACAGTTAGGAAGCTCTTCCTCATGTCTTCCTGTAGTTTGAAGCCATTATTCCATTGCGTCCTAGTCTCCAGGTGAGCAGAAAATAAGCTTGCTTCCTCCTCCCTGTGACTTCCCCTCATATAGTTATACATGGCCCTCATCGTGGCTCTTTAAGCCGTTCCTCAGAGGGCTTGTTCTCCAGACCCTTGCATTCTTGGTCTTTTGCATTTAAATACCCAGAAATGTGCATCATGATACAGTCTATTGTATGAAACATGACTTCCAAATTGGATTTTAACTGCATCTCAAAATGGATAGTGACACACTAAAGGAGACAGTATTTGATAGCCACTACTTTAGTCCCAGTTACTATCTGTCATTCTACTTAAATATTCCTTTCTAATGGATAGCATCTTATTTACATACATTTGACCAGTAATGTAAGGCCTTTTACTACTGCTGCTACTACTACTACTACTACTACTACTACTACTACTACTATTACTAGTACTACTACTTTCATAGCTTCCACTGTTCTAAATTTTTAAGATATGAGCTTTGGTGGTCAAATTTCCCATTCATAGTATCTACCATGCATGAAATAAGAGTGTTTTTAACCATTAGGAAAATGATTACAAAATGGAGCTTTGTCGTAGATTTCCTCTATCAAGAGCAGCATATATTTTTCATTTTATTTATTTATATTTAAGAGTCTTCCCCATCTTGAAGCCTTTCCCCTAGCAACTGGGAAGAAGCATTAAACATTAACGTTGGGTTTCTAAGTTCGACGGAATGAAACGAGAGCAAGTCAGTTCAGCTTACCTTTGATTCACTGCATCAGAGGACTGTAAAAAGGGAAGGCTGGAAGGGCAGGAGGTTAATGCCGCCTGTTTCATGGCCCTATCACTCTCTCTTTTCAAGTTATGTCCGCTGCGTTCCAGATGTTTGCCTCAATGCACCAGTGTGTTTTTCAAACATGATTTCTGTGTACCAAAATAAATCACACATATCCATCATGACCCAACAAATTGATGGGATAAGTGTCCTGCTAGTTGAGAACCTTGAGCTTCCTGTTTGGAATGTCAAATACAACAAACAGTTGGCCTTCCAATTGAGTTCTTTTCCAAGCAAAGCAAAGAAAATTTTTTATACTTTTTGGAGCACAGCCTCCAAAAGATGCTGAATGATGAGACAAAGCCTAAATATACCTCTATCTGTTGTCTGGCTTGTCATTGTATAATCGACACTGAATGATTGCCATATATGTGTTCTGTGATCCACTCTGAGTCCTCTTTGGGTTGAGAAGGGTGGAATATAAGTACTGTAAATCTATATAAATAAAAATGTAATGTTTGTTTGTGGGATTAACAGAACTCAAAAACCACTGGACGAATTGACACCAAATTTGGACACAAGACACCTAACAGCCCTAAACGACTCTGGCCCAATTTACCTGTCCGAACGTATCCTCCCCTACGAACCATCAAGATTGCTAAGATCGTCTGGAGGGGCCCTGCTCTCGATCCCACCGGCCTCACAGGCGCGGCTGGTGGGGGCGAGAGACAGGGCCTTTTCGGTGGTGGCCCCTCGACTCTGGAACTCCCTTCCACTGGAGATCAGAACTGCCCCTTTGATCTTAACGTTCAGGAAACAGGTGAAAACCTGGCTTTGAGGATTGGCATTCAACGAATGAGCCATGATTCTGTGATATGGATGGATGACGACGAATAATGACTTGATGACGACTGACCACTGTAATCATATGATTGTATTTTTGGCATTTTAATTGTTTCAATGTTTTAATGTTTTAGTGTGATTTAGAAATATGATGTTTTAATGACGGTCTGTAATATTGATGTTGGAAACCGGTCCGAGTCCCTCGAATGGAGGTGAGAAGACTGGTATACAAAACCACCAAATAAATAAATAAATAAACCCAATGTATGTCCTTCATTCAATGTATGTCCTTCATGTATTAAGGGGTCATGGCATTAAGAAGGTCGAGAAGCACTGGTGTATAGGAAAGTGAAGGTAAAACTTTTGGTAGTAACTTTAGGAAGGATTGTGCCCAGCTTCTTTGTTGTGCAAAGTTTTCCCAATAACTAAGCTGGTTGTTTTGCAAAAAAAGATGTTATGAAACAGAGTTTGGATTACATTGGTTTAAAATGATGTCTTTTACTCTATTTTTGGACACACAGAATCGCTTACTTGTTTGTTTGAATTTTTAGTTGTTTCTTGATGGTATGCAGGAAGAGCACTAATCATTTTAAGCATTTATAACACGTCTTCCGAAATGGGCCCATGATACTGAAGGTGATAGTAGTGTGTACCTTCTAGGTAGGAGCATACCTTCGTCTTGAGCAACCAGTGATAACTTCTGTTTCATTCAGGAGTGAATATCATGTGTCAGATGAGATGATAAACTGGAATGCTGCTATAAAACTAAAGTACCAACATGGTATTCTCGGTACCCCCCCCCCCCCCCGGTATGTTATTAATTGGTTTTGGCATTTGATTCTTGGATTGTTGTGCAATCTCTCTGAAAGTAATAGCCTCTTTAGTACCTCCGCTGCTGAAATTAAATCTGCAAATATAAACTGATGATATTATCCTTTATTAAAAACTTCTTTTAGAACATAGAAAAAACAAACCTGTTAACTAGATCAGCACGCAGGTTTCAGGAGGGATCTCTCTTTTTTTTTAAAAAAAAATATCTTCCATTAGTTTCAAATCCTTTTTGTTTTATGGCTTTTGGGTTCGCTGTTGATGTCTATTTTTGGCAGGAGCCTAGGATGAGAGAGCAGCTTCGGCCTTAATGCTTTGTATTCATCCGTGCTTTATGCTCATCAATGAACTAATCCCGACTTTGATGATCTGCAGTGAAAGAAGGCGTGTGTTGGGGAGGAAAAATCTGGTTATCTGAATGATATAATTCATTTCTCAACTGAGAGACAAGAGCCAGGGTCCTGAGGTTGTTTTCTTCCTTCTGATCAATTGGGTTGGAAATATTTATTTATTTATTTATTTATCTACTACATTTATATCCCGCGCTTCTCACCCCAAAAGGGAGACTCAGAGTGGCCTTACAAAAAGGCAACAATTTATTTTATTTTATTTATTTCTTAGCACCAGGATTGTGGCGCAGCTGGCTGAGTGTCAGCTGCATTAAGATCACTCTGAGCAAAAGGTCATGAGTTCGAAGCCAGCCTGGGTTGGAGTGGGTTTCCAGTCAATTGTGTAGTCTGTTGTCGACCTTTGCAACCCGAAAGACAGTTGCATCTGTGAAGTAGGAAAATTAGGTACCYCCTTAAAGTGTGGGGTGGCTAAATTAACTAATTTATGAGGCCATAAAAAAGACTCCAGCAAAGCACTCCAGCAAAAAAGCATGCGGGGAATGKGGAAGTACTTAATCAGTGTCGCAGATGGACAATGAAAGTGACAGCTCCCCTGGCGGCCAGAAAAAATTAAATAGCCTCTGTCTGTGTCTGTATATGTTGTATGTCAAAATTGYCATTGAATGTTTGCCATATATATGTACACTGTAATCRGCCCTGAGTCCCCTGCGGGGTGAGAAGGGCAGAATATAAATGCTGTAAATAAATAAATATTATTTACTACATTTATATACCGCCCCTCTCAGCCCAAAGGCGACTCGGAGTGGTTAACAATAGGCAACAATTCGATGCCAGAACAGTTACAACAAAATAAAACAATCATTAATACTTTAAAATGCTAACAGAACTATAAAAACATAAAAATCATACACAGCATTTAAAACATTATCGAAGCGTCTCAATCTCAAATCATTGTCCAGTTGCATTGTCAGTTGTCCATAATATCATATATCTATGCCATATTTGGGAAGGCCTGTTCGAAAAGCCAGGTTTTCACCATTCTTCAGAAGGACAGGAGGGAAAGGGCCAATCTTATCTCTCTAGGCAGGGCGTTCCACAGTTGAGGGGCCACCGCTGAGAAGACCCTGTCTCTCGTCCCCACCAGACGCATCTGTGAGGAAGGCAGGAGCGAGAGCAGGGCCTCCCCAGAAGATCTTAGCGTTCTAGATGGTTTGTAAGGAGAGATACGTTCAGATAGGTAAGTTGGACCGAAACCTTTTAGGGCTTTATAGGTTAAAGCCAGCACTTTGAATCGTGCCCGGAAGCAGATTGGCAGCCAGTGGAGCTGGTGCAAAAAAGGAGTTGAATGCTCCCTGAGTGCTGCTTCTGTTAGCAAGCTGGCTGCCGCCCGTTGAACCATTTGAAGCTTCTGAGCAGTCTTCAAAGGCAACCCCAAATAGAGAGCTTTGCAGTAAGCGATACGGGATGTAACCAGAGCGTGGACTACCGTGGCCAAGTCAGACATCCCAAGGTATGGGTGTAGCTGGCACACAAGTTTTAACTGTGCAGATGCTCCCCTGGTCACCACTGAGAATCCAGGATCACACTTTGATGCCATGCACATGCATACATACAGTAAAAATAGACGTATACAGTAGAGTCTCACTTATCCAGCATAAATGGGCTGGCAGAACGTTGGATAATAGGAAAAGCCTACCGTGCAATGAAATAGGTATCTGCAACCACACTGCACATGAAACTCTGTTTTCATGACTTGGCACTAAATGTGAATGTTCCAGGTGAGACAAAAATGTCAATTTTTTTTCCATAGGGGATTTGCACTTACGTTAGAAGCTTAACAGCACTTTGGTCAAGGTTACATTTGCTAACTATTTTATCTGGGTTCAGAAAGTTCTTTCTCTGGATTCTTAATTATTTTTCTAGTTTATTTCTCAGTGTGAAACATATGCGGAAAGGGGTTGATTGATTTATTGACTGAGGCTCTCTAATGAGTGGATGTTTTATTTATGGGCTAGAACTTTCAGCATAGGCTTAACCTCTATTCTGCATGCATGTTTTGGTTTGGTTTGTTCAGTATGTGCATGATAATGGACAGTCTTTTACTTTTTGGCAGTGGTTCTCACTAAAAGATAAAGTTGTCCTTCTTCATTTTTTTATGGAATGATCATGCTTGACTTTCTACCCTTACTTGTGATAACTTTCTCCTGATTAACTAAGGCGTTGCTATTATTATGTGAATTTTAACCTCACATTTTATTGGGATTGGCACCAGTCTTATCTCTGTGTATTTTAATATATGCATTTGAATAGCATTATATTTCATCTGTGGGTAATAAATAAAATTGGTGACGATGATGACGATGGCCCAACTTCATTTGTTGCTGCCACTTTTTGTGGCAACCATGTTTGCGAATCTTTCTGCATGGTTGCTTTGCTCCTGTAAGTGATGTTTCTTTACTCCAGTTCCAGTAGTTAACAACCCCATTTGCATTTCCACTGCTGCGTGTGGAAGTTGTAATTGATGGCACTGTACTTTCTCCATCCCAAGCTGAACCTCCCTCAATCCCATTGTACAAGTTACTAGCCATCCCCAGCCACGCGTTGCTGTGGCCCACATGGGGGTTCTTTGTGGGAGGTTTGGCCCAATTCTAGAGTTGGCGGGATTCAGAATGCTCTGTGATTGTAGGTGAACTATAAATCCCAGCAACTACAACTCCCGAATGTCAAGATTCTATTTCCCCCAAACTCTACCAGTATTCACATTTGGGCATATTGAGTATTTGTGTAGAGTTTGGTCCAGATCCATCATTGTTTGAGTCCACAGTGATCTCTGGATGTAGGTGAACTACAACTCCAAAACTCAAGGTCAATGCCCACCAAACCCTTCAGTATTTTATGTTGGTCATGGGAGAACTGTGTGCCAAGTTTGGTTCAATTCCATTGTTGGTGGGGTTCACCTCTTTGATTGTAGGTGAACTATAAATCCCAGCAACTACAACTCCCAAATGACAAAATCCATTTTTTTAGTGAAGCACAAACATTGGGTTGTTGGGTGTCTTGTGTCCAAATTTGGTGTCAATTCGTCCAGTGGTTTTTGAGTTCTGTTAATCCCAGAAACGAACATTACATTTTTATTTATATAGATTCTCCAGGATACAGTAGCTACCACTTAGTAGATAAGTCGGAATGAAGTTGGCAGCAGATGAATATCCAGCCAAGCTGGGCTTCAGTTTCCTGATTCCTGACAAAGAAGGGATAGGAATCATGAAGCCCTCAAATGTGACTAGCCATCTTTCTCATGATAGCCAGTGGTGAAGAATATTTGAAATTGCACCTCAACATTTGGCGGTCCTTACACTTTCTACCTCACCAATCTAGGAAAAGAGTATGTTTGCTAGAGGCAAGTGGAGAGACAGGTTCTGCAAAGCTCATGACAATGCAAGATTTTATTTGTGTGTATGATTTATTTGTTATCATTTATTTTGCAACAACTTCTTCCTCCTCCTTCTCAAATTCATTCACTCTCCCCAATTCTTCTTCTTCTGTACTTTTGCATAGACAGTAAGCTTCATGGCAGGAATACTTTCATTTTTGGCATTTATATTCAGTTCTCACAGCCCTTGTAGCTGTAGAGCCTGCTAAAATGTGCTTACGGTAATAAATAATAGGGTTGTGCATTTGGGGTAAACTTCAACCCGTTTCGTGTCCTGGCTTTCGGTGGGGGGCCCAATCCGTTTTTTGGGACCCTCCTGAAATTATGAGGGCAGATACCTCTTTTGCTCTGGGGTGCTGAAAGATCAGTTTTGTATTGGCCCATTATGGGAGGGGAGGGGCTCCCCAGGCTCCCCTTCCTGTCATTTTAGGCATTTAAGCCGTTTTACTCTAGAGGAGAGGCATTCAGCTGCAGGCAGGCACACACTTTAAGGAGGCATCTTACCTGTTTCTATTCTAGAGGAGAGGCGTTCAGCTGCAGGCAAGTGCATGCTTTAACAAGGCTTACCCGTTTCTACTCTAGAGGAGAGGTACTTAGCTGTAGGCAGGCACACTCTTTAAGGAGGCTTCTTACCTGTTTTTACTCTAGAGGAAAGGCGTTCAGCTGCAGGCAGGCACGTGCATTTAGGAGGCTTCTTACCTGTTTCTACTCTAGAGGAGAGGCGTTCGGCTGCAGGCAGGCACGTGCATTTAGGAGTCTTCTTACCTGTTTCTACTCTAGAGGAGAGGCACCTAGCTGAAAGCAGGCACATGCTTTAAGGAGACTTATCTGTTTCTACTTTAGAGGAGAGGTGTTCAGCTGCAGGCAGGTGCAAGCTTTAAGGAGGCTTCTTACCTGTTTCTACTCTAGGGTTTTTTACTGGCTACCAGTAGTTTTTTACTGGGTACCAGTATTTTTTTTACTGGCTACCAGTATTAAAAAAAACTCTAAAATTACAACAGCAAATCAACAGAAAGGAAACAATCAAAGACATCTAATCACCTCTCAACGAAAGATTGCCCCAGGAACTGTCAGGCCATCAAATGCTAATCAAGGTGGTCAGTTGAAACATTCACACCTATCTCCAGCAGACAAGAGTTCTTTGTCCCACCCTGGTCATTCCACAGATATATAAACCCATTTTCCTAGTTCCAACAGACCTCACTACCTCTGAGGATGCTTGCCATAGATGCAGGCGAAATGTCAGGAGAGAATGCCTCTAGAACATGGCCGTATAGCCCGAAAAAACCTACAACAACCCTAAGCACCAAAACATCATGTTTTACAACAAATTGACAGAAAAAACAGTTCAATACACAATAATATTGTGTAGTAATTACGAATTTAGCACCAAAATATCACAAAGTATTGAAACAACTGTGGATCCAGGCAGGAGGCAGACTGTGGATAATAGAGAACGTTGGATGAGCGAAGGTTGGATAAGCGAGACCATACTGTAGAAATAGTAGTAGTAGTAGTAGTAGTAGTAATAATAATAATAATAATAATAATAGAGAAGTGTTTTCTTAGGTTAAAAATAGTGTTGTTTTGCTTACTGTTTCCCCTTGTTTCTGTAGCCCTAATCCAAACACCGGTGGAGGGTTAACCATAGTATGATGCAGCCTAGTATGCATAGAGGATAAATATAGAAGCTTTTCCCCAAGTCCAAAAAAACACACATTATATTGAGGAAGATTGTCTTTTTTGCTGCATTGCTGCATTGCTTTGCTTATGTTTATGCCCCCCAGTGGTGCCTAATTTGGGCCCTTGGGATGCTTACAAAATGCACATAATGCGAGCAACTCCCATGGATCCTTTGTGGTGTTGTGTCCCCTCCCCTTGCATTTTATAGAAGTCCCCGAAAGATTAACAGCTCATTTGGCAATGAGCATCAGCAGCTCATAATATGTGATTTCACATTGTGTCCACCATATGGCTGAAGCAGTCTCTCTGTCACTTTCTGGGATGCTGAATATACATCATGGAAGAAACTTCTGCCTGCAAAGCTAGGCGCAGACTCCAGTAATTATGAGTTGACAAGCAGTGGAATCAAGGCTTTGTTTCCTGGGGTTCTGTGTGAAAAGGAATGAGAGAGGGATGAAGACGCCTGCCATGAGCAATAACACTCCTGTCATTTCACCATCCGTTCAGACTGTCATCCCATGTCCAGACTTCGCACAGTCTTGGTGCGTGTATCAATGGAATCACATGCATCTTGTTGGTTCTCAGCACTGCAAAATCTTCTTTGTGGAAAACATTGAGTTGGGATAACCAGTTACTATTTTGGACTAATTTCCAGAATTTTGTATATATGCCGGCAAGTCCGAAAAGTAACTTTTGTAAGCTCTGGGGATGGTTTGTACTTGTAAACATCCAGGGAACTTGTTCTATTTCTTTAAGAAATTGTGGTCCTTGTCCCAATCATTGGCAGAAGATTGTGTTTCCGGGAATATGACATTTCTTCGGGAATTATGGACAGCCTTCCACATCTGCTGGAGTTAGTGGCATAGGATCCCCATGAAAGTACAAACAAACAAACAAACAAACAAACAAAAAACACTACAGGTGAATTCCATCTTTAGGTCCTCCAGCATGACTGTGTAGTTAGCTTCTACCAGCAGTTGACCATGGAGGTTGACCAGCAGTTGACCATGGAGGACCTAGAAATTTCTAGAATGAATCATAGAAGTCCATACACTTGGAGGACCAAAGTTCAGGAGCCACTGCCTTAGGTCAAGAAGGATAAGGCATGGAAATGGAGCTGAGCTAGCCAGTATCTGGTTACACTTGGATTCTGCTTTTCATGGAATCATAGAGTTGGAAGAGACCTCTTGGGCCATCCAGTCCAACCCCCTGCCAAGAAGCTGGAAAATCTCATTCAAAGCACCCCTGACAGATGGTCATCCAGCCTCTGTTTAAAAGCCTCCAAAGAAGGAGCCTCCACCACGCTCCGGGGCAGAGAGTTCCACTGCTGAACAGTTCTCACAGTTAGGAAGTTCTTCCTCATTTTCAGGTAGATCTCCTTTCCTGTAGTTTTAATCAAATCTAAGAATAATAAAAGCTGCAGAAGTTATGCACAGAGATGTAGAGTTTAAATGGTTGCAGGTAAGCCACTTCCGTAACTTTCCCTAAGCAACATTAGGTGAAACTGTGGGTACTGGTCCCACAGGTATGGGGGAAGCTTATTGTATAGTGCTTGTTTATCTAGTTAAAATAATGTTCATTTACACAGTGTAAATGAACATTCAGTTGTAAGCTTTTAATTCTTTTAATTCATGGCCAGGTTTTCTATTGCCCTCCTCTTAGACCTGTAGTTCTCAACCTGTGGGTCCCCAGATGTTTTGGCCTTCAATGCCAAAACATCTGGGCCAGGCTGTAGCAGGCCTGGTTAATCACTAGCAGCAATAAATCGCTACCGACCAGAAGGTGACAAGTTGGAAGCCTGAGTTGGGTTTGAGCTTCTGACTGTTAATAGCCCAGTTTACTGTTCACGTAAGCCAGGGGTCCTCAAACTTTTTAAACAGAGGTCCAGGTCACAGTCCCTCAAACCGTTGGAGGACCGGATTATAATTTGAAAAAAAAAGCATGAATGAATTCTGTGCACACTGAACATATCTTATTTGTAGTGCAAAAATACTTAAAAATACAATAATTAAAATGAAGACTAATTTTAACAAATATGAACTTATTAGTATTTCAGTGAGAAGTGTGGACCTGCTTTTGGCTGATGAGATAGGGTTGTTGTTGTTGTTGTTGTTGTTGTTGTGAGCTTTCAAGTTGTTTCAGACTTAGGTTGACCCTGAGCGAGGGCCAGGTAAATAACCTTGGAGGGCCGTATCCGGCCCCCGGACCTTAGTTTGAGGACCCCTGATCTAAGCAGTTTGAAAACACCTGAGCTGTGAGTAGAGAAATTAGGGACCTCTTAAAGCGGGGGAAGTTAATTTATGACACCATAAAAAAATGCTGGAGATCAAAGAGCAAGGAGGCAATACTGTGATCAAAGGCTCAGCGTCATAGTGGTTGACACAACAGCTCTCCCGTGGCTGTAATCGCGCAACCTCCAGGAGCCAAAGTTGGAAAAAATGCTGAATTACTTCTATCTGTATGTCTTATATGTCTAAAAACAGCATTGAATGTTTGCCGTGTATGTTTGCATTGTGATCCGCTCTGAGTCCCCTTCGGAGTAAGAAGGGCAGAATATAAATCTATATAAATAAAAATGTAAGGTTCGTTTGTGGGATTAACAGAACTCAAAAACCACTAGACGAATTGACACCAAATTTGGACACAAGACACCTAACAACCTAATGTATGTCCTTCACTCAAAAAAAATGATTATTTCATTTGGGAGTTGTAGTTGCTGGGAGTTATAGTTCACCTACAATCCAAGAGAATTCTGAACTCCACCAATGATGAAATTCAACCAATCTTGGCACACATAACTCTAATGACAAACAGAGAATACTGGAAGAATTTGGTGGACATTGACCTTGAGTTTTGGAGTTGTAGTTCACCTACATCCAGAGAGCACTGTGGACTCAAACAATGATGGATCTGGACCAAACTCTACACAAATACTCAATATGCCCAAATGTGAACACTAGTGGAGTTTGGGGAAAATAGAATCTTGACATTTGGGAGTTGTAGTTGTTGGGATTTGTAGTTCACCTACAATCACAGAGCATTCTGAACTCCATCAACAATGAAATTGGGCCTAACCTCCCACACAGAACCCCCATGACTACCAGAGTGGGCCACAGCAATGCGTGGCAGGGGACGGCTAGTAATGTAAATAAATAAATAGCGCCCAGAAATCCTAACAGCTGGTAAACTGGCTGGGATTTCTGGGAGATGTAGACCAAAACACCTGAGGACCCACAGGTTGAGAACCACTGTCTTAGAATGAAAGAAATTCAACTTGCTCAAGGTCAGATATTGGGGTTCTGTGGATGAATGGGGATTTCAACCCTAGTCTTCTTGGTTCCTAGTCCAACACACAAATCATGCTGGCTTTTGAACAACCTCTCCATCAAAGCTAGAAGTCCACCAAATGATATCATTATGGGGATAGGACCATGATTGTGTGGCAGTTCACAGGGAGGATGGATCCAGCATGTGTTTCCCCATCCCTGATTTACACAATATTTATGGCAATGCCATATTGACTATACAAGAAACACTCATAATGCTAGAAGGAGAGTATTTAAAGACTGAGTGGTTCTCTTATAAATCTACAAATCTGTCATCTCTGTGTGTATATGCGTCTGTAATGTTTGTAAGCAATTGGCTCTGTTTTTCATTGCACAAAGAATTCTAGCTATTTGTGTTTATAAATCTAACCATCTTTTTGAGGATTTGCAGCTGAATCTTGCTTTGGTTCTCTGAACTTCCTAGAGAAGAATTCTTGGCTAGAAAAGAAACCCTCCAAATAGAACTGCTATTCTCGTAATTGGCAGCAAGTTTGCTGTTGCAGCACCATCATAAAAACTTTAATTATATACCGATGGCAGGAAGAATGAGATCGCCTTGGCTAGAGTATTGGTTAAGGAGACACCAATCTTATATGCCATATAGCCTGGAAAAACCTACAACAACCCAGTGATTCCGGCCATGAAAGCCTTCGACAATACACCGATCTTACTGTTCATACATCAAACCAAAACTGGTTTTATTGAAGCAAACTCACCCACCAAACATGGCAGTTGAGGTCTGTTTTGAGTGTTGGCACTGAACAATTGAAGATCCCCTTGCCATGTTCTGAGGATTCATTGAGGAAGTAGGATAGTACGTAGTAGGGTTAAAGCTTTCCTTATAATCCAGATTGGCTTCACTCTTAATCTGCCATCCAGTAGGATGGAAAGGCAACCAGGATTACTGTACTAAAGGGGGAAGCTTTAATTGGGAGCTTGCTCCCATGTTTTGGATGACCATGACAAACACCATGGGTTGTGGCACAGCTGATTGGGAGTCAGCTGCATTAAAATTACTGCTGACCTAAAGGTCATGAGTTCGAAGCCAGCCCGGGTCAGAGTAAGCTCCCAACCAATTTGTGTAGCTTGCTATTGACCTTTGCAGCCCGAAAGACAGTTGCATCTGTCAAGTAGACAATTTAGGTACCGCTTATGCGGGGAGGCTAATTTAACTAATTTACGATGCCATAAAAATCTCCAGCAAGCATGCAAAGAATTAGGAAGTACTTCATCAGTGTCACAAATGGACAGTGAAGCGACAGCTCCCCCGGTGGCCAGAATTCGAGCATACCCTCATGAAGCTGTGAAGTTAAATAGCCTCTGTGTCTGTCGATATATGTTGTGTGTCTATGGCAGTGAATGTTTGCCATGTATATGTGCATTGTGCAGAGGAACTCCAGACAAGAAACAATCAGGGACAGCTAATCACCTCTCAACAAAGGATTCCCCTAGGCAGTAAGAATACCCCTTGAAACTGCTAGGCCATTAAATACTAATCAGTGTGGCCAATTGAAACATTTACACCAGGGGTCCTCAAACTTCTTAAACAGAGGGCCAGGTCACAGTCCCCCAAACTGTTGGAGGACCGGATTATAGTTTGAAAAAAAGCATGAATGAATTCCTATGCACACTGCACATATCTTATTTGTAGTGCCAAAAAAAAAACACTTAAAAACAATACAATAATTAAAATGAAGAACAATTTTAACAAATATAAACTTATTAGTATTTCAATGGGAAGTGTGGGCCTGCTTTTGGCTGATGAGATAGGATTGTTGTTGTTGTGTGCTTCCAAGTCATTTCAGACTTAGGTTGACCCTGAGCAAGGGCCGGGTAAATGACCTTGGAGGGCTGTATCCGGCCCCGGGCCTTAGTTTGAGGACCCCTGATTTACACCTCCCTCAAACAGTTGTTTGTCTTTGTCCCACCCTGGTCATTCCACAGATATATAAACCCTTTTTCCTAGTTCCAACAGACCTCACAACCTCTGAGGATGCTTGCCATAGATGCAGGCGAAACATCAGGAGAGAATGCCTCTAGAACATGGCCATACAGCCCAAAAAACCTACAACAACCCAGTGAATCCGACAATGAAAGCCTTCGATTATATGTTGAGAACAGTCATGCATGAAGTCCCTTAACATTGTAAAGGAGATGGAAATGCCATGAGTTGTACGGTGAGGGCATGTCTTTTATATACATGAGTCCTTTTAGACTTTTGTGGAGATTGGGAAGTAATGTTGCATTAGTGTTTCTCATCCTCCAGCCCCCATCCTCTCACAGCAGGAGCAAAAACACTCTGGAATGCTAGTCCTACAGGTGAAATCTTACCTATGCTTTCTTAAAAGTGGAATCCATTTACTTTATTGGGAATTGCATCCTGGAAGACATCATGAAGTGACTGCTTTTATTTTTGTTGACCACTTACAGAAAGTGGTATTTTATGTACTCATTCTCTGACTTTTTTTTCTCTGTAGCTTTATTTCCTGTGTTTGTTTTATGATTCTTGTAATGCGTTTAGCCCTTTTTTTTAAGTTGGGGGAATGGATATAAAACTAAAATATGATTGCAAGGCTGCCGCTGCTGCTAATGTTTTACATGGCCATGGGCCCAGGAATGTGCAGGAACCGTCTTGCAAAAGAACTATGACAGCAGTAAAGTGACTCTCAAGTGCTCAGGAATAGTGAGCCACAAGTCTTTGCAAGTGCAGCTAGGATTAGTGTGACACCAGTCCAAAGTGATTGTAGAGCTACGTCTCAGTTAACAAAGAATAGGTGTTCATGGGCATTAGTTCTCTAAGAGAAAATGGAGTATATCAGTGGCAGAAGTAAAATGAATAGATATAGCTTTCTTTGCCACAAAAAAGAATAACAGTTAACCATATTTCTGCAAAGTTTTCATCCACAGTTGGTATTTACATGGCCTCTAGTCAACATAGAATCATAGAGTTGGAAGAGACCGTGGGCCATCCAGTCCAATCCCTTTCTGCCAAGAGGCTAGAAAATCACATTCAAATAACGCTCGACAGATGGCCATCCAGCCTCTGCTTAAAAGCCTCCAAAGAAGGAGCCTCCACCACACTCCGGGGGCAGAGAGTTCCACTGCTGAATAGCTCTTGCAGTCAGGAATTTCATCCTCATGTACAGGTGGAATCTCCTTTTCTGTAATTTGAAGCCATTGTTCTGCGTCCTTGTCTCCAGGGCAGCAGAAAACAACCTTGCTCCCTCCTCCCTATGACTTCCCCTCACATATTTATACATGGCCCTCATCATGTCTCCTCTCAGCCTTCTCTCTTCAGGCTAAACATGCCCAGCTCTTGAAGCCACTCCTCATAGGGCTTGTTCTCCAGACCCTTGATCATTTAGTCGCCCTCCTCTGGACCACCCCCCCCCCCCCCACAAAAAAAAAAAAAAAAAAAAAAAAAACCCCCCCCTCAGGCTAAACATGCCCAGCTCTTGAAGCCACTCCTCATAGGGCTTATTCTCCAGACCCCTGATCATCTGAGTCGCCCACTTCTGGACACAGTCCAGCTTGTCAACATCTCCCTTCCATTGCAGTGCCCAGAATTGGACACAGTATTCCAGCTGTGGTCCGAAGGCAGACTAGAGGGGTAGCATGACTTTCCTGGATTTAGACACTAGACCCTTGTTAATGCTGACCAAAATCCTATTGGCTTTTTAAGCCACCACATGACATTGTTGGCTCATGTGCAACTTGTTGTCCTTGAGTCTCCAAGATCTTTTTTCATGTACTGATGTCGAGCCAGGCATTCCCTATTCTATATCTTTCCATTTCATTTTTTCTACCTAAGTGGAGTGTCTTGCATTTGTTGTTGTTAGTTTTGGCCAATCATCTCTCTAATCGGACTGGGCTGTGGTGCCGCTAGTTAGTTGCCAGCTGCATCAAATCACTACTGACCGAGAGGTCACGAGTTCGAAACCAGCGTGGGTTGGAGTGAGCTCCCGACCATTACTAGTCTAGCTTTCTGTTGACCTATGCAGCCCGAAAGACAGTTGCATCTGTCAAGTAGGAAATTTAGGTATTGCTTTATGCAGGGAGGCTAATTTAACTAATTTACGACACCATAAAACCTTCCAACAGCGTGCGCAAGAATGAGGAAGTACTCCATCAAGGACTCGGTGTCACAAGTGGACAGTGAAGCAGCAGCTCCCCCAGTGGCTGGAATTGAGCATACCCTCATGAAGCCGGAAAGCTGGAATGTTGAATTGCCTCTGTGTCTATATATGTTGTATGTCTAATGGCATTGAATGTTTGCCATGCATATGTGCATTGTAATCTGCCCTGAGTCCCCTGCGGGGTGAGAAGGGCGGAATATAAATACTGTAAACAAAAATAATTGGTTAAGATTATTTTGAATTCTGCTCAGTTGCCAACTTGGTTCTAGCTAAATGTCCCACAGAAGCAAAATACTACCAATAATACAGGATGTATAGTAGGTCTGAATGTTATGTAAGGCATCCATTCAAGGACCCTTCATGTTATATGATTTTTGCATATAGTCAGAACCTTATTTTTCTTACCTGAAATGAATGCTGTTTTTGGTTTCTGGTTAAATCATGCAGGAAGACTGGGCGATGGTCAACTTTGGTAGAACTTCTAGCAGGAGATGAGCATAATAATAATGATAATAATAATAATAATAATAATACAAGCCATTCGAACCAATGCCATCAAAGCCAGAATTGAAAAGTTGACAACAGATCCCAAATGTAGACTCTGCAAGGAAGCAGATGAAACAATAGATCACATCCTCAGTTGCTGCAAGAAGATCGCGTAGACGGACTACAAGCAGAGGCATAACACCGTTGCTCAGATGATTCATTGGATACCATCTGCCTGCGACAAAACTGGTGGGATCACAAGCCGGAAAAAGTTACAGAGAATGAACACGTCAAGCTACTCTGGGACTTTCGAATACAGACAAACAGAGTTCTGGAGCACAACACTCCTGACCTCACAATCATGTTAAAAAACAAAGTATGGATCATCGATGTCGCAATCCCAGGTGACAGCAGGATTGCAGAGAAACAACAGGAAAAGTTGACCCGATCGGATTTAAAGATCAAACTGCAAAATTCTGGCACAAACCAGTAAAAGTGGTCCCAGTGGTGATCGGCACACTGGGTGCAGTGCCTAAAGACCTTGGCCTGCACTTAAACATAATTGGCGCTGACAAAATTACCATCTGCCAGTTGCAGAAGGCCACCTTACTGGGATCTGCACACATCATTCGCCGATACATCACACAGTCCTAGACACTTGGGAAGCATCCGACGTGTGATCCAATTCAACAGCCAGCAGAGTGTCTGCTGTGGACTCATCATGTTGTGTTTCAATAATAATAATAATAATAATAATAATAATAATAATAATAATACAACTTTATTTATACCCCGCCATCATCTCCCCAAGGGGACTCAGGGCAGCTTACATGAGGCTAATCCCAGCAATACAGTACATCAATAGACATAGAATTTCACTGGAAACTTAGAAAGAACACTTCTGTAGTCTTCTAGGTCCTTATGCATCATTTTACGTAGTATTTGTACATAACTGAAACTGCAATTAACAAAACTTGTGTAATAATCAGGCTTACTGTACTTTGTTGTTAGCTTGCATAACCTTCCCTTATCTAAGGGGCCGTGCTCGTACTGACCTTGTTGTTCATCCTTCTGACTAACTCTGCATAAGGTTCAGGAAACTATTTGGGATGTGCATAGATTTCAGAGGGCTTTTTGGACTGTTTTTGTGACACAGACCCTTTCCTCTTGTATTTGATATGTGGCAGCAAAATTTTTCCTTATCCATGCTTGTAGTCAAATGAAAGGTAAGAGTCATTACAAGATCTGAGCCCACTTTAAATGAAATGTGCGTGGATAGCAACGGTGTGTGATCAGAGTGCTGTAAAAGAGTGTATACGTAACTAATAATTCAGCAGTCAGGCTAAATTGTAGGTGGCAGATGATTTTGAAAATGACAGGAGGGGGAAAAAGTGGTAATCCTTTGTTTAAATTTGCATGGCTTTGTTCAGATGAATAGGTATGTGAAACTATAATTAATGCTTCAGAGTGAACTTCATACTCTTTAGAAATGTCTCCAGCAAAATTTTGGGAATTGGCAATTGTGAAGGGGAACATGCACACCCCTCCCAAAAAGGGTTTCTTGTGGGAATGAAGAGAATAACTTAGTGTACGTGTGCGTGTTTTGAAAATGAAGTAGGAAAAGGTAAAGGTTGTCCCCTGACATTAAGTCCAGTCGTGTCCGACTCTGGGGTGTGGTGCTCATCTCAATTTCTAAGCCGAAGAGCCAGCGTTGTCCATAGACACCTCCAAGGTCATGTGGCCGGCATGACTGCATGGAGCGCCATTACCTTCCTGCCAGAGCAGTACCTATTGATCTCACATTTGCATGTTTTCGAACTGCTAGGTTGGCAGAAGCTGGGGTTGACAGCGGAAGCTCATGCCGCTCCCTGGATTTGAACCTGTGTCCTTTCGGTCAACAAGCTCAGCATCTCAACACTTTAACCCACTGCGCCACTGGGGGCTCCCCGGTGGGCTCCCCGGTTAAGTACAGCACCATAAAACCAAGAACCAGATCTCTCTTGAGCCTATGTCATAGGTTGGTGTAAAGGGGCAATTTTGATTATACTGTTTTTTATAGATGGCATTGAATTATTGCCAACACTGAACTGCCCTGAGTCCCCTTTTGGGTTGAGAAAAGCGGTATACAAATACCGCAAGTAAGTAAATAAAGGTAAAGTTTTCCCCTTGACATTAAGTCTAGTCATGCCCAACTCTGTGGGGTGGTGCTCATCTCCATTTCATAGAATCATAGAGTTGGAAGAGACCTCATGGGCCATCCAGTCCAACCCCCTGCCAAGAAGCAGGAGTATTGCATTCAAAGCACCCCTGACAGATGGCCATCTAGCCTCTGTTTAAAAACCTCCAAAGAAGGAGCCTCCACCACACTCCGAGGTAGAGAGTTCCACTGCTGAACGGCTCTCACAGTCAGGAAGTTTTTCCTCATGTTCAGATGGAATCTCCTTTCTTGTAGTTTGATTTCTGTGCTGAAGAGCTGGCTTTGTCCAGAGACACCTCCTAGGTCATGTAGCCATCATGACTTGATGGAGCGCCGTTACCTTCCTGCCAAAGCGGTACCTATTGATCTACTCACATTTGCATGTTTTTGAACTGCTAGATTGGCAGAAGCTGGGGTTAACAGAGGGAGTTCACCCAGCTCCCCAGATTTCAACCGCCGACCTTTCGGTCAGCAAGTTCAGCAGCTCAGCGGGTTAAACATATCATCATTTATTTTTAAAATATCTCTGATTTAGTGTTTCACATGCAAAGCGAAATACCCTTTTCCCAATTCCCATCATCCGTGACTTTTGTTTTCTTCTGAAATCAACCTTTATCTGAAGGAGAGATTGATGGGTCCAGGAACAAATATTATTATTTATTATTATTATTACCTTTATTTGTACCTCGCTAGCATCTCCCGAAGGACTCGATGCGGCTTACAAAGGCCAAGGCCTCAAAAACACAACATAACAGTACACAACCTAAAGCAAATTAAAAACAGTTAAAGCAATATTAAAACAACAGTAATAAAACAATACACCAAGACACAATAAAACTGGGCCAGGCCAGAGTAATGGGTACAGGTGCTGATGTGACAGGTGATATGTGGGATTATAGGGTAAGTGCAATGTGCCAACAATCTTAATGTCTAACAAATAGCCTCAGGATGGTCACCAGCACAATTTAAAGATGATATTGAAACCCGAGTAATATACTATTCCATCTCTGTGGAACCTGACTACTTTAGTATTCCCTCTTTGCAGCAACAGAGAAGTGTGAAAATACAAAAACAAAAACTGATCCTGGTCCCTTAAAGACATGTATTTCATTTGGTTTATATTGCAAGTCCCTCATTGGTTTTGGTAGAAAAGTGGGGTATAAAGTAAATAAATTAAAATGATAGAGCAGTCATAATTCTGTGACCCAAGTGTTTGATAAGAGCTGTAGCGAGTGATTGGATTTTAAAAGTCCCCACCCCATTCTTTTTAATGCATGGAATATTCTTGGGATGTCAGAAATTTAATCTATATATATCTCTCTATCTCGAATGGAAGACGTTTGAGGTGTCCATTTTGGACAAGGGCAAGCAGCTGTTGCATACTTCTGAGAAATAGCAGCTGGAATGAGCCCGCAGTCCATTTGTCTTAACAGCACTGCTTTTGGACTCTAGGAAGTTAGCATAAGGAAAGAGAAAAGAGGTGGGGGCTTGAGTGGGAAAGATTCCAAAACCTTCACAAAGTCCCATTTGGCACTTCCTTGGTACTTTCGTCTCATATCTTCTCAAGTGTCCCTTTGGTTGCCAGGTTGAGTTAAGACTCTGTGGGTGGTTGCAGGCAAGGCATCGCTTGCATATTTACCCACGCAGACTTACTATTTGTATGGTCAGCTGCTTAAAACCACTGCAGAATGCTATCCCTTGCATGTTAAAAATTTATAGACTTTTCTTGCTATGAAGGTCCTCTAGCCAGTGGTGGTGGAGATGTGGTCCTGACGGAGCTTGGAAAGTCAGTAGTTAAAAATACAACCAAACAGATTATACCGTATCATAGCATCATAGAGTTGGAAGAGACCTCGTCGGCCATCCAGTCCAACCCCTGCCAAGAAATAGGAAAAATCACATTCAAAACACCCCTGACAGATGGCCATTCAGCCTCTGTTTAAAAGCCTCCAAAGAAGGAGTTTCACCACACTCTGGGGCAGAGAGTTCCACTGCTGAACAGCTCTCACAGTCAGAAAGTTCTTCCTAATATCTAGATGGAATCTCCTTTATTGTTGTTTAAAGCCATTTTTCCATGTCCTAGTCTCCAGGGCAGTAGAAAACAAGCTTGCTGCCTCCTCCCTATGACTTCATAGAATCATAGAGTTGGAAAAAATCTCATGGGCCATCCAGTCCAACCCCCTGCCAAGAAGCAGGAAATTGCATTCAAAGCACCCCCGACAGATGGCCATTCAGCCTCTGTTTAAAAGCCTCCAAAGAAGGAGCCTTCACCACACTCTGGGGCAGAGAGTTCCACTGCTGAACAGCTCTCACAGTCAGGAAGTTCTTCCTCATGTTCAGATGGAATCTCCTTTCTTGTAGTTTGAAGCCATTGTTCTGTGTCCTAGTCTCCAAGGAAGCAGAAAACAAGCTTGCTCCCTCCTCCCTATGACTTCCCCTCACATATTTATACATGGCCCTCATCATGTCATAGAATCATAGAATCATAGAGTTGGAAGAGACCTCATGGGCCATCCAGTCCAACCCCTTTCTGCCAAGAAGCAGGAAAATCGCATTCAAAGCACTCATGGCCATCCAGCCTCTCCTCTCAGTCTTCTCTTCTTCAGGCTAAACATGCCCAGCTCTTTAAGCCACTCCTCATAGGGATTGTTCTGCAGACTCTTTATCATTTTAGTCACCCTCCTCTGGATACATTCTAGTTTGTCAATTTCTCCCTTCAATTGCGGTGTCCAGAATTGGACACAGTAATCCACGTGTGGTCTGACTAAGGCAGGATAGAGGGTAGCATTACTTCTCTAGATCTAGACACTAGACTCGTATTTATGCAGGCCAAAATCCCATTGTTTTTTTTTAGCTGCAGCATCACATTGTTGGCTCATGTTTAACTTGTTGTCCATGAGAACTCCAAGATCTTTTTCCACGTACTGCTCTCGAGCCATGCGTCCCCCATTCTGTATCTTTGCATTTCATTTTTTCTGCCTAAGTGGAGTATCTGCATTTGTCCCTATTGAACTTCATTTTGTTAGTTTTGGCCAATCATCACTCTAATCTGTTAAGATCGTTTCGAATTCTGCTCCTGTCTTCTGGAGTATTGGCTATCCCTTCCAATTTGGTGTCATCTGCAAACTTGATGATCCTGCCTTCTAACTCTTCATCTAAGTCATTAATGAAGATGTTGAACATCTTGAGTTGCACTATAATAATGGACTCATTTAAAAGAGCGATACCTAGGCAAACTTTTTACTTCTTACCGCTTCTTTCTCCTGTTCATCTTTGGAGACATGCTGCCAGATGTGATTTTGGAGACAACCTTAGCCACCGTGACTCATAGCCATTTATAGCTCTTATCCTTCATGAAATGATAGCCTTTACCATTTTTGAGGATCTGGAAGCAAGACCGAAATTGTGAAAGGCTCGAGGCCATGTGGTCAGGGCAGTTTCTCACATGCTCATTTGCTTACACAGAGATTAGAGGAGATGTGTAAGGAAAACATGTAAGCCATAATGTGTAGGTTCTGTTTTGCTATAACTGCAAGTGTCCGGAAGGCCTTGCAAAAAATAGATTATTTGCATGTTATTTTTAAATGCCTGCCCATGTAAATGTGTGAGTTTGGGGGAAAAAAATAATTGGTTTCCCACAGAAAGGTAATCCCAGATTCACAAGAATGTTATGCATGAAACAGTAATTGATTCTTGGTTGTCAATCCGAAATCTTCAGGGGCCTTTCCACACTACATGTTCAGCACTGTGATTCAGTTTCAACAGTCACGGCTCCATCCTGGGATTTGCAGTTTAGAGGCGAGTTCTCAGAGCCCCTCCCTAAAATGCAAATCAAATAATTCCATGAGATCGATTAATTTCAGCTAAAGTAGAATCACAGTGTTATAATTATGTAGTTTGAACCTTGTTTTGACATTTTACCAGGGTTGAATGAAAAGTAATGCCTCTACCTTCATAACTTCTCAACAGATGGCAGTACTGGTATGCAGCAGGTACTGGCTTGTTCAGCAGACTCTCCTCTACAGTTCCATTTTGGTGGGAAGCCTGAGCATTGAATGGTTGTGTTGTTAAAGTGCAAAGTATGGAACCCTGCACAAACGGTCTGTCAATGCAACTTAAGCAAAGTGCAGTCATTAAATTCTTGACAGTGTCACCCCAAAGGAGATTCATTAGAGAATGCAAGCTGTTAATGGTGATTGTGTTGATGTGAGTACTGTGCATCATTGGGCGAGTAAGTTTAAAGATGTTGAGGTGGGAACATCTGACTTGTGTGACAAGCAAAGTGTTGGATGTCCTATGACAGCAACCACTGAGTTTCACAAGCAAAAGGTTGACAGATTGATTCAGGACGATCGTTGTATCATTCAGAGAGAAATTTCATGCATAATCGGCATTTCACAAGAATGTGTGGGTCACATTATTGCTCTGCTTTTCTATCGGAAGATCTGTGCACGATGGGTTGCGGAAACAGATTGTCGACTTCTTCCGTGACGCATCGCAGAACTGCCCAAAATAATAATAAAGAAGTCTGACTCATGTACCTTGCTTTCTACATCTTTAATTTGAACGCTTTGTGTAGGGCTTAGAGGACTGGCATGTTGGCCTTGTACTAAGGGCACCTGGCCACATTCCTGGAGGCTGTGAGCAGATCATGTTAGATTTGCTTCATCTGAAAGCGCACAGGGAATTGGGCTAATTGAGGATTAAAGGGATCCCTCGGCACAGTTAATAGCCAATAGTTGGTGCATTCAATTTGGGTCACCTGAGTGTTTGTGGATATTAGACGTTCATACATGTAGAAGAGGTTACAGTAGAATGATGTATCTCCCCCAATTCATTGTTTGTCTTCACAGAATTCAAAGATGAGGAATGTGGATCATTCCAAGCTATAGATGGAAAAATCTATTGATTTCTCTCATTCTGAATATCGTAGCCTCAATTTCTTTCAGTCTCGAAAAAAATAAATTTAGTTATTTTGGTAAATTCTGTAATAAATATCACTCACACCCAGTAATTACATTTATGGAAACAGCCATGTTATGCCTACCTACTACATCAAATATTTTAGAAGTAGCAACTTCATCTAAGCCCCAGAACAGGCTTTTGTGTTTGTGTTGTGTGTGTGTGTGTGTCAGGAGCGACATGAGAAACTGCAAGTTGCTTCTGGTGTGAGAGAACTGGCCATCTGCAAGGACGTTGCCCATGTTTTGATGTTTTACCGTCCTTGTGGGAGGTTTCTCTCATGTCCCCGCATGGGGGGGTGGAGCTGACAGAGGGAGCTCCACCCGCTCTCTCCAGCACTCTTGTTGGCACAGGAGGGGGCACCACTGAGGGCTCCAGAAACATGGTATAATATATACATATATGGATTTCAATCTGGATTTGGAGCACTCAGAACCTGGAAGGAGGAGAGATTAAATTTGTTTGATTTGTAAAGTTTCAGCTTCTTTCCCTCCTGTGCAAAGAAATCTGTAAACATTGGTAAACTCTTTCCCAAAATAAATTAAATACTCCCTTGTCCTTATTCTAGATATCATTGGACCATGTCTTGCCTTCTTCCATACCTTTGGCTCATTTGGTTAATTCAAGCAAAATACTCTTCTGTCCTTATTCTCAATGTCATTGGACTTCAACTTACCTTATTCCATACCTTTGGCACTTTTGATTAAGGCTGATTGGAGCTACAGTCTAATTTCATCAGGAGGGCTATACTCTTGAAATGAAGAGAAATAATCTTTAGACACTCACTTGACTTGGAACCTAAAATTACAGTCTGTCGTTTAATGGAGGAATGATTTGTCTGTCCGAGTTCCTTACGTCTCAAAAGAAATGTTTAAGCAGCTGTATAGTACTTATCAACAGTCTCTTTTCACTAGGCTTGGGATGACTCATCTCTTGGAAGCTGTACAGCTGTTTTATCAGCACCGTCCCAAGATAAATCCTCAAGCCACCATGAAAGTGGGAGAAAGGAGGTTCATTCATCCAGGAGTTGAAAACAGCTCCCAGGTGTTAAGGCCGGAAAGTTTTCTCTTGTCCCAACATGTTGGCCTTCAACAGGTTTGTCAAGGGTGCAGCACTGGCTCACACCCAATATTAAGAGAAGTTACTTTTTTTGACCATCCTGGGCCATTCTGGAGATTGAAATCCCAAACAACTTTCTCAGCTTTGTAGACACATTCTGTCTATCCTCAAGATGGTTGGTACCACCATCACTGTTCATACATCAGGGTTTGAGGGCTTATCTTCCTAAGAGATGGGTGTGCAGAAAGAGACCAGCCACGAAAGACAGAAGGGAGAGCGGAAGACAGAAACTGATGCAAACAATTAAAATGAAAACGGAACCCTTGATTCTATGGTTATATATCATTATGTTTTCTCTCTCTGATTTTCTCCTAAAAAGGTTCAGGGTAGGATACATGGTCTTTTGTTCCAACCCATATTGTTACTGAAACAAGCATGTGAGATGCCCAAAGAGAGATAATAATAATAATAATAATAATAATAATAATAATAATAATAATAGACACTTGAGATGTGTCCGACATGCGACCCTATACAACAGCCAGCAGAGTGATCTGGTTTGCTGTGGACTCATCTTGTTGTGTTTGTAATAATAATAATAATAATAATAATAATAATAATAATAATAATAACAACAACTGCAAAAGGCCACCTTCAAAAATACATCACACAGTCCTAAACGCTTGGGAAGTGTTCAGCTTGTGATTTTGTGATACGAAATCCAGCATATATATCTCGTTTGCTGTGACATATTGTATTTTTGTGTGAGTATTGTCACATTGCTAGGCTCTGCCTTATTCAGGTAGAGATGAACCAAACTCCCAGTTTGTGTTAAACAATTTAATTAAAACAGCACTTACTTTCTGGCTGTTTTAATAGTCCAAAATATAAAACATAAAGATTGGACTCAGCCACAGAATAAACAAAAATAGCAAACACTGTTGCAGGTTCAAGATAACTCCGTAGTCAAAGGTCCAGTCCAGTGGTCAAATGCTGAGAATTCAATAAACAAAGTCCAGGGATCAAAACTCTACCGTAGTCAACAGCCAGTCCAAAGATTCAAGGTTCCAGGATTCTAAGAGTTCAGGAGACAGGTCAGGATACCGAAAATCCAGAGACGTGGGGGAAAACCAGCAGCATCCACCACCAAAATATGACAAATACTTTTCTCCCAAAGATCAGTTCTAAGACTCACTCCTTATATCCAGAAACACCCAGCTGCAACCTATCTATTGCATACCTCCACCCTTAATTGCTTTCACTCATGAACTCTTACTTGCAGATTACTAAACCCTTTACAACTAATACTTATGTTAACCCTTCCATCATCAACCACCATCAACTGCAGAACATATGACAATTATAAGAAGAAGAAGAAGAAGTTGTTTAAGTTGGTGGTTTCCAATCTGTGGTTCGTGGACCACCAGTGGTCCCCAAGAACTAAAATAAGGTCTGCAGCCTCACCATTCCTATACCGTTGCAACAAGAGCGATTGGTCTTGCAAAATCCTCTTAGAGTGCTGAGGCAATGGGGTTGTCAGGAGGGGAGAGGCTGACAACCCACAAAAGGTGTGACAACAACCATCTTGACTGCTGGTTCTCCTCTCCTTCCTCCCCCTGAGCAGAGCTGTTCGATGAGGTGCCTTGATGTCTTCATTTTAGGCCTGTTCCTGGGGTTATTTAGGGTGCTGATTCAGAAGATTGCATTGGATAGACCCCATCAGCTCTAGATTATTAAGTATGTTTTTCTGTGGGTGAGCCGATGGCGACTATTGGATGGCATAGGTTCTGTATTGGAGACTAGAGCTAATGTCATCTATCCAATGCGATTATCTGAATCGGCACCCCAGATAATCAGACTCAATCTAAAGTTGACCAAAAATTGATTCATAACTCTTTTGGTACTAATGTTAGGGAGCAGTCCCTGGTCAAAGTGGTCCTTGGTTGGGAACCACTGGTTGAAGAGTTGGTGAAAAAAACAGTGTCACACTGTGAGTTTCTTGTATGAGTAGGAATATAAAAGTTAACTACTTCAAACCATACTTGCTATAATTGATAATAAAAAGGGTAATTGATGATGGGAAAATACAATTACCTCTTTTGATGGAGCTGGGATTTTTAAAATATTTTTATTGTGATATATGAGGAAAATAAAACAACAAAACACAATCTTCAAGATTCAGCTATCAAAATACAAGTGTTATTTCCCCTGTTCCGTCACCTCCCCATTTCCACTCGTGAACCACCATGATGGGAGTGGAATGTTAAATAGAAAAGTAATTACAACTCAGTTTTAGCTGTTGTTCTTTAATAATAGGGTAGTGGTGGTATTTTTGGGGGGACGGGAACGGGGGAGCCATTCTGTTTTCCACATTTAAGAGTTTTGTCAGTATGAGAGAGCCTGAAGAGTTCTCATTATACTGTTAAGGATCTGGAAAAAAAACCTGCGGCTTCAACTTGCTTTTGCTGTGGGGAAAAAATTAAAATGACACAGTGCAGGCCGAACACTTGACTTGCACAGACTGAATAAATCTTGAATATTTTCTCTGGCAGATTCCCCCTCTCAAGAAAGGATTTAATTTTCTAAGGAGAAATGCTATGGTCAGGAGATATGTTTGCATTGGGTTTGCTGAATACGGAGATTGCCCTGCCTATCAGGTTCTTTTTAACTCTTGCTAAGCATAAAATTGCAGATGGTGTGGGAATAATTCACTCTTTTGTGAAGGAACTCAAAAAATGAGATGCAGTCCATCAAGTATATCAGCATCCTGGCTGTTCGCATGTTAGCCCTGTTGAGCTGGAGTCGTAAATAAACTTTAGTTGTATCTAAACCATGTATATTTCTCTGCTCTTACATGAGTATTTGGAAAAGCATGTCTAAGTGAGCCTGTCTGTGCTCCAAGATCTGCAGCAAAATGCTTCTTCTCAGTCCCACCAAAGAAATAAATGGTACTGTGCTTACACTGCCCTGGATTCCATGCTGAATGGAGGAAAAGTGGGATACAAACTAAGTATGTGGAAGAAGGCACATATGAAACATCTATCTATCTTCTATGTATATAATAAAACTCAGTGTTTGTATGTGGAGGGAGGACAGGAGGGAGGTGTATGTGGCAGCATTCTGATTGGCTGCCACTGTGGTACAATTTGCATATTGTTTCTGATTGGCCAGCCTCAAAACTCCAACATTCTGAGGTGACAGAGGAGAGGAAAACGCCTGAGGTTGTGTCAGAAAATTACCAATACATACCAAACTTGGTACACAGAACCTATAAGACCCCCTCTACATCCTACTGCAGTTTGGAGGAGGATGGACCATGGATGATGGGACTTGCAGTACCATCACTCACTTCCTGAGACCGCTGTGATCCTCATCCAATGACCGATCAAGACCAAACTTGGCACACAGAGCCCCCATAACCCACTCTACATTCTGGTGCTCTTTGGAGGAGGACGGACCATGGATGATGGGACTTACAGTACCTTCACTCACTTCCTGAGACCACAGCAACACTCATCCAATTACCAATACAGACCAAAATTGTCACACAGAGCCCTCATGACCCACTCTACATCCTGGTGCTGTTTGGAGGAGGATGAACCATGGATGATGGGACTCGCAATACCTTCACTAACTTCCTGAGACCACTGCGAGCCATATAAATAACTGATAAAGACCACCCTTGATACACAATTCCTTTCCCAGGCAGCGCCAAGTCCCCAAGCTAGTATTGAAATAAAAAAGGGGTACCTACGTTTCTATATCCACTTTGCAGTGCATGCAGAGGCTTTGCCTGCAAGCCAACTTGTCATCGTTGAGAACTGGGTCCTATACAAAATGCTACTTGTACAGTTGAACAATCCCAAAATTGCAGCTTAATGGACCATATCAGCTTTTGACATGCGGATGTTACTTTAAATTGAGCTGCTTCAGAGAAAATACGATCAATCGAACGCTCCTGCCTTTTCCGTACCCAACGGCCTGCTGTGGATATTGGAAACTCATTTGGTTCATAATTTAATAGGTCGCGGTGAAGTATTGAACGTCTTTGGCCTGACTTCTGTTTCAACCCTGGAAATGGTTGGCTTCTCTCTTGGTTTGTGTAGGTTGGGAAATGACAGAAGAATTCGACACATCCAGCCTGTCTTCACCTCTGTTGGTTCAGTGTTTGTCCTACTTATACTCAATATATGTACTTCGAAAATTGGTTTTACGCTGCCCATTTTCTTAACACAGTTTCTGAATCAAAGCAATTTTTTTGTGTGAATACAAACCTAGAGTGTCACTTGACTTAATTTTGGTTTCATTTATTGCATTTATACCAGCATTTGTTATTTCAAGTGTATTTTCAGCTCTTAAGATTCATTTTTTTCTGTTCTTTGTCAAGGCCTGCTTTCCTCCAGGAAAGAAGAAAATTGTGATCCTTAAACTCTCCTTCATGGTAGCATAACATGTTTAGTCACGCCAGGATTACCATTAATCCCGTGGGTCATCATTTTGCTGGTCATATTATTACTATTCCCTATCAGTGAGGTTGCATACTGCTTTATCTTCGCTCCCTGGAGGAACGGCATAGTGGTGGAATCTTAAAAAATCAAGTGCTGTATATTTTGCCCCTATGGATCATGGTTGCTTCTCTAGTGCCATGTGTATCAAACCTTTCACTGAAAAATAAGTGCTCTATGTATATACCGTATAACTGTCTAGGAGTAGGGTTTAATTCTTGATCCACAAAATGATAGTGCCATGGTGTGTTGTTGTTGTTGTTGTTGTTCATTCGTTCAGTTGTTTCCAACTCTTCATGACATCATGGACCAGTCCACGCCAGAGCTCCCTGTCGGTCGTCACCACCTCCAGCTCCTTCAAGGTCAATCCAGTCACTTCAAGGTTGCCATCCATCCATCTTGCCCTTGGTCGGTCCCTCTTCCTTTTTCCTTCCATTTTCCTCAGCATCATACTCTTCTCTAAGCTTTCCTTTCTTCTCATGATGTGGCCAAAATACTTCATCTTGGCCTCTACTATCCTTCCCTTCAATGAGCAGTCAAGCTTTATTTCTTGAAGTATGGACTGGTTGGATCTTCTGATGGTCCAAGGCATTCTCAGAACTTTCCTCCAGCACCACAGTTCAAAAGCATCTATCTTCCTTCACTCAGCTTTCCCTATGGTCCAACTCTCACATCCGTAGGTGACAATGGGGAATACAATTGCTTTAACTATGCGGATCTTAGTTGCCAGTGTGATTTCTCTACTCTTCACTATTTTATCAAGATGGTGTGTGTACATCACAATATTCCTTTTTTGTGTTATTTTGCCCACACACTTGTCTTCACTAAACCATTTCAGACACATTTGCCACATGGTCTCTCAAATCCAGAATGGAGATGACTCTGTTAGAGTCATTGCTCCCTTTAAGAACCCATAAAAAGCTGTGGATTGCAGTGCTCAGTGTCCTTCACAATTTCCTATGCTGACTAGAGTTGCTGGGACTTGTAGTCCAACAGATTCCAACCCCTGACTTATCCTGTGTTGTCATGTTGTTGTAGGATCTCTTTCCCTTGTTAGGAGAGGTATATGTTCCAACTACCTCTCCTAAATTTCAACATATTGTTAAGAAAGAATTTCCAGACCTTTCCCCTTTAGGGAGAACTTCGGTCTTAATTACTTAGTGAGAAAGAAACTCACATTATCCTTCTGGATGTTTCCTACAAATGTGTAAGGAAGGACCAACTATTGGCAAAACAACTTTTACCTTGTATGCAAAGTCTCACGATCAGTCCTTGGTGTCTCTTTTTGACCGAGCGTCAGTAGCAGATGATGGTGAAGGCCATTACTTGAAGTGTATTTACCATATTTATATACCACCTTTCTCAGCCCAAAGGCAACTGAAAAATAAGTGCTCCAAGTATGAAATCCCAGAGAAATCATTAATATAAATGAATATAAAACTTTATTTGTACCCCACCATCTCCCCAGAGGGACTCAGGGTGGCTAACAAAGCACTCAAGGTGCCACACATAAAATAGAATTACATATATTGAAAACAATACACAATTTGACTGAATACAAACAACGGACAACAACAATTGATAAAATTAAAAAATTTAAGACTTCTGAAACAGAGTCATGCCTGTGGGTCATTGGGTTTCTTCAAACACGAACTAAAGTGCTGAATAACATTGGTTGATGTCATCACATGACCATAGTACGTTACCCCAAGTCAAAGGCCCATGTAAATAGCCATGTTTTTAGGGTTGAACAGTAGTTTTGGAGACTTGGTGCTGATCTAATCTCTCTAGGAAGGGCATTCCAGAGCCAGGGAGCCACCACCGAGAAGGCCCTCTCTCCACCAACCATGCCTGTGATGGTGGTGGGACCAAGAGAAGGGCCTCCCAAGGAGACCTCAAGGCCCACACTGGTTCATAGAAGGAGATGCGGTCTTGAAGATAGGTTGGTTACTTTGACTTGCATGTTACTTTGACCTGTTATTGGCCTGTGATGGTGGTGGGACCAAGAGAAGGGCCTTCCCAGCAGATCTCAAGGCCCATACTGGTTCATAGAAGGAGATGCTGTCTTGAAGATAGGTTGGTTACTTTGACTTGCATGTTACTTTGACCTGTTATTGGCCCATCTCCTGTGTTTTGAAGCGGTGCGTGTAATTGTAATTCAATTCAAACATATTAGGATTAACTGTTTTTAGACCTTTGCTGTTCTGAAGCACAGACATGTATGTGAATACATAAATAAATTAAAAAAATAGATATTTTGCCAGGAAGAGGTTATATACAATGTATATATGTATGGTGAGTTCATGCACTTTTGTGACCTACTTGCTATGCCCTGGTTTCACATATAAGATAAAATTGCATGACTTCTTCAAAACCAAATCTTTGAATATTTAAAATCCTTGTGTTTTAAAAAAGGATGAAATCTTTGGCAGCGCCTACCAGAAATCCCCTCTTTTCCAAACGGTGACTCTATTATTACACTCTTTTGAAAATCCCTATAAGAAATAGCTCCGGGTCGTGTTCATATGAAGTGTGACATGTTCCCACTTAATTCTTGCGAGACGCCCTACTCCATGCCCTGCTGTATATTGAAATATGCAAATATTTGCCTTGCAGCTTTCTCGCTCGTTTCGGTGTCTCTTTCTCAGTCGGTCCTTTGGGACGTGTTCTTCATTATCACACAATGTAGGGCTTAAAAAAAACAAATTAAAAAGGAGAGGGCAAGAGCTTAAATCTCTGATGTAGGAACGCAAACCCTGTGTGCCCTCTATTTTTCGACAGACACTTCAGATACCATAACACAGTTTTTCGTAGTGGAGTAGCCCATCAACGCTTTGCCTTTGATGAAAGAATCCCCTTGTTTCCCACATTGTGGAGCGGAAGGGGAAACGAGGCCGTGTCCTCCACTTCGAAATATTTATTTTACCCTTTTAGTTTTGGTCTGCAGTTCCACGTTGCTTGGATAGCTCCTCTCCTTCACCTCCAACCCAGTCCAAATCCATACAAGTGTCCTCTATTTACCTCATTAAAAAAGAAGGTCTCTGCCCATGCAATGTGCTGACACAGCCTTTGCTCCCTCTATTTCGATTTGCAATGCACTCTCTCTCTCTCTCTCTGAAAGGCTTCCTCTATTTATTTTTTTATTTTTATTTTTGTTCTAAAGCAAATGGCTGGTTTTTCTGGCAAGTGGCTCAGAATTGGAGGACAAAGGTTGCGAGTCCTATTTTTGGCCAGTCCACAAGGTTCCTTTGTCACCCTCAACCAATGTTCATTAGGGCATAACATAAAGCCCACTCGAGGTCCATTCTTTCTCCTTTCTCCGTAATGGGGATTTAGGCACTCAGTCCATAGTTTGTAAAATGTGGTGACCTCCCTCAGATGGCTAATATCTGCTATCCTTGCTCATTAATGCTTTCAGTCCTTGGATGCCTTGGGTGAAAAACAGAAGCATTAAAAAAAAAGATCTGGTTGTCTTTCACACAAAACAATTACAGCACGTTGATGCTGTCCTATGAAATCGTAGTATTTGTAGTTTGGTGAGGTAGTGAAATTTCCCTACCAGAGAGCTCTAGTGCCTCACTAAACTACACATCCCAGGATCTTGAAGGATGCAATGACGGCATCTTCCCGATGTTTTTGGCCTTCAACTCCCAGAAATCCTTAACAGGTGGTAAACTGGCTGGGATTTCTGGGAGTTGTAGGACAAAAACATCTGGGGACCCCAGGTTGAGAACCACTACCCTATGAACCACCTCGAAGATTGAGATCATCAGGGGAGGCTCTGCTCTTGTTCCCGTCTCTTTCGCAGGCACAACTGGTGGGGACGAGAGGCAGGGCCTTCTCAGTGGTGGCCCCTTGGCTGTGGAACTTCCTCCCCAGTGATATTACCTCAGCCCCCTCCCTCCTGGTTTTCATAAAGAGTGAAAACATGGCTTTGGGATCAAGCTTCAGAGAAGTGCAGTAGAAGGATAGGGTATGTGTGACCATTGGAATGGCCCTGGATTATGATTGTGGATTGCGTTCTTTTAGTAATGGATGTAATGTAATGTGTATTAATTTTAATCTTAATTTAAATATTTATTTTAATTGTATGTTGTTTAAGGCTTTGAATAGTTGCATACGTGTAAGCCACCTTAAGTCCCCTTCGGGGTTGAGAAGTGAGGGGAGGTATAAATATGGTAAATAAATAAATAAATCATCATTATCATCATCATCATTTAATTACTTATTAATCGCCCTCCATCCAAGATGCTCTAGGCGATTTACAAGCTAAAATTGTAAAGGATAAAAATACATACATACAGATATTGATAAATAAATAGGATAAAGGTGCTGCAATTTTGCAATGTGATGTTGTTGTTTGCCATCAAGATAGCATTGACTTTTGGTTGCCTATAAATGCATGGTTTTCTTCTCTTTTTTTCTGGCTCTCTTCCACTTCCCCAACATTATTGTGTTTTTCACTGATTCCTGTCATCTCGTGATGCATTCCAAGGTCAAAATTGTAGATGGTAAGATGTTTAGGACAGAGACTTCTCCTTTTGCAGCCTTCGCATACAGTGAGTTGAAAGCAGAAGTTATTGAACTTGTCCTTCAGGATGCAGAAAAGTCGCAAGTGAAGTGCTGAGGCTTACGATGGTTTGATCATAATAGAGCAGGCTTGTCCAACCTTTACAGTTTCCTGGACCACATTGGAAGAAGAATTACCTTGGGCCACACATAAAATTATAAGAACGCTAACAACAACTGATGTTTTATGTCTTTCAGTAGTGTTTTATCTCTTGTTTTAATTATGTATCCTGCTTTGAGCCATAGGAAGAAGCAGGTAATAAATTCCTCATTATTATAATATTATTATGAGCAAATTTTTCTTGAAATCCACCATCACAATAAGCAAAAAAAAAAAGTCACTGCATAATAAAACTAATTATGTACCGCCCTGTTCAGAGGGTATTTTGAAATTATTGAGCAGGTCTTTGGGCTGAACTGTTTGCAGTTAATTATAATGTCAATTATGGACGATACTCCGATATTTGTAGGCGTAACATACTCTGATTATTCCATTCTGTTCTATTGACATCTGCTTGACCACACATTTGATTGACCAAAAAAAATATATCTCATAACATTTTAAGTATGTTTACAATTTTGTGTCGGATTGCATTCATAGTTGCAGCAATTTGGACAAACTTGGTATACAGAGCAAGGTGGGATTTAGTTTTTTGTATTTGTTGGACAGCCATCAGTCCAAGGATCATCAGCAGTTGAGAAATGCTGGAAGCTTTTATTTATTTATTTATCATGTCAGGAGCAACCAGACAGTTGTATTACATTTTTAACAAAACAAACAAACCAAAACACAAAGTTTGCAAACTTGGTAGTTGATTAAATGTCCTTTGACCAGTAGCTGGCCACTTGGAGTGCCTCTGGTGTTGCCGCAAGGAGGTCCTCCATTGTGCATGTGCAGGGCTCAGGTTGCATTGCAGCAGGTGGTCAGTGGTTTGCTCTTCTCCACACTTGTCGTGGATTCCACTTTGTAGCCCCATTTCTTAAGGTTGGCTCTGCATCTCGTGGTGCCAGAGCGCAGTCTGTTCAGCACCTTCCAAGTCGCCCAGTTTTCTGTGTGCCCAGGGGGGAGTCTTTCATTTGGTATCAGCCATTGGTTGAGGTTCTGGGTTTGAGCCTGCCACTTTTGGACTCTTGCTTGCTGAGGTGTTCCAGCGAGTGTCTCTGTAGATCTTAGAAAACTATTTCTAGATTTAAGTCGTTGACGTGCTGGCTGATACCCAAACAAGGGATGAGCTGGAGATGTCTCTGCCTTGGTCCTTTCACTATTGGCTGCTACTTCCCGGTGGATGTCAGGTGGTGCAATACCGGCTAAACAGTGTAATTTCTCCAGTGGTGTAGGGCGCAGACACCCCGTGATAATGCGGCATGTCTCATTAAGAGCCACATCCACTGTTTTAGCGTGGTGAGATGTGTTCCACACTGGGCATGCATACTCAGCAGCAGAGTAGCATAGCTGCTGGGAGCTGCAATATAACAATGTGAGATGATGTGCCTTGTATTTACTTCTAGTGGGAAATGTTGTGCCCCAGTGCATCCAAATTGACCTTGGACAGCTGTTATGCCTTTCACTGGAACCTAATTCTCTTTTTGACTTTTTAGAACTTCATACTTCAACACTATAACTTAAAATGTGTTTATTACTCTCTATCATCCAAATGGATGGATTCCTAGCTAGAGTTGAGTTGCATCCATGTTTATACCTTTAAAATAACTATTTTCCAGTGTTTAGTTGAACAACTCAATACCAAGAAAGAAATGTAGCTAAATTTCTGTATATATTTGGTTTTAAAAAAGAATGTAAGTGTATCACAGAAATTGCACAGCATGTTTACCTTGGGTCCTGTGCATGGAGAAAAAAAAGGGAAAGTATTGAATAAATAAAGAAACTTAGGTAAAACAAAATAGCTTTCTTTGCTTTGAAGTTTTTCCACTTTCGTGGGGGTCGTGTTCCCAGCAAATGTGGAGGACAGACTATGCTTGCAGGGTGCTTCCACCAAGCAAACATATATTGTATATACTCAAGTATAAGCCAACCCAAATATAAGCCGAGGCACCTAATTTTACCACAAAAAAAAAACTGGGAAAACATATTGACTCGAGTATAAGCCGAGGGTGGGAAATGCAGCAGCTACTGGGAAATTTCAAAATAAAAATAGATACCAATAAAATTACATTAATTGAGGCATCAGTAGGTTAAATGTTTTTGAATATTTACATAAAACTGTAATTTAAGATAAGACTATCCAACTCTGATTAAACCATTATTCTAATCTTCTTCAATGTAAATGTCCTTACGTATCCTTCCAATAACAATAGAGTAAAATAATAAATGTAATTTTTTTTGGTTGTGTCAGGAGAGACTTGAGAAACCGCATTATTACATTTCCATTGTTTTACTCTATTATTCTTATTAATAAATGTAATAAGAATAATAGAGTAAAACAATGAAAATGTAATGTATTGTCGAAGGCTTTCATGGCTGGAATCACTAGGTTCTTGTGGGTTTTTTCGGGCTATAGGGCCATGTTCTAGAGGCATTTCTCCTGACGTTTCGCCTGCATCTATGGCAATCATCCTCAGAGGTAGTGAGGTCTGTTGGAAATAGGACAATGGGTTTATATATCTGTGGAATGGCTGGGGTGGGGCAAAGAGCTCTTCTCTGCTGGACCTAGGTGTGAATGTTTCAACTGACCACCTTGATTAGCATTTGAAGGCCTGCCTGAGCCTGGGAAAATCTCTTGTTGAGAGGTGTTAAGATGTGCCTGGTTGTTTCCTCTCTGCTGTTTTGCTGTTGTAATTTTAGAGTTTTTTTTAATACTGGTAGCCATATTTTGTTCATTTTCATGGTCTCTTCCTTTCTGTTGAAATTGTCCACATGTTTGTGGATTTCAATGGCTTCTCTGTGTAGCCTGACATGGTGGTTGTTGGTGTGGTCCAGCATTTCTGTGTTCTGTGTTCTGTGAAAATGTAATAATAACAGTAATAATAGAGTCAAATAATAAATAAGAATCACAATAATAATAAACCACCTTGAGTCGCCTTTGAGCTGACAAAGGTGGTATATAAATACAGTAAATAAATAAATAAGTAAATAAAGTAAAATAAAAATGTAATAATAATAAATAGAGTAACATAATGGAAATGTAATAAGAACAACAATAATAGAGTAAAATAATAAATGTAATAATAACAGTAATAATATAGTAAAATAATGAGGAAGAACTTCCTGACTGTGAGAGCCGTTCAGCAGCGGAACTCTCTGCCCCGGAGTGTGGTGGAGGCTCCTTCTTTGGAAGCATTTAAACAGGCTTGATGGCCATCTGTCAGGGGTGATTTGAATGCAATATTCCTGCTTCTTGGCACGGGCTTGGACTGGATGGCCCATGAGGTCTCTTCCAACTCTTTGATTCTATGATTCTTATAAATGTAATAAAAACAATATTAATAAGGTAAAATAATAAACGTAATAATAATTAGAGTAGAATAATGTAAATGTAATAATAACAATAGTCATAAAGTAAAATAATAAATGTAATAATAGCAATAATAGGGTAAAATAATAAATGTAATAACAATAATAGAGTTAAATAATAAATGTAATAATAATAATCAATAGAGTAAAATAATACATTTAATAAAATAATAATAATAACAGAGTAAAATAATAAATAACCTTGACTCGAGTATAAGCCAAGGAGGGCTTTTTCAGCCTAAAAAGGACTGAAAAACTTGGCTTATACTCGAGTATATACGGTATGTCAAATTAAGGAAGGATAAAGGTGTTTGTGAAGAAATGTCAGATGAGGAATTTGGGTTTAGTGCCAGAATTAAGCTCTCACCCTTTTCTACCCCAACGGCTGATCATAGCAGCTTACTTAAAGGAATTGCGCCTTTACATTGTTGACATTACTAACCAGTCTGAAACCCTTACAGTAAATCCCCGAGAGATCAAACAGTAATATATCTCAATATGCATTGCTTTAAACGGCTTTTTATCCTTTTAAGCACTTGATTGAAATTATTTTAATGCTGTTAATAGCTTCATTAAAGATTAATATTGACTTTTTTTGGTGTGTGTTTTAGCTATATCTGAATCATTTTGATTTGCAAGATTGAGTCCTAATCTCGGAGAAATAAATAAGTTCATTATCATCGTTGTTATCATTGTTGTCATCCCAATTTTTCCCTTTGTTGCCACTGTAAATGGAAATGGGAAATGGTAAAGGAAGTCTGAAAACTGCAACCCTCTTGGTGCGGCAATCTGGCTTTGCGTGACGTGCTCAACAAAAGGCGCACTAGCCTGCGAGGCAATTGCAGAGCTACCGAAGTATCCGTCAACACTAATATCTGCCTCTCGCTTTTCTGTTGCTGTTTGCTAGCATGCTTGATTTTTTCTCGGTTGACGGCCCCATCCGACAGTATGCTATCCATTTGTAGAAAAGCAAGGGAGGTGAAGGAGGAGGCATAAATTCTGGCCTGCAAGGTTTGTTTGACTTCTGACCTTCCTGTTCTTCTTTGTCTTAAAGAGCTCTGGATTCAGCAAAGCTTTCCCCCTTAAGCATAATATCCTTTCTGTAAAAAACAGTTGGTTTGGAACAGAAGCATGTGTATGTTGCCTTTGTGCTTGAGAGTTTGTTCCAGGGCTTTATACAAGTCTATACCTAGATTCAATAAAAATGCTTCTTAATAAAGCTTTGGATTTCCAAAGATATACTTTCTTTCACATATTTTAAATAAATTTCTAACCAGTAAAAATCTTTCTCTCAAGAGAACTTGGAAACTGCAGTGTTTTAATTGGATCATATTTTTGTTTCTTGCCTAGTTTTTGCTAATGTGGTAAATGTGTTCTTGGTCATTGCTGTGTTGGCAAAAAGTGTGATACTATTGGTAGAAATATCAAGGATAGAATAGAGATGGGTTCCTACTCAACAAAAATAAGAGGAAGTCAACATCTTTCAGCAAAACTTTAGTTCAAAACAAATAATATGAACATGTGGATGTTACTCTTTAAACTCAAAATGCTAGGCTTCCATGGGATCATACCATGGCAATCAAAGTGTAAACATATCACTATACAGGCATACCTCAATTAACCAAGACTTAGGACCAGCCAGACCCACTTTTCCTCCCTATCCTCAGTCCAGCTGGCTTTTTAAAAGTAGCATCAACAGCTGTGTAGAAACACCAATGCAATATGTGTATAGAAGCGTAGTAAATAAATAAATTCTGCTGCTGTCAATCCTACAGCAATAACATATGCCTGCTTACAACAGGCAAGTTAAACAGTGACTGGCTCTAAAATGTTTTTTTAGCCAAGGAGTCCCACTAGGTGACAGACTGCATAAGATGTTTCCACTACAATTTAAGTGGATTCATACTGCTATATGTTATGGAAGCCAAGCCTTATGAGGGACTCGATCTTCCTTTGCTCAGCTTTCCTTATGGTCCTTAACTATGCGGATCTTCGTTGCCAGTGAGATATCTCTACTCATCACTATTTTATCGAGATTGGTCATTGCTCTCCTCCCAAGAAGTAAACATCTTCTAGTTTCCTGGCTGCAGTCTGCGTCTGCAGTAATCGATTCTACAACTCATTTTGTAGAGTAATTTTGACTAAAATGAGTCCAGTGTGTCCTTGGTATCCACTGGGATTTGGTTCAAGGACTCCCTGTGGATACCAAAATCCATAGATGCTCAAGTCACATTTTATATACATTGACATAGTAAAATAGTGTCCTTTATATAAAATGAGAAAGGCAAGGTTTGCTTTTTGGATTTGTTTTTGGTTGAGGAAAGGATATTTTCAAGTTGTGGATGGTTAAATCATTGGATGCTCATGCAACCTGTGGGTATGGAGGGACAACTGTTGTGCCTCTTTTCAACCCTGGAGCAGAGAACCACAAACACTTTTTGCCATATAAACCTTATATGGGGTATAAACAAACATTGGGAATGCAAAAAAGAGGGAAAGTACTTTTTCCTCATTTCCCCTTTTCTCTTTGCACAAACAACAATCAAATTTGGCCTCATTGTGGACTCTGTCTGGCTGTTTTTCTTAGAAGTGGCATTCTTTCGAAATATTGTGTTTAGTCCTTGGAAACGCATGTGGATATTTGTGCAAGTAGTTTGCTTTTTAAAATTAGGTGAAGGAACAGTGTGTACTGAGCTGCCTTTCCTACCCGTTTTTATGTGTGTTGACTCGAAGCAAGCTAAACACCGGCAAGGGCATTATTTTTCTTACTCCCCTCTGCTTCCCCCAATTGCAATAGCAATGGAGCAAATGGTCCGATTTAGGAAGAAAAATGCCTTGCTTCACATGCTGTTTTCTCTGTGCTTCTGGGCTTGGTGTGGCTGACTGGCTGCCCCATGTAGTGAATCACCAAACTGCATGGTGTAGATTTGCATTGGGTTTTAGGCACTTTAGCCTTCTCTGTCCCCAGCAGATCCTACACACCCAACTGGGTTATTGTTCGGGATGTGGACATTGGCCAGATTCATTTTTGCTGTGTTTCTCAGAGTTCTGCTAGCATTCTTGTCCCATAGAGCCTGGTATCAGGTTGCAAGACTTCCTTTCCTCCATGGAAATCAAGAGTGTTTTGGTATTTTCTTCCCTAACCCACAACTCCCCTGACACATGCATTTTGTTGTATTTTGTCCCACCAAGCAAAACATCTTCATGCATATTTTCTTTTCAAAGACACACGTTCTTTGTCATGCTCCTTTTCCAGATCTGTTCGTGGTTTTCAGAGCAATTTTTTCTTCTTCGCCCAAGTCATATCTCAAACCTTGAAAAGTGTAAGCTTCCAAAACAAGGTGTGTTTCATCCTGTAAAATGATGCAAAACCGGTGTTTTTGTAATGAAATGTGAACCTAGTGAACTTCTTCATTCCTAGATGTTGAATAGTGTTGGACCGGGAGAGATATAAGATGGATTTCTGTGCCAGTTCAGCCTTGCTACTGCAGCAAGTTCTTTTGGAGCTCAGCAGTGTTGCATTTATCCTTGTTTGCCCTTTGGTTCAGGCATCTGCTTTTCTCCTGGTTTTTGTCCTTGCTTTTTAGTTTTCACTGTTAACTTTGATCCATGGCTCTTGGCTCCTGCCCAGCAAGGTTGCCCAAAACCCAGCTTTGACATTAAACATTATTTCGTCTGATCTTATCCCTTGCCTTTATACTTTTCTTGGGTTGATTCCTTCATTGACCAAAGTTATATTCTAAGTTTCTTATGTGCAGAACCTTTTGAGTGTTAAATGCATTCAATGTTTGAAGGATGGTTGGTAACGACGATTTTCATTCTGGTGATTTCAATGTGGCGAACGGGTTCTTAATGTGCATTTAGATTTTATTTTAATTTTGTGGATGTATTTATTATGTATTTTATATTATGATTGGCATCAAATGGTTGCCTGTTTGGAAGCCGTTCGGAGTCCCTCTGCAGAGATCGAGAAGAATAGGGTATAAATGTTTTAAATAATAATAATAAATTATGGCAACTTAGAGTATATACACTCGGAATATACAGTGGATCCTTTTTTTTTTCAGGACTCTGTGGATATCAATATTTGCAGATTATCAAGTCCAATTAAATACTACAATGGCTTGGTAAAATAGTTTCTGAAATTAAAAAAAATGGCAAAATCAAAATTTGCCTTTTGGAATAAAAAAAATCAAGACATGCATGGTTGAAGCTGTGGATCCATGGATACAGAGTGCCAACTTTGTAAAAAAATGTATCTTAAGTACATTAAGAAGGCAGTAGACAGTTTCTGTTATGACTGTCACTATCTTTCACCCACAAAGAACCAGAAGATACTAGACTTCTTTACATAACCCAGTTACAATGATATGATTCCACTTTAACTACCATGGTAATATCTTACGAAATCCTAGGGTTTGCCATTTGCTATTTCTATATATCGTATGAGAAGCAAACTGAGGGTACAGTTGTAATGTATTTAAAAACATAAACAAAGTTTAAAAACTTAGCATTATACTAAATGTCATTTGACCAGAAGCTGGCCACTTGCCTCTGGTGTTGCTATAAGAAGGTCCTCCATTGTGCACGTGGCTGGGTTCAGACTGCATTGTAGTAGGTGGTCAGTGGTTTGCTCTTCTCCACACTCAATGCATGTTAAAGACTCCACTTTGTGGCCCCATTTCTTAAAGTTGGCTCTGCATCTCGTGGTGCCAGAGTGCACTCTGTTCAGCGCCTTCCAAGTTGCTCAGTCTTATGTGTACCCAGGGGGGAATCTCTCATCTGGTATCAGCCATGAGGTTCCAGGTTTTAGCCCGCCACTTTTGGACTCTCGCTTGCTGAGGTTTTCCTGTGAGTATCTCTGTAGAGCTTAGAAAATTATTTCTTGATTTAAGGTGTTGGCATGCTGAATGTATTGTCAAAGGCTTTTATGGCCAGAATCACTGGATTGTTGTAGGTTTTTCGGGCTGTATGGCCATGTTCTATAACACCTTAAAAAACCTACAACAACTCACTGTTGGCATGCTGGCTGGTATCCGAACAGGGGATGGGCTGGAGATGTCACTGCCATTTGGTGAGCCGTTAGGATTTTTAACAGCAATTTCTGTGTACCTCTCCCTAAACTGCAGGGTGTTCCTAGGGCTTTAAAAATGGAAGAATATTGCTTCAGAGGCTTACTTCAGTTCACAAAAATTTTCATAATGACACTCCTTTATTAAATTCTCATAGTGACACTCCTTTATAAAAGTCTTTGCGTGCCTACCCAAACCTCCCTTTCCTCCTCATGTTCTTTCTAGCAGCAACCATGGACTCTACCAACCATACTTGGAAAAAAAAATACAGTAGCAGATCTTGATTTTGATAGGTACCGAAGTATAGGATTCTCCTGCCATTCCTGGAAGTGGTTCCTAGTTTCGCTACTCGCAGCTCAGCTTAGGTGGACAGTGAGCTTAGGACAGGTGCTCAATCCGACTCAGGCTTCGAACTTGCCACCTTCTGGTTGGCAGTGATCTATTACTGCTGGTGATTAACCAGCTGTGCTTCAGCTCGGCCCTACAGTGTACATATGTCTATTTTCAGACTACTACAGTGTGTAGCATCTGAAATATATTGTCGAAGGCTTTCATGGCCGGAATCACTGGGTTGTTGTAGGGGAAACAATCAGGCACATCTAATCACCTCTCAACAAAAGATTGCCCCAGGCACTGCCAGGCCATCAAATGCTAATCAAGGTGGTCAGTTGAAACATTCACACCTAGCTCCAACAGACAAGAGTTCTTTGCCCCACCCTGGTCATTCCACAGATATATAAACCCATTTTCTTAGTTCTCTGAGGATGCTTGCCATAGATGCAGGCGAAACGTCAGGAGAAAATGCCTCTAGAACATGGCCATATAGCCCGAAAAAACCTACAACAACCCATCTGAAATATGTTTGCAAACAATAGTATGTGGCATACATTTAAATGCTTAATTCTGGAAAGAGAACTTGGAGGTTTCAAATTATCCAGACAAAACCCGAGCCCTTTCCGTTTTGACTTCCAGAGATGAGGAATTCCAACTTAAAGTATGATATTTCTATTTGTATTGGTGCACTGTCGTCTGATAGCGCAGCAGTACAGTATCTCTTTTCAGTCTCTCCTGTCCCCCAAACCAAGATTTTTCACAGTATCCATCTGAGGAGTTAAAATACGTTTTAATTTTTTTTTTCAAAAAAAAAAATTAATCCTGTGAAAGAATTTCATGGCTGTTTTGCCTTCACGTTCCAACAGTGATAATTAGATATGTGACCCATTTTCATTCTGCTGCCTCACAGGATTAGGCAGTTTCATTACAAAGACAGAGATTGGAGCGGGAAGGAGTTTTGGATTTTCCACTTTGAGATATTCCTTTAGCAGATGCTCCCAAAGAGTTTTAAGGTGCCTTTAATGCGAGTAGCCATGACTTCAGATTTCTAAGCAACTTCTCAGAGAACTCAATCCTTGGAATAAAATCTGCGGACATGCATGTAAAAGCCCTTAATGCATAGGGGCGAGAGACTTTGGCGCTGTAGCATTTGCCTGAATTTCACACCGTCGCGATTTATGTCATAATTCATCTCTTTCGTGAAACAGAGAAGCAACTATAGTGCAGGGATAGAGCGTGCGAATCTGCATTCATAAGATTGATTTCGCCTTCCATATGTGTGTAACTAGACCTCAGAAGAATCAAGCAGATTTATGTGACATATTAAGTGGAAAGAATTCTAGGATCTGTATATCATTCGTAGTTTTAGTTTATTTTTCTTTACATATATTGTTTGCCGATACAGTAAAACCCTCTACACCCATAAGGATACATTCCAGAATTTATGGTGGAAACAGGAAACTGTGGATAATAGCAATCCCTATTGACATTGTATTGTCGAAGGCTTTCATGGCTGGAATCACTAGGTTCTTGTGGGTTTTTTCGGGCTATAGGGCCATGTTCTAGAGGCATTTCTCCTGACGTTTCACCTGCATCTATGGCAAGCATCCTCAGAGGTAGTGAGGACCTCACTACCTCTGAGGATGCTTGCCATAGATGCAGGCGAAACGTCAGGAGAAATGCCTCTAGAACATGGCTCTATAGCCCGAAAAAACCCACAAGAACCTATTGACATTGATGACTTCTTTTTGAAGTTATCTTGGGAACACCCTTGAAATCAAGGAAATTACTAGAGAGATATCTAGAGGACCTATCAAATCCCTAGAGATGACATAATTTATTGGATGCAGATAGGTGAAACCACAGTTATTCGTACCTTGGGACAGTGATTTTTTTATATTAGAATCATAGAGTTGGAAGAGACCTCGTGGGCCATCCAGTCCAACCCCCTGCCAAGAAGCAGGAAAATCGCATTGAAATCACCCCCAACAGATGTCCATCCAGTCTCTGCTTCAAGGCCTCCAAAGGAGGAGACTCCATAACACTCAGGGCAGAGAGTTCCACTGTTGAACAGCTCTCACAGTGAGGAAGTTCTTCCTAATGTTCAGGTGGAATTTCCTTTCCTATAGTTTGAAGCCATTTTTCCGCATCCTAGTGTCCAGGGCAGCAGAAAACAAGCTTGCTCCCTCCTCTCTATGACTTCCCCTCACATATTTATACATGGCCCTCACCATGTCTCCTCTCAGCCTTCTCCTCTTCAGGCTAAACATTTATTCATTTATTTATTTATGACATTTATATGCTGCCCTTCTCACCCTTGGAGCGGCTTACAAGTAATATGTAAAAACAATATATTATATTATTACCATGGCACAATATTGGTATTATATATCAATATTTAGTTTACTATAATGTACGATTACTAATATTTCATGTAATATAAATCTCTTCGATCATCTGGAGAGGTCCTACTCGCACTTCCACCTCCATCGCAGGCGCGATTGGTGGGGACGAGGGAGAGGGCCTTCTCGGTGGTGTCCCCCTGACTCTGGAACTTGCTCCCTAAGGATATCAGACACGCCCCAACTTTGGCAATTTTTAGGAGGAGCTTGTAAATGTGGTTTTTCCAGTGTGCCTTCCCAGAATAAGGAAACTCCCAGCAATATGTCCCTAATTGCACCTTATTAGTGATCTAGAACTGTCTGTACGCCCCATTCTACCCTAGTTATATTTCACCTGGTCTTGTCCAGCATTATTTTTAAATTTGGCCCAGCCATTGGTTTTTAAATGTTATTGTGTTATTGTCGATGTTTATTGCCTATTTTTTGTTTATTAGTTTTATTTTATTGTTTTGTATTACTGCTGTTGTTGTTTTTTTGCTGATGTATTGTGGGCTCGTCCTCATGTAAGCCACACCGAGTCCCTTGGGGAGATGGTAGCAGGGTATAAATAAAGTTTTATTATTTATTATTATTATTATTATTTATTAGTAGTAGTAGTATTATATTGTATTACATTATAATATTATCAATATTATATGTATATTATATGTATATTATATGTATATTATATTATATTATATTATATTATATTATATTATATTATATTATATTACTAGCACGGTGCAGGAGATAAGATGGAACTGTCTTCCTGGCCCTTCTCTTCGCTCTGGTCCCAGAGCAGCCCAGCTCTTTAAGCTCAGTTCTTTAAGCCGCTTCTCATAGGGCTTGTTCTCCAAACTCTTGATCCTTTGAGTCACCCTCTTCTGGACACATTCCAGCTTGTCAACATTGCCCTTCAATTGCGGTGCCCAGAATTGGACACAGTATTCCAGGTGTGGACTAACCAAGGCAGAATAGAGGGTGAACTTAAATATGTTCCAAGCATTTTAAAGAAAAGTAAGTTAATCAGAGGATAGATATCAAAACCAGATTAGGTGGCCAGAAGAACAGGAATGGTCTTTTAAGAATTATTCCCGTCCAGAACCTGGAAATGCTCAATATCCCACAGTTTACATGTGGGTTTCTGGGAATTGTAGTCCAACAGGCAACATTTCCAAGATATCTTCCGATCATATGTAATGAAACATATATGAAAATCAAAATATGTTTCTCCATGCTGTTTTTGCAGCGCTCAGTTGTAGAAGTTGCCCAACTTCTCACCAACTCAAAACATTAAGTGATAGAAGGTGAGCCTGTGGTAGGGATGTTAGGTCTCCTAACCTAAGGTGTCTTTTTCCTGCAACATTTTAGTTTACACAAACTATAGAATCTAGTTTGGCTAATCTTGGTAATTGAATATTGTGTTCTTGTAGCCATCACGGTGGTTAACACTCTTCCAAAATGTATAAAATGTAACATTCAACTAAATAATACATGGCATTTTTGGCTCCCCATCAGAAGTTATTCATTAGAGATTTGGTTTCGCAGAACAGTTGTTTCCCAACTATTTTGAAATGTTTGAATCAAAGACGCCTGTCTTCAAATTGTGGGTTTGTTTCTGATATCTGTGTTTATTCTAAATACAGGAAGTCTAATGGTAAGTTGGCTGTTCAGAAGTTTGCTTGAAAAACCACATTTTTAAGGTGGGGCCTTTGTTGATTTAAGTCAGTAATTTCTGGTGCTATGTACACTAGGCTTGATTACTATGTACAATGTACTTGTTCACATTTGTCTGTGACGTGGCATTCTTTGTACAGTTCAGGCTTGCATGCAGCGCTCTGATGCCTGTAGCCTGGCTCTTCCTTCCGTCCGTCCGTCCTTCCTTCTCTTTCTGCCTCAGAGGGTTGCGTCTGATGTTTAGTAGGTGCCTATGTAGGTTAACCTTTCGTGAGACCTTCGGATAAGAAGAGGAATAACCTTTTCAAAACCTGTCCAAAGGTTCGCTTGCAAAACCAGCATTTGGAACAAGCAAATTAAAAAGCAAACAAAACACTGAAATAAATGTGGGTAGAGAGAACAGAAATTCTGCAATCCAGAAGGAATTGGAGGCCAAAATACAGGCATCTAAATAAACAAACATACATATGCATATTCCCAGTTTCAATGTATGGTTATGAAAACTGGTTAGGGAAAAAAGTTGCCAGGAAGACAATCAACTCACTTAAAACGTTCTGGAGAAGAGTTTTTTTGATTGGGTTGCTGTAAGTTTTTCAGGCTGTATGGCCATGTTAAAAAAGCATTCTCTCCTGACATTTCGCCTGCATCTATGGCAGGCATCCTCAGAGGTTGTGAGGATGCCTGCCATAGATGCAGGTGAAACGTCAGGAGAGAATGCTTTTGGAACATGGCCATACATCCAAAAAAAACGACAACAACCCAGTGATTCCGGCCATCAAAGCCTTCAATAACACAGTTCTGTTTATGCCATTGAGAGATATAATGAGTTTGAAATAGTCCTAGAACAAATTAAAACTGAACACTTCCTAGAAACCACAGTGAGGTTATCATATTTTGGACATATCATGAGACAGTATGACTCATTAGAAAAGACAAGAATGCTTGGTTAAAATGTGAGGTGCTGGAAAAAGAGAAAACCCAATTTCAGGTGGATGGACTCAATTCAGGAGGCTACAGCCCCAGGTTTCCAAAAGCTGACCAGAGCTACTATTAATGGCATATCTTGAAAGCCTCTAGTACAGTGGTTGTCAATCTTAGGTCCCAATCCAAAGAGTTGCTTTAGGTATTCCCAAGGATGAGAATAATAGAATCGTAGAGTTAGAAGAGACCATAAAGGCCATCTAGCCCAACACCCTTACATAGGCATGGGCAAACTATGGCCCTCCAGGTAACAGCCTGGCTGTTAGGAATTGTGGGAGTTGTAGTCCAAAACATCTGGAGGACTGAAGTTTTCCTATGCATGCTCTAACACAGTGGTTCTCAACCTGTGGGTCCCCATGTGTTTTAGCCTACAACTCCCAGAAATCCCAGCCAGTTTACCAGCTGTTAGGATTTCTGGGACTTGAAGGCCAAAAAGCATCTGGGGACCCCAGGTTGAGAACCATTGCTCTAGTACATAGGGCAATGGTTCTCAACCTGTGGGTCCTCAGGTGTTTTGGCCTACAAGTCCCAGAAATCCTAGCTGGTTTACCAGCTGTTAGGATTTCTGGGTGTTGAAGGCCAAAATATCTGGGGACACACAGGTTGAAAACCACTGATAGGGTTACCATAAGTCAAAGCTAACTTGGCCACAGTTAATAACAACAATTTCCGTAATTTATCATCACTGATTGGCCAAGCTGGCCTCGGTTGATATGAAGCAATGTACAACATAATATTCAGGGCCATAGATTTCTTATCCCACATTTATCATACATATTTGGGGGACTGCTACAGGTATAGCTAGCCTGGTCTAGTGGTTTGTCATGTAATTCTCTGGATAAGCAGTGTGTGGACAACCAGTATGGTATAGTAGTGCTTTGGGTGTTTGGGTGTTGAACACTGAAGAACAGGATTTGAAATGCCCAGTGGGTGACCTTGGGCAAGTCACATAATCTCACTTTCAGGGAAAGACAGAGGTAAACCCTGCCGTAATAACTCTTGCTGAGAGAACCCCATGATAGATTTGCCTTAGGGTCACCATAAGTCAGAGATGTTTTGAAGCCACACAACAACAACACAGGTATAATGCTCCCAGTGTTCCCAGCTGTGGTTAAGCAATTCGGGATAGAATGTAGAATTTTATTGCACCCCCACCCCCCTTGAAATGAGTCATACTTCTCATCATTGCCACCGATGAGGATGACATCACTAGTGTCATAGTAGCCGTTGATGTAGTTTTTCATGTAAGTCCACAAATGTTGTCTGCTCGTCTACCCACACATTTCTATTAGTCATTAATATTATATTAGTCATGCCATGTCTTTAGAACAAACCTGCTTCCAATTTATGAACTTCCCATGTTTGGGAAGGGGTTTCGTACTTATCTCAGATCTAGGGCTGTTTACAAACATTGCTGTTGTTGTGGTTGACTTTGAATTAGGGCAGGCATGGTCAAACTTGGGCCCTCCAGGTGTTTTGAACTTCAACTCCCACAATTCCTAACAGCCTACCGGCTATCAGGAATTGTGGGAGTTGAAGTCCAAAACACCTGGAGGGCCCAAGTTTGCCCATGCCTAATCTTAGGGTGATCCTATAACTGAGAGATCTCTAAGTCACCCTCTTATCAAAAGCCATGCTGAGATCTTGTAGGCTTGGGTTATGACTTTCCTGGTTGAGTTTATCCATCTGGAACATGGTCTTAGAATCAAAGAGTTGGAAGAGACCTCATGGGCCATCCAGTCCAACCCCCTGCCAAGAAGCAGGAATATTGCATTCAAATCACCCCTGACAGATGGCTATCCAGCCTCTGTTTAAAAGCTTCCAAAGAAGGAGCCTCCACCACACTCCGGGGCAGAGAGTTCCACTGCTGAACGGCTCTCACAGTCAGGAAGTTCTTCCTAATGTTCAGATGTAATCTCCTCTCTTGTAGTTTGAAGCCATTGTTCCGCGTCCTAGTCTCCAAGGAAGCAGAAAACAAGCTTGCTCCCTCCTCCCTGTGGCTTCCTCTCACATATTTATACATGGCTATCATATCTCCTCTCAGCCTTCTCTTCTTCAGGCTAAACATGCCCAGTTCCCTACGCCGCTCCTCGTAGGGCATGTTCTCCAGACCCTTCTTCCAGACCCTTCTTCCTTTTCTACTGCTTTCTGTCAAATTCAAGCATGATAGTCTTTTTAGTGAGATGTTTTCTCATAGTATGCCCGAAGAACGGCAGCCTCAGCTTGGTCATCTTGGCTTTTTAGTTAGAGTTCAGGCATTTACAAGCAAAGCTCAAGGCAACGGGGTTCTCCAATAGTCAAGTTTCGGGACAGCTTTTATTGCACTTGCAAAACATTTGAGGAGGTTTATTATACTTCAGAAACATAGATGGGAAAAAGATCAGGCCCAAGGAGTTGGCCAGCAGGAACTTCTTCCAAAACCTGCATAGGCTGGACATCAGGAATGTCGAGCTGCTGAAGGGCGTGGAGAGCAAGCGGGACCTCGTTGTGCGCCTCGTGGCACACAATATCAAGACTCAGGTGTATGAGAGCGATATCGACGAGGACGAGAGAGTCCTGTTAGTGCAGCTGTCCATCTACTTTGAGGTTCCTCCCATGACCCTGCGGGGTACCTCTGGGGACTCAGGGTGGTGGGCATAACCATCAGTGATGCTGCCAACATATACATGCAATTAAAAACAATGAGACTCCATTAAAACATTATAAAAGTAAAAAAAAAGATGGGAAATGGAAAGTCTTCTGAACAAAATGTGTTACCTTAATGAGAAATGGAGACACATTATTTTATAAAAGTTTTTTTTTTTTGGCCAATTAGATCTGGCTCATTCGAAAATGCCATCCAGCCCCCAGTACCTGCCATCATGATCTAATAAGCTGCTTTCCTAACATGTCTAGAAAAAAAATATTATCTTGACTAAATGCCATGAAACTTGGTGGCTTCAAGAAAGAAGTGTAAAGGAGGTCAGGCTTTGAAAACTTGTTGACAAGAGGAAAATTAATTTAGGTCAAGTAGAAGATGGGGAAATGCCACAATTTGTCACGCATTTCATTTAACTGGAGGCTCTTTGGAGAAGGTGTGGGTGTTGCTGGGGGTGGGGTGGACAGTTAGCCACCTGTTTTAGGAAGCCGTAAGAATAAAACATAAGACGGTGGCTGGAAAACAGGCGTTGAAAAGCTCCGTATTCCATTCCTTCCTCAAAGTAGCATTCATTTTACAGCAGGGTGGTCAGTCTGTGTACTGGGAGTATGTGATTGTCATGCTCTGTAATTATAGCACTTTTATGGCACTTTAGTGGACACGATGCCATCCTGGGAAATCCTGGAATTTGCTATTTTAAGGAAGAATATGTAGACTTTTTAGAAAGGCAGCTCTCATATCTGCCAAAACTACAACTCCCAGGATTCCATAGGGTGCAGCAGTGGCAGCTAAGGTGGAATCAGAATACTGTAATTAATGGTGATCCTATAACAGAGATCTCCAAGTCACCCTCTTATCAAAAGCCATGCTCAGATCTTGTAGGCTTGGGTTTGTAAACGATCCTTGGGTTATGAACACATTCTGTCACATCTTCACACAGTTCTCAGTTTAGTGGACTGCATTCATGTTTAGGCACTGTAAGGAACTCAGAATTGCAACCCCACCCCAAAGCTTTATTAAGGGTGGGGATGCCATTTCATTTTCCCATAGAGTTGTGAAGAACTTGAGGCAGTGGATGAATTCCAAAAGATGCTTTCCGCCCAGCTGTCCAACCCTAATACGAGCACTGCTGTGTGTATTTTTAATGGTTAAAAAGAGATACAGAGAAGGCCTTGGTATGATGGACTTTCCTAAAGAATTATAGGTTCCAGCAGCTGCATAAGGGTTGTGTTCTGATATTGGGAACACAGAAATATATGTACTGTTGCCACATTTGTGAGTTCTGGAAAAATAATGGGAATAGAGTGCTTAGTGCTTTGACACAATCTTTGTTGTTGTTCATTCGTTTAGTCGTTTGCAACTCTTCGTGACTTCATGGACCAGCCCACGCCAGAGCTCCCTGTTGACCGTCACCGCCCCCAGCTCCTTCAAGGTCAAGCCAGTCACTTCAAGGATACCATCCATCCATCTTGCCCTTGGTCGGCCTCTCTTCCTTTTTCCTTCCATTTTCCCCAGCATAATTGTCTTCTCTAAGCTTTCCTTTCTTCTCATGATGTGGCCAAAGTACTTCATCTTGGCCTCTACTATTCTTCCCTCCAATGAGCAGTCAGGCTTTATTTCTTGAAGTATGGACTGGTTGGATCTTCTCGCTGTCCAAGGCACTCTCAGCACTTTCCTCCAACACCACAGTTCAAAAGCATCTATCTTCTTCGCTCAGACTTCCCTATGGTCCAGCTCTCACATCCGTAGGTGACTATGGGGAATACCATTGCTTTAACTATGCGGATCTTTGTTGCCAGTGTGATGTCTCTACTCTTCACTATTTTATCAAGATTGGTCATTGCTCTCCTCTCAAGAAGTAAGCGTCTCCTGATTTCCTGGCTGCAGTCTGCCCATGCTATCACATTCCAAAAATTATCTGGGGAGTTTTTCTTTGACTTTCAAAGTTGGGTGGTAAATTGTACGTCATGAATTTGGTGCTCAACTTTCAAAAACTGTATTATATTATTGAACATTCATTTTACACTCTTGTTTTGTGGCATGATGGTGCCAGTTGCGCCCCTACCTTGGGAAGTCAGACTTGGCCACGGTGGTTCATGGTTACATCCTGAACAGATTACTATACATGGGTTTGCCCTTGAAGACTGTTCCGAAGCTCCAAATGGTCCAATGAGCGGCAACCAGATTCCTCACTGAGGCTGTGTACAGGGAGCATACAACCACCCTGTTGCGCCAGCTCGACTGGTTGCCTGTCTGCTACCGAGCACAATTCAAAGTGCTGGCTTTGGGCTATAAAGTCCTAAATGGTTCCAGCTCAGCTTACCTGTCCGGACGCATCTCCCCCTATGAACCATCTTGGAGGCAAAGATCATCCGGGGAGGCTCTGCTCTCGGTCCCACCTCCTTCTCAGGCATGACTGGTGGGGACAAGAGACAGGGCATTCTCAGTGGGGGGCCCTCACCTCTGGAACTCCCTCCCCTTTTTCTAAAGGCTCTCCCTTGTGGCCTTCAGAAAAAACATAAAGACATGGCTGTTCGACCTAGCCTTCGGGCAGTAAAGTAATGCATAGGTAAAGGTAAAGGTTTTCCCCTAACATTAAGTCCAGTCGGGTACGACTCTGGGGTGTGGTGCTCATCTCCATTTCTAAGCTGAAGAGCTGGTGTTGTCCGTAGACACCTCTAAGGTCATGTGGCCAGCATGACTACATGGAACGCCATAAAGTAATGCATAGGACATAAGAAAAGAATAGGACATTAGTGCAATTGATAATTGGAATGGCTTTGGATTACGACTCTGGATTTTGTGATTTTAATGATATATTAAGATGTTTTTAATTTCATATATCTGTTTGTGTTCTATGTTAAATATGATTTCAAGATTTAATTTATAGTTATATTTTATCGGTTTTTGCTATTATGCTTTGGTTTCATACATATGTTGGCATTGAATCTTGCCATTACTTGTTGTACACCGCTTTGACGTCCCCTCAGGGGTGAGAAAGGGGGTATATAAATGCAGTAAGTAAACTTTGAGGTTGGTATTTCAGAAAACTGGGGCAGAAAGGTTTCTTCTGAATAGTTCATGCTAACAAACACTTATGACTAGGTTAATTTTATTAATTTGAAAGCCTTTTTTTCCCACTCTTTAATGAAAAAAGATTCCAGATTGTTTACAAGTTTCAGTGGTAAAATAGTTCACATTCTCTCTCTTACAATTAAATAGATATGCCTTACAAGGAGAAAAGGAATTAAATCAACCACCCATTCTTGCAATTGCCAATCCTGGTACCATTACTTGACATGGAAACCATTCTGTTTATTTATTTATCTATTGTGTCAGGGGCAGACCAAACAGTTGCATTGCATTTTTTTAACAAACAAACAAAGAAAACACAAAGTTTGCAAGTTTGGTAGTTGATTAAATGTCCTTTGACCAGTATCTGGCCACTTGGAGTGCCTCTGGTGTTGCTGCAAGAAGGTCCTCCATTATGCATGTGGCGGGGCTCAGGTTGCATTGCAGCAGGTGGTCTGTGGTTTGCTCCTCTCCACACTCGCATGTTATGGATTCCACTTTGTAGCCCCATTTCTTAAACTTTGCTCTGCACCTTGTGGTGCCAGAGCGCAGCCTGTTCAGCGCCTTCCAAGTAGCCCAGTTTTCTGTGTGCCCAGGGGGGAGTCTCTCATTTGGAATCAGCCATTGATTGAGGTTCTGGGTTTGAGCCTGCCACTTTTGGACTCTTGCTTGCTGAGGTGTTCCAGCGAGTGTCTCTGTAGGTCTTAGAAAACTATTTCTTGATTTAAGTCATTGACGTGCTGGCTGATATCCAAACAGGGGATGAGCTGGAGATGTCACTGCCTTGGTCCTTTCACTATTGGTTGCTACTTCCCGACAGATGTCAGGTGGTGCAATATTGACTAAACAGTGTAATTTCTCCAGTGGTGTAGGGTGCAGACACCCCATGATAATGCGGCATGTTTCATTCAGAGCCACATCCATGTTTTAGCGTGGTGAGATGTGTTCCACACTGGGCCACACCATTCTGTTGATGTGGAATGAATGCCTTTAGGGGACAGTGGAGGGAGGAAGCAAAAAATATCTGATGGTTTTGTCTCAGTCCCCTTCTACACTGACATATAATCCAGTTCAAACCAGATAATCTCATATGACAGTGTAGAAGGGGCATCCGAAGCCCTGCCTTTCCTCTCTCTTTCTGTCTTTTAAGCCTTCTGCCCAGTCTTGCTCCAAAGCCAGGAACCATTTTGCCTCCCAAAAGATATACTCCATTCCACATTTAAAGAAAGAGGAAGGACGGGACAGAAAAGTTGTTTTTGCATGCACTTTCATGAATATAAACCTACTTTTCTGGATGCAGTACTGAGTGGTATAAAGGTCTCAGCCATAAAGTGCATTTGTAAAGTTGTGGGAGTGGGATAGAATGTAATAGGATCCAGAAAGATGCAAATCATGAACCTTGCCTTCAATTTTCAAAGCACTTTGTAAGGCGATACAGGTCTTTCAGATCTTAACAGTGGTCAGTTAGCATTGATGTGTGAAAAGTAATACATCTGCATACCAAAAGTCAGTTTCCCAGGGTCCAGAGCTCTCTCTGAGAAGATTTCTTTTGTTGTCGGTGCAAATCTACGACTCTTGTATTCATTCCATGTAAGAAAATAATGCAGTAGGGGAGAAAAAAGGAGAACTGCATTCCAGATGGATAGATTCAATCAAGGAAGCAGTATCTTTGGCTCTGAGCAGGAATGGTGATAAGAGGGTGACTTGGAGGTCTCTCATTCACAGGGTCACCAAAAATCGAAGTAGACTTGACAGCAGTTAATAACAAATTTGGTTTCCTTGGCTCTTTGTTTCTGAGGTAACCTGTGTTTGCACTGCGACATGTAAGTGTTCATCCGTTTATCAATATTCAGATTATTCCTATGGACGGAGAGCTGATTTGGATGTGGACTGATAATCAAACCATTATTGTTCAATTGGTGTTGGTGATCATTTACAGTATTTTATGTCATGATGAATGGATGGATAATTCAAAACTTTAAAACAGTGTTTCTCAACCTGGGGTTTGGGGCCCCCGGGGGGGGGGGGTGTCGCCAAAGACCATCAGAAAACATATATTTCTGATGCTCTTAGGAATTCCTTTGGTAGAGAAGGCTGAAGATCTCTCTACCTGTCCTTCTCTTCCTTTTTGGAAACARATGGCAAAGCCTCCCGCCAAAAGCTCTCCTCCGCTGTCATTGGCCAACCTCTCAACTCACCTCTCAACCAAGGGAAAGGCTGTTTCTGAGACTCCCAAGTGGGGAGGGGAGAGTAGGCGTGCTTGGTGCATGGTGGCGTGGTGCACGTGTGTGGGCAAGAGASAGCATGTGAGGCTGGAGGGAAGCTCATGCCAGCGAGTCCCTTCAAGGGATGGGGGTTTTGTGTGGGAGGTTTGTCCCAATTCTRTCGTTGGTGAGATTCAGAATGCTCTTTGATTGTAGGTGAACTATAAATCCCAGTAACTATAACTCCCAAATATCTATTTYCCCCAAAAGYCACCAGTGTTCACATTTGGGCATCCTGAGTATTCGTGCCAAGTTTGATCCAGATCCATCATTGTTTGAGTTCACAGTGCTCTCTGGATGTAGGTGAACTACAACTCCAAAACCCAGGTTCAATGCCCACCAAACTCTTCCAGTATTTTCTGTTGGCCATGGGAGTTCTGTATGCCAAGTTTGGTTCAATTCCATCGTTGGTGGAGTTCAGAATGCTATTAGATTGTAGGTGAACTATAAATCCCAACAACTACAACTCCCAAATGTCTATTTCCCCCAAACACCACCAGTGTTCACATATGGACATACTGAGTTTTCATACCAAGTTTGGTCCAGATCCATCATTGTTTGAGTTCACAGTGCTCTCTGGATGTAGGTGAACTACAACTCCAAAACCCAAGGTCAATGCCCACCAAACTCCTCCAGTATTTTCAGTTGGTCATGGGAGTTCTGTGTGCCAAGTTTGGTTCAATTCCATCATTGGTGGAGTTCAGAATGCTCTTTGATTGTAGGTGAACTATAAATCCCAGCAACTACAACTCCCAAATGACAAAATCAATTCCCCCTTCCCCCAACCCCACTGGTATTCAAATTTGGACCTATTGGGTATTTGTGCCAAATTTGGTGCAGTGAATGAAAATGTATCCTGGATATCAGACATTTGTAACAGTAGCAAAATTACAGTTATGAAGTAGCAATGAAAATGATGTTATGATTGGGGGTAAACACAACTGTATTAAGGGGTCGCAGCATTGGGAAGGTTGAGAAACACTGCTTTAAAAGAACCTTCATTTGCAAAAAGAAGCATTTTTAAAACACCTGAGGAAGGGCTAATGTACCTGAACCCATTGTCAGCTGCACTCCTGCCTCTTATTTTCTCAGAGGGCTAATGGAGAAATAATACAAATGTGTTGATACGTACGGGATGGTTTTCCTTTTTGCTGGATGGGCACATTCTCTCCAAGGTGGGAGATCATGATGTACCAGTAATTGCAGCTAAACGAACATGGCTGGTTGGTGCTCAGGCAGACTGAGCCTAATTTGTCACAGCTGTCGGAACGATCATGTCATCCGGGATGCCCTTCGGGAGGAGTCCTAGACTGGAAACCCTGTTAACATTTATTGAGATGGAATTGGGGAATAAGATGGAATATTTGCTGACCTCTGGATTTCTGCAAGGGCTTCTTTCCCTCCCTGATCCCCTGTTCCTTTCCTCGCCCGTCCTGTCGGTATGAAGTGACAGCTGATTTAATGAACTGTAGTTGCATGTGGTTGAAGCTTGATAGGATGAGATGGATACATTTCTTAATTTTTTTTAAAAAAAATTGCAATCTGATGACCTTCAACATGCCCAGTGCTTGGGTTGATGGGCATTTTAATTGCTCAGCACTTGGCTTGTTGGGAAATATAGGTCAACACATGTCAAGAGGCCAACCAGTTAAGAGAAGTCACAGTTTTACTGTTTCAACAATTAACTGTCTTAGTTTATTTATTGCTTAATATCAGAGGAGAGTGAATAGGAAATGAGAATAATTTAACGTTTAGATGTCTCCTGTTTTTCTCTTCTTCCGGTCCCTGACAGTGAGGTCCTTACACATTAATTTGTGGAGGATTGATTTGGATACTGTTGGTTGTGTATCATGGGCTGTTTCAGAGCTTCTGACTTTAGAGGTGTGTTAGATTTATTCCTTGTTTTATACTCTCTAAAACAGTGGTTCTCAATCTGTGGGTCCCCAAGTGTTTTGGCCTACAAATCCCAGAAATCCCAGCCAGTTTACTAGCTGTTAGGATTTTTAGGAGTTGAAGGCCAAAACATCTGGGGACCACAGGTTGAGAACCACTGTCCTAAAAAAAGGTATAAGGTACCTTGGGATTGTTTGGAAGAGGTAGAGTGACTCCAGTAGGAATGAGATCTTGGAAGTCTCCAAAAAGAGTTGCAACTCCCATAGACAGTAGCCCCAAAAAGGCAATAGTCGTGCCAACTTGGACAATGCAAAAGGGGATTCAGACTCATTCAAGGAAGATGAGGCTAACTGTGGAGATAGCAATACATCACCGGCTGTGTCAGACATAATAACACCTCTGAATGCCAGTTGCTGAGGAAATAAATGGAAAGATTATGTCCTTTTCATGGGCTTCCTATTAGGGCAACTCCTAGGCCATTTCTGGGAACAGCATACTGGACCAGATTGGCCTTTGGTCTAATGCAGTATGGATCTTCTTGCGTTCCTTGTATCTACATCTTCCATATGTTTTGTGTGATCATAATGACATTTTTAGACCACTGAGAGTCAGTTCCTTCCCATTTGGATGTCTGCTGTTCATGGAAACAGTGGCCCCTTTCTCATTATGGACATTATACTATAATGTCTCCAAATTAACTGACACAACTACATCCTTTGGAATCCTAGATTTGTAAGTCAGGAAGGGATATTTAGAATTTCCAATTAGAGTTCTCGTTCCTTCCTAAAGTAGTGTTTCGTGGGATGTTGCCATGACAGTAAACGTGGAACCACAACCCTATATTTGGACAGTGCAAAATGTTTCAGATTTTAGGGTGATTTGATTACTTTTGAACAATACTGATCATTTTTTTCCACAATATTTGTTTTAAATGTGTTAAGTCACCTTGAACTTCAATCTAGGGGAAAGGATGGATATAATATCCAAACATATTACTCTCTATGACACACCTTGGAAGTTAAGAAGGCCCTGCTCTCAGTCCCATCCCCTTGCAAGCGCAGCTGGTGGGAACGAGGGACAGGGCCTTCTCGGTGGTGGCCCTTCGGCTATAGAACTCCCTCCCCAGTGAAATTAAATCTGCCCCATTCCTCCTGATCTTCAGGAAAAATTTGAAAACATGGCTCTGGGATCAGGCTTTTGGCCAGTAACGGGAGTAGTGCAATATGAGACTACAAATTAATATAATGACGACTCGGACTGGTCCTGGAATACGATTTGAATCATGTGATTTTGATTGATGTTTTAATGCTATGTGTTTAATGGGTTTGGGTTTAATGTTTTTGTTTATTTACCGATGTATTAATATATGGCATTGAATTGTTGCCTTTGTAAGGCTGCCTTGAGTCCCCTTCGGGGTTGAGAAGGGCGGAATATCATTGTGGTAGATAATATAATATAATATAATATAATATAATATAATATAATATACAACACACTTACCTTGACTTAAAATCTCAGAATTCCATACAATACTGTCATGTTAGTGGAATCATACCAATAACATTATTTTGTGTAAAAAGGACCCCAAGTTTAAATGCAGACTTCATGGCTGCAAGATGCTTGCAATGTCAGTTTCGATGCCGTTCTCTTCTAATTTTTTTATACTACCCAACTGTATGGAAGAACCCCAAATAACTTGATGGCTTGCACACTTTTGTCGCATTAAATGCACTGAGTTTGCAACATTTGCTTTCTCTCTCTGCTGCACTGCTTTAGATTCAGCGCACTTGTCCCAAGATGCCTTGGGTCTTAAAAGGGATTCAATCTTGCCTGAGACGTGGGGAGAAATTTGTAATGGTAATGGGCACAAAGGTTTGTTTTCACCGGCCCCATTTAGCTAAGAGGTCCATCCAAATGGAGCAGCCCCACAGTGCTATTATCCATTAGGCTTTGATGTGCGTTAGTCATGTCAGTGATACAAAGATGATTACAGATCAGGAGGCAATCTTATCTGCAAGAAGCCACTTTAAATTAGAAGCAACAGAAATCTGATTCCTGTCAGTACCAAAATGAATAGATGCAAGATAATGCTATGGTCTTATCTGGTGCTGCCAAAAAAGAAAAAGAAAAAAGGAGGCCAGAATGAAGGGAGGGTTTGCGAGGGAGGAGGGAAAGACCTTCCACTTAAATAGGACACCATCTGCTTTCCAAACACCTCCTGTTCAGGCCAATTATGCTAACGTTTTGGAGTATGTTTTATCTTTCACATTTTGTTTTTCACCCTGCAAAAGAGTGAAGGGTGCTATGTAGGGAACTGTTCCATTTCATCCTTACTACTAGCTTTTCGAGAATGAATGAGTCTTGGAGCAAGTCAAGGCTGAACTCCTCACTACAAGTGAAAACAACTAAATGAAGACTGTCATATTTGGGACAGATCATATCATAGAATCGTAAGAGTTGGAAGGAACCACAAGGGCCATCTAGCCCAACCCCCTGCCATGTGGGAACACACAATCAAAGCACCCCAACAGATGGACAGTCAACATCTATTTAAAAATCTCCAATAAAGGAGAGTTTAGCACACCCCAAGGCAACATATTCCACTGTTGAGGTGGAATCTTTTTTTCCTGCTATTTATATCTGTAGCTTCATGTCCTGATCTCTACAGATAGCAGTGGTTCCCAACCTGTGGGCCGCAAGACCTAAAATAAGGTCCATGGCTCTAGAATATTAAATATGGCTTTCTGTGGGCGAGCAAATGGCAACTACTGGATGACATATGTTCTGTATCTGGAAATAGAGCTGATGTGGTCTGTCCAATGCAATTTTCTTAATCAGCACCCCAAATAACCAAAATAAATCTAAAGTTGACTAAAAACTGATTCATAACCCTTTTGGTACTAATGTTGGAGAGTGGCCCCTGGTCAAGTGGTCCCTGGTCAAAGTGATTCTTAGTCAAGTGGTGCCTGGTTAAATGGTCTCTGGTCAAGTGGTCCCTGGTCAAAGTGGTCCTGGTCAAAAAAAGGTTGGGAACCACTGCTCGGTGGAGTGGTGAAAAACAAGCTTGCCCCTCCTCAATGTGACATCCTTTCAGATATTTAATTATACCTATCATGTACCCTTGCAACCTTTTCTTCTCCATGCAAAACATACTTTGCTCTCTGTTACTAACAGCACTTGGCTTCCAGACCTTTGATCATTTTGGTTGTTGTTCTTTGGACACATTCCAGATTGTCAATATCCTTCTTGAATTGCAGACAGAGTATTCTAGATGAGGTCTGTTTAAAGCAGAATAGCATGTGAGACTCCCCAATCTAGACCAATGGTTCCCAACCTGTGGTCCATAGACCACCATTGGTCCCCAAGAACAAAAATATGGTCCGGGGTCTCACCATTACTGCACCGTTGCCTCGAAACCACGCGACAACAAGAGCGAATGGTCTTGTGAAACCCTCTTTTAGTTCCAAGGCAATGGGAATGTTGGGAGGGAAAGCCTCCTTTCTCTTTATTTATTTTATTCTATTAATTTTATTTCTGGTCCTTTCGTACCTCCTTCCCTGTCGCTGACCAAGCATATGTTTTGTACCAGAAACTAGAACTGATGTAGTCTATCCAATGCAATTTTCTGAATCAGCACCCCAAACAAAATCTAAAATTGTTTAAAAATTGATTGGTAACCCTTTTGGTACTAATGTTGGAGAGCGGTCCCTGGTCAAAGTAATCCCCAATCAGAAAAAGGTTGGAAACCACTGATCTAGACACTATTACTATTGATGCAACTCGAATTGCATTTTTTTCATCTATGACATCACACTGTTGACCTCATGCTCAGCTTCTGGTCTACTGAGACTTCTAGATCCAGTATGACTCATTGGGAAAAAAACAAAAACAATCATACTTAGTAAAAGTGGGGGAAGAGGAATTGGTGGATTAGCTCAATAAAAGAAGCCACAACCCTGATTTTGCAAGAGCTCTTGGTGATCTCTCATCCATAGGGTCCCTATAAGTCAAAGTTGACTTGATGGGAAGTCGCAACATCAGAGGGTTGCCAAAGTGAAAAATGGACAAAGCTCCTATACCTTCATGCTTATAGAGTTCAGGATATTTCAGCAGCTGTTGCTTGTGACTGGTTGCCTGACTGCAACATCTGCTGAAATTCTTTTGTTGTGCACAAGAGACCTCTTCAGTTTTCATTCTAGCAACATTTCTTACGACTTTATGAAGTACGTCAAGCTGGGATGCCTTGCTCAAAGTTTTCAGTGGCAAGTGTGTTTAAACCCAGTCAGTTTTCTAAACGTGTGTGTGTGTGTGTGTGTGCATGAGAAAGTAATAGTATGTCTAACCTACAACCGATTTTAGTTAACCAGGTTTCACTATTTTTGGCCACTGGTTGTAAATGATACCCCACAAACATTTTTTCTCACAGTTTGGGAGGCCAGTCAATCACAGAGCTGCCTTGCAATTAAGTCCTGTGAAAATACGCACCCTTACTTATTTCTTTATTTACTTTTACCACTCTGCCCATATGCATATATACAACATACTTATCTGTTAGTAATTTGTGGCCTGTAAGGGAACCAACCATGTTTTTATACCTTGTTGCTTGGAGACAGTGATCCATGACTACATATAACTGCTCTAATGACTGTTTACAAGACTGTTCAAAAAGGGCACACAAAAGACAGAATTACATCCATTGCTTAAATATTTGGGTTCCATATGGCGCCAACATGTTCAGCCCAAGTTCTCCACCAGAGCCCAAGGTTTTACTCTATGCATCCATCAAGGAAATCTGAATGTTGAAGATACCTTGCTAGCCTGCTCCACAGGACCATCTGGATAATGGCTGTGTTATGAAAAAGAGCATCTCTGCTAAACCCAGGGAGAACATATCTATGTTGCTGCCTGAGAAGAAGATGGTCTGGCCACTCCTATCACTCTGTTTTGATAAGAGGCTATATGGTTAAATAAGTGTGATCACACACACACACACACACACACACACACACATATATAATACTTTGCTCCTGCCACGGCTTACAGGCCTTTGATCACTTTTTGGCAAAGCTTCCCATTCTGAATTAACATGCTACTCCATGAATTACTCAGCCCATAAGTAAAGGTAAAGGTTTTCCCCTGACACTAAGTCTAGTTGCGTCCAACTCTGGGGGTTGGTGGTCATCTCCATTTCTAAGCCGAAGAGCTGACATTGTCTGTGGACACCTCCAAGGTCATGTGGCCGACATGATTGTATGGAGTGCTGTTACCTTCCTGCTGAAGCGGTATCTCTTCAGCTACTCACATTTGCAGATTTTCAAACTGCTAGGTTGGCAGAAGCTGGGGCTAACAGTGAGAGCTCATCCGGCTCCCTGGATTCGAATCACTGACCTTTTGGTCAGCAAGTTCAACAGCTCAGCAGGGACTCATTACTTTGGTGGAAATAGTGCCATTGGAATAATTATTGTGCTCCTTGCCTCTAGCCTCTTGAACTAACCACCACACGCCAGTGCATGCATCCTAAATGCCCAATGCATGTATTCTGCCAAAGCGTTAGTTCATTTTTGAGACTCTTGATGTTTTGACTCACATCTCCCACAGACTTTTGCTGCATGAGCTGATGTTTCTGGAAGTCATAGTGTAAAATACCTGAATGACCAATTTCCCCTGTTCTCAGTCTAGAGCTAGCTTCATCAAAATACAGACAAGCACAGGGCAGGAAGAAAACAAATTCTCCCACTCTCTCCCCAAAATTAACCCTCCCCTATAAAGAAACAACCTTTATTGGTTCATTACTTATAAAATCTGCAGAGCAACTGGAGAAGGAAATTAAACCCAAGGAAGAAGAGCAGTAAATGCAACACTTCACTCCCTCATTGCTTTCGCAGGCAGATACAACCAGGAGCAATGAGGCTTTACTGAATGTTTATTAATAAAATGACTGTGGGGACTCCTGCATATTGGCTCTGCTTGGTTTCCTCCACCCATGCTTCTTGTTCCTTTCCCCCTCATCTTTGCAAATGTGTATATTTGCATATGTACAATTACAGCGTGCTGATGTTTTAAAGAAATCGGTCGGGGTGTAATCGGGTTCGCTAAAGCCCAACCATGTAGCAACATAAAAGTGATGATATTGTGTGTTTAGAGATTCTTAAGAGAGTCGCTGTGTTGGGTTGAAACGGCTGTCATTATTTATATTGACCAGCTTGAACCAAGTCATGTTGCTTCTTGAAAGTGAAAGACAAGATGGTTATCTTCAATGATTCTGAGTACAGAAGCCAAGGGAATTGGCTGATTTAGAGATCTTGGAAACCAAGGTATGATCTTAGAAACCAAGGAAGTGGTCTGATCTTGGAAACCAAGGAAGTTAGTACTTGGATGGAAGACTACCACTGACTTCTTTCAGAAGAAGGTAAAACCATCTCTTGAGTATTCCTTGCCTAAGAAAAACCTATAGGCATAGGCTCTCATTGCAATGTGTGGAAATGGAAATACCTGGAGCGGCTCAGAAGGAACAGCTGTTGGGAAGCTCTTCCTTGCAGCTCCTTCAGCAACTAATGCCTGGATGAAACTATAAAGCAGTGGTTCTCAACCTGTGGGTCCCCAGGTATTTTGGCCTACCACTCCTAGAAATCCCAACCTGTTTACCAGCTTTTAGGATTTCTGGGAGTTGAAGGCCAAAACATCTGGGGACCCACAGGTTGAGAACCACTGCCATAAAGCTTCCTTCTCCTGACTCAAACATTCCTCTTCCTTGTTATTTTGTATGTTTTCTGCAATGAATTGATAGCAGCGTTCTGGGTCTCAGGTAAAGAAGTCTCCTTGCATGCTAATTTCCTCCTTCATGGAAAGGGCAGGAGGCTTAAATGATCACCTTCTGGATGCAAAATATATCTGAGTCCCCTCGTGGTTCCTTAGTGATGTGTTTTTGAGAGAACGGCTAGTGCGCCTTGAGAAATCAAACAGTTCCAGAGTTCAGCGTGACCAAACGAGGCTGCTCTGTTGTGTCTGTGCATTAGTCACTGCCTTGCCCTTATCTCTTAGTAGTCTGATTCTGATTATGCCGCCTTTTTGTGCAATGCGGTGTTGAGATAATATGGTTGCCATCAGCAGGCCTCCTGATTGAAGATTCCTGCTGTGTCTCCTTGCCTTGGGTCTTCCAGTCATGGAGCATGGACATAACTCACGCAGAAGCACAGCAGTTGGACTACACTGAAAACGGACACGTTTTATACCTGCATTCTCTAGGGCAAGAGTGAGCTACTTTGTATGATTGGAGAGAGTGACTTCCTTGCAATTCACTTGGTGATTCACCAAGTGAATTAGATTTGTTACTGTACTTGTCTTCAAAATTAATCAGCCCCCAAATTTCCTATGGAGCGAAAGGGAGGACTTTACAAAGCTGTAGGACAGAGCATCCCTCCTTTGGTCATTAAATGAAGCATTGGGAAAGAAGGAAAACAGAAGTACAGTTGGTCCTCCACATTTGCATGTTTGACTTTTGCAAAGTTGATTATTTTGAGATTTTTTTTCAATATTCTCTCTAGAAATCTCTCAAGTTATCCAATGCAACTCTGTGGTCAACTTCCATCAGAGAACCTAGAGACCCTAGAAAGAAGTTGACTTTAAAGTCATGCTGGAGGACCTAGATCAGTTGTTCTCAACCTGTGGGTCCAGATGTTTTGGCCTTCAACTTCCAGAAAACCTAACAGCTGGTAAACTGACTGGGATTTCTGTGAGTTGTAGGCCAAAAAACATCTGGGGACCCCAGGTTGAGAACCACTGGTCTTTACCCATCATGTGACATGAAACTTGTCACTCTGTCACCAGCATTTCACAGCTTTCTTGACCAGTCTCGCTGAAGGTGTTCTCTAGGGTAAAGAAAGGAACAGGTTTTTATTTTAAAAATTCACATTAAATGTGGATGGATGGCTGTTGTGACAGTGGCTTATTTTGTGACAGTAGGGATACCCTGAAGGTCACCAAAATGGGTGCAGAGGCCTCATGTTTATGCAATAGCGTAAGATATATGTACCTCCAGTTTTAACTTTAGGTGGCTATGTATTGTTCCATAATGAGAAATCATCTTGAGGGCTATTAAAGAGTCAAAGCATGTGGCCATGAAGATGTTTATGTTTGGGAATCTCCTAAGTTTAGCTATGACCTACTCAGCCAAGAGCATTTGCTGTGTTTGTGATGCCAACTAGCAAGTTTTGAAGATACAGTAGTTTCATCTAATTAGTTGATAATATCTAAAGATGTTTTGAGGTTGTTGTTGCCATCAAATCATCTTCGGCTTAGATGGCCCTACAAATGACAGACCTCCAAAACTCTGGTTATCCATTGCATTGTTCATGTCTTGCAAATTCAAGGTAAGCGATTCTTTTATTGAACCAATCCATCTTCAACTCTGTCTTTTTCATTGAGTAATTTTGTCTCACGATGTACCCAAAGTGCAATGGCCTCTGTTTAGTCATTTTTGCTGCTAGTGAGAGTTCAAGTCCTATGTATTCACCACCTTGGCCATATACAGTAACCATAGCATCTCTCCTCCAGCACCATATTTATTTATTTATTTATTTATTTACTTACTTACTTACTTACTTACTGTATTTGTATACCACCTTTCTCAGCCAATTGGTGACTCAAGGCGCTTTCCAACAAATCAGTATACATAAAACATAATATAGATAATATTGCAAACAAGTTGATTTTTTACTGCAAAAAGATGCTGATTTTGGAAGGAAGATTCCCTTAACTGCATACGGTTGGATTAGTTGAGAAATAGTACCTAGCATAATGGTGAGTTTTGAATAAAAGAGGCCTTTTTATTCAACTCCCCAATCAATAGGAAATCAATTTTAATCTAGATTACATATTTGGTTGAACCATTTCATCACTTAGTCGATTTAAAGCTCACAAAAAAAAAATCATTTACTTTCAAAATAAATGCCTGTAGTTTTAATTTTCCCATCTAACCTACTCTGAAGCTTAATTTCCCCCGAGAACTTGTGCATTGCTCCTGTTTAAAACAATGTGTGTAAACCCATCAGTACCAGGGCAACCGTAATGGACCCACGGGGACCTTTTTTCTGCTATTATTTATTACTTAGTTTTCCCACCAGTGGATTCTAATAGGTTGTCAAAGAGGCTTCTCAGCTTACACAACAATGTAATTTTTCTTAATGGGGAAGCTAGGTTGATGGAGTTGAAATGCTTGTATCCTTTCCAATATAAACTCTGTTTTCCCAACAGATAAACGAGGAAGTCATTGGGAGGGTTTTTTTTTGGGTGTCCTTAAATGCCTTCTCTTACCTGTTGCCTATGCAGGGCATATGAGAGAGGAAACTTTCAGAACCTGCAGAGATGTGAATGAGTCATAAAGGGGAACTGGAAGTTTTAAAGAAGTTTTAGCACGTAGAGGAAGCTTGTGTTTTTCGATGTCTGTTTCATGCACCATTTGGATCTATACCTTGCTTGGCTCCCAAAGAATGGTGCTAGGTAACTAACAACAGTTCAAGTCTGTCATGGATAGCTAGGACCGTGGATAAAAGGATTCCTTTCTAGGAGTAGATTTCTCTCACTTCCTGTTGTCTCACTCCCGTTCTTAACTTTTTGGAGATTTTATGATATTTGGAGAGGGATGATCTTGTTAGAAGACATGATCTTTTGAAAATGATGCCATAAACTCTTGGTAAAAAGCATGACCTGTTAAGAGTCATAACTTTATGGGAAGTTAGAGTTTTAGAAGTGTTCTTTTTCGTTGCCCAAAATCATATACTCTCCCTTAAAATATATTTACCTTTAAATCATGCTCTCAAAAGACAAAAATAAGTAGACTTTTAAAAAAATAACATAGTTAGTTAACTCATAAACTTCATGTATTCAGCGTATAGGTACGGTACTTTGCATATGAATCTAGTTACAAGTAGACTTGTTGTTGTTTCCTGTGTAGGTAACACAGAGCATCTTTCTTAGAAACAATAGTACTTCATCCAGAGTATCTCTCTGTTTTGAGAGTCTAATAGAGTCTCTGTCTAGTCTGGAAGTCCAATGGAGTCTCAAAACATACTGTTCCTACCAGGGCCGTAGCCAGAAAAAAATTTCGGGAGGGGTTGAAATTTTCGAGGGGGGGGGTTGAAACCTGCCTCCTAGCTCACGCTGAAGCAAAGACTGCTGTAATGGGAGGTTGTTATTTTGGTTGAAAATTTCAGGGGGGGGGTTGAAACCTGCCTCCTAGCTCACGCTGAAGCAAAGAGCAGAGCAGGGGGCAGAGCAGCCTTCAATAGCCTGCAGCTCCGCCCCTGTCAACCACCTCCACCAAGTCTGGCCTCCTTAATGAGAGCATTCAACCCCCCCCCCCAACTTGGTTGCTTCACTACTGTTCTGTCGCGCGCTGGGCCTGTAAATAATTGTCTTTAGAACAGGATGTGCAACTTTTGCCCAGCGGGAAGCCAGGGGGCCTAAAGAGAAGTTCTCAGAGGTTTCCACCACAAACAGTCTTTAGATGGCTTGAGAAGTACAACGAAGTCTTTTATTAATGAACAATCAAACAGAAACTTCTCTTGTCTTCAGTAAAGTTAAGCAAATGATTCCAAGCTTTTAGGCAACTGGTGAATTCCTAATCTTGCCCACGAAGGACAGGCAACTGTCTTCAATAACTTCTTCTTTAAAGGAAAATCCCCTTTTTAACTTCTCCTAGGCTGACTGTAATCTAACCCTTACTGATGTGGGCTCCGCTACCGGGGCGAACTGCATCTACAAGGCAGTAGATGTTCTCCAGCTGGAGTTCTTTGGTCTTTAGGGCTGTTTTCCTGGAAATCTTTGGAGACTCTTAAGACTGTTCTCCCCTGGAAAGTCTTAAGGGTTGAAGCTTTTGTACAGGGGAAGCTTGCACACGTCCTGTACATTAACTTTCCTTGCTGAGACTAACTAAAAATGGCTCCCTTCCTTCCCAATTGCCCTGAGCAAGGGGCGGGACCAAAACTTAACAATGATGGACAGGTGACTTGCCCTATGACTGCAACCAAAGAAGCCACCTATCTGCAGAGTCCCTGAAACCTAGGACTGCAAGCAAACATTTAATACAAAGCAAATAAAGTTGGAGCTCCTGGTACAGCTGTACCAGAACAACTACATCGGCTATTGCTGCAAGTAATGACAGTGTGAATAAATTGCTAATATTTGCTTGAGATAGTGCTTGCAGTTCTGGAGGGACTCTTGATTTTTGCATCTCATAGACTTAGCATGGGGATTTGGTTAACCAGTTAAATTCATGAGTAAACCAGGTTTTTTTAAAAAAATCTGAAACATTTCGGGGGGGGGTTGAACCCCTAAACCCCCCCCCTCGCTACGGGCCTGGTTCCTACTGAAGTCCAAACAAACTGTTCCTACAGTCTTTTAAATAGCATGCAGTTCCTGAATTAAAGTCTGAATTTTCTAAAATGTTTCTAAAATGGAGTCTGAATCCTGAACAAGCCCAGTTCTGATCACATGGTCTGTAGCCCCCTGCCTAGATTTCAAGATATTTGGGCAAGGCCTTTTTTTCAAATCTTGCAACCTTCTATAGCAAATTGGACATTCTAGAATTATTGCAGTTTTGATACCACTTTGGGTGCATCTACTACACTGTAGCGTTAATGCAGTTTGATACTATTGAAAATAGCAACCTTCTCAAGCCTCCACTAGTTATTTGTTATGTGTAGAATTCAGAATGCTTACTGTATTGTATATGTGTATTTTGTTATGCAATTTGACTTTTAACTCTTTGGAAAAAGGTCCTTTCCCAAATATCTTGAAATCTAGGCAGACCCATATAGAAGAATATGTCTTCTGAGTTGCATTATATGCTATGGGGAGATGTAGTAGAACAAGCTATAGGACTGCCACTCAAGAGATGTCTATTTGTCTATTTATAATGTCTATTTCTTCCTGGGGTGGCCTGATATTGTATGCAATAGCTTTCTCCACCATTCCTCTTTTGGCTATTATATAAGGCAGAGTTGCATGGAAGGTAAACACTGTACTTAGGTAATGGATGTTCCCACTGTGAGCGTATCTCTTTCACTCTCCAGGAGGCAGGAAGAAAAGGGATCCTATGCTCAAAAACATTCCCTGCCTTATTGTCTGTTTGAGAGCCGGCTTCAAAAGTGTTGCTATGGTTTCTCTCTCATGGTCTTGTATAGCCTTTCTGCCTCCCTGTCATCCCAGGCTCTGCAAATGCATAAGAAGAGAATGAAATAGGTCTTGTCAAGTCCCAAGTGGCTGGCTATAATAGGCTATGTAACTTTGGGATGATAGGGGGGAAAGGATATTGTTAGATATTCTCATTGCAAACAAACAACAAAAAACTGGCAGCTCAATAGATATTCTCATTGCAAACAAACAACAAAAAAACTGGCAGCTTAATATCTTTGTAATCTATTTTTATACGAGGGTGGGTCAAAAAGCAATGCCTCCATCACTCTTTTATTTCTTTCACATCTACTGGATTATGTATGCATGATAGGATAGAGCAGGGTTTCTCAACCTTTCTAATGCCGCGACCCATTAATACCGTTCCTCATGTATAAATATGTGAGAGGAAGCCACAGGGAGGAGGGAGCAAGCTTGTTTTCTGCTTCTCTGGAGACTAGGACTCGGAATAATGGCTTCAAACTACAAGAAAGGAGATTCCATCTGAACACGAGGAAGAACTTCCTGACTGTGAGAGCCGTTCAGCAGTGGAACTCTCTGCCTCGGAATGTGGTGGAGGCTCCTTCTTTGGAAGCTTTTAAACAGAGGCTGGATGGCCATCTGTCAGGGGTGATTTGAATGCAATATTCGTGCTTCTTGGCAGAGGGTTGGACTGGATGGCCCATGAGGTCTCTTCCAACTCTTTGATTCTATGATTCTATTATTCTATGTTGTGGTGACCCCCAACCATAAGTTTACTACCGTTATGAATCGTCTTGTAAATAACTGATATGCAGGATGTATTTTCAAATTTGGCACAAATACCTGACACACTTAAATTTGAATACTGGGGAGGTTGGGAGGGGATTGATTTTGTCATTTGGGAGTTGTAGTTGCTGGGATTTATAGTTCACCTACAATCTAAGAGCATTCTGAACTCCACCAACGATGGAATTGAACCAAACTTGGCACACAGAACTCGTATGACCTACAAATACTGGAAGGGTTTGGTGGACATTGACCTTGAGTTTTGGAGTTGTAGTTCACCTACATCCAGAGAGCACTGTGGACTCAAACAATGAGGGATCTGGACCAAACTGGGCACAAATCCTCAATGTGAACACTGGTGGCGTTTGGGGAAAATAGACATTTGGGAGTTGTAGTTGCTGGGATTTATAGTTCATCTACAATCAAAGAGTATTCTGAACCCCACCAAAAATAGAATTGGGCCAAACTTGTCACACAGAACCCCCATGCCTTGAAAGGACACTTTGGCACGAGCCTCCCTCCAGCCTCATACGCTCTCCCTCGCCCACACATGCACACCATGCTACCATGCGCCAAGCATGCCTACTCTCCTCTCCTCACTTGGAGTCTCAGAAACTCCCCTTGGCTGAGAGGCTGGCCAATCACAGCGGAGGATTGCTTCACTATCTGTTTTCAAAAAGAAGGAGAAGGACAGGTGGAGAGATCTTCAGCCTTCTTTGCCAAAGGGGTTCCTAAGATCATCGGAAATCCAAGTTCTTCTCAGTACAGAATCATGACACTCACTGGATATCCACTAGGTAAAGAATTTCTCACTGTCCTCTCAGGTTCTTCTGAAGACAGCCTGGGCAGAAGAGGCTTGAGCTCACTAGAAGAAGTGTAGGATGGAAATTACCATTGATAAACATGAATTTAGGAGACTAGGACGAGGAACAATGGCTTCAAACTACAAGGAAAGAGATTCCATCTGAACATTAGGTAGAACTTCCTGACTATTAGACATGTGAAATCCATGGTTCTAAATGGTTCTAAAGTACTTACAAAACTAAAGTTCTGGTGGTGAAAACTAGGAGGCGCTGGTGCTTTGCTTCTACAGTGTTGCTAAAGTTCTGGTGGTGAAAATTTCAGAACTCTAACAACACTTTCAAAATTTCATTATTATTTCATTATTGGTGATTTTTTATGACAGAACCTATTAGGAACTGCCATTTATAATGAAATTTTGAAAGTTGTGTTAGAGTTTTAGAACCATTTTTAGAACCATTTAGAACCATGGATTGCACATGCCTACTGACTATGAGAGCTGTTCAGCAGTGGAACTCTCTGCCCTGGAGTGTGATGGAGGCTCCTTCTTTGGAGTCTTTTAAACAGAGGCTGGATGGCCATCTGTCGGGGGTGCTTTGAATGTGATTTTCCTTCTTCTTGGCAGGGGGTTGGATTGGATGGCCCATGAGGCCTTTTCCAACTCTATGATTCTATATGATTCTAAGAATTTCACATAACTGAATTTGTATTGTATCCACAACTGTCAGTCATATAGTATGACTCCCATCTCTACAGGACTGGTACCAGAGGTTTCATTTATCCATGTCCCACAAAATACAAAATACCTTCTCTCTAGGCATTCTCCAGTGTGACTCGTATTCTTGAGCTGGAAGTCCTTCATTTCAATAGGATTTGCTATTACGTGGTTTTGTGTAGCCACTCAAAGTCTGGGACTATCCCCCCGCGGATATGGAGATCACAGGATACTGTGGAAGGCAGTTTGAACCTTCCACAAGTGTCATTCCTCCAACTTTGAAATTCTCCTGTTCCAAGGGATGCCTTTTTAGAGATGAAACAAGTAAAAAAAAAAACAACGAAGCCCTGGCAATTTTCATAACGACGACCTTTGAAATGTTTTAACTCCCGGCCTATTATTTGTGGCAGAAGACCGAGCAGCAGGTGATTAGCCACACTCTGAGTCACCACGGTCTCCCAGTGCAATAATTCAATTAGATGCTTTTAACATCTTCCCATTTTGTTTTGCTGCAACTACCCTCCTGCTGGCTGTGGTCTTGGTTGGCCTCCTGAAGCTTAGCAAGGTCAGACCGGGTCGGACTGGAATGGGAGACTTTCATCTCAGGAAGAACCAGGAGATAGCAGGGCGTTCCAAAAGTGATAAACTGTTCAGCTGTGCTCAGCACCATCCTAATGTCTGAAAAGGGATTACCTCCATCACAAAGTGGGCCTTCAGGTTCAAGGGCAATGCAATCCGATACCTGCCAATCCAACTCCAAGCTTTCTCGATAACCAAAGCTGGGAATCATGCAGCCCTTCAAATGTGATTGGACTGCAAGTCCCAGCAACACTAGCCAGACTACGCAATGGTGACGAACTCTAGAACTATAGTCTAACAACATCTGGAGGACCACATGTTTTCCATCCTTGTGTTTAGCAATCCCCTAGAATCTATACAAAGGCAGAAAATGAACTGTAAAATCTTTTGTCCAGGTCCAAATGGACAGGAGAGCTTGACTATTGCCATATGTTCACCCAGCAGTTTCCAATCAGGAGTGTGATTCATTTCCTGTCCAGGGACTGCTGCAAGACCTCTTGTCAAACAGCTGCTTCCCAACCAAAAAAGAAAGCATGTAATAACAATTCAAAGCAGGAAAGGAAGACACACACCCCTAGTCACTTCCTCTTCTGGATCATTTCCCCAAATGTCACCAGGAAGCAACTTGAGATGCGTCCAACATTCCCACCTCCAAATGATGAACATTCCCACCTCCAAATGATGAAGAAGTTCTGTATTTCAAATGTATTATCCCGTGTCATTGAGAAGATCCTGAACTACAGATTCAGAAACTGGAAAAACAATAGTTTCCCTTTACCCTTTTAATTAACAGGTGGGATTGTCTATAACCTTTAAATGAGGCTTTAACCTGAGGGTTTCCTTTCTGGAAACCACTACAGTGCAGCCAACTCAGCTACTGCTTTCTATCATAGAATCACAGAGTTGGAAGAGACCACATGGGCCATCCAGTCCAACCCCCTACCAAGAAGCAGGAAAATCGCCTTCAAAGCACCCCTGACAGGTGATCATCCAGCCTTTGTTTAAAAGTCTCCAAAGAAGGAGCCTCCACCAACAATAACAAACCTGGACCAAACTTGGCACACAGACCCAACATGCCCAACTGTGAATATAGGTGGAGTTTGGGAATTATTGCCCTTGGAATCTGGGAGTTTACCTGCATCCAGAGAAACTGCGACCCCCGATGACAACGGACTGGGACCCAACTTGCCACAGAAAGTCCTATGACCAACTGAACATACTGTAGGGCTTTGTGAGAATTGACCATGATTATGGGAGTTGAAGTTCACCCTTATCCATAGAGCCCTGAACCCAGCCAACAATGGATCTTGACTAAACTTACCTAATACATCTAATGTTGCCTACGACGGATCTAGACCAAACTTACCTAATACATCTAATGTTGCCTATACATATACACACATATATACACACACGCCTGTGTGTATATATACACAGAACCCCCGGTGGCACAGCAGATTAAACTGCTGAGCTGCTGAACTTGCTGACCCCAAGGGTAGGCGGTTTGATTCCGGGGAGAGCTCCCACTGTAAGCCCCAGCTTCTGCCAACCTAGCAGTTCGAAAACATGCAAATGTGAATCGATCAATAAGTACAGCTTCAGTGGAAAGGTAATGGCACTCCATGCAATCAAGTTGACCACATGACCTTGGAGGCATCTATGGACAACACCGGCTCTTCGGCTGAGACGCAGCGATGAGCACCACCCACTAGAGTCGGACACGACTCGACTTAATGTCAAGGGGAAACCTTTACCTATACACACACACACACAAACATGGCAAGTTTTGTTCCACTTTTTCTATTTACCATTGTTTTCAAAAATAGTGGAATCAGCCATTTGTGTCTTTTCCCACCGAAATAATGGTAGTTTTAACCTCAAACCTGTATAACACCTTGTAGAAACTAATTCACGCCAGAAACTCTATGTTTTACTTTGTGAACAGACTGACTCACCAGCCAACCCCATCCTTTAAAAAAAACAAACATAGAGCTACAAACTGAAAACCATAAGCACAGGTTGATAATGATGGAAGGGGAAAAAATCATCTTGGAAGAAGCTTTCAAGTCTCAAGGGGGTTCAATTGTTTTCCATTACTTCTGCAAGGTTTTCCTGACCCAATGACTCATTTAGCAAGTGCATATTGTTAGTTTTGAATAAAATGTCTGCTGATACACAGTCTTTTCTGCAGTGTAGGAACCTATCCCTTTTCTTCCCATGTTGTTTTTGCTTTTGGTATCAAGATTTCTGTTGGAGAGATACTCGTATGGTATTTCTATGCAGACTGGATCATTTTCTTACAGATCAATGAGTTTTAAAAGTGCCTCAAAGGGTATTTTCTAGCCTATCTGGATTAATTGAAGCTACAGGGATTTTCCTTTGCACACTTTTACATTGATACTCTTACCCAAAGCAATAATCTGTCCATATGTAAACATCTGGCAGAGCTCCTAAAGGAGAAAAAGCCTTCCCGCTGACCATCTCCATTGGCTAAAAGTAGTAAGCAACATTTTCTGCTGAGGAAGGCAATTTTTAAAAGGCTGTTATTACAGTCATTATTAATTCATACAACTAATTCGTACACTTGCATTATGTTTAGCAATTTTCCCCTCACGTTTACTGAAACAGCTTTTTTGAGATACACCAGCATTTATGAAAGTTTAGGGGATGAAAACGAAGGCAAAAGAATGACTTGACCAAAGTCTCATCATTAGTTTCTGACAGAGACAGGAAGCATATGGAGCATCCACATCCAATGTTTTTATCCACTTAAGCTGACCCCAAATTCCACTGGGTCATTTAAATTTAGACACACTTAATTTGCTAATCTTACCAAAAAGCCCAAGCCTGTTTTACACAAGAAAACAAGACGAAGTGAAGATGTTATGACACGATGCTTGGATAGTGGCCGAAGAGCTGGATTGTGACTTGGGAGATCTGGCTTAAAGTCACCATTGAGCCATGCAAGTTAAACTTGGGTCAAACTGCATCAATTCTAGATGCATTCCTGATCTTCAGAGTCATAATCCAGCGCTCATAACACACTACATTACTTATTATTCTCATAAGTCAGCTTTTCTCAACCTGGGGTCTGGACCTCTGGGGAGTCGCGAGGGGGTTTCAGAGGGATCACCAAAGACCATCAGAAAACATAGATCTCATGTCCTTGATCTGTTATTCCAACCAGTATGTCATACTCTTGACATTAGAGAAGAATCTCAGTGGGATTACCTTCAGTAGTGTTTTCTTCAATGCAAATCCTACACCGGTAGAGGACCATAAGGGTCATTTCCAATTATGGTTTTATGAAATTGCCTTCTCTGTTGGCTTCTCAGTTGAAAACACTCAACCAGCCATTGTCAAGATCATAGTTTCCTGATAGCTCCCATTAAAAGAGTAATTACAAAAATATTTAAATAGCCATAACATGTAACAGTGACCCAGCCTTACATTTGTACTATTATATGTTTTATTCCTAGTGTGAGTGCCAATAACCTTTGACAATTTGCTTGGGTAGCAGTTCCAAGGTAATCAAGATTTTTGGTTTATAGTTTGTAGTGTCAACTTTTCAAGGCTCAGCCTGTGTTGGAAAAGGGAAAGTTGTCATCTAGAAATACCATTTTCCAACCTCTGAGTTAGAACATCCAGGGAAAAGGAGTTCTTTCCTTTGATTGCCGAAACACAGCACAGCACATTTGTTGGACCAACTGTGGGGTTAGCTCATTCTTTTCTGTCTGTGTTTAGCAGGAAATCTGTAGACGTATAAGGTGTTGCAAGAAAATTATATAGCCCCTCCTAGTACTTGGAACTGCTGCCAAAGGAAATACTTCCTTTTGTAAATAATGATGCTTTTTTAAAAAAGTGAATTGGTAAATGGGCAAGTCTGGCGGTTTCCTTTTGATGTAACTTTGCTTTCATTTAGTTGTCCTGAAACTAGCCATCTTAAAACATTACAAGTCTGGCTGTTCCTTTTAATAACTTGCCATTGCTGGGATTTAAAGTCAGCCATGGAGACAGCATGCTATGTAAACACTTGCTTTGATGTTGCTTTTGGTGAGGAGTGATTACTCTTAATTACTCACAGAATAAATCCAAATGTTAATTTAGCACACATGTCATGTTGGAGCCCAAGACCACAATGGTACTACTTCTTTCCAACGCCAAGGTGCTCAGTATTAAGTGCTTTTTGCAGATGCGGGGTGATAATGGAAGAAGGACACAAGATGAAACTCCATCAGTAGCATTCATCCTGATTCTGTCGAAGGATTTGCTAAAGTTTATGGATGGTAAAATTGCTTCTCTCAAGAGAAAATGTACCCACATTAGATGACCTTCATTTGTGAAGCTTATTCCTAGTTTGGAGTAAAGCCCAGCAGATGCCACCATAGAGAAGTTACAGTTAGCTCCTTTGGATCCCCATCAAGGAAGAAAAGCAGGATATAAATACATTACCTATCTATCTATCTATCTACTATACACGTAATAAATGTGAAAATGTGTATGTGTGTATGTGGAGGATGTATCCACTTACACAGACGACCTCCAGCCTCCACAACCTGGCTATAGTTCTAAGTGCTGAGAAGCCTCCAAAGGCACTCCCTCGTCTGATATTGAAGGTTAGAGCAAGCGCCACAAACATGTAACCCAAGTAACCCACTCCCAATGTCCTCCTCAAACAATACGGCCCACCACCCAACCAATGCTTTCATTCGGGGAGAATTCCATCCGAGATTTGACGTGTTTCCTTCACCATAGGCAGGCATCCCAGGGTTCCTTGTGAGGAATTTGCATGACCCCGCCCACTGCCTCTCCCTTAACCCTTTCTTATAGCACAGAGCAAACACAGAGGACTTGATCAGCAACTGAACAGAATGGAGTGGTTTGGGGGACTGACTCAACAGGTATTCAGAGAACACTGAACCCAGCCGATGACGAATCTGGACCAAACTTGGCACACAGAACCAACATGGCCAYCTGTGAATACTGGCTGGGTTTGGGGGTGATTGCCCTGGAAATCTGAGAGTTGTCCACCCTTATCCAGAGAGCACTGAACCCATCTGATATTAGATCTGGACTAAACTTTGCACACAGACTCAACATGGCTAACTTTGAATAATGGCAGGGTTTGGGAAGGATTGCCCCACGATTCTGGGAATCGTAGTGCACCCACATCCTTATGCATTTTCTAATAGGAGCATTAATAAAAAAAACAAATGGAAAGACTGGTTTTCCCCCCTAATAAATAGCATTATACATTGCTAAACTGATATTACCAAACTTTGAAAAACAAACAATGCCTTTTTCAAATAGCCTGGGTACTGGGTTGTTGTAGGTTTTTTCGGGCTATATGGCCATGTTCTAGAGGCATTTTCTCTTGACGTTTCACCTGCATCTGTGGCAAGCATCCTCAGAGGTAGTGAGGTCTGTTGGAGTTAGGAACAGTGATTCCGCCCATGAAAGCCTTTGACAATCTGGTTACTGCTGGGTCCCCAAGCTAGTATAATAATATAATATAGTTACGCCTACAGTTTGTTGTGGCTACAGAGGTATTAGACTCACCTGGCCATAGCTCAATTGTGGAACATGAAATTTGCATGCAGAAGGTCCTTGGTATCTCCAGGTAAGGCAGAGAAAGGCTCTTGTTGAAGGCCATGGGTAGCACCTTCTTCCAGGATAGAAAATATAATTTGATTTGATGTTTAACCCTATTTATTTATTTATTTCAGACATTTGTATCTTGTCCTATCTCGACCTCCGCAGAGATGAACTCGGGGCGGCTAACAACCGGCACACCACGGTGCCCACAACCAAAAGCATAAATATACAATTTAAATAAAAACTATATAAAAACAGTATAAAAACATTCAAACTGTCGCCGATTTAAGTCATCGTCCTAAAAGCAGTCCATCAAGTCCATTAAAGCCATCGCTTTGCCAGCAGGGCAGCCTTGTCTGCAAAGGCCAGATCCCATAGTCAGGATTTTATTTATTTATTCATTTATTTATAACTTTATTTGTACCCCACTAGCATCTCCCGAAGGACTTGATGCGGCTTACAAAGGCCAAGGTGTCAACAAAACAATAGCATAACAATACAATTCAAAGCGTGTTTCCAAAAGGTGAGGAGGGATGGAGTAGATCTAATTTCGCTTAGGAGGGAGTTCCACAGCCGAGGGGCCACCACAGAAAAGGCCCTGTCCCTTGTCCCCACACTTATATCTACATTTATTTCCTAAGAAGCAGCTCAAGGCGGAATGTAGCGTGGCTATCCCCACTTATCCCCACAACATATGTGAGCGATTGGTTATGATTGATCCAAGGATTTGAGCTTGGATCTCCCTGGCTTCATGTACAATTCATGTTTATGCATGCAAATATTTTTCTTTGATATTTGAGTGACCCAGCCAAATGTCTCTCTTTCCAACATTGTGACAGTTGGAAAAAAGTTTTAAGGAAAGAAGCAGGGCCAGCATGTGTTCATATGACTTTGAGCAAGCGACCGCAGGATGTTGATTCAAGACTGGGAAATTCCAAAACTCCTGGTTTCTCAGGCTGCTAAAAACTTGTTGTTCCTTGTCTAGGTATTTGAAGTATTCCAATGTTGTTATGTCACATTGCCCCTGCCATATAGCATGTGGTTCTTGCTGTTTCTTTGTTGTGTGCCTTCAAGTCCTTTTTGACTTACAGTGACCCTAAGCTGAACCTATCACAGGATTATCTTGGCAAGATTTGCTCAGAGGGAGTTTGTTTTCTTTTTATATTCTGCGGTTATGGCTAGATATGGGCAAACTTTGGCCCTCCAGGTGTTTTGGACTTCAACTCCCACAATTCCTAACAGCCGGTAGGCTGTTAGGAATTGTGGGAGTTGAAGTCCAAAACACCTGGAGGGCCAAAGTTTGCCCATGCTTGGGCTATGCCCTATCCAAGATCACCCATGAGTTTCCATGACCAAATTGAACTTGTCTCCAGAGCCATAGTCCAACCGCTGCACCACAACGACTCTTTATAGTACATAATACTATATTTTTGGAGGAACCTTTTGATAAGATTGAAATGTTTCACCCAACAGGCCTTTTCATACTGTAAAAACAGATGCCCCAGTCAGTTTATCTTTTGGAGCTCTGCTTTAAGGAATTGTCTTTRCTTCCCTTAATTGGGCCGTTTGTTTTACTTCTAGTGTTTGCAACAGTTTTAGTGCTATATTAAACAGCAGATGGACAGATGGAATGCACCAATTATTTTGATAAGAACGTCTCTTCATTCTGCTCAGGAGGGGGGGGGGGTGACACGTTCATTAGGCTTCTCTGACACAGTTCTGAGTAATGGGAAGACTTCAGTCTTGCCAAAAAGTAATAGTAATGTCGAGTTGTTGTAGGTTTTTTCGGGCTATATGGCAATGTTCTAGAGGCATTCTCTCCTGACGTTTCGCCTGCATCTATGGCAAGCATCCTCAGAGGGAGTGAGGTCTGTTGGAACTAGGAAAAAGGGTTTATATATCTGTGGAAAGACCAGGGTGGGGCAAAGGACTCTTGTCTGCTGGAGCTAGCTTGGCAGTGCCTGGAACAATCTTTTGTTGAGAGGTGATTAGATGTCCCTGATTGTTTTCCCTGGAGACAGCATATTATTTGAGAACATAGAAATGCTGGACCACTCTAACAACCACCATGTCAGACTACGCAGAGAAGCCATTGAAATCCACAAGCATGTGGACAATTTAAACAGAAAGGAGGAAACCATGAAAATGAACAAAATCTGGCTACCAGTATTAAAAAAACCCTAAAATTAAAACAGCAAAATAGCAGAGGGAAAACAATCAGGGACATCTAATCACCTCTCAACAAAAGATTGCTCCAGGTACTGCCAGGCTATCAAATGCTAATCAAGGTGGTCATTTGAAACATTCACACCTAGCTCCAGCAGACAAGAGTCCTTTGTCCCACCCTGGTTTTTCCACAGATATATAAACCCTTTTTCCTAGTCCCATCAGACCTCACTACCTCTGAGGATGCTTGCCATAGATGCAGGCGAAACATCAGGAGAGAATGCCTCTAGAACATGGCCATATAGTCCGAAAAAACCTACAACAAACCAGTGATTCCAGCCATGAAAAACTTGAACAATAAATAGTAATGTCATTGTTGATGGCTTTCATGGCTGGAATCACTAGGTTGCTGTGAGTTTTTGGGTTGTGTGGCCATGTTCCATGGTCATAATAATAATAGTAATGTTGCTGGTGGGAACGAGAGAAAGGGCCTTCTCCGTGGCTGCCCCCATCTCTGGAACTCGCTTCCTAAGGAGTTAAAGATGGCCCCTTCTCTCCCCACTTTCAAGAATTTATTTATTTACAGCATTTTACCCCGCATTTCTCAACCCCGAGGGGGGATTCAGAGTGGCTAACACAGGAAGCAATTCGATGCCACAATATAAATAAACATCAATATAAAAACAAAAATACATAAAAGGTTAAAAACGTTAACAATTAATTGTATAATCCCATATCCTGACTGTGAGAGCCGTTCAGCATTGGAACTCTCTGCCCTGGAATGTGGTGAAGGCTCTTTCTTTGGAAGCTTTTAAACAGAGGCTGAATGGCCATCTGTCAGGGGTGATTTGAATGCAATATTCCTGCTTCTTGGCAGGGGGTTGGACTGGATGGCCCATGAGGTCTCTTCCAACTCTTTAATTCTATGATTCTATCATCCATTTCCAATTATCATAACAGTCGTCAGGTTCAAAGAGCTGCTGTGCCCACTAGCCAAAAGGCCTGGTTCCAAAACCATGATTTTAGTTTTTTTCTGAAGGAAAGGAGGGAGGACGCCGATCTAATCTTGCTGGGGAGTGAATTCCACAAGTGGGGGGTCACCACCGAGAAGGCCCTGGCCCTTGTCCCCAACAGCCGCGTTTGCGAATTGGTAGAACCGAGAGAAGGGCCTCCCCAGCAGATCTTAAGCTACGGGGGTGGAGTGTACAGTGAGTGGACTGGCAGCCAATGGAGCTGACATAACGGGGGGGTGGTGTGCTCCCTGTATGGCGATCCAGTGAGTAATCTGGCTGCCGCCCCTTGGACTAGTTGGAGTTTCCGAACAGTCTTCAAAGGCAACCCCACATAGAGTGCGTTGCAGTAACATGCATTACATGGGAACAAGCCCGATCAACATGGTTAAAATAGAACACAACAACATTCATTTAAGAAACTTAATAAACAATATAAAACAACTACACATAATACAATATAAAACAACAATTGAGTAAACCACCAACGGCCTGAGTAGGGCGGGTGGGTGGCTGGTGCAGATCATTTGCAAGGACAGGGCTGATGGATAAAGTGCTGGAGCCAGATGACAAAGTTAGTGTAAAAAGAGCACTATATCTCTAGTTAGGGAACAGCAGTTATGTGCGGGGATTAGGTTTTGGGTCATCGCTGGGGGCCAAAATTATCTGGGGAATTGTCTAATCAAAAACACAGTGGAACATCTACATTTTAGATCTTTGTGGAAGGTAGCCACAGTGAGTGCCAGCCTAATCTCCCTAGGGAGAGAGTTCCAGAGCCGGGAGACCACCACCGAGAAGGCCCTCTCTCTTGTCCCCACCAACCGCACTTGTGATGGGGGTGGGAGCGAGAGGAGAGCCTCCTCAGAAGATCTTAGAGATCATGCAGGTTCGTAGGGGAAGATGTGGTCACGAAGATAGGCAGGTCCCGAACCGTTTAGGGCTTGATAGGTGATTCCGATATTGACTCTTCAGCTAACTTTGCAGAGTGATGGAAATGTAATCCAACTCCATATGGAGAATCATTAGTTCTTCACTTTTCTTCATTTCAGCAGACACTATATAAATAACATACATAGCAATAAAAGTTATTTATCAAATTAAAATAGCTTAAAGTGGCACTCCTCTCCCCAAGTACCTGTTTGGACTTAGTCCAGCAGGCACCTTCAATGGAAAGTTGTATTATGAAAGTGTTTTTGAAGGATGCTTGAATATTGGCAAGGCTTTCCAAGCGGCCAGAATTCCAAAGGCCTGATTCGGTCACGATTCTGGGAGTGTTTCGCTGTCTAAATGTGGCACATATATAACATTGTTCAATCTATGATGGGATTTGAGATGGTAAGGAACCTTTTTAGGCTGGCTGAAAGAGAGCAAAGCCCTTTGATTGCTCTTTAACCAGCCTCAGTTCTTGCTCACAAGGACCTTGAACTGCAGAGAGAGAGGTAATTAACTTATGCTTTTGAGAGTCAGCAAACGTCCTTCATCCCTTGAGTGGCAATTGAAACCTTCGGGAATTAAACTAAGTACAGGGAGCCATCCGTATCCAAGGATCCCGTATCCCGCCATCCATGGCTTGAAAATATGCAAAACTATTTCCAGAAAGTGAGTCTTAATTTTGCCATTTTATATCAGGAACACTATTTTACCTTGCCTTTGTATATAATGGGACTTGAGCATCCACAGATTTGGGTGTCCAAATCCCAGTGGATAGCAAGGGTCCACTGTAACCGTATTGTTTACCTAGCATCATGCCCCTTGTAAAGGTTTAGGAACTCTAACTAAGAAACTATGCATGAAGTCATCTAGACCTTGGTTAGAAAGAACTTGATTAGTTTAAGACACAGAGGCTGGAAATGTTGCTTCTCAGAATGCCTCCAACAAGCATTTCCATATTAGCAGCGGGATTGTTTGAGTTATAATTAGGGGGAAACACACACAACTTTTCCAAGCTCTGAGAAGAGAGTCTAGTTGGAATTAGAGGAGGGGGTCATTTGTGTTTCGAACAGAAGGAAACGCAGGGGGTCAGGTCTCTAATACAGCGAGCGCATGGCTAATGTGGGAACCTGGCGCTATAGCGCTAAACCAAGGCGTCCCCAGTGGGAATAGTTAATTAATTCTAAACAGCAGGTGAATCTTTCAAAGCTGTTTCCTCCAAAGTGGCAATCTATATTCCAAGTGTGTGCAGCCGACCCTTTGGTGTCAAGGTCAAAAGCCCCCCAGCCTTCACCTGATGATTTCCTGTTTGTCTTATTAATAGATAGTTTAGGGACAATCGCCGATAAACCAGCTGTGCGCTCCCTTCCTTCGCAAGGATCGGAGGGAAAGAAAGGTGGATAAGGTCTAGTGAGCAAAAATAGCAGGTGACTGGGGATGTTTTCACTTTTCCCAGCAATGACTTCAGCTCTTGGTTGCTTCCTGAATCATCTGGACAGCACTGAGTATAAATCATATGCAACCTCAGAGAAGAAGATACCCAGTGTTGCATCCCAGATATGGAACCACCTATGACCACAACAAGAACAGAGTATAAGCAAACCGTTTATTGTAAAAGCACATAAAATATATGAAAAACAGGAATAAAGAAAGGAGAAGGGTGATCCAAAAAGGTTTAACAATAGGCCTGATAAGAGTCCAAAGGTAACACAATCCAGGAATAGCCAAAACTCACAAGTACAGCATGGAGCCCCCGGTGGCGCAGTAGGTTAAACCCCTATGCCGGCAGGACTGAAGACCAACATGGCGCAGGTTCGAATCCGGGGAGAGGCGGATGAGCTCCCTCTATCAACTCCAGCTCCTCATGCGGGGATATGAGAGAAGCCTCCCACAAGGATGATAAAAACATCAAAATCATCCGGGCGTCCCCTGGGCAACGCCCTTGCAGACGGCCAATTCTTTCACACCAGAAGCGACTTGCAGTTTCTCAAGTTGCTCCTGACACAACAAAAACAAAAACAAGTACAGCATAAATCCATAAACAACTTGAGCACGAATCAGGACTTGACTTGGCACAAGAACTCAGGTCTGACTTCTCATTTGAAAGCGAACATTGACTGAACTAACTATAATGTAAACAACTGCCTGTTAATAAGCAGTCATGAACTCATGTCGTTTCCCACAACTTTTCTCTATCTCTTTCCCACGTTGTATCTCAGATCTATGGAGCTGATTCACTGCATTAATCTTTAAACAAAGATCTTTGCTTATTCCGTAACACCAGGTGCTTTCCCTTGAGAGTTTTGTGTTTCATCCTCACTCGACCCCTTATCTAGTGATGTTGTTTCTGGCTCCTGTGACTGACTTTGGAGCTCGGCATCATTAGAGCCAGTTTAATTTCTCTGGCCTGAATCTTCAACACTTTGATCCTGACCTGCATCAACACTTTGAACAAGTGTATTGTCGAAGGCTTTCATGGCTGGAATCACTAGGTTCTTGTGGGTTTTTTCGGGCTATAGGGCCATGTTCTAGAGGCATTTTTCCTGACGTTTCGCCTGCATCTATGGCAAGCATCCTCAGAGGTAGTGAGGTCTGTTGGAAATAAGACAATGGGTTTATATATCTGTGGAATGGCTGGGGTGGGGCAAAGAGCTCTTCTCTGCTGGAGCTAGGTGTGAATGTTTCAACTGACCACCTTCATTAGCATTTGAAGGCTTGCCTGAGCCTGGGAAAATCTCTTGCTGAGAGGTGTTAAGATGTGCCTGGTTGTTTCCTCTCTGCTGTTTTGCTGTTGTAATTTTAGAGTTTTTTAATACTGGTAGCCAGATTTTGTTCATTTTCATGGTCTCTTCCTTTCTGTTGAAATTGTCCACATGCTTGTGGATTTCAATGGCTTCTCTGTGTAGTCTGACATGGTAGTTGTTGGTGTGGTCCAGCATTTCTGTGTTCTCAAGGCCTGAATCTGCATCACTTTGGAGAGGAATCCCATTCTTTCCCATCTCAGGTTTTATTGCATTGTCACCAAAAGTCTCCTTCACTGTGCCATTTAAAGTGGTTTCAGACTGCATTCATTCTACAGTGTAGATGCACCCCCTAATTAGACAAGAACCACTGTCTGAATCAGTATAGTTAGGCATAGTTACTGATGAACTTTCCATTGAGTCGTGTTACAGGATAATTTCCCTAACAGTTTCCTAAATGGTAAGTGTTCACGCCCCAGTTAATATCATAAAGCCCATTGTGTTTTTATTTCTATATGCTTTTTAATCTTCCTGGGAGTCTCCTTGAGTCTCGCTGCAGAAAGAAAGGCAGGATATGAGTGAAGCACATAAAAATACAATGCATTTACCTCCTGCATTTTCCTTTCCGTTTCTCAGCATACTCCAGCCTTAAATCTGGTAATAAAGGACGTTATCTTGAATGTATAAAATGGCAAGATCTCTCTCTCTCGGGGGTTTTAGTGGTCTTGATTGATCCAAGAAGTAAATATACTTTTGCCACTTCTTCTTCTTTTCTTAAGTAGGATTTGCAGTGTGTTTGTGTTTAAGAAGTTCATTGTTTGTCCTGCTCATTATTTATTTATTTTTTGGTGGCAGGTGGCCCATTGCTGTTTTCCCATTGCTGACAAGACTTTTGCACCAAATTCTTGGGCTTAAGAGGCTTAAAGAGGCAGCTGTTTCTTTTAAGGGGGGAGGAGAATGCAAATGGGATGATGCGCATTGCCATGACGAAACAAGCACAGCTGATGGACAGTCGCCTCAAAATATATTTATCCTGTAATTCAATAAACATACTTTTGGACTACAATTCCCAGAATCTCCCAACAAAAATGATCATCCTGATTGGGGGATTCTGGGAGTTGCAGGTACTACTCAGGGTCCATCTGCACTGCAAAGTTAATGTAGCTCAAGACCACTTTAACTGCTGTGGCTCAATGTTATCAAATTAGGGGAGCTGTACTCTTTGGCAGAGAAGGCAATATATAAATCTTATCAAACTACAACTCCTATTATTCCACAGCCTTGATCCCTAGCAACTGAAGTGGTGTTCAACTGCATTAATTCTACCGTGTAGATTCACCTCCAGTTAATGAAGTACAGTAGAGTCTCGCTTATCTAACATAAACGGGCCAGCAGAAAGTTGGATAAGCAAAAATGTTGGATAATAAGGAGAGATTAAGGAAAAGCCTATTAAATGTCAAATTATGTTATGATTTTACAAATTAAGCACCAAAATATCATGTTTTACAACAAATTGATAGAAAAAAACAGTTCAATACACGGTACTGTTATGTAGTAATTACTGTATTTACGAATTTATCACCAAAATATCGCAATGTATTGAAACAGCTGTGGATCCGGGTGGGAGGCAAACTGCATTGGAAAATACAGAACATTGGATAAGCAAAGGTTGGATAAGCGAGACTCTACAGTAGCCGCATCGAGTCCTTCGGGAGATGCTAGCGGGGTACAAATAAAGTTTAATAATAATAATAATAATAATAATAATAATAATAATAATAATAATAGATACTTTCCTGTATATTACTTCTTCAAGAGAATATTTGGTACCAGCATTAGAAGTAATGTGGAAAGAATAGCAATAAGTTCCTATTTCAAGAAAAATAAAAGAAGCTACCTTTTTATGGAAACTAACAATATGCACATGTGAGATAAAACAACTAGGTGAGGCCATCTTTGCATTTTGAACATAGACATTTTGAACCCTTTAGAGACCACTTGAAAGCTTCTTCCAAAACACATATAGGGAATTTTTCCTTCCTTTCATCCATCTCCACTTTTCTTACAATTTCCATTTTGATGGCGAGGTCTTTCCACTTTTTAATATGCTGGGGGTAGATCATGAGGCAGAGTCTATACCATAGTCAAAAGCCAGTCCAAAGATTCAAGGTTCCAGGATTCCAAAGGTTCAAGAGACAGGTCAGGACACCAAAAATCCACAAACCTGGGGGGAAACCAGCAGCATCTACCACCAAGATAAGACAATACTTTTCTCCCAAAGATCAGTCCCAAGCCTAGCTCCTTATATCCAGAAACACCCATGAACTCTTACTTACAGATTCCACAAGACTCACATTAACCCTTCCATCACCAACTTCTAGACCTACCACCACCAACCACCAACAACTGCAGAACATGATATGACACAGGAGCAACTTGAAAAACTGCAAGTCGCTTCTTGTGTGAGAGAATTAGCAATCTGCAAGGATGTTGCCCAGGGGACGCCCGGATGTTTTTACCATCCTGTGGGAGGCTTCTCTCATGACCCCGCATGGGAAGCTGGAGCTGACAGACAGGAGCTCACCCCACTCCCTGGATTTGAACTGCTGACCTTTCAATCAGCAATCCTGCTTACACAAGGGTTTAACCCATTGTGCCACTAGGGCTTCTAGCTGGGCAGGTAAAGAACCTTCTTTATTGAAGGCTTTATTAACTGAGGTATGCCTGTGTAGTCCAATAAGTCATTCATACAAGTGCTCTTCTTCCCGAAAATAACCAAAAATATTCCATCATTGAGTTTTAGTCCAAATATGTTCTTACAAGCTATCATCATTCCAAAGTTAATCCAAAAGAGTTCATCTATGAGTTTTAGTCCAAAAATATAACTTTTCTAAAGCTGTGTTTCGTCAATACCTCTTAAATTGGAGGGGGGGGGGGTCAGTGCTTTTTGGTACATCTGTGTGAGTCATCCGATTAGTTTCACTGTGACAAGAAAGACTTGAACCTGTCTTCCCTGATCTAAGCTTAAGGCTGTATTTGTGTGGCGTCATAAGTCATATTACGAATAAGCTGACAGACTTATGCAATGCTGCTTAATGTTCCTCAGCATCTTGAACTTTTTCCTTTCCATGGAGAAACTAGAGTAATAATCCAAGTATTTTCCATAGTGTATGAATCTGGCTTAACTCAAAAGAGGCGAACTTGAGTTATTGGTTCCAATGTCACATTATCATCATTATTATTATTATATTTATTTATACCCCACTGTATCTCTCTAGGAGATAAAGTGGGTTAAACTGGTGAGCTGCTAAAGTTGTTGACCGAAAGGTTGCAGGTTCAAATTTGGGGAGCAGAGTGAGCTCCCACTGTTAGCCCCAGCTTCTTCCAACCTAGCAGTCATTACTTACTTACTTAGGCGATCCCTCGTTGGCTGAGTAGGATAGTCTTCCAGAATCAGTAGGATAGTCTTCCATTGGTTGCCAGGTGGAAGGCGGTTCTGGTCGGGGTTGGCTTGATGCATTCCTCTTGGCACGTTTCTCTCTTTCACCCTCCATTCGTGCCTCTTCAAATTCTGCAGCACTGCTGGTCACAGCTGACCTCCAGCTGGAGTGCTCAAGGGCCAGGGCTTCCCCGTTCTCAGTGTCTATGCCAGAGTTTTTAAGGTTGGCTTTGAGCCCATCTTTAAATCTCTTTTCCTGTCCCACAACATTCTGTTTTCCGTTCTTGAGTTCGGAGTAGAGCAACGGCTTTGGAAGACGGTGGTCGGGCATCCGGACAACGTGGCCGGTCCAGTGGAGTTGATGGCAGAGGACCATTGCTTCAATGCTGGTGGTCTTTGCTTCTTCCAGCACGCTGACGTTTGTCCGCCTGTCTTCCCAAGAGATTTGCAGGATTTTCCGGAGGCAGCGCTGATGGAATCGTTCCACTAGCAGTCATGCTGGCCACATGACCTTGGATGCAAGAGCTGGCCACATGACATTGGAAGCGTCTATACCAGTATTTAATATTGCACTCTGGTATTTTGAGTAAAAATAGTTATATTGCAAAATGTGTGAAATATGCAAAAAAAAGGTCTGTGCCCAATAATTGGGTTAATCCTCAATTCATGAATAGGCCAAATACGCTTGTGTTTTGGAAATTATAAATGTATAATAACAGGTTGAAGTCCAGTGCATATTTACATAGAGGGTAAATCCCATTGCGCACAGTGTGACTTGCTTCTTCATCAACACGAATAACATTTGTCTGGTTATGATAATATAATTTCTTGATCAGGCAATTCATTTGTAGATTGAAGAACCTCAAGTATGTTTTGGGAGCTAAAGTTCTTCTTTTTCCTTGTGTGTGTTTTTAAGAGGATAGAGGAAACAAAATATTTGCACAATATACCCTCCTGAGCAAAAATGTCAGGTGTTCAGAATATTTTTAGGGAGTCAGTAATATTGTAAGTGGGAGGGAAGACCAGCTGGTGTCCCGCATAATCCTTTTCTGTCATGTCTGCATGTCTTCAGATGGCATTTGTCTTGTGTTTGTGTGCTGCATCGTCTGCCCCTTTTTATTCCTTCCATCTGTTGCGCCTATTTCCCCTGCTTCCTGGCTTTGAGAAGTGAATCGGGGGTTGAATTTTTTCCCATGTCAGGAGCGACTTGAGAAACTACAAGTCGCTTCTGGTGTGAGAGAATTGGCCGTCTGCAAGAATGTTGCCCAGGGGATGCCCAGATATTTTTTGATGTTTTACCATCCTTGTGGTAGGTTTCTCTCATGTCCCCACATGAAGAGTTGGAGCTGACAGAGGGAGCTCATCCATGATCTCCCCGGATTTGAACCTGTCAGTCTACAGTCCTGCTGGCACAAGAGTTTAACTCAGTGTTTCTCAATCTGGGGGTTGGGACCCCTGGGGGGATCACGAGTGGGTGTCAGGGGGGTTGTCAAAGACCATCAGAAAACACAGTATTTGGGAAGTTTGGCCTGATTCTATCGTTGGAAGGGTACAGAATTCTCTTTGATTGTAGATGAACTATAAATCCCAGCGACTACAACTCCCAAATGTCAAGATCTATTTTCCCCAAACCCCACCAGTGTTCACATTTGGGCATATTGAGGATTTGTTCCAAGTTTGGTTCAGAATGATCATTGTTTGGGTCCACAGTGCTCTCTGGATATAGGTGAACTACAACTCCAAAACTCAAGGTCATTGCCCACCAAACCCTTCCAGTATTTTCTGTTGCTCGTGGGAGTTCTGTGTGCCAAGTTTGGTTCAATTCCATCATTGGTYAAATTCAGAATGCTCTTTGATTGTAGGTGAACTATAAATCCCAGCAACTACAACTCCTAAATGACAAAATCAAATTTGGGCATATTGGGTATTTGTGCCAATTTTGGTCTAGTGAATGAAAATACATCCTGAATATCAGATATTTACGTTYCAATTCATAACAGTAGCAAAATTTCAGTTATGAAGTAGCAATGAAAATAATTTTATGGTTGGGGGTCACCACAACACGAGGAACTGTATTAAGGGGTTGTGGCATTAGGAAGGTTGAGAAACACTAGTTTAACCCATTGCTYAGCAATCAAAGGAAGACATTAAGAGGCGGATAAGTGATCTATGCTTTTTTATTATAACTAAAAGCTTTTTTAAAAAAATGATCTATTTGTATTAAGCTGTAGGTAGCACTGTCTGCTGTATAAGACACATAATGGGTGTTTATAKCTAAGGGGTTGTTATTTTAGTTAATATTTTAAAGTTTCCAAGATGGAGCCCTGATAGTAAAGGGAACGGTTTCCCCTTGACATTAAGTCTAGTCATGTCTGACTTTGGAAGGTGGTGCTCATCTCCATTTCTAAACTGAAGAGCAGGCGTTGTCTGTAGAACACCTCCAAGGTCATGTGGCCAGCATGACTGTATGGAGCACCATTACCTTTCCGCAGAAGCGGTACCTATTGATKTACTCACATTTGCATGTTTTCAAACTGCTAGGTTGGCAGAAGCTGGGCCTAACAGCGGGAGRTCATCTCACTTCCTGGATTTAAACCACTGACCTTTCGTTCTGCAAGTTCAGCAGCTCAGTGGTTTAACCTGCTGCGCTACCAGGGGCTAAACCCCAGTGGGTTGGGGCAAAAAAATCTCATGAGGCCAGCATATGTGGAATCAAAGTTCACATCTGTCCAGCTTAATATAGGGAGAAGCTATTCAGCAGATGTTTTTGCCACTTTTGAGTCTCATTTAAGAAAGGAAAGTGAGATATATATAAAAAATACCATGATGTTGCTGATGGCAGTGATGATGCTGCGACTGTTGTCTTGCCCCTGGCGCATGGCCATGTGAGCACATAGATAAGGGTGTTACATAGTCTTGAATTCATGCTGATTTTTTTCCTCCCCACTTTCCTCTCTTTCTCCCTCTCTCGCCTTTAATTAGGCCCTTAACAACATTCACATTCAAACAGGAATTTGGGATGCATAACTGCTATTGCGGCAAATTTGCTTTGATGAGAGCATGAAATCCCCTCCTCGCCTCCCGCACCCCAATCTGCGGCAGATGCCTGCTCATTTGGAACAGCCTGCTCAGTATCTGCACATACCGATGCATGCCATTTGCCCTCTTCTGCTCACATGTTTAGTAAGGCCATGCTGTGTTTGGTCGCAGCTTCCTAAATGCAAGGAGGCTTTGTGGGGTAGTCGAAAAGCTCATGGCTGCCTGCATCAAATGGGATTGCTGCTGTTTGTGACATGGAACTGGGTTGAAGCCATTCCCTGGTGTCAGAGGAACAAACAGAACTGCTGTGATTAGAGCTAGAACTGTTTTTCTAGGATTGGAGGAGGACAGGAAAAGCCCTCTGACTTTAAGCACCACACCGTTGGATGGAAAACAATCCTTTTATTGAAGATAATTAAAAAGCAGTAAGGTTAAAAAAACACTTTAAAGAAATAGGTAAATCCAGTTAGGTAGGAAGATAAGCAGGAACGAAGTAGTCCAGAAGAATAGTCCAGCAAAGCACATAAAAACAAAGTAAAACTTCCCAATTAAAATGCAAGAAATCAGGAAACATGAATCCAAGGCATGAATATAAAAGCATAGAACAAAATTATGAAACAAAGGCACTTAAAACATGAATTTTCCAAGCAAAGCTTCCATGAACAAGGACATGGTCTTGACTTGATTCCAAACGATGCGTCATCAGACTACATATCCTGTACTTGGGACTTTTATCTCCTCGTTAGCTATGTCTCTAGCACTCAGAAATTGGTTTTGCTTTAGCTGAGATTTTTTTATCTTTTTCTCTTGGAGCCTGGCAGATCACTAAAGCCACTGTTCGGCTCTCCTGTTTTGACTGATCTCCTCCTCCCGTCTATTTGCTCATTAACTTCTGCAGCTGGGCCAGGCGCCAAGCTATTTTCATGTTCCTTATAATGGGAACTCTCTGGTAACAATTCAGGAAGCACACTATCATCCCCTCACAACCTTTGAGGATGCCTGCCATAGATGCAGGCAAAACGTCAGGAGAGAATGCTCCTAGAACATGGCCATACAGCCCGAAAAACCTACAACAACCCAGTGATTCCGGGCATGAAAGCCTTCGACAATACATTATAGTGTGTGTGTGTGTGTGTGGCTGGAGTTACACTTTAAAAACTACCTGTTCCTATTTACATACAAATTCAACTTAAGAACAATCCTACAGAACCTACCTTGTTTGTAACTTGGGGGACTGTCTGTATATTGAAAAGCTACTCGTACGCAATAATGTGTTCTTATTACAGTTTTGTATCTTCCTACGGTTGTTGCTGTTAGTTGTTGCAGTGTTTTAGCAGTAATGTATTATTACAATTTTGTTTCTTGCTACTTTAAGCAGTTTTGTTACTGTTCGTTGTTGCAGTGTTTTGAAAAAGTAATTCATTGTGTTGCATACTGTCTGTATATGTTACTTTGAGGGTGGGGGACTTAGATGTGATTAGAAAACAACAACAAAAGTTGAAAACATCCTGTCGAACTGCCTCTAAAACAAGTTGATAATGTGACTTCGGAGCCTCGTATGAATCTGTTTTAGTGGCTGTAGGCCCATTTAGCTACCTATACCACTATTTTCCTCATCTAAGAAGGTGAATTGCTTCCATTGGGAACATTTATGTGTGACAATTTCCCTTTAAACCTGTTAAACCCTATATTGTTTAACATTACCCCCCACTTTATCGTAAGGATCAAAATAAGCATTAAAAAGAGCCCATATTCCCTGTGAATAAACCATTTCTCCTTCTGCAAGAAGATTTCCTTAGGGATATGCACCTTATTTGTCATATTTGCAAATTAAGACCATGTTTACCTTCCAAGGATTAATCTCGAAACAAAGCACTCTTGAGTTACATTATGTTGGTGTTGAAAAGCATGTGCTGTGATAAAACACCCATATTTTACCACTTTTAGAAATATATTTTCTCACAACCTGCTGAGCGTATCATCTACTTTGAGGCTGACACTGTTCCCACTTGGTACATTATTTTGGAAATGTGTTACGTCCTCATCACTCCCCCTCCAACTATAGATAACTACATTACTTGTGAGTCATTATGTCTAGGCTACACCTACTCGCGATACTCCACTATGCTAGTTTGTAGTGTAATTTTAGGAATTTAGAAAGCTGTTACTATAGTAAGTCAAATCATTGGCCCATTCAGTTCAGTCCTATCAGCATCATAGATGGAAGTGTCCTCTTGTTGCCAAATTTACAGCTCCCATCACACCCAATGTTGGCTAAGTGAGATGCGGACAACTGAGATTTGAAGTCCAGCAAGACTCGGAGGAGATCTTTCTCTTTTATGGTTCGGGTGAAAGGCAGGTTACAGCCTATTAAAAGGTTTAATCAAATATGGCCCCTGGGAGGGGTTTCTCCCAACTCTAGGAGACTCTGATTCTCTAGTTCTATTTCTCCATGAAGCTGCTAATGACTATGAGTATGGATGGCCATCTTTTGGGAGGATTTTGATTGTGCCTTTCCTTCATGACAGAAGGGGTTGGACTGGATGACCATTGAGGTCTCTTCCACCAGTGGTCCACAAGATCCAAAATATGGTCCACGGCCTCGTTGTTATTACACTGTTGCAACAAGAGCAACTGGTCTCGTGAAACCATATTATAGTGCCGATAAATACGGTTTTCTGTTGGCGAACAGATGGTGACTATTGGATGTGGTCTATCCAATGCCATTTTCTGAATCGGCACCCCAAATAACCAAACCAAATCTAAAATTGACCAAAACTTAAATACGGTTTTCTGTGGGTGAGCAGATGATGACTATTGGATGGTATATATTCAGTATCAGAAACTAGAGCTGATGTGGTCTATCCAATGCCATTTTCTGAATCTGCACTCCAAATAACCAAACCAAATCTAAAGTTGACCAAAAACTGATTCATAACCCTTTTGGTACTAATGTTGGAGAGTGGTCCCTGGTCAAAGTGGATCAGGGTCAAAAACGTTGGGAAGCACTTCTCTCGATCCTATAGCATAACTCTACAGTCAACCTCCATTAGAAGTGGACCACTGAATCTAAAGTTGACCAAAAACTGATTCATAACACTTTTGGTACTAATGTTGGAGAGTGGTCCCTGGTCAAAAAAAGGTTGGGAACTGATATATACAATACACACTATTGGTGTGGCTGAATTTAAAAGGTTTGGGGAAGGCTGTTTCATCAGTGCTTGTGGACCATAGTAACTGCTCCCAAGTTCAAAAGCAACATAGAGGTCCAATATCAAATGTGAAGTACAAGGGATGATTGTCTCCATTGTGCCATGTGATCTTTCTCTTTTCAAGAATGGATGGGCATCATAAGCACTGATTCATGGAGGCAGTTCTTCCAATGTTTGTGTTCTTTGAGAACTGCACCATCTACTGGTTTCAAGTCCTCTGCACTTCTGCAAGAGGCCTTTCTTTGCATCACAAAAAATATTGGAAGACCCTGGAGTCCATTGTGAATTGGTAAATGGAAAAAACACCTCTCTCTTCCTCCCACAAAACTATAGAACAACTGTGGGATGAGATGCAAACAGGCACTCTGGCAAAAAAGAAGCTGGAATAGTCATAGCTGGAGACGCTGTTCATGCACATCCTTATTGGATTGTGCTTTCATGGATAATGAGAAAAAAGTGGTTTGCAGTGATCTAGCTACCAGGCCACCCAAAATTTGTGAATTATTGTAAAAGCAGGATCCTTACCATTAATATGGATAATTAAACATTTTTATTGTGTTTATGTATGCATTTGTATGCATATTAGTGAGAATTTGTGTTTCTGTTTTTGCATAATATATTTGTCTTTGCTACAAGGTAGATAGAAGCCCCCATTGGCACAGTGGGTTAAAGCACTGAGCTGCTGAATTTGCTGACCAAAAGGTCGTAGGTTCGAATTCGGGGAGCAGGATGAGCTCCCGCTGTTAGCCACAGCTTCTGACAACTTAGCAGATCAAAAACATGCAAATGTGATTAGATCAATAGATACCGCCCTGGTGGGAAGGTAATGGCGCTCCATGCAATCATGTCGGCCACATGACCTTGGAGGTGTCTATGGACAGCGCCGGCTCTATGGCTTAGAAATGGAGATGAGCAGCAACCCCCAGAGTCAGGGGAAAACTTTTACCTTTTACAAGGTAGATACAACACCTGTTCACTGTTCTACCAATCATCACTCAGAGGTTGGCTGACAGTGAGCGACAAAAACTGGCTACCAGTATTAAAAAAGCTCTAAAATTACAACAGCAAAAAAACAGAGGGAAAACAATCAGGGACATCTAATCACCTCTCAACAAAAGATTGCCCCAGGCACTGCCAGGCCATCAGATGCTAATCAAAGTGGTCAGTTGAAACATTCACACCTAGCTCCAACAGACAAGAGTCCTTTGTCCCACCCTGGTCATTCCACAGATATATAAACCCATTTTCCTAGTTCCAACAGACCTCACTACCTCTGAGGATGCTTGCCATAGATGCAGGCAAAACGTCAGGAGAGAATGCCTCTAGACCATGGCCATATAGCCCAAAAGAACCTACAACAACCCAGTGATTCCAGCCATGAAATAAAAATGTAATGTTCATTTGTGGGATCCAGTCCAACCCCCTGCCAAGAAGCAGGAATATTGCATTCAAATCACCCCTGACAAATGGCCATCCAGCCTCTGTTAAAAGCTTCCAAAGAAGGAGCCTCCAACACACTCCGGGGCAGAGAGTTCCACTGCTGAACGGCTCTCACAGTCAGGAAGTTCTTCCTCATGTTCAGATGGAATCTCCTCTCTTGTAGTTTGAAGCCATTGTTCCGCGTCCTAGTCTCCAAGGAAGCAGAAAACAAGCTTGCTCCCTCCTCCCTGTGGCTTCCTCTCACATATTTATACATGGCTATCATATCTCCTCTCAGCCTTCTCTTCTTCAGGCTAAACATGACCCAGCTCCTTAAGCTGCTCCTCATAGGGCTTGTTCTCCAGACCCTTGATCATTTTAGTCGCCCTCCTCTGGACACATTCCAAGCTTGTCAATATCTCTCTTCGAATTGTGGTGCCCAGAATTGGACACAATATTCCAGGTGTGGTCTAACCAAGGCGGAATAGAGGGGTGGCATTACTTCCTTAGATCTAGACACTATGCTCCTATTGATGCAGGCCAAAATCCCATTGGCTTTTTTTGCCGCCACATCACATTGTTGGCTCATGTTTAACTTGTTGTCCACGAGGACTCCAAGATCTGTGTGCGTCTGCTTTTACAGGACCCAGTGCCATATTAGGTATCATAGTGTTCATTGTGTACATGTTTCCATTCCTTTAATTTTATTTGCACTGAAAACACAGGTGTGTACAGATTGTTTATAGCCGCACAGTGCCTTCCGCATTTTATTGTTGTTACAATTGGCAATAGATTTAATTGGCATCAGACACTCAAGGCAGTGTAGATCCAAAATATTGTTCTAGTAGAGGAAACGTCAAGTAAGCAAAACCAAACTGGTACTTGTTGTTTGCAACACAACAAAATGGAAAAGTCTAAAATAGAGTTGAATATTATTATGATGCTTGAACAACTGAGTAGGTGGCATACTTATAAACGGCAAGTTTTGGGTTCTGTTTTTAAAGGCTATTTTTTTATTGTGTCAGAAGCGACTTGAAAAACTGCAAGTCTCTTCTGGTGTGAGATAATTGGCTGTCTGCAAAAACATTGCCCAGGAAACACCAGGATGTGTTGCAATCCTGTTGTAGGCTTCTCTCATGTCTCTGCGTGGGAAGTTGGAGCTGACAGACTGGAGCTCACTGCGCTCCCCAGATTCGAACTGCTGACCTTTTGGCACAAGGGTTGTGCCACTGCAACGTCTTAAAAGTTTTTGATATGTTGAAAGTGACTGTGGGCAAATTGATGACTTTTTAAAAATGACTTATGTGTGTGAACTATTACATATAGTTCACACGATAGGGAGCCGGATTTCCAAGTATTGATCTCCTGTTAAATCCCAGATTAATCCTTGTTATTGTGAAGATCTCCAAAGATAATTGTATAAATTGATTCTTCACAGGTAGTGATTTGGCAGAGCTCTGTGAGATTTCTGTGTGGATGCAGATGTTCCAATAAATCACACTTATTTTCTTGTTTAGTGTAGCGTTTTAGGTTGAATGGCTAGCTGGGTATGATGCATGTCCCACCTTGGTTTCCAAGGTTTGGAGCTCATGGTGCCTCACAACAAAATGATGTGCTCCAGATAACAATGAGGTCGAAAATAATTGAAAATGCAACAATTACAAAATAAGGACAGCATTGGGCTGTTGTGAGTTTAGCGGGATGTATGGCCATGTTCCAGGAGCATTCTCTCCTGACGTTTCGCCCACATCTATGGCAGGCATCCACAGAGGTTGATGGGTCTGTTGGAAACTAGGCAAGTGAGGTTTATATATCCGTAGAGTGTCCAAGGTGGGAGAAAGACCTTTTGTCTGCTTGAGGCAAGTGTGAATGTTGCAAATTAGTATTTGATTAGTATTTAATGGCCCTGCATCTTCAAAGCCTGGCTGGTTGCTGCCTGGGGGAATCCTTTGTTAGCTGGTCCTGAATTATTATTGTATGGAATTCCCCTGCTTTTTGAGTGTTGCTCTTTATTTACTGTCCTGATTTTAGAGTTTTTAATACTGGTAGCAAGATTTTGTTCATTTTCATGGTTTCCTCCTTTCTACTGAAATTGTCCACATGCTTCTGGATTTCAATGGCTCCTCTGTGTAGTCTGACACGGTAGTTGTTGACACGGCATATTATTTGACACAGTATATTATTTGAGAACACAGAAATGCTGGACCCCTCTATTAACTACCATGTTAGACTACACAGAGAAGCTATTGAAATCCACAAGAAGCCTGTGGACAATTTCATCAGAAAGAGGGAAGCCATTAAAACGATCAAAATCTGGCTGCCAGTATTAAAAAAACCCCTCTAAAATCAGGACAGCAAATAAATAGCAATACTCCAAAAAGCTGGGAAATTCCAGACAAGAATAAATCAAGACCAGCTAACATCTCCCAACAAAGGATCCCCCAGGCAGCAAGCAGCCAGGCTTTGAAACTGCAAGGCCATTAAATGCTAATCAAGGTGACCATTCGCAACATTCACATGCCTCAAGTAGACAAGAGTTCTTTCTTTCACCCTGGACATTGCACAGATACATAAACCCTGCCTGCCTAGTTTCCAACAGACCTGACAACCTTTGAGAATGCTTGTCATAGATGTGGGTAAAATGTCAGGAGAGAATGCTTCTGGAACATGGCAGTACAACCCAGAAAACTCACAACAACCCAGTGATTCTGGCCATGAAACCTTTCGACAACATCAAGGACAGCATGTATCCTTTCCCAGCTGCCAAATAATTCCCTAAAGCCTTCTAGAGCAAAAGACATTTTGCCTTGCAATGGAAGCACAATGCACAATGCAACTTCCCATGAAAAGGAGTTTTTGGCCTAAAGAGCAGCCACCAAAAAGTTACTTTCTTATGTCCTCACCAAATACTCTTTGAGAATTATAGGACTAACAATTGATAAAAGACTTTAAATTCTTTGAGGTTACTTTCCTGGCATGTAGTACCAGATATTAAGCCTCCAAACCACCTTGTAAAGGATTCCGATCTATATGGAGATAAATATTTTGTGGTCCCACAGACATTGGACTATAAATAGAATCAGGCCTAGAAAACTAATGCTGGGGATGATAGGAAGATTTTGTGAATCAAATTTGTCTTATCTAGTGATTCCCAACCTGTGAGAATCCAAATGCTGGACTAAGAGAATCGTTCCCTGTTAAGGATATTGCAAATTGAAGCCAAACTACACCCAAATTTTGAAAATCACTGTTCTAACCTGTGATTTAAATGCCACTTTTCTTTCTTTAAATGTTATTTGAAATAAAAAATTGTAAAAGATTTTTTAAAATATGAATTCCCCTTCTCTTTTGTCATTTCTTCAGGTGCTACCAGAGAAATCGGTTCTGCTCTGACCCGAATGTGCATGCGGCACAGAAGCATCGAGTCCAAGCTCAGGCAGTTTTCAAGGTGAGCCATCTGTGCCAATGCACGGACGGGAGTTTGGAAATCGCTCTTCATTAGCTTCTGGACTGAAGTCAAGAAGTAATTGGTACACAACCTTTTCATTCAGAGACCAGATGAAATTGTTTACTGGGGCCAGTTTCCAGCCGGCCTCTGCCTTTCTGTCGCTGGGAACACCCTTTTCTTTTCTCTCCCCAAACAAACCGGGCTTTGTGAAAGAAGGAGATTTTCACTGCCCATCCTGAGAAATTGGACTTGCTGCTCCGAGACTTTTTCCAAATTATACATCAGGAATTCCTGTCCCTTGTGTTACTGTAGCTCAGCAGTGGGTGAAGAATGCCAAAAGCCAAGGCGTCTAGTATTGAGAAATTGAGACTATTGTGACAATGGCTATTATTGGGTTGTTATGAGTTATCCTGGTTGAATGGCCATGTTCCAGAAGCATTCTCTCCTGACGTTTCGCCCACATCTATGGTAGGCATCCTCAGAGGTTGTGAGGTCTCCAGAATGCTTCTGGAACGTGGCCATACAGCCTGGAAGACTCACAACAATCCAGGGATTCTGGATATATAAAGTTCAAGTGTGAAAGGATATTACTTTAACGGGTTTGCTCATACGTATTATCTGCTGACCCTCTCTCATGAATGTGAGAATTTCTGTTGCATGTTGGTTGAGAAATTTGGGATAGTGAAGCCTTCTCAGTGTTGGGATTATGTTGCACTTTCTTTTTTTTTGTCGTGTCAGGAGCGACGTGAGAAATTGCAAGTCGCTTCTGGTGTGAAAGAATTGGCCGTCTGCAAGGACGTTGCCCAGGGGACACCTGGATGATTGGATGTTTTTATCATCCTTGTGGGAGGCTTCTCTAATGTCCCCGCATGAGGAGCTGGAGCTGATAGAGCGAGCTCATCCGCCTCTCCCCGGAGTCGAACCTGTGACCTGTCGGTCTTCAGTCCTGCCGGCACAGGGGTTTAACCCACTGCACCACCGTGGGCTCATAATATTGCACATAATCCTGGACCATTTTGTCTTGGAGCTGATGGAGATTTTAGTCTAAACTATCTGAGGAGTACCTAGTAGCTTGCTACCTGAGCTACAAACAAAGCCCACCATCTACACTGCTGTATAATGCAGTTTCATAATGCAGTTTAAATGCATTGAACTGTATTCTGTGGATCTACAATGCCATATAACGCAGTTCAATGCGGTTATATGGCAGTATAGTGTGGGCTCTTCATCTCGTGGTGCCATAGCGCAGTCTGTTCCGCACCTTCCAAGTTGCCCAGTCTTGTGGGTGCCCAGGGAGGAGTTTCTGATCTGGTATCAGCCATGGATTGGGGTTTCAGGTTTGAGCCTGCCACCTTTGGACTCTAGCTTGCTGTGATGTTTCTGCAATTATCTCTGTAGATCTTAGGAAGCTGTTTCTTGATTTAAGGCATTGCTTTGCTGGCTGATATCCAAACAGAGGGTGGGCCAGAGATGTCACTGCCTTTGTCCTTTAATTACTGGCTGCTACTTCCTGATGTACATGTCAGGTGGTGCAGTACCGGACAAACAGTATAATTTCTCCAGTGGTGTTGGATGTAGACATCCTGGAATATTAGAGCCACATCCACTGTTTTAATATGATGAGATGTTTTCCACGCTGAGCATGCATATTCAGCAGCAGAGTAGCAAAACACAAGGGCAGATGTCTTCACTGTATCTGGTTGTGATCCCCAGGTTGTGCCACAACCAGATACAGTGGTTGTGGCACAACCTGGGGATCACAACCTATAAAAGGCTAAATGGTTGCCAACATGGATGATGGAGTTTCAGAAAATTCAGTATCATTCTTATGGATAGATCCATATTGACTGTTTCCCTAAAAACTTGACTCCACTTTGTGTTTTTTCTCCACAAAACTAGTGCTTTAATTGACTGTCTAATCAACCCACTTCAAGAGCAGATGGAAGAGTGGAAAAAAGTGGCCAACCAGCTGGACAAAGACCATGCAAAAGGTAATTAATAATGGGGTGAAGATAGAGAGTGAACAGAGTCATTTGAATAAATACAATGCTGTTGTGTCTTTTTAAAAACAAAGTCTGTTCCCAAACAATTTTTCCTTCTTTTGTTAAATTTTTCTCAGAGATCTAATTTTTGGATAAATAATATTATTTAATGAAGTCTATACATGTAATAAAATTGAAAATATGTATGTGTATGTGTGGCTGGAATGCCCGCTTACACAGACAAGTTCCTGCCTCCACAGAGCTCTAACAAAACTTTCAAAATTTGATTGTAAATGACAGTTCCTAATTGGTTCTTTCATGAAAATCGCCAATAACGAAATAATAATGAAATTTTGAAAGTTTTGTTAGAGTTCTGAAATTTTCACCACCAGAACTTTAGCAAAACTGTAGAAGCAAAGCACCAGCACCCTCTAGTTTTGTAAGTACTTTACCTACATTTAGAACGATGGATTGCCTATGAATACTCTGTATTACATTTTTTCTTTTTATTGCTGAAATACTACTGTTTAACAAAGGTTGAGGCTAACTTAAGTTTTATACGGTTCAGGCCCAGCTTACTTGTCCGAACGCATCTGCCCCTACGTCCCACTTCGCAATTTAAGATCATCCGGGGAGGCCCTGCTCTCGCTCCCATCAACAGCGCAAATGCAGCTGGCGGGGACGAGGAGCAGGGCCTTCTCGGCTGTGGCCCCCCGTCTATGGAACACGCTCCCAAAGGAGCTAAGATCTGCTCCCTTGCTCCTGACCTTTAGAAAAAAAATTAAAATCATGGTTCTGGGACCAGGCCTTCGGACAATAGATGTATATGCAGCATTTAGTGGGACAAGGACTGGAACGGCGACTCGACGGATGAGATTGTTTTATGGTTTTAATAACTGTTTTGATATTTGATGATGTACTGTTTTTAATATGATTTATGTTTAAAGTATGGCTTTAATATTGTAGTTGTAAGTGATTGAATTTTTGCCATTACCTATGTGTAAACCGCTTTGAGTCCTCCTAGGAGTGAGAAAAGCGATATATAAATGCTGTAAATAAATAAATGTTTAACCACCCTCTGAAACCCAAATTTTAATATTCTGAATTTCAAATCCTCATTGAATGAAAATCCTAGTTAATTGAGCAGTAGCTAATGCTCGTGTTATTATAAAATTCACGGATAAGTGGAAGTTGGTTGGCATAATAATTCTTCTAGGAAAAAGGAGGGCTTGCAAGGTTAGAGTGTATTTTAACGCCCAATGTCAGGAAACCATCATTGTATTGGCATCAACAGGACAGGTATAGCCTGCCCTCTTTTACAAGACTAAGCTGATATGGTTATTTCATACCGAGGTCTCTTGCCTTGAGGTTACCGGATTGTAATTGTTCTATGATTTATATGTGTTTAAGCACTCCACCAAGTGGCGAGAGGGTGATACAATCAGAATTTATGGCCCTGAAAGGTTTCCGTGGCTAGCTAAACAGTATGACTATTTGGCCCTCTTTTGATGCATTTGGAGTAATAGTCTCCATAAAGTACTACTGATTTCCTAAGATGAAATGAAGTCATGATAAGACCTGTTCTTGATGTATTTTTAACTGCATTTTTATTTATCCATTTCATACTAAATTGAAAAAAAATATATCAAGACCCATTTCAGCTTATAATGCTCTGTTAATATAGTAAAAAAATAAACCGCAACAAAATGTTAAGCTGCTTGGAAACAATATTGTCTGCCTATTTGGCTCCTTTTAATGACTTCTGCTCCTAATGGCTTGTTTTCAAAAATGTACTTTTAATAATGAATGTGTTCTCCAGTTATCTGTTTTATTGGTTTTTGAGTATTTTGGCACCCTAAAAGCTAAGAGTTGTTACGCTGTAAGCTTCCAAATATTATTATTATTATTATTATTATTATTATTATTATTATTATTATTATTAACTTTATTTGTACCCCGCTAGCATCTCCCGCAGGACTCGATGCGGCTTACACAGGCCGAAGCCTCAAACACAATACAATAGAAACATAACACAATAATAAACAAGGCAAATCAAAACAATTAAGCAAAATAACAACAATGACTACATCAAGACACTATTAAAAACTGGTTCGGCCGGCGCAATGGGGTACAGGGTTAAAAGTGCTGAAATGGCAGGAGGAACGTAGGATTAAAGGTGCGGTGTGCAGTAACATCGGTTGTGCTACTAAAGTGCTTCTAGGACTTGGGATGGGGGATTCCTAATCTGAGAAGGCACATCGGAACAGGCAAGTTTTTAGGTTCTTTCTGAAAGCTGCTAAAGTAGGGGCCTGTCGAAGATCTTTTGGAAGGGCATTCCAGAGTTGGGGGGCCGCCACAGAGAGGGCCCTGTCCCGTGTCCCCACCAAGCGCGCTTGCGACATGGGTGGGATCACGAGCAGGGCCTCCCCAGATGACCGGAGCGAGCGTGTGGGTTCGTAGATGGAGATGCGGTCACGCAGGTAGGGTGGTCCCAAACCGTTCAGGGCTCCCCCCCTGCCTCCCCCCCCCCTGACCCCCCCCCCCCCCTTTTTGGTCACTCTGCTGGCTGTTGTATTGGATCACATGTCGGACCCTTCCCAAGTGTCTAGGACTGTGTGATGTATCAGCGAATAATGCGTGCAGATCCCAGTAGGGTGGCCTTTTGCAGCTGGCAGACTGTAATCTTGTCAGTGCCGATTGTGTTTATGAGCAGGCCAAGGTCTTTAGGCTCTGCACCCAGTGTGCCAATCACCACTGGGACCACATTATTATTATTATTATTATTATTATTATTATTATTATTATTATTTACCTGCAGTTCCCAGAAACCATCAGTCAGCATGGCTGCTAACCATGACAGCTGTGAAACTCTAGGAGTTGGAGTTCAAAAAGTAAATTTCCAAGGTTCTGATGTAGAGTGAGACCAGGGAAACTGAATTCCAAATCCCCACTCTGCAATCATTCTCAATGGTTAACCTTGGACCAAACACCTCTTGGCATGACCTATGTCATGGGGCTGTTCTGAATATTAAATGGAGGCACGGGAAGAGAAGAACAAGGCACAACGGAACCTATGTCATGGGGCTGTTCTGAATATTAAATGGAGGCACGGGAAGAGAAGAACAAGGCACAACGGATCCTGTTCCTTGAAGACGAGCTTCATCATACCTTAGATAACTGAACGTATTTGTAATTCTTTTTTCTCCTGATGTTATTAGGACAAAGCTAAAGCAGCACCTCCCCTCCCTCCTTCAGATGTGGTTAAAGAGGAGCAACCACCTCAGCCACCCCTCCCCACCCCACAA
>NW_026847438.1:233302170-233437099 GCF_025583915.1 Anolis sagrei ordinatus | reverse complement strand
ACGCTTCCTGGCCTTCAGGGTAGCGGGACAATCCTACAATTTCAACGTCCTCCCCTTCGGTCTCGTGACGGCTCCAAGGACCTTCACGAAATGCATGTCGGTGGTCGCAGCGGCCCTCAGACGGGAAAAGATCCGGATTTTCCCTTATTTAGACGACTGGTTGTTGGCTGCACGGTCACCGGACCTGCTGCGGGTGCAGGTGACAAGAACACTCTCCCTCCTCGAAGACCTGGGCCTTCAGCTCAACGAGGAAAAATCCCAACTCCAGCCCACCACTTGCATAAGGTTCATCGGCGCCATGTTCGATTCTCTCTCCCAGACTGTGTCCCTTCCAGAAGAGAGATTCAGGGCGCTACGGACCGAGACACTGAAAGTACGTCGCTCCCGAAACGTGTCGGCGAAGCAAGTGCAGGTCCTCCTCGGGCACATGGCCTCCACAGTGATGGTGACACCGATAGCACGGCTGCGCTTCCGTCCCTTGCAGAGGTGGTTCTTGGACCACTTCAACCCTATGCGGGACAGTGCCGCGAAGCGTCTCTTGGTACCGAAGTCGGTAAAGGACTCTTTGGCCTGGTGGACGAGGCGCGAACACGTCTGCAAGGGCCTTCCTTTTCATCCAGACCCCCCGACCGTCACAATCACGACGGATGCGTCGATGTTCGCATGGGGATGCCATACAGGAGATCTCTCGGTTCACGACCTGTGGTCTCCGCAAGAAAGACAGTGCCACATAAACTACCTAGAACTGTTGGCGATATTCAAGGCCCTGAAGTCCTTTGCCCTCCTGATTGCCGGAAAGTCTGTCCAGATTCTAACGGACAACACAGTAGCTATGTTCTACGTGAACAAGCAGGGCGGCACGGGATCAAGGAAACTCCTCGCGCTCTCGATGGAGCTGTGGAATTGGTGCGTGGCCCGCTCGGTATCGATATCGGCGATACACCTCCCGGGAGAGATCAACGTAGAGGCCGACGCGCTCAGCAGAACCAGGGCGACATCCCACGAGTGGAGGTTGAACCCCGAGGTCTTGTCGGAGATCTTCGAGGATTGGGGTCTTCCCGTCGCAGATCTCTTCGCGTCGCCACAAAACGCCCAGCTGCCTCAGTTCGGTGCCCGACTTGCTCCGAACACGGTGCCGGGATGCCTCGGAGACGCGTTCCTGTTGGACTGGTCGAGGCACCTGCTCTACCTCTTCCCACCGTTCCCGCTCCTCCCGAAGGTGATCGAGCGAATCCAGTCGGCGCAGACGGACTGCATCCTCGTGGCACCGGAATGGCCTCGACAGCCGTGGTTCCCGGTCTTGCTCCAGCTGTCGCAGGGGCTGATGAGGCGCCTTCCGCTTCGGCAGGACCTGCTCTCCAGGGAAGACGGCCAGCTTCTTCACCCCGACCTAGCTTCTCTGCATCTTTCGGCGTGGAGGATCCGGTGCTGAGGTCGCTGTGTCCAGGGGTCCTCCCGATCTTGGAGGCGGCGCACAAGCCGGCCACCAAGAAGTGCTACTCTGCCTGCCTTAACCGTTTCCAGGCCTTCCTCCTGGAAAGAGGCCTGACCGACGACCGACCGTCGATACCGACGATCCTGTCTTTCCTGCTTCACCTCACAGAACGAGGTCTGTCCTTGTCTTCGCTTAAGTCACACTTGGCTGCCATATCGTGGCAGCTCCAGAGGACAGGGGAAGCCTCCCTGTTCAAGGACAGCTCAGTTAAATCCTTTTTGAAGGGTTTCAACAATTTGTATCCCCCGGTTCGATCTCCGACTCCGGGGTGGGACCTTGACCTTGTACTGACTAGGCTCGGGCTGCCGCCTTTCGAGCCCCTGATCTCTGCGGACCTGCAGTTGTTGACTTGGAAGGTAGCCTTTCTGGTTGCCATTACTTCAGCCCGCCGGCCGTCGGAGTTAGCGGCCCTGCGGGTGGACGAACCCTATTTTGTTGTTCACGAGGACAGAGTAGTTCTCCGCACAGATGTGACATTCCTCCCTAAGGTCGTGTCCCCTTTCCATGTCAATGAGGACATTGTTCTCCCTTCTCTGTGTCAGTCCCCTTCGACCCCGAGGGAAGAAGAACTGCATACGCTTGATGTGCGGAGAGCGTTACTTTGCTATAGGGACAGAACTGCCCTATCTCGACGGTCGCAGAGGCTGTTCGTGGCATACGCTCCGGACAAAATGGGCCTGCCGATCTCGGCACAACGTTTGTCACATTGGATTACCTCGGCCATCGAGCTATGCTACCAGCTAGCCCGACAGCAGCCGCCCTCGGTCGTCCGGGCTCGGTCGACCAGAGCTATGGCAGCTTCGACTGCTTTCCTGAAAGGGATTCCCTTGGACGCCATTTGCAAGGCGGCCATTTGGAAGAATCCCCAGACATTTGTCACCCATTACAGGTTGAACACTAGGTTTACACCTGACATGGCCTTTGGGAGAGCGGTGCTGGGCTCACAACCGCTTTAGGGACGGGGACTTTGAGTTTGGTATCGACAAAGTGCCTTCTTTCTTCCTCGATATCGTGCATTTTTGAATGTCTTCTGCACTCGATATCGTGCACTTATTGAATGTGTTATTGCTGTGTTTTACTTGAAAATTGCCCTTGTTTTTCCGCGTTACTGGAAATAAAGCTGCACCTCGATTGCTAATGTCTTGCTACCGATAAGCAGGTAGCCATACTGTTGTGGCCTAAATGGGCCCATTATGGGCATCCTGGGCCTTAAGAAATGCTATGTACCTCACTATTGTGTTTTTCCTTATTGCAATAATTGTGGTTTAACTGCCAAAGTATGTACCCTCATTATTATGAGTGCCTTCCATTATCACCATGTGTTTGTTTTCAAGGGTCAAAAGTTTACTTGATTGTTGGTCACCTTTTGTGTGGCCGGGAGGATCACGTACTCCCTTAAGTTCATGCACTATGCCCTTCTTTGGAAGTGATTACTACCTCTTGTTTATGTATGGTGCCCTTCTTCGGAAGTGATTACACTCTCTTGTGTGGTAACTGTTTTTGCACTTAATAAAATTGTTTGGCCCTTGACTTTAACAGTCGGTTTGCTTTTTCCCGCCTCCGGGACCTGAGCTTGCTAGTCTCCACAAGTGTGCATTCGCAGAGACCACGAAGAAAAATGGTAGGTTACATACCTGTGACCATCTTTCTTCGAGTGGTGCTCTGCGAATTCACACTAACCCGCCCAGCCTCCCCTCAAGCAAACCTCCAATTTCTCGCTACCGTAGCGGCGTAGGAATTGGATCGGTGTGCGCGGGGCGCCCTTTTATCCCCTGTCGGGGCTGGGCGGGGTTACCGCCAAAATTTAAAAGTTTCAAAAGTAGAAGTTTTCCGTTGGAGCCCGCGCAGGCGCAGACTCTCCACAAGTGTGAATTCGCAGAGCACCACTCGAAGAAAGATGGTCACAGGTATGTAACCTACCATTGTATTGGCATCAACAGGACAGGTAGAGCCTGCCCTCTTTTACAAGACTAAGCTGATATGGTTATTTCATACCGAGGTCTCTTGCCTTGAGGTTACCGGATTGTAATTGTTCTATGATTTATATGTGTTTAAGCACTCCACCAAGTGGCGAGAGGGTGATACAATCAGAATTTATGGCCCTGAAAGGTTTCCGTGGCTAGCTAAACAGTATGACTATTTGGCCCTCTTTTGATGCATTTGGAGTAATAGTCTCCATAAAGTACTACTGATTTCCTAAGATGAAATGAAGTCATGATAAGACCTGTTCTTGATGTATTTTTAACTGCATTTTTATTTATCCATTTCATACTAAATTGAAAAAAAATATATCAAGACCCATTTCAGCTTATAATGCTCTGTTAATATAGTAAAAAAATAAACCGCAACAAAATGTTAAGCTGCTTGGAAACAATATTGTCTGCCTATTTGGCTCCTTTTAATGACTTCTGCTCCTAATGGCTTGTTTTCAAAAATGTACTTTTAATAATGAATGTGTTCTCCAGTTATCTGTTTTATTGGTTTTTGAGTATTTTGGCACCCTAAAAGCTAAGAGTTGTTACGCTGTAAGCTTCCAAATATTATTATTATTATTATTATTATTATTATTATTATTATTATTATTAACTTTATTTGTACCCCGCTAGCATCTCCCGCAGGACTCGATGCGGCTTACACAGGCCGAAGCCTCAAAACACAATACAATAAAACATAACACAATAATAAACAAAGCAAATCAAAACAATTAAGCAAAATAACAACAATGACTACATCAAGACACTATTAAAAACTGGTTCGGCCGGCGCAATGGGGTACAGGGGTTAAAAGTGCTGAAATGGCAGGAGGAACGTAGGATTAAAGGTGCGGTGTGCAGTAACATCGGTTGTGCTAAAGTGCTTCTAGGACTTGGGATGGGGGATTCCTAATCTGAGAAGGCACATCGGAACAGCCAGGTTTTTAGGTTCCTTCTGAAAACTGCTAAAGTAGGGGCCTGTCGAAGATCTTTTGGAAGGGCATTCCAAAGTCGGGGGGCCGCCACAGAGAAGGCCCTGTCCCGTGTCCCCACCAAGCGCGCTTGCGACGTGGGTGGGATCACGAGCAGGGCCTCCCCAGATGACCGGAGTGAGCGTGTGGGTTCGTAGATGGAGATGCGGTCACGCAGGTAGGGTGGTCCCAAACCGTTCAGGGCTTTGTAGGTGAGCACCTGCACCTTGAATTGGGCTCGGAAAATAAATGGCAGCCAGTGGAGCTCCTTAAACAGAGGGGTAGACCTCTCTTGATAATGAGCCCCGGTTAGCATCCTGGCTGCTGCCCGCTGGACCAATTGAAGTTTCCGAGCCGTCTTCAAGGGCAGCCCCACGTAGAGCGCATTGCAGTAATCCATTCTAGAGGTGACCAAGGCGTGGACCACCCCGGCCAGATCTGCCTTCACGAGGTACGGTCGCAGCTGGCGCACAAGTCTCAATTGTGCAAAGGCCCTCCCGGATACCGCCGACACCTGAGCCTCAAGTGTGAGCGACGAATCCAAGAGGACACCCAAACTGCAGACCTGTGGCTTCAGGGGGAGTGTAACCCCGTCCAACACAGGTTGCCACCCTATACCCCGATCCGGTTTACGATCGACCAGGAGGACCTCTGTCTTGTCGGGATTGATCTTCAGCTTGTTCCTCCTCATCCAGATCGACACAGCGGCCAGGCACTCGTCCAGCACCCGAGAAGCCTCCTTGGAATTAGGTGGAAAAGAGTAGTAGAGTTGTGTGTCATCCGCATAAAGATGGCACCCAACTCCAAAACTCCGGATGACCTCTCCCAGCGGTTTCATGTAGATGTTGAAAAGCATGGGCGACAAAATAGAGCCTTGCGGGACCCCACAGGTCAAAGGCCAGGGGTCAGAGCAGGCGTCTCCCAGCTTCACCATCTGGGTTTGTCCCTCCAGGAAGGACCGGAGCCACAACAAAACCGTGCCCCCAAGGCCCATCCCAGAGAGACGACCCAGAAGGATACCATGATCGATGGTATCGAAAGCCGCTGAGATGTCCAAGAGAACCAGCAGAGTCACACTCCCCCTGTCCAGCTCTCTGCGGAGGTCATCCACCAAGGCGACCAAGGCTGTCTCGGTGCCATGACCAGGCCTGAAACCAGACTGTGACTGATCTAGGTAGTTGGTATCGTCTAAGAAGCTCTGGAGCTGGGAGGCGACCACCCGCTCCAGCACCTTACCCAGAAAAGGGAGGTTGGAGATTGGCCTGTAATTACTCAGCACCGTGGAGTCAAGGGAAGCTTTTTTGAGGAGTGGACGAACCACAGCCTGTTTCAGATTAGATGGAAAAATCCCTTGCTCCAACGATGCATTGACAATCAACACAAACCAATCAACCAACCCCTCCCTGGCTGATTTAATGAGCCAAGATGGGCATGGGTCTAGAGGTGAGGTGGTCGCCCTCACAGCCCCAAGGACCTCCTCTACAGTTTCAGGAAGAACAAGCCTAAAAGAATCCCACAAAGATGGACAAGCAGGTGCCTCCGTCACCTCCTCTGGCACTGCGATGGAATTGGAGTCGAGCTCGAGACGTATCTGAGCGACTTTATCTGCAAAATGGTGTGCGAAATCGCGACACCGAGCTGCTGGGTCATCAGTGACCTCCTCCACCACAGGTGGGTGGAGGAGTTCCCCCACGACCCGAAACAGCTCCGATGATCTATTTGCTGCAGACGCTATACGGGTGGTCGTGAATGATTTCCTGGCCACCCGTATAGCCACGGAGTATGCCTTAAGAGAGGCTTTAGCCCGTGCTCGATCAGAGACGTCCCGAGATTTCCTCCATTTGCGCTCTAGCCCCCTTCTCGTATGCTTCATCACAGCCAGCTCCCCGGTGAACCAGGGAGATGGCCTGTCACGACGCAACGAGATGGGGCGTTCGGGTGCGATCGTATCTATCGCCCTGGACATCTCCCCATTATAGAGAGTTACCAAGGCGTCGATAGAATCGCCAGGCTCCAAGGCAGGAAGAACCCCAAGATTCCTCAGGAATCCGTCCGGATCCATCAGTCTCCTAGGGCGGACCATTTTAATCTGTCCTCCACCCCTGCGACCAAGGCGTCGATAGAATCGCCAGGCTCCAAGGCAGGAAGAACCCCAAGATTCCTCAGGAATCCATCCGGATCCATCAGTCTCCTAGGGCGGACCATTTTAATCTGTCCTCCACCCCTGCGGAGGTTGAGTCGCAGTAAGTCTAAAACTGATCAGATAATGATCAGACCATGACACCGGAAGGATGTTTTGTTCTTCCACTCTAATCATTTCGTTGTCCGCCACGAAAACAAGGTCAAGAGTATGTCCAGCTTGATGAGTGGGACCAGATATTATCTGTGACAGTCCTATGGTCGTCATGGTGGCCATAAAGTCCTGAGCTGCGCCAGATAGGGTGGTCTCAGCGTGGATGTTAAAATCTCCCAGCACCACCAGGCGCTGGGAAACCAAGCCGAATTGGAGACCACCTCCGCTAGCTCAGACAGGGAAGCTGCTGGGTCGCGGGGTGGGCGGTACACCAGCAGGAACCCCACACTGTCACGGCTCCCCACTTTCAAGTGGACACACTCAAACCCAGAAGCCTGCGGAACAGCGCATCTGATCACGGCGATGGATTGCCGAAAGACTACTGCGACCCCTCCTCCCCGCCCCCCTTGTCTGGCCTGCTGATGCACTCCAAAACCTGGTGGGCATAGCTGAGAGAGATTTACTCCCCCCAGCTCGTCCAGCCAGGTCTCGGTGATGCATGCCAGATCCGCCCTCTCATCCAGGATCAAGTCCTGGATGGCCGCGGTCTTACCATTAACGGATCTGGCATTAATCAGCAGGACCTTAAGACCAAGGGGACTGCCATGGAGCCTACCACTACCTACCTTCTCCAGGGTCGCAAGACTCTGTTGCGCTTCTCCCTGGGATATCGGTGACCCGCTATTCTCCTCCCCCACACGACTTGAATGGCACCCCCTTCCTCCGGAACCCTCCCCCCCCCCCTACATGGCCGGGATCTGTAACTAGTCAGCTCTCAGAGGAAGAAGTCGGGCTGGGGAATAATCTCCCTTGGGCGTTGGGTAGGGATGTTTCTGATGATGAGGTAGATAGTGAAACATCAAGGGAGCTGAGTGGACTGAATAAGGGAAGTGTTCTCGAGCGAAGGAGTGTAGCTGGTTGAGTGGGGGCGACCGGGACAGATGGGGTCTCAAAATGATACGAACCAGGAGGGGGGGCCCTAACCGGTGAGCTAGTTGTGGATGCACGGGGACCTGATGGAGTATGGCGAGAAGGAACCCCGGAGGCAAATAAGGGGCGTATCTGAGGGTCCACAACTACCCTCCTAATGGTAATGCCCCATTTCTTTAAGACAGAGCGCTTTGCCATAAGCTCTCCGAGCCATGAATTGTCTTCTGGTGTTATTTGAAGACGGGAGGAACGGTCAGATGATTGGTAGTCCCTCCATAACCACACTATGGCTTCTAGTCTTATTTCCTGTGGTCTTTTACCCAGGATTTGGGCCAAGGAGTTACAAACTGCCCTCTTAGAGGTCCATCTGCCTCTGTTTACCATTTGGTCAGCAATGTCCACCGCGAACATGTCAGTTTGTAGATGATGATCCTGAGTACAGGCTGCCTTTTATTTTCTACCTAATGGCATAGATCAGTGTTTCTCAACCTGGGAGTCGGGACCCCTGAGGGGGTCGCAAAGGGGTGTCAGAGGGGTCGCCAAAGACCATCAGAAAACCCAGTATTTTCTGATGGTTATGGGGATTCCATATGGGAAGTTTGAGCCAATTCTATCGTTGGTGGAGTTCAGAATGTTCTTTGATTGTAATGAACTATAACTCCCAGCAACTACAACTCCCAGAAGTCAAGGTCTATTTTCCCCAGGCTCCACCAGTGTTCACATTTGCGCATATTGAGTATTTGTGCCAAGTTTGGTCCAGATCCACCTTTGCGTGAGTCCACAGTGCTCTCTGGATATAGGTGCACTACAACTCCCAAACTCAAGATCAATACCCACAAAACTCTTCCAGTGTTTTCTGGGAGTTCAGTGTTGGTCATGGGAGTTCTGTGTGGCAAATTAGGTTCAAGTCCATCGCTGGAGGAGTTCAGAATGCTCTTTGATTATAGGTGAACTATAAATCCCAGCAACTACAACTCCCAAATTACAAAGTCAATCCTCCCCCAATCCCACTAGCATTCACATTTGGGTGTATTGGGTATTTGTGCCCAGTTTGGTCCAGTGAATGAAAATACATCTTGCATATCTGATATTTACATTATGATTTATAACAGTAGTAAAATGACTGTTATGAAGTAGCAACGAAAACAAGGTTATGGTTGGGGGTCACCACCACATGAGGGACTGTATTAAGGGGTCACGGCATTAGGAAGGTTGAGAACCACCGGCATAGATGTTTTGGGATAGTGGGGGCAGTAAACATTAAGGTCAAATGATCACAAAAAGCAGAGACAGTGCCTGTTAATAACGCTGTCCTTTCACACAATACTTTTGTATTACCAGCAGCAGCTGTTCTGTAAATTGCTGTTGCTGATAACAGAATTGTCCTCGTCTGTGCTTTAGGATTTCATTTCCTTCTGACCTGAACTATTTATCTTCCTGCAAAACATGTGTTTGTATATAGTCGTCCCCATCCATCCATGAAATCAATAATCCATAGCTTGAAAATCAGCAAACCTTGAGCCACGTTGAGTCTTGTTTTTTAGAGATAAATAGTAGGATATAAATAATAGTGATAATAATGATAATATGCTGGTTACTGACTGCAATAAACACACACACACAGGCATATATGACATTATTTTGCTCCAACATTGTACACAAAGGGACTTAAGCATCCATGGATTTTCATATTTATGAGGGATCCTGGACCAAATCCAACTGATTCCAAAGAACCACTGTATATGAAGCTCAGGATAAAGCTTTCGGTCTCTAGTGAAGCAAAATGCAATACAGAAACAAATTTGTTAGACTTTTATTATTGCGGGATTCTTCTGGAATTTACAAAAATGTATTTGTTGTTTGTGAGGTGTTAGAAGTACTAGTCAGGCACAAAACTTGCACATAGCTGCTAGTCTTTGGACACAACATGAGATGTAGATTTCAAATAAAAACATCAGTAAACAAATAAAATACACGATCTGCTTGAGGCTCAGGCGTCGGCGGTGTCCGGGTGGGCTTTTGCACAGCTAAGACTTGTGCGCCAGCTGCGACCGTACCTCGCAAAGGTTGATTTGGCCGGGGTGGTCCATGCCTTGGTCACCTCTAGATTGGATTACTGTAATGCGCTCTACGTGGGGCTGCCCTTGAAAACGGTTCGGAAATTCCAACTGGTTCAACGGGCGGCGGCCAGGATGTTAACTGGCGCTCCTTACAGAGAGAGGTCATCCCTTCTGTTTAAGGAGCTCCATTGCCTGCCGTTTACCTACCGAACCCAATTCAAGGTGCAGGTGCTTAACTACAAAGCCCTAAACGATTTGGGACCTGCCTACCTGCGTGACCGCATCTCCGTGTATGAACCCACATGCTCCCTTCATTCATCCGGAGAGGCCCTGCTTACGATCCCACCTGCGTCACAGGCGCGTTTGGTGGGGATGAGGGACAGGGCCTTCTCTGTGATTGCCCCCCAACTCTGGAACACCCTCCCCAAAGACATTAGACTAGCACCCACATTGGCAGTCTTCAGGAAGAATCTGAAGACCTGGCTATTCTGATGTGCCTTTCCGGAATAGGATAATCTCCAGCACTATGTCCTAGAAGCACTTTATTAGAGTTTAAGACTCTCTGCACATTGCACTTGCCCGGAAATCCAACATACCTCCTGCCACACTCAGCACTTTTTAACCTGTACCCATCACTGGCCCGGCCCTGGTTTTTTATTGCGTAATGATATATTGTTTTGTTATTGCTTATGTTTTAATTTGCTTTAAATTGTATTGTTATTGTTTTGCTGTTGTTGTGTTGAGGCCTTGGCCTTTGTAAGCCGCATCGAGTCCTGCGGGAGATGCTAGCGGGGTACAAATAAAGTTTAATAATAATAATAATAATAACTAAGCAGGAGAGTACATCACCAGTGATAATGATAACTATTTCATTATGTTTAGTATTTTAAAAAATACTTAAAGTATTTAAAATGCTGAAATGCAAAGTGCTGGTGTTACCTATAAAGCTCCAACAGTTTGGATCCAGGCTGTTTGTCTAATCGCGTCTCCCTGTACAGACTATTGCATGCACTTCGGTCTACAGAGGAGGCCCTCCTCTCAGTCCCACCCCTATCACAAGCTTGGTTGGTGGGAACGAGAGAGGAGGCTTTCTCTGTGATCACTCCCTGTCTCTGGAACTCCCTCCCTACAAAAATTAAAATGGCCCCCACCCCCTTTCCTTTAAGAAACTTCTAAAAATGTATTTACGCACTTTAGTGTATTGAGAGGAGGAGGACTAGGGTCACTTTAAACCACTGGATTGCTGGGTAACCCATTTGTATTATATGGCTGTTATGATACATCTTAAATGAACCACTGGTGTCAGCCATTTTTAATGTAATGTTGTTGTTTTTTAGGGTGTATATTATAACATTTACCCATGTTTTAGTTCTATGTCATAGTGGATTGCTCCTGTTTCGTTTTTATTTTGATACTCAATTTTTTCATTGTAAGTTTATTGTTGTTATTATCCATTATCCTGTATTGTTTTGATGTGTTTGTACCCATGTTGAGGCATTGAATGTTTGCCTTTTTGTGTGTAAACGACCCTGACTCCCTCTGGGGAGAAAGGGCGGTCTAGAAATAAAGATTATTATTATTATCATCATCACCATTTATTTATTTTTTGTCGTGTCAGGAGCGACTTGAGAAACTACAAGTCGTTTCTGGTGTGAGAAAATTGGCCGTCTGCTAGGACGTTGCCCAGGGGATGCCTGGATGATTTGATGTTCTTATCATCCTTGTGGGAGGCTTTTCTCATGTCCCCGCATGAGGAGCTGGAGCTGATAGAGGGAGCTCATTCGCCTCTCCCCAAATTCAAACCTGCGACCTGTGGGTCTTCAGTCCTGCCGGCACAGGCGTTTAACCCACTGTGCCATCGGGGGCTCCATTAATTAATTATTTAACATTAATTATTTAACAATATTAATCAAACTACAAGAAAGGAGATTCCATCTCAACATGAGGAAGAACTTCCTGACTGTGAAAGCTGTTCAGCAGTGAAACTCTCTGCCCCGGAGTGTGGTGGAGGCTCCTTCTTTGGAAGCTTTTAAACAGAGACTGAATGGCCATCCGTCAGGGGTGATTTGAATGCAGTATTCCTGCTGCTTGGCAGGGGGTTGGACTGGATGGCCCATGAGGTCTCTTCCAACTCTTTGATTCTATGATTCTATAATATAGGTTGACCCCTCTATCCATAGGAATGATACCCATAGTTTCATGAAGTCAACAAAATGTCTTCTCTAGCCCTTTTCTAGGTCCTTCAGGTGATTCAGTGGTATGCTTCTGCTTAAGGTTCACCATAAAGTTACCTTAGGTTATATACTTGCTGCAAACCAAGCCTCATTCAGCTCAGTGGGACTTGTCTGAGTAGGCAAGTATACGATTGCACTCTTATATATCTTTCCTGCATAATCTTCACCAGCGTCGGCTTCTAGCAATGCCAGAAATAGCCTAGTGTTTCAAAGCATATTATGCCATTGATCTCAAACGTGTCACAATACAGACTGTTTTTGTCTCTTTTAGAATACAAGAAAGCCCGCCAGGAGATAAAAAAGAAATCCTCAGATACACTGAAACTTCAGAAGAAAGCAAAGAAAGGTAAATGTCCCCATTGTTGTTTTTTTCTCTTCACATTTTACATGACTTCCTCCATATTTGATCTGAAGGAATATTTATGTATCATAGACTTTAATAAATTACTTGAATGTATTGATTTGTTATTATTGTTAACTCTTTTCATCTTGACTTTGGCTTATCAATGAGAGACCTCCAAGAGTCCTGAAGTGCTATCAATACATTCAAGTAGCTAATTATGTATATGGTTCAGGTTTTAATTGTATTGTGTTAGTTTTATTGTGAGGCACTTCGAGCCTCTTTTTAGAGAGAAAAAGTAGGATATTTATTATTATTATTATTATTATTATTATTATTATATTGTGTTGGTTTTATTGTGAGGCACTTCGAGCCTCTTTTTAGAGAGAAAAAGTAGGATATTTATTATTATTATTATTATTATTACTGTATTGTGTTGCTTTTATTGTGAAGCACTTCGAGCCTCTTTTTAGGGAGAAAAAGTAGGATATTTATTATTATTATTATTATTATTATTATTATTACCGTACTATTATTGTATTGTGTTGCTTTTATTGRGAAGCACTTCGAGCCTCTTTTTAGYGAGAAAAAGTAGGATATTTATTATTATTATTATTATTATTATTATTATTATTATTATTATTATTGTATTGTGTTGGTTTTATTGTGAGGCACTTCGAGCCTCTTTTTAGAGAGAAAAAGTAGGATATGTATTATTATTATTATTATTATTACTATTATTGTATTGTGTTGGTTTTATTGCGAGGCACTTTGAGCCTCTTTTTAGAGAGAAAAAGTAGGATATTTATTATTATTATTATTATTATTATTATTATATTGTGTTGGTTTTATTGTGAGGCACTTCGAGCCTCTTTAGAGAGAAAAAGTAGGATATTTATTATTATTATTATTACTATTATTGTATTGTGTTGGTTTTATTGTGAGGCACTTCGAGCCTCTTTTTAGAGAGAAAAAGTAGGATATTTATTATTATTATTACTATTATTACTATTATTGTATTGTGTTGGTTTTATTGTGAGGCACTTTGAACCTCTTTTTGAAGAGAAAAAGTAGGATATTTATTATTATTATTATCCTATTAATATGTTATTACTATTACATACACATTCGTAAGTATTGTTCCATGGTGAGTATTAGACGAGGCACTTGACGTATATGATTATATACATACATTACACACATTGGATGTCTTATCTAATACCCACCATTGAGCAATACGTACGGATTTGCGCTCTTTTCTAAAGTCATTAGATTACCAACATCTGAAAAGGTCTCCATATCTTGCTTGTGCACCCATTCTTCTTAAGGAGCGCAGCAAATCTGTTTCAACTTCGGAGAGGATTACTGTAAGAGTCAGAACAATCAGAGCCTTGCCTTTGGGTGTATTCAATTAGAGAGAAAGAGAATGCTCATTGTTCCTGGAAGTAAACAGGAGTAATCTGAAGAATAGCCAAGAGCAGAGCCTACTGAGGAACAACGACATTTAGTCTGAAATATTGGACAAATGAAATTTTCCACCGCAATGCACCTCTGCATTTCAACTTGATCTTGAGTGTGCCTTTGTTCACCCTTTCATTTTTGATCTTCAATTTCAGTGATCTAAGTCAGGCCATGAGCTATGATTTCAGAAAGCTTGGGTTGACCTGATGGATGGTTAGGTCCCTATATCATCTTGTGCCTTTCAAAGAGCAGTCCTTTGAGGGCATCTTGCCCAGTTTCCCCATCCAAAAAGCATGGATCTGGTGTATCCACGCCCACCTAACTCTCATCGCTCACATTTGGTGTCCAGTCTCCAGATTGGAAAACGTAGCATTGTTGCATTGACATGGACTTGTGCTGGAACCTTCTTTTGATCCAGAAGGTTTCAATGCCTGGGTGTAAGGTTTAACTATGGTAAAGTGTTCTAAAAATAACTCCCTTTCATCTCAACCCACAAATTTAGCAGAGTATTTTATAACGATGTAAACATTCTTGGAAAGCAGACGTGTCATTGTTAGCACCATGCAGCAATTTACATTAGCAAATTGCTTTCCTACCCTTTTCTGTGTTCTGTCTGTAAACAGTATGACTCCTACCGTCACCGCTGTTTGTTGGGTGTTTGTAACATGCAATCATATTGTGCTGAGTAGGAGGAAGCTTGGATGCAACTCATTCATGCAAATGTATCGGTATTTTTCCATATGTAAACCACTAATGGATTTTAATGATGGGTATAGGTTCAGGGCTGGCCTTCCCCCTGAAATCATAGTGATATATGTTCAAGGCTCTGGAGCAGATGTGTGTTTTGTTTGGAGCCCTGCATGTCTACTTGTGCAACACCCTTATATCCAACGTGTCGTCGAAGGCTTTCATGGCTGGAATCAATGGGTTGCTGTGAGTTTTCCGGGCTGTATGGCCATGTTTCAGAATGTTTCTGGAATATGGCCATACAGCCTGGAAAACTCACAGCAACCCACCCCTGTATCCCTTTTGTATTGTACAAAACTGGTCAGATATTCTGGTTTCTTTGTTCCAGTCAACCATCTTCTCAATTTAGGGAAGAACAAGATTGAGGAACAGTGATCCCATTGTGTCACCTAGAGATGCTCTTGTAAATGCTAAGCCTTGACCTGGTATGAGGATCAAAGTTTAGTATTAGAAATGGGAACCCCATAACACTACGTAATATGATTTTTTTCCCAAGTTATAACTCTCATTTTCTAATTGGTTCTATCGTAAAAACATGGAAAAAGTTTATTAAACTGCAAAAACTTTGTTTTTGTGGGATATCCTGCAACACATTTTGCTATATCTCATATCTCATAGAGCAGTGGTTCTCAACCTGTAGGTCTGCAGGTGTTTGGCCTACAACTCCCAGAAATCGCAGCCAGTTTACCAGCTGTTATGATTTCTGGGAGTTGAAGACCAAAACATCTGGGGACCCACAGGCTGAGAACCACTGTCATAGAGTCTCAACCAATTCAACCTAGTTTGTGACAGCCACAAAAACAAAGTTTCTGGAGTATAGCAACTACTTTCAAAATAAGTATCACACCATTAAACAGGAAATAACACTTTCAACCAGAAACAGATTTTTAAAATTTTTTGTTACATAGCATTATTTAACTATCAAGGGCAAGATCTGGTAAGATTGCTGTGGTATATGAACTTTCTGCCTACTTGGATACAGAGGAATCTATACCTCATCTCTGCAAACTTTGGTATGTTCTCAAAACTTAATCCATAGAGTTGGGAAACTCTTTGGAGCAGGATAAATGGAGCACAAGTAGTATCCCATTGTTGGACTCAAGTAAGGTAACCAGATTGAAATTGGAAAGAGTAGAAGAATGAATGTCAACAGGTGTTACTTCTTATGTAACCCGATAACTAGCAACAAAACCTGGAATCTCCTCTTATTCCCATCCATTAAAAGTGTAAGAGTCCTCTCTGGTTTTCAGACTAGCATCTCTAGCTTTAGACCAGAGGTATACATCTTCAGACTGGAGGACGGGACACTGTCTTTTAGGGCAGATGTTCTCAAACTTTGGTCCTATAGAGGTTCCAGACTTCAACTGCTAGAATTCTTGACCATTATTCCATGCTGGTTGGGTCTTCTGGGAATTGACATCCTATACTCCTGGAGGACTGTCAGACACTGTTCTAGGGCCTAATAGTCTGACTGTGATAACTTTGTGACTATATCTCCCTAGCACAGTGGTTCTCAACCTGTGGGTCCCAGGTGTTTTGGCCTACAACTCCCAGAAATCCCAGCCAGTTTACCAGCTGTTAGGATTTCTGGGAGTTGAAGGCCAAAACATCTGGGGACCCACAGGTTGAGAACCACTGCCTTAGCAGGTAAACCCATTCAACTCCTCTGGTATTTAAAGTAACGGTAGTCATACAAAAATTAAGGAGGGCATTCATGTTCTTTTAAATTTATTTTTCAATTCAGTGTTGATATCCGCTTGAATGCAGCTCCAGTTGTAATGGCAATTGCCTTTATCTTTACCTCCCATGTTATTTGTATCCCCATAACAGTTAAAAAGCAGAGATTGGATTTTTTCCCCATTTTGCTTTTATGGAATTGGCATTATCACTCCATTAGAAACTTGAAATGGGAAAGACAAAAACAACGAAAAATGAGCTACATGGTATTTTTGTGTTCCTTAAATTCACCAAACATCTAAGGACTCTATTTTATTATAACCTGGAGTGTTTTTTAAATAAGCAATGTTCTAGTAAGCTCTAATGTAGAATTAACTCTTGCGGAGCTTTATCTTGATTGAAGCTTAAACTCCCTGAAATTTTTGAAATGCTATCGTGTTCCAAATAGTATTTGGGAACCCTTGTGAAGAATTCCATCATATGTATGTGTGACTCATGTCCAGCATACCAAACATTTGGGTGCTTTAAAAAAAATCAGAAACCAGACTGTTTTTCTTGCCTTTTTCTCCCATTGGCATTATTTTTTATTGTATCTTATGTCAATGTTATAGAAACTAAGGAGAGAGGGAGAAAACAGATAAACATTACATGTATTCATGTGTATTACATGTGTTAATCTGGATCAGTATACTGATAGATCTTGTAGCACCTTAGTCTACATCAGTGGTTCCCAGCCTTTGGTCCTCCAGGTGTTTTGGACTTCAGCTCCCAAAAATCCCAGCCATCTTAACAGCTGTTAGGAATTATGGAAGCTGAAGTCCAAAACACCTGGAGGACCAAAGGCTGGGAACCACTGGTCTGCATATTGCATCTGATGAAGTAAACCAGTGGTTCTCAACCTGGGGTCCCCAGATGTTTTTGACCTTCAACCCCCAGAAATCCTAACAGCTGGTAAACTGGCTGGGATTTCTGGGAGTTGTAGGCCAAAACACCTGGGGACCCACAGGTTGAGAACCACTGAAGTAGATTGAAGTTCACATATTATGCTACCAACCTCTTTCTTTTGGTCAATCTCTTAGAGCTATTCATATATTTAGTAATTGTGGAAGCAAATAGTGCTGTGGCTTCATGACTTTCCTGTGCTTATTATGAAGCCAATGTTTGAAGAGAAAACCATAGGTTATGTGACTTCACATTCAAGAGATTCACATGACTGTATAGAATAGGTAATTTCATCTGCTATTGCTTGTTACATGGTTGCATGACAAGCAACATGTGATGTAATTTCCTCTCATATACAATTATTAAAGGAATTGGAGAAATCTCATGTTTTCAATATAAAAACCCTAGGGAAGCTTTGATAAGGCATGGTTCCTGATCTAATGGAGCATTATACCCATTCAGATCTTTCCAGTAAATATAGGAAAGTCAAATGTGGATGCAATGACCATTCCCTTTGACAGACAGAACTCTTGAATGTCTGTCATAATTCAATTGTACATAATTCAATGTGTAAAAAGGACCCAGTCACCATTCTGTTGGTGTTCACTAGTTTAGATGGGACATCCAAAAGGCTGACCTAACCTTTTGGCAAACAATAACAACCACCCAGTATTTCTTCACCTTGACAACAGGATGTTGGTCTTTAGAGAGTTTGACATGCTTGTCTTACAGAGGAGAAAACTGATGACACAATAGCCATTTTAATAACAGAAGGGATGTCATGTAGACCAGTGGTTCTCAACCTGTGGGTCCTCAGATGTTTTGACCTTCAACTCCCAGAAATCCTAACAGCTGGTAAACTGACTAGGATTTCTAGGAGTTGTAGGCGAAAAACACCTGGGGACCCACAGATTGAGAATCACTGATGTAGAAGATGAAATGGACTTCTTTTCAGTTTCTTGAGAAACTAGACTGAGAACCAGCAGATTCAAATATAAGAAAAGAGATTCCACTTAACCATTAGGAAGAACATATTTACCTTAAGAACTGGTTAGAACACAATGGTGTAGGCTGTTTGGTTGTCATCATATGGAAGCCTTTAAACCAGACATGGGCAAACTTTGGTCCTTCAGGTGTTTTGGATTGGTAGGCTGAAAGGAATTGTGGGAGTCGAAGTCCAAAACACCTGGAGGGCCAAAGTTTGCCCATGTCTGTTGTAAACAGACAAATCTAGCACACTCATCTTTGGCCAATTGGTTATGAATGGTTACACTTAGCATTGGAAAATGAGAAGAATAGAAAGTGGAAATCTGGCTTTTGCACTCAGCTGACGTATGTGTGCAATTATCTGTAATCTTACAAATCTTACAGAGATGGTGTCCAGTCTGTTTAAAAAAAAACCTGTTTTCTTTGTCCGGCTATCTGTTTATTGTAGTTTATTTTTTCAATTTGCCATGTCTGCCATACATGGTGAATGCTTTCAAATGGCAATTTGTTCCTCATGTTTTCTGTGCATTTTTGTGGAAACCACATAAAGGAGTATTTATATATTTCTCCACGTGCAACCAATTGCTGCATTGTTTTCTGATGTAATTGCATGTGTCTCTATATACAGCCTTGTGTTTTAGGTTGCGCCTTTGCCACAAGCTCACAATAAAAATGTTTTTTTTAAAATAAAATGAAATAATAAGAGTTCTAAAAATGTGTATCAGCTCACTGGTGAGCAGAACGTAAAGTGCTGTGTGATATGGCTGTAAAGAATGTAGAACTTAAGTGGCAAACATGCATAGTCCAAGCTTGAAAAAATCACAAAAGGTTTATCTATCTATATAAATAAAAATGTAATGTTCGTTTGTGGGATTAATATAACTCAAAAACCACTGGACGAATTGCCCCCAAATTTGGCCACAAGACACCTACTAACCCAAGGAGTGACCATCACTCAAAAAATATGATTTTGTCATTTGGGAGTTGTAGTTGCTGGGATTTATAGTTAACCTACAATCAGAGAGCATTCTGAACTCCACCATTGATGGAATTGAAGCAAATACTCCCATGACTCCCATGACCAACAGAAAACACTAGAAGGGTTTGGTGGGCATTGACCTTGACTTTGGGAGTTGTAGTTCACCTACATCCAGAGAACACTGTGGAGTCAAACAATGATGGATCTCGACCAAACTTGGCACGAATATTCCATATGCCCAAATTTGAACACAGATGGAGTTTGGGGGAAATAGACCTTGACATTTGGGAGTTGTAGTTACTGGGATTTATAGTTCACCGACAATCAAAGAGCATTCTGAGCATTAAGGAGCTGGGCATGTTCAGCCTGAAGAAGAGAAGGCTGAGAGGAGATGTGATAGCCATGTATAAATATGTGAGAGGAAGCCACAGGGAGGAGGGAGCAAGCTTGTTTTCGGCTTCCCTGGAGACTAGGATGCGAAACAATGGCTTCAAACTACAAGAAAGGAGATTCCATCTGAACATGAGGAAGAACTTCCTGACTGTGAGAGCCGTTCAGCAGTGGAACTCTCTGCCCCGGAGTGTGGTGGAGGCTCCTTCTTTGGAAGCTTTTAAATAGGGGCTGGATGGCCATCTGTCAGGGGTGATTTGAATGCAGTATTCCTGCTTCTTGGCAGGGGGTTGGACTGGATGGCTTATGAGGTCTCTTCCAACTCTTTGATTCTATGATTCTAAGCGAGAAGAGAAGAAATTAGATATATTCCAACTGTCATACAGGAGACACGGAAGAAGGGAATTCTCTCAGTATATACTAAACTAACTAACTGCTCCTCGTTGAGGACTTGAGACAGGCAGCGTGGGGTTGAATTCCGACATATGCCACCTTTTAAAAGCATTTTTAAAAACTTGGCTAGAATTCTTGTGGGTGGGATGAAATCTGAATGTTTTAGATTGACATGCAATATGTTGGGATGCAGAATTGATTTGGAATCAATTGCATGACCACATCCTCCCCCAGTGGTCTGCTGCATCGTATTTGTGTGTATGTGTGTGTCAATGTACGTACTTGTTCACCCAACAGCACATGAAATGCTTCAGTAGTTTTGAACATGTGCTTTTCGAGTCAGTATCATTTCTAAGTGGAAAACTTGGTTTTCGACTAGTCCTTTTTGCATAATTGTGAACCTTCAGGTGACACTCCGCTCCCGGTATTCTGCTGGGAGAGAAATCTCAAGGAAACGTTTGACTTGTATGAAGTTCTGACATGGCCCTTGCCTGTTCCTTTTCTCACATTCATTTAACTGTGAACACATTAGATAAAATGGTGTGCCGATAAGTTGATAATCAACTCATTGTAACAAAAGCAAAATATTACTAAAGTATAAAATGTAGTGATTCACTTTGAAAAATAACAAGAGAAAACGAGTCCCAGTTCACTTCGATAATTAGCTGTCTTTGGGCCATTGAATGAGATTTTCTTTTGTAGTTGTCTCTTATTTTTGGACAGGAAATCTCCAGATACTTGTACCTTAAAGGAGTTGGAGGTTGTTTTTCATATGTTACAAACAAGACTTTCATCCAAGAGATGTTTAGATTTTAGATGCCGGAACTCTTTGTTGTGGAAAATTTTATTTTGGAAGACAGCCATGTCCATTTTCAAAAAGAGCAAGGAAGTCGGCGAAGAAGAGTTTTGTTGTGGGATTGGGGTGGTCCCTGTTGTGTATCTAATTAAACTTAGTTATTGGCCTCTTCAGGGGGGTTAATTTGCCATGTTGGAAATGTTCTACATCATCTACTTGATGTATCTACAGAATGTCACGTTGCCTCTTTGTTCTGCAGGAGTGTGAATTACTTGCTGCTCCAGACTCGCAAGCAATTAATTCTATTATGTGCTAATAGCTTGTTACTACCATGCTCCTTTTGAGTTGCTTTTTTCAAAAACTGTCATAAACTTTCAAAAATTAGAAATACCTCAAGTCAATGTTAGTCTCTACTCTTAGAAAATTGTAAGATTAACACCAGTCACTATATAATTTAGTGGTACAGTAGAGTCTCGCTTATCCAACATAAATAGGCCAACAGAACATTGGATAAGTGAAAATGTTGGATAATAAGGAGGGATTAAGGAAAAGCCTATTAAATGTCAAATTACGTTTTGATTTTACAAATTAAGCACCAAAACTTCATGTTTTACAACAGATCAACAGAAAAAGCAGTTCAATACGCGGTAACATTATGTAGTAGTTTTTATAGTTTTAAATAGTTTTTATATGAATTTTATTTTGTGATTTAACCAGTTTTAAATGATGTATTTATGTGTGTTTGGCATCTAATTGCTGCCAGTCTGTACGCCGCCCAGAGTTGCCTTCGGGCTGAAAAGGGCGGGATAAAAGTGTAGTAAATAAATAAATAGTATTTACTGTATGTACAAATTTAGCACCATAATTTATTTATATATTTACTTCATTTATATACCGCTTTTCTCAGCCCTCAGGCGACTCAAAGCGGTTAACAACAGCAAAATTCAATGCAAAACATCATAAAACGATTATGGGACAGTTAAAACAATAGCATCATTAACAATTAAACATCAATATAACAATCATTAGCGTCTCATCAGTAAAATCAGAATCCAATCTCATCATCCGTTAATCCGTGTTCCTATATTCATTACACTGCTTAATCGAATGCTTGTTCGAACAGCCAGGTCTTCACTTTCCTCCGAAACGCCAATAGGGATGAGGCCGATCTGATATCTATAGGAAGGGCGTTCCACAGCCGAGGGGCCACCACTGAGAAGGCCCTGTCTCTCGTTCCCGCCAGGCACGCCTGTGATGCAGGCGGGACTGAGAGCAGGGCCTCCCCAGATGATCTTAATGTCTTAGTTGGTTCATAGGAGGAGATGCGTTTGGAGAGGTAAGTAGGGCCAGAACCGTTTAGGACTTTATAATGTTGCAGTGTATTGAAAACAGCTGTGGATCCGGGTGGAAGGCAGAGTGCATTGAATAATACAGAACGTTGGATGAGCAAAGTTTGGATAAGTGAGACTCTAATGTAATAATAATAACCACTTTTAATCTCTTTTTAAACACATCTCAGAGGGGATAATAAGTTTACTGAAGAGCCTGATATAGTTTGTGGGACAGAGAGTATCCGTCTGTTTCCATTCTTCCAAATTGACCTTTCCTTCCATTTCTACATTTAGCCGAATGATGGGAAAACTTTGGCTCACTAGGGTATCCCTTCTGGAAGAAAAGGCCAGTTTGCAGGAATGGAGAAAGGCACTATGGTTTGAAAAGTCAAGATGTCTCTCGCCACTGAACAAGTGTCATAGATATAATATTTTTCCTGGTCCCGTCTAATTCATCAAGTTGTATCGTGTTGCTTTGGCATGTAAACATATGAATTGCCAGCTGACAAAACTTCATGAAGAAATTAAGCTCTAGAGATGACAAAGTTTACACTAGCTTCTAATACCAAAAACTGTTGGAAGGGGAGGGGGTTAAAAAAAGTATTTCAGAGCTCGAGATATTAAAGGAGAAAAGAAGATGGACTATGCATTGAATCATTTTGCTTCTCTTCAAGCTAGTAATGATAAAGAATGCACACTAGGAGTGCTGGATCACTGGTTTTGACTTCCTTTTATTTTCCTTTTCTGTGTCAATTTTTGTATCCTGCTATTTCTCATCATGCTCACCTTCTCGACAGCTGAGGTGCTGGGTAAGTCTAAGCTGCACTGCATCTGGTGGCTGGTCGGTGTAATCCTTGCTGTGGTCTTCATGGTTGTTAAACTGCCTAGACTTTAATTTTGACCTTTTTGGAAAGGGCATCTTTCGGCCTTCAGACCCAAGAGCATGTGCTAAGGTCCATGCCTTCCTTATTCAGATCTTACATGAAAGCAGTAAGGTACCACCAGGCTGGACAATATTTCAGGTAGGAAAAGAGAGAGACTGCACTACAGGTGGGTTGGTTCGGCCAAGGAAGCCAAAGACCCAACTTTGCAAGACAAGCAGAGTAGTTTATGTCCTGAGATGTTGGAAGTCTCCCACTCACAGGGTTGTCATACGTCAAAGTTATCTTTATAGCAAGGCACTGGGATCAAAATGTTGAAGTTTTCGCCTTCATTCGGCACATATTTTTAAGTTTTGGATAACAATCACTGGCCAACACACATTTTGGTGCCTCTGGGTATATTTGCCCTACAGATTCCAAAACTGGCACCCCAATCAGCTGTAATTTTAGAGATACAGAGCATATGCTCGGCTGTAAAAAATCAACAACAACATAATAACCATACCTAGGAAACTAGAGCTGATGTGGTCTATCTAATGCAATCTTCTGAATCAACACCCCAAAAAGCCCTAGAAAAAGCCTAAACACCAAAACACCAAGAATTTTGTTTTGGTTGGGCTTTGTATTGTCCCTGATTGGATATTTTTCTAGTCATAATCTAAGGGTGTTTGGATATCCCAGTTTGCCATCATTGGTTTTTTTAAAATGATATACGCAATGGAAAGTAATTGCATATCTCTTGTTTGTTCAAATGACAATCCAATTTTTGTAAGAAAGTTGGCTATAAAAGAATTTTTTAGTGCATCTTCTTTTATTCTTTTTGGAACCAGGCTAAGTAACTGTCACTTCCTATTGGAACGAAGGCAATAACAGGGACTTTGGAAAGCTCTTAAGAAGTTTCTCAACAGAATGGTTTTTAAGATTTTTTAAAACCAGCATCTTTTTAAAGTCTAGAGCCTAACATCATTATTGTTTGTAACCCCTTGTCCCTAAAAATCCTTCTTTCTCCTTTAAAACAATCATTTGCATGCTATTACCTGATTAATCACCAATTTATGAGCTTTTTATACTGGAAATTGATCAAACTAATATAGTTTCCACTCTTGGTTTGCAATCGCATCTTGATTTTTAGATGGCTTACTTTGAGTTGGGCTACTGGGAGTAGTAAAGGCTCATGATATGTCTTAAGACAGTGGTTCTCAACATATGGTCTCCAGGTGTTTTGGCCTACAAATCCCAGAAATCCCAGCCAGTTTAACCACTGTTAGGATTTCTGGGAGTTGAAGGCCAAACCATCTGGGGACTCACAAGTTGAGATCCACAGTCTTAAGATGTTGTGAACTTCATAAAGTACAGCAGGGAAACCCTATATGAAATAGTTATGGCGCTTGGCATTGTCATTAGTGTCTTGCGATCAGCAATGTCAATAGCCACAAAAAGATCACATAGGAGTCATTGGGTCTCTCCAAAAAGATTTAGCATAATACCGTTGAAACGAGGAATAGCAACAACAACAACATTTTATTTATATTCTGCCCTATCTCTCCAAGGGGACTCGGGGCAGATCACAGTACACATACACGGCAAACATTCAGTGCCGTTTTGGATAGACAATACAGAGACAGACAGAACAGAAAGGAGGTATGTTGTGTCGAAGTCCAGCTTTTTGGCACCATTAAAGGTTGTGCTCAAATCCAGCCACAGGGGGGTGCTGTTGCTCCATCCTCTATGAGCCATCAGGACTTCCTCTTCCCTTTTGGTCCCCGGGCATTTTCTTGATCTTTTTCTTTATGGTGTTACAAATTATCTCCCCTGCTTGTTTTAGCGATACCTAATTTCTCTACTTACAGCTCAAGCAGTTTTCGAACGGCTTAGGTCAGGGGTCCTCAAACTAAGGCCCGGAGGCTGGATATGGCCCTCCAAGGTGATTTACCTCGCTCAGGGTCAACCTAAGTCTGAAAGCACACAACAGCAACAACAACAATTCTATCTCATCAGCCAAAAGCAGGGCCACACTTCCCATTAAAATACTAATAAGTTTATATTTGTTAAAATTATTTTTCATTTTAATTATTCTATTGTTTTAAGTGTTTTTTATGCTTCAAGGAAGACTTGTGCAGTGTGCGTAGGAATTCATTCATGTGTTTTTCAAATTATAATCCGGCCCTCCAACAGTTTGAGGGACTGTGGCCTGGTCCTCTGTTTAAAAAGTTTGTGGACCCCTGGCTTAGGTAAACAGTAAGCTGGGCTGACAGTCGGGACCTCACACTGACCCATGGCTTCGAACTGGCAATCTTTTAGTTTGTAGATCTTATCATTGCTGGCGATTTACTAGCTGTGCTAAAACCCAGCCCAATCTTTGAAAGCAATGTCCATAATTATGAAATGTATCTTTTTGCTAAGTTGTTCCTCCTGGACAGTAGCAGAGCCTCTCTGTCCTTCAGTATCCATATGAATAACAGAAAAGGATAATCCTAGAAAACCTGAAACCCAAATACTGAGAAATAAGCAGACAGCATCCCTTTGTTTTAATTGCAAGCAGCACTTTTCTCATTGTGCATTTGCATATAATCACAGAGTAATGCTTGGGTCATTAGTTTGTCTTCCCTCAAGCATTAGGTATGGAAGTCTATCAGGAGAGGCTTCAATCGTACGTTTCTCCTGAGTGCATGCCACTTCTGTCTTCACAGTTTACAAGCCAAATTTTGAATGTAAATGAGATGTAGGTATGCTCTCTGGAATCCTGCACCAACTGGTTAATGGCTCAGTCCGAAGTATAGAACTTTTATGTGTGCAGAGACCCTTTTGTAAAATAACCTTAGTCGCTGAAGATGTTTCCATGCAGAATGCAAAAGAGTGAGATTCCATGATATGTACATGCTCTACTATTGGAGCCATGCGCTCCAGATGCAGAGAAAGAAGGCAAGACCCTTGGAACCAAGCTCCTTGAGATATCATTCTGCACACAATATGTGTTCAGAATGGTACCCTGCCAGATGTGAAGGGCTCTTTGAAGGTGGAACATTGTTTCTGACCTGTTCACAAGGAAAATTATTATTATTATTATTATTATTATTATTATTATTATTATTATCTTTATTTGTATCCCGCTAGCATCTCCCGAAGGACTCGAGCGGCTTACAAAGGCCAAGGCCTCAAAACACAATATAACAATACAAAACTTAAAACAAATGAAAAACAATTAAAGCAATATTAAACAACAAGCAATAAACAATACACCAAGACACAATAAAACTGGGCTGGGCCAGAGTAATGGGTACAGAATTAAAAGTGCTGATGTGACAGGTGGTATATAAGGATTATCGGGTAAGTGCAGTGTGCAGTGTGCAGCAATCTTAATTTCTACTAAAGTGCTTCTGGGACTTGTTATTGGAGTTTTCCTATTCTGGAAAGCCACATCGGAACAGCCAGGTCTTCAAGTTCTTCCTAAAGACTGCCAATGTAGGGGCCTGTCTAAGATCTTTGGGGAGGGTGTTCCAGAGTCGGGGGGCCACCACAAAAAAGGCCCTGTCTCGCGTCCCCACCAAATGGAAAAGGGGAGAGGGTAGCATTCTGCCTTCAAAGAGCTTACATTTTTATAGATGTAATAAAGAGAAAATAAGTTAGCCAGATAATAATTTGGATTCATGGAAAAGCTGAGCTTGGAAGGAGGCCCTGCTTTGGTCAGACCTCACCTGGAATACTGTGTCCAATTCTGGGCACTGCAATTCAAGAGGGATATTGACAAGCTGGGACATATCCAAAGGAGGACAGCTAAAATGTTCAAAGGTCTGGAAACCATGTCCTATGAAGAACGGCTTAAAGAGCTGTGCATGTTTATCCTACAGAAGAGAAGGCTGAGAAGAGACATGATCACTATGTTGAAATATTGGAAGGGATGTCACAAGGAAGAGGGAGCAGGCTTGTTTTCTGCTGCCCTGGAGACTAAGACTTAATGGAGTAATGGGTTCATATTCCAGGAACATTTGGAAGAACTTCCTGACTGTGAGAGCTGTTCAACAGTGGAACTCTCTGCCTTGGGATGTGGTGGAAGCTCTCTTTTGGAAGGCTTTTAAACAGAGGCTGGATGGCCATCTGTTGAGGTGCTTTAACTATGCTTTTCCTGTATGGGAGAGGGTTGGACGTGGTCTCTTCCAATTCTATGAAGGCTGGGATCTTATTCAGGGGGAAAGCTTGAAAGCTCATTTAGAAGCCTAATAGAAGCATTGTATGTCTCTGTGTGTTGAGGTTCTGCAACCCTCTTCCTCTGTAGATGGGATATGCACCATCAGGCTGTGTGATTTTTCCAAAGGTTTGATGCCTCAGGCTTGCATTGCCATGCTATATAAAGCTCTGATTTGACAATGTATGAAATGAATACTGACTCTTCTGGCCTTTTCAACTTCTCTGGTTAAGAGAAAATAATAGCAAGACAGAAGCACGCATATGAATGGGGTTGTCCTGCACCTGTGCAGTGTATCTTTCTAGAGAGAGTTGCTTACCTCCAGCCACCATATTCAAAATATCAATTCATTGCAATAAGGGAGAACTGCTGTCCTCCCTTATTGCTAGCCCTTCTCTTTTCATATTTGTTGTCCTCTTTGTAGGGGGTTGCAGAGTAAATAAATAGAAGCTTTACCACTGTTTCTGAACCAAAATATACCCTGCAGTATAATAATGTGTCACTCAGGCTTGTGTAACAAGTAACAGTAACTTTACTTCAGTTCAAAAGGTCAAACAGAGCAACAAAATATATATAACAGGCTCTCTGAATTCTTACAGAGAACAGAGGGAATAAGCAGTCCTTCTAAACAGTCTTTAAAATGTGCTTCATGCCTTAGAAATGATCAGGCTTTAGAGAGCTGTCAGCCATTTCCTTGCTGGCTGTTTCCAGTCAGCACTCTCTTCACTCTCCAAATTGAAGAGACATTTATTTGCTGCCCTTTATATTTACGACATTTATATGCTGTCCTTCTCACCCTGAAGGGGACTCAGAGCAGCTTACAAGATACAGACAATATATTATATTGGGTTGTTGTAGGTTTTTTCGGGCTGTATGGCCATGGTCTAGAGGCATTCTCTCCTGACGTTTCGCCTGCATCTATGGCAAGCATCCTCACTACCTCTGAGGAGGCTTGCCATAGATGCAGGCAAAACGTCAGGAGAGAATGCCTCTAGAACATGGCCATACACGAAAAAACCTACAACAACCCAGTGATTCCGGCCATGAAAGCCTTCAACATTATATATATATATATATATAAAGGTAAAGGTAAGGGTAGTCCCCTGACATCAAGTCCAGTCATGTCTGACTCTGGGGTGTGGTGCTCATCTCCATTTCTAAGCCGAAGAGCCAGCGTAGTCCGTAGACACCTCCAAGGTCATGTGGCCGGCATGACTGCATGGAGCGCCGTTACCTTCCCGCTGGAGCAGGTACCTATTGATCTACTCACATTTGCATGTTTTCGAACTGCTAGGTTGGCAGAAGCTAGGGCTGACAGCGGAAGCTCACGCCGCTCCCCAGAATCGAACCTGCGACCTTTCGATCAACAAGCTCAGCAGCTCAGTCCTTTAACCCACTGCGCCACCGGGGGCTCCCTATATATATTATTATTATTAACTAGTACAATATCAGTATTAAATATTACTATATTGTACTATATCATTATATTGTAATATTATTAGTAATATTACATATAAAATAAATATATAAATATATCATATTATTATTATTAGTATTATATTGCATTACAATATAATCTTATAAATATTATATGTATATACATTATATTATATTATATTATTAGAATAGCACAAGAGACAAGGTGGAACTGAAAGTGGCAGTTAAAACCGTTTGTCTCAGTAGCAAGCTAGAGGCAGTAGCCAATCAGAATTCTGGCTCCTGGTATGCTCAGCCAATCAGCTGCCACAACATGTCTTATATCATGGTGCCTTTTACAAATCCTCACACTCTTGGCATTCTGAGTCGCTTTCCTATTAAGTAGATTATGAATATTAATGTTTGCAAATGAAAAAGCCATTGGCAGGAAGATAGAGGAAAGGAATGGTGTGTGTATGTGATGTTATTTGACCCTTAACATGGAACTTGCCTCCCCCCCCCCTCACACAGTAGTCACACATTCAGTTGTTTTGAGGTGTGGTCTGCTTAATGCTGTTTGGATTTTGATAAGCCAGCCTTTCCTTTAGGTTTGACAGGCTATATTTTGGCTCTCCCAACCCATACATAGTAGGGTAGCAAAACAGAAGCCGAAATCCGTACTCCAAGGGGATGTGTTACATCTCTAAGATGTAGCTTGTGGTGTCATCCTGATATTGAATATGACACAGAGGCGGATGTCTTCTAGGGATGTCTTCTAAGTAATGGATACTGAATTGGATCACTCGAGCCTTATGCTTCAGTGAGCTCCTAATGTTGCGTTCATATGGCATCACTCAGAAAAAGATTTAAGGATGTAATTCGGATATAATATCTTAAGGTAAAAGCTTCTGTCATGCATATATTATTTGCACTTGAACAACCAGGTGGTTCGAGGCATTGATCAGAATTTGAGCTTTTAATTTCACCTTGAAGTTCCACTAATGGTCACTGGGTATCTCTTGTGTGGACATCATGAGTAACCGTCAGTAGATTGGACTTGTGTTAGAGATTGCTAGTTTTAGCATATACAAAGCAGTGAGCAGGGTTGGCTTAATCCTTTCTCTTCATGGGGAAAAATTCGGACATCCTAACCTAGGACTGTCTTTCACTGCAATGTTGAAAATGGAGACTTTTTTTGGAAATGGGCATATTATGCATGAGCTGTATGTCATTAAAGAGCATGCTGGAGAGTACATTTGAACATCATTCCGCTTTGGTTAGACCACACCTGGAATATTGTGTCCAATTCTGGGCACCACAATTCAAGAGAGATATTGACAAGCTGGAATGTGTCCAGAGGAGGTGACTAAAATGATCAAGGGTCTGGAGAACAAGCACTATGAGGAGCAGCTTAAGGAGCTGGGCATGTTTAGCCTGAAGAAGAGAAGGCTGAGAGGAGATATGATAGCCATGTATAAATATGTGAGAGGAAGCCACAGGGAGGAGGGAGCAAGCTTGTTTTCTGCTTCCCTGGAGACTAGGACACGAACAATGGCTTCAAACTACAAGAAAGGAGATTCCATCTGAACATGAGGAAGAACTTCCTGACTGTGAGAGCCGTTCAGCAGTGGAACTCTCTGCCCCAGTGTGGTGGAGGCTCCTTCTTTGGAAGCTTTTAAACAGAGGCTGGATGGCCATCTGTCAGGGGTGATTTGAATGCAATATTCCTGCTTCTTGGCAGGGGGTTGGACTGGATGGCCCATGAGGTCTCTTCCAACTCTATGATTCTATGATTCTATGATCATAGGCATAAGCAAGATTGATGTTGGGTGAGTGGGCTTACTAACAAAAGACCCTCCTCATAAATGTACAGCAGAGTAACGTATTAGCATCAGCGTGACCCAACGTCAGTAGCCCAAAGTAATAAAAAGAACAAAACACATAGACCCATGCTATCTCTTCCATTGGAAGCTTTTCTTATAGTAAAATAATACATAATATGGTTGAACTATTTACAAGAACAGTGTTTCTATAACACAAATAAAGTTCTTTATACGAGAGTTGAATGAAAAGTAATGCCTCCACCTTCATAACTCCTCAAGAGATGGCAGTACTGGTATGCGGCAGGTCCTGGCTTGTTCAGTAGACTCTCCTCAACAATTCCATTTTGGCGGGAAGCCTTAACATTGAACGGTTGTGTTGTTAAAGTGCGAAGTATGGAACCCTGCGCAGACGGTCGGTCGATGCGACTTAAGCAATGTGCAGTCATTGAATTCTTGACCACAGAAGGTGTCACCCCAAAGAAATTCATCAGAGAATGCAAACTGTTTATAGTGATTGTGATGATGTGAGTACTGTGCGTCGTTGGGCGAGCAAGTTTAAAGATGTTGAGGTGACACCTTCTGCTTTCAAGAATTCAATGACTGCATGTTGCTTAAGTTGCATCGACCGACCATCTGCGCAGGATTCCATACTTCGCACTTTAACAACACAACCGTTCAGTGCTAAAGCTTTGGAACTGTATGGAAATGGAACTGTAGAGGAGAGTCTACTGAACAAGCCAGTACGAAGGTGGAGGCATTACTTTTCATTGAACCCTTGTTGCTTCCACATTGGGTTTCTTTCATATGTAGATAAAACAGCTTCACTCTCACAAAGCCTCCTCTCACACCAAAATTACACTGCAGCTTCAGATAGTAGCTTTACACACTGGTTTACTCATGAGGCCTTCAACCTGGGGCTTGCTCTCACTGAAGCTTCTCACACAGAGGCTTCTCTCACAGACTGAGATCTACCTCATACTGTGAGGCCTACCTCACACAGAGGCTTCTCTCACAGACTAAGGCCTACCTCACACTGTGAGGTCTTCTCACATACTGAGACCTTTCTCCCACTGCAGTTTACCTCAAACTGATGGCTACTAAGCTACAGGCACGCCTGCTATATAGAACTGCAGCTTTTGCTGAATCATTGCATCCATTTAACCCTTTCAGTGCTTGACTCACATTTTTGTAATTAAAAATACCTATTTTAATATTTCTGACAATTGGAATGTGCCATCTGTACCCCAGAGATTTTTTTTTAACGGAGTTAGAACAAATATGGCAGAGCTTGGGTCTTGGCAACTGCCTGAATGTGATAGATCACGACCCTGGCAAATGTACTAAATGTGGTCCTTGCTCATTCCTTTAACATAGCAGAAGTGGTAGGGTCTCTAAATGAATGAAAAGTTAGTCGTGTGGAGTCAAGTTGGCTGAAACAAGCCATGAAAATGGAGCCAAAGGATTTTGATTATGAGCCATATGTGGGTATATAGATAGGCTGAGAAATACCAACTGTGCCTTTAACACTTCATCAGTTGGCTTTACTGCTTATATATTACTTTATTGAAGAGGTTTATGTACAAAGTTTACTGGCTATGAGTATCAGCCACTCCTTAAATCAAGGCATATTTTTGAATCAGCAAACTTTCTTGCCGGACTCTCTTGCATGCTTTTTTGCTACACCACATTTATAGTAGTATACCACCAGGTTCAAAAGTTTTAAAAGGGAAATGTAATCAGCTGCTGTCTCATGCTTTTGGAAAATGTGAATCTCCATAACCATTTGGGAAATGAGATTCATAACCTTATGGTCATAGGAAAGGCATGACCTTGTTAGAAGTCACAACCTTTTTGGAAAAATGGCATTCATGCAACGCAGGTAGATTTCTCAGCTGTTAAACTGATTTGCCTGGGTATGTCTTTGAACTGTCAGGGATAAAGACATGCCAATGCACATATTCATTTAGTAGAGTTTCAGAAGTGTTCCTTTAGATGCCCCAAAACATCTTCTCTCCCTTAAAATATATTTACTTTCAAATCATGCTCTCAAGAGACAAAATAAACAGTCTTCTTTAAAAGTAACAGAGTTGGTTTACTCACAAACTTCATGTATACAGCGTACATGCCCTTTGCTTATGAATCCAGTTACAATAGGATTTTGTAGTAGTTTCTCTGTGCAGATAACACAGGGCATATTCTTAGAATCAATAGTCCATAGTGCAAAGTATCACTCTGCTTTGAGAGTCTAATAAGTCTCTAAGCATACTGTGCCTGCATTGAAGTCTAAAGGCATCAGATGGCTTCTCCACTTTCTAAGAGTCTAATAGCTTCTACTTTTCTAAAATGGGGTCTTGAGTCCTGAACATGTCCAGTTCTGATCACATGGTCTGCAGCCCCTCCCACAACAAATAGGTTAGGTAAAATTGCAAACCAATACACACATACAATACATTGAGCAATTTTATACATAACAAATAACTAGTGGAGGTTTGAGAAGGTTGCCATTTCTAATATGTGCTAACTTCAATTCTGTTGTTAGCCTTAATGGTAACTTCTGAACTACATCTTTTGAAGATTCACATGTTTTCCTTGGGAATCTAAAAACTTCATCATATTATGGAAGTGGTCCCATTATGAGTTTGACAGAAGACAAGAGCTGTGCACACACTTGAAGGTCAATATCTTTGGGTTGTTGTAGGTTTTTTGGGCTGTATGGCCATGTTCTAGAAGCATTCTCTCCTGATGTTTCGCCTGCATCTATGGCAGGCATCCTCAGAGGTTGTGAGGTTGGATCAGGCGTCCAACAGAATGCGGACTGTTGGACGCCTGATCCAACAAATCTGGAAGAAGCCCAGGTTGAGTAATGCTGTCCTAAAGCATCTTAAGTGCATAACCCCATTTGCAATTAACATTGGAGACGTAGTGGTTTGAGTGTTGGACTAGGAATCAGAGAGAGTTGGGTTCCTCATGTGGCCTGAAAGTCCATTGGGTTACCTTGAGGAAATCATACTGTCTCAGTTTCAGAACAAGGCAATTGCAAACCCTCCTCTCCATGAGTCTTGCCAAAAAATCCCTCAGAGATAGGTTTCCTTTAGAGTCGCCATATATTGAAGACTACTTGAAGGCACACAGGTTTTTTATAGTTTCAGGAGCAACTTGGGAAACTGCCAGTCACTTCTGGTGTCTGAGAATTGGCCGTCTGCAAGGACGCTGCCTAGAGGACGCCCGGATGTTTTACCATCCTGTGGGAGACTTCTCTCATGTCCCTGTATGAGAAGCTGGAGCTGACAGATGGGAGCTCACCCTGCTCCCCGGATTCGAACTGCCGACCTTTCAGTCGGCAGTCCTGCCAACACATGAGTTTAACCCATTGCACCACCGATGGCTGTGGCACACAGTTGATAAGCTACATCTCTTCTATGCACCCATCCCTACCCTTGCAAACTTTTTCACTCAGTCCTCAAATGTGGTTGTTTAAGAGACAGTGGCAGAAAACTTTCCCTGTGCTTCTGAAACTCCCTAAAAATTCCCTTTAAAATGACTTTTAAAGTTAGTTAAAATATCTCTCTCATTATATCAAAACAGCCTGTATTGTTCCGAGTCATTATTACCTATTACCTTTGAAATACGACTCCTTTGACTTACGGTTATGCGGAAGAGAGAAATGGGGACACGATTTCTTATAGGTTTATATGTGTTCCTTTGGATCTGTATTCTCCCTGTTCCCCAATCAAAGACACACAGCTTGAATTCCTCCCATCTTGATGTACACGTTTCAGCACAAACCATCATTGATTCACTACCTTAGTAATAAAATTTCCAAACCCTTTCTCCTTCTCTTCTCCTCACCTGTGTCGTCTTTTGAATTGACTGTTTTTTGAAATGCAGGAATGAATGTCTTGTTTGGAGTTGCCTTTGAGGTCTTCCAAATTAAATTGAAAGGGGAAGCCAATTCAAGGGGTGGCGGCGTATTTGAAATTCGACTGATCGCTGTCGGGGGCAACTTAGATGTGTCTGCATGGAAAACATAAGAAGCCATGCTGGGATTTCATGGATTGGCACCTTGATGAGTTTGGATTGTGTGGAAGAAACAATCCAGGTATTCATAGACTTTCTTGGGGGTTGATTGAGCCTAAAACCACTATTATTTTTCCATCATTGTAAAATAGGTAGAGGAGACATCCAGCCTCAACTGGACAGCGCGTTACAGGACGTGAATGATAAATACCTACTTCTTGAAGAAACAGAGAAGCAGGCCGTTCGGAAAGCCCTGATTGAAGAACGTGGCCGATTCTGCTCATTCATCTCCATGCTACGGCCTGTCATCGTGAGTTTTGTTTTCAACTTTCCCCCCATTCGCTTGAGTTTGAAAGCAAAAAAATGTCTTGTCGAAGGCTTTCATGGCCGGAATCACTGGGTTGTTGTAGGTTTTCCGGGCTATATGGCCATGTTCTAGAGGCATTTTCTCCTGACGTTTCGCCTGTATCTATGGCAAGCATCCTCACTACCTCTGAGGATGCTTGCCATAGATGCAGGCAGTAGTAGTAGTAATTTTATTGATTAGCCCTTAGGCCATATCACAATAAGAAACAAAACAACAAGGCCTGACAAGACCTGATCACACTCCACATAGAAAGTTAAAATAAGACACTTATAATAATACAGTAAATACATATGATAAGACATGATAAAACTGATAAACTGATCAAGCTGAGTATATACATCATATTTCATTATCACCCCTACAATTTACCCCAATCAGCCCTACATATGTGGTTCTCAGACGTATTGTTTTGCTTAAGTACAGAGCTGTTTTATATGTTATTTTGGGTCTTGGCCACACATAAAATATGATGTTCTGATGTGAGATTCCCAATACATTGTCCGTTTGATATATGGACCAAGGTGGAAGTCTCTCACCTTTTGATACAATTTGCAATCAAACAATATGTGTGCTATATCCTCAATTTCAGGTGCCCCGCAGATACAACTCCGTTCATTATAAGGGATGCTGTTAAATCTCCCGTATCTAACCATTGTCACGAAGCCATCAAATCTAATCAAGGTGGTCAGTTGAAACATTCACACCTAGCTCCAGCAGACAAGAGTCCTTTGTCCCACCCTGGTCCTTCCATAGATATATAAACCCTTTTTCCTTGTTCCAACAGACCTCACTACCTCTGAGGATGCTTACCATAGATGCAGGCGAAACGTCAGGAGAGAATGCCTCTAGAACATGGCCATTTAGCCCGGAAAAACCTACAACAACCCAAAAAAATGTCTTCCCGGTTTTATGTATTTCAGTGCTGTTCTTTCGCGATGTATTTACTTATTTATTTATATGCAGTTATGTGGTCGCAGAGTAAACATATGAAAGGATTGAGACAAGATAGTGTACAGTATCAAGCAGAAGGCTGCACAATATTTGAAAAAGCTTTTCTGGAGCAGAGCTTTCAACTAATTCATTAAAAATTCATCAGTTATGCTCAATTCATTAAAAATTTCAAGAGCAGTTTTTACATTTGTTTGTTTAATTGTTAAACACCAATGTTCTGATTAGTCTTGAGTAATGACTTAACATTTCCGGTTACTTTAATTTGTAACTGGACATTTTGAGTCAGTTTAAACAGTATTTAATTTAATGATTCAACAAATTAATTTTGCATTTTCCTCCAGTGAATAAATTTCCTTGGATGCTCACATATTACTGCTAGCACTTAATGATCCCAAGCTTTGTTGCAAGCATAAAGGCTGCTTGTGTTGTTGTAGGTTTTTGGGCTGTGTGGCATGTGTGGCTTCTAGAAGCATTCTCTCCTGATGTTTCATCTGTATCTATGGCAGGCATCCTCAAAGGTTATGAGGTCCTGTGAAGACCTCACAACCTCTGAGGATGCCTGCCATAGATGCAGGCCAAACGTCAGGAGAGAATGCTCCTAGAACATGGACATACAGCCCGAAAAACCTACAACAAGGTGATACTCTTCCAGGAAGAAGAAATATCCATGCTTGGAGAAATAACTCACCTGCAGACCATATCAGAAGACCTGAAAAGCCTCACCATGGACCCTCACAAGCTGCCACCATCAAGTGAACAGGTGTGTGTGACTGAGAAGAAGTGTGCTACTTTTATGTACTCTAGACTACTAAACTCCAAAGTAGCAGAAGTGATACAGCTTAGGTTACAATCCATTTCAAGTACTCTATTTATATAGTTCCCCTCCATCTGATCTGGGGACCTGCAGAAGAATGTCTCAGTAGCTTGCGCCTTGGAGTTCTATGTTCTAGTGCAGCATTTCACAACCTGAGGCTCGGGACCCCTGGGCGGGGGTCGCGAGGGGTTTTTAGAGGGGTCAACAAAGACCATCAGAAAACACAGATAAGGCTGAAGATTTCTCCGCCTGTCCTTCTCTTCCTTTTTGGAAACAGACAGCAAATTCTCGCACCAAAAGCCTTCCTCTGCTGTGATTGGCTGGCCTCTCAGCCAAGGGGAGGGCTGAAACTCCAAGCAGGGAGGGGAGAGCAGGCGTGCTCGGCACATGACAGCATAGTGCACACCTGCAGGCAAGGGAGAGCACATGTGCACTATGCAAGTCCCTTCAAGGTATGGAGATTCTGTGTGGGAAGATTGGCCCAATTCTATCGTCGGTGGGGTTTAGAATACTTTTTGATTGCAGGTGAACTATAAATTCCAGCAACTACAAATCTCAAGGTCTATTTTCCCCAAACTCCACCAGTGTTCACATTTGGACATATTGAGGATTTGTGCCAAGTTTGGTCCAGATCTATCATTGTTTGAGTCCACAGTGCTCACTGGATGTAGGTGAACTACATCTCCAAAACTCAAGGTCAATGCTCCCCCCCCCCCAACCCTTCCAGTATTTTCTATTGGTCATGGGAGTTCTGTGTGCCAAGTTAGGTTCAATTCCATCATTGGTGGAGTTCAGAATGCTCTTTGATTGTAAGTGAACTAGAAATCCCAGCGACAACTCTCAAATGAAAAAATCAATACTAACCCAATCCCAATCCCACCAGTATTCAGATTTGGGTGTATTGGGTATTTGTGCCAAATTTGGTCCAGTGAATGAAAACACATCCTGCATACCAGATATTCATAACAGTAGCAAAATTACAGTGATGAAGTAGCAATGGAAATAATTTCATGTTTGGGGGTCACCACAACATGGGGAACTGGATTAACGGGTTGCTGGATTAGGAAGGTTGAGAAACACTGTTCTAGTGGTTAATAATAATAATAACACTTTATTTGTAGTCCAAGGGACTCGGTGCGGCTTACATGAGGTCGAGCCCAAACACAACAATACAAGCAATAATAACAACAATACAAGCAATTAAAAAATAGACAATAAAATGCACAACATTATCAATAAAACAACACATAATTAAAAACAGTGGGAAGGCCAAATGTAGAGTTAAAATTGGAAATAATGCTGGGACATGAATAAAAGGTGATACTGGTGTTTGTGGAAGGGCATACGAGCAGACTTAAGAAATGTAAAGTGGAGGGCACTTTGGAGGACAAAATGTTATGGGATCATTATTCCGGGAAGGCACACTGGAACAGCCACATCTTCAAGCTCCTCCTGAAGACTGCCAGAGTTGGAGCCTGTCTGATGTCTTTAGGGAGTGAGTTCCAGAGTCGAGGGAGTGAGTTCCAAAGTCTAATGTCATTAGAAGTCCACACCCTTCAACTGTAAGGCTAGAAACAAGTTGAGATGCTATTCTGGTATTTTCACTGGATTTCTTGATGGAATGGGGGGACTAGTTTCTAGCCCACCATGGACCAGAGTGACTGATGTTCACACCTTGCGTGGCTATCTTTGCTTCTGCAGGTAATTCTAGATTTGAAAGGTTCTGATTACGGCTGGTCCTATCAGACTCCTCCGTCTTCTCCAAGTACCACCATGTCCAGGAAATCCAGCGTCTGCAGGTAAGCAAGAAATCCTCGTTGTCTTCGAGGTCTCCATATTTAAGGTTACACGTTCTAAAGATAAGCTTAATTTTTGGAATGTATTATACTTGAATCCTACTATGACTTTGGGATATTTAAGGTAATAGTCATGGAGGTCAGGATTGGGCAAAGTTCAGCCTGTGAGCCTCATAGAGTTCATTTGAAAATCTTTCCCCAAATGCCATCTATGGCATTTCACAGCAGAAGCAACTTGCAGTTTCTCAGGTCGCTTCTGACATGAAAAAAAAATCAACTGGGAGCATTTTCTCCATGTTTAAGGGTGGGTGGGCCCAGGAAGTGGTCTTAAAATGGGCCAGCCTTCTTCAGACATGGAGAAAATGCCCTCCATGCCCGATACAGTATATTTTAGGGACAACAAGTTGAGTGGAGTTTTTGTTTTTTTGCAAAAGTGTGTGTTAGTGTGGCCCCTTAAGCCACCCACTGTTGCCCACTCCTGATAAAGGCATTCATCTTGATTTTACCTCCTTAGCTTTGGCAACAGTGCAACCACTGCTCATCTCCCATACATTTTGGGCCATTGAGGGCCCTTCCAGACAGGCCCTATATCCCAGGATCTGATCCCGGGTTTTCTGATTTAAACTGGATTATATGATCCTGCACTGCCAGATATTTTGGGTAACCTGTGTTCAGATCCTGGGATATAGGGCCTGTCTGGAAGGGCCCTGAGCTTCAAGATAAGGAGTGTTGAGTTCAGTGCAGAGATTGGAAAATTTACTTTTTCAAGTGACCTTTCCCAGGGTCTCCAACCAACAATAACGGGATGGGAGATTCCAAGAGTTTCAATGCGGAAGCTTTCCCCAGCTCTAGTTCTGAGTTTTCAAAAACCAAAAATACAAAATTATTATACTCTTTTCCTTTGGTATATACAATGAAATATAATTGCTGAGGGTTATTATGACTAACCAGCTACAGTAGAGTCTCGTTTAGCCAACCTTCGCTTATCCGACATTCCGTCTTATCTGACACCCCTAAACAACAACAACAACAAAAAATGCATAAATTGGTGACGAGAAAAGTCTTCCACTTGTTTGGGAGCGTGACTCTACTCGTTCTTATTGCTCCTAACGATGAGGCACCGCAAAACAAAAATCGATTACAACAGGTCCACCAGATAGCCTGTGAAACACATCTAGCCTGGTTGTAAGCTGCCTTAAGTCACCTTTGGGTTCGAGAAAGGCAGGATAGAAACATCGTAGATAAAATACATAAATAAATAAGATTACTAAATCGATTAATCTGTCAGTCATGTCTCGCCTTTCCTAACAGTCACTTAGTGCAGTTTGTTGTAATACGCAGAATGGTTTGCTGCATGTTGCTGTGCAGTGTTTATGCACTTTTCCCCCCCTGAACTTTGCGCAATTATGGCAATGAAAAGAAGGAAGGTTGTTGTATCAATGGACAGAAATCGTAACGTAATTTGACATTTAATAGGCTTTTCTTAATTCCTCCGTATTATCCAACATTTCAGTTTATCCAACATTCTGCCGGCCCATTTATGTCGGATAAGCGAGACTCTACTGTATACAAAAGTAGTTAGAAAAGGTGGTGTCAATTTGCAATTGAACTCATTCCCCTTCTAATTACCGATGCATAGACTCTCTTCCTTGCAAATACCTTGTGAAGGTGAATCTGTAATGCTCTTTACTAGTGTGTTTTTTAATCAATGTGATAGTTGCAAGATATTTTATTTTCTCTCTGAAAATATGTTTCTCTTTGAACTTGTTGGAATAATGCTTCTTTACTGTAAAATGCAATAGCTCTTAACTGTTCAGCACTGTTTAAATTCAGATTTAATTTTATGTGTGTGTTGGGAGCACTGAAGTCCCTTTTCTCCCTCTCCCATGAAACTGTTTTCTCTCGGCTAAAACAGTTTGGCGGCATGCTCCCTCCTCCATCCTCCCAGGCACAGATATTGCCCAATTCTCTCCTTTTCTCCAACGAAAGGAAGACGGTTTTGCTGTTACGTTCTCCTCTTGCATTTCTTCCTAGCCCCTAATGCTCCTACCTTATATGTTCTTTTTTCTTTGCCTTCCAAATCACATTGGATTGGAGAGCTGGAGTTCCCTGTGGCATGGTGGACCACAAAGTCCTTGCATTCCCCCCCCCCCCCACCTTGCCCTCCGTAAAGCTATAGCTGTCTGTGCATGCATATGTATAGTATCTATAGACAGGAGATCTATAGATCCATATATACTGACAGCGGCAAGTGCAGGCTTTTTCCTTAAACAATGCAATATCCTGCAAAGTAAAAGGTAAAATGGCCAGCGGTACAGTCCTGGCAGCAGCCGGCTGGCAAAACCTTAATGAGATCAGGTCGCCTGTGGTGCATTTAAATGATAAATAAAAGTGTAGCGCCCTCCCCTTGGTTTCAGATCGGATCTCCCTTTAAAACAAATCCACAGGAGATAACATGGATATCACCTTCTTTGGTTGTGCCCTTCATTTTCTAATGAGAGTTTGGCAAAATTACTTACCTGAAACAGCAGCCAGAATGGACATGGCCAGAATGGCTTGAGGATACTGGGAGGTGTTGTCCAAAATCAAATCTACGTTCAGTTGATACTGTTATCAAAACCATAGCAGATTACTTGAGTGTGAAGTAAGACACTCCACTCTGAATTACCAACACCCACATCTCTTATCTTAGCTTGTGAGTGCGTCTACAATGTAGAATGAACACAGTTTGACACCACTTATCCACCATTGCTCAATGTTTTGGAACCAGAGGAGTTGTCATTTCACAAGGTAGTTAGCCTTGAGTTGTTGTGAATTTTCCAGACTGTATGGCCATAAGCATTCTCTCCTATTTACAAGGTTTCCACAGCACAAATAGAGTTCTTTGAATCTTTACACTTCCTTCTTTGCTTCCACGCTGGGCTTCTTTCTCATGTAGATAAATAACTATGCCCTCACAGACCCTCTTCTCACACTGAACTAACACAAGAGCTTCACACAGTAGCTTTACACACAGCAGCCTTCACACTGAAGCTTCACACATGATGGCGTTCAACCTGGGACTTCTCTCACCAAGGCCTACCTCACACTGAGGCCTTCTCATACTGAGGGCTCTTTCAGACTGATGCCTCTCACATACTGAGGCAAACTAACACACTGAGGCCCTTCTCCCACAGAGGCCTCTCATACTGAGAGCTCTCTCATACTGGCGCCTCTCTCACCCTGAGGCAAAATAACACTGAGGCCTACATCACACTGAGGCCTTCTCATACTGAGGGCTCTCTCAGACTGATGCGTCTCACATACTGAGGCAAACTAACACTGAGGCCTACTAAAACACTGAGGCCCTTCTCCCACAGAGACCTCTCATACTGAGGGTTCTCTCATACTGGCACCTCTCTCACCCTGAGGCAAACTAACACTGAGGCCTACCTCACACTGAGGCCTACTATGACTGAGGCCTTCTCATACTGAGGCCTCTCTCACTCCGAAGGCTACCTCAGATTGAGACCTTTCTCACTGAGGTGTGGTAACTTCGGGGATCCCTCAGATTGAGGGCTACTAAGCTACAGGCACACCTGCATATATTGAACTGCAGCTTTTGCTGAGTCATTTATTCATTTAACCCTTTCAGTTCTTGACTCACATTTTTGTAATTAAAAATACTTATTTAATTCTTAATATTTCTGACATAAACCTCACTTGCCTAGTTTCCAACAAACCTCACAACCTCTGAGGATGCCTGCCACAGAAGTGGGTGAAACGTCAGGAGAGAATGCCTCCAGAACATGGCCATACAGCCCGGAAAACTCATAACAACCAGTGATTCCAGCCATGAAAGCCTTCGACAATACATTAAGATTACAGTTAAAAGCATAAAAATTCAGCGTAAGTTAAGAATAAAACTATTGGCCATATTAAAAACGCACGCTTTAGTGTTTTTTTTAAGTTAAGCAAAACTATATAAAATAATACAAAAGTATATAAAATAATATAGTCCTTTTGGTAAAAGAGTGTCTGAATTTTTTAAGAAAAGGCTTTACCTGCCAATGGAGCCCCCGGTGTCACAATGGGTTGAACCCTTGGCCAGCAGGTCAGATGTTCGATTCCGGGGAGAACACGGATGAGCTCTCTCTGTCAGCTCCAGCTCCCCATGCGGGGACATGAGAGAAGAATCATAAAACATCTGGGCATCTCCTGGGCAATGTCCTTGCAGACGGCCCATTCTCTCACACCAGAAGTGACTTGCAGTTTCTCAAGTCGCTCATGACATGAAAAAAAACCTGCCAATGGGAAGACAGCAAATGCTAGACTCCATAAGTAGAAAGTTTCAAAGTCGCATGTTTCCACCAACTATTACTGGGAAGGTACTGGGATTAAGAGAAGCACGTTTCCTGAGGATTTCAGAGCCCATACTTGCCATAGGCAGCTAATCGGATGACCCTCTGCCAGTCCAAAGCAGTATGGAGTTCTAGCACTACTCCTTCGTGTTGATTTGCCATTTTCCATCTGGTTACTGAGGATACTGCAGTCCTTTCCAACTCCCCCAAGTTACTTCTGCCAGCGGTGCCGTTTTTTATGATTTGGGCTGCATGCCTTTTGCAGGAGAACCATGGAATGTTAATTGTCCTGTGCTGGTCTCTTCCCCGATCCCCCTCTCCCCCTTTTTTTTTGTTTCTTCCCTTTGCCCCCATCTCTCTCCCCTCTTGTGCCTCACAGCAGTCTGAACAGTGTTAACAGTAGTGACTCCCGGTCAAGCGGCTCGCACTCTCACTCACCCAGTTCACACTATCGCTACCGCAGCTCCAATCTGCCTCAGCAGGCGCCCATGAGGCTCTCCAGCGTGTCCTCGCACGACTCCGGATTCATGTCCCAGGATGCGTTTCAGTCCAAGTCGCCGTCCCCCATGCCGCCGGAAGCGCCAAGCCAGGTAAGTCGAGGGACGCCCACATGAGCCTGAGATGACTTTTGCTTCTCTGCAAAGGTCCCCTAAGAATATTGCATTTGTGTAATGTTCCGCCATCTCTGAGAGCCGTGCACTAATCTCAATTTAGCGGCATCTGCCCTAGGATATTTGGCTTTTTAGGTTAAGGTTTTCCCCTGACATTAAGTCCAGTCGTGTCCAACTCTGGGGATTGGTGCTCCTCTCCATTTCTAAGCCAAAGAGTCGGCGTTGTCCATAGACACCTCCAAGATCATGTGGCCAGCATGACTGCGTGGAGCACCATTTTTTTCCCGCCAGAGCGGTACCTATTGATCCACTCATGTTACATGTTTTCGAACTGCTAGGTTAGCAGAAGCTGGGGCTAATAGCTCACCCCACTCCTCGGATTCGAACCTGTGACCTTTCGGTCAGCAGGTTCAGCAGCTCAGTGGTTTAACTCATTGCACACTTTTTGATTCCATTCTGTTTTACGGTCAGTGAATTCTATTTGAGCCTTGCTTATGGTTGGCCAATGGCAGTCAAGAAGTAAAGTTAGCCTTATCTCTTGATGCAACAGCCCCCCAAAAGTACAAAGTAGGGTTCGTTTAGGCCTAACATTGAACAAGGTCCCTCTTCTTTTACAAAGTGAACTGAGTCATTTTTTCCCTGCAATATTTTGAAGAGTGTTATATAGGAAATAGTTGTTTGATTGTTTATATCCTGCCTTTCTGCCACCGAGGGATCCAAGGTGGCTTACAAAACATAAGATAACAGTTAACTAAAATACACATTACAGATGTTAGAAGAAGAAGAAAACGATTGAACAATAATACTACAGGCTGTTTTAAAAGTACATAGGAAAATGTATTAAATATTACATGTAATATTACTAATAATATTGCAGTACAGTGGTATAGTACAATATAGTAATATATAATACTAATATTGTGCTATGATAATATAATATATTGTATTTACATATAATATTTATCATAATTTTGTAATACAATATGAATAATAAGAATATAATACAATAATTCTATATTATATATGTATTACATGTAATACTATTAATATATTCTAGTATAGTGGTATAGTACAATATAGAAATATATAATACTAATATTGTGCTATGCTAATATAATATATTGTATGTACATATAACTTGTAAGCTGCTCTGAGTTTTTTTTGGGGTGAGAAGGGCGGGATATAAATGTCATAAATATCATAAATAAATAAATGGGAAATTGAGGCTAACTGTGCTTTATTTACAAAATATTCTTCACAAAATTTTGCACAATATTTACAAAATAGTCTCCCTTAGGGCCCCCTGATGATTCAGCGGGTTAAACCACTGAGCTGCTGAACTTGCTGACTGAAAGGTTGGCGGTTCAAGTTCAGGGAGCAGGGTGAGCTCCCACTGTGAGGCCCAGCTTCTGCCAACCTAGCGGTTCGAAAACATGCAAATGTGAGTAGATCAGTAGGTACCACTTCAGCGGGAAGGTGGCAGTCATGCCAACCACATGACCTTGGAGGTGTCTACGGACAATACCTGCTCTTGGTCTTAGGAATGAAGATGAGCATCATCCCCCAGAGTCAGACACAACTAAAATATCAGTGGAAACCTTTACCTTACTACTTTGCATATGAATCTAATCTAAATACAAACATTATATTATAATATACAAGTTGTGTATTATAATATATTGTGAGTTTATTTTTTCATATGTATGGAAAGTTTTGGGATATCCTGTGTTAGCAACATCCTCAAAAATAGTTTAAAATTAATTTAATCATAGTTAAAAGTAGTAGGATAAAAAAGTTTGAAGCTCAGGAAAGGAACTTTCTAGATCTCTTTCCAAAAGCCGCACCCTATGCATGCAAAGAATGTATAGTTGGAATATTGATTGGAACTAACTTCAGCTTTGTTGTAGAGATTTTCTGTGATTTTTTTGGTCTGTAAAATACTGAGATTCTTATGATAATTTCAGCTTGGAAGCAAAAAGCATAACTTTTGTGTGTAGGATATTTTGGTTTTGCTTGACTGTCTTACTACTCACAGGCATCACCAAGTAACACTTGACAAAATTCCTTCAATGTTGTTTATTGTATAATATATGTCTTGTGTTTGTCACTGATGGGTGCTTGTCTTGAAATTTTTGCTTGATATAAATATGAGGGCAGAAAAATACCTCTTGCAATGCCATATTTCCATATTTGAAAGTGGAGAATAGATGTGGTGGGTGGCAATGCTTTGTACGTATTTCAAGTGCCTTGTTTGTGCGAATTCTGTTCTCTGTTGCTGAGGGACTTGCTAAGTCAATGAAGAGTTGATATTTCACTACTCATGGGTTAGAAAAACAAGATTCTTTGAATGAGATATGTCACGGAGAATCCAAAAACGTAAACCTGAAAGGGAGAAATGATTGTCCACGAAACTTGCCCATTTAGCATGAAAAGCTCAGTCCAAAACTACGAAGCTGTCAGAGCGCATAGTGCTAGCATACTGACACAGTGGCTTGAGTGCCAGAGAGGGAAGATGACGGTTGGTAGCCCACCAATGGCATGAGTAATTTCCCCTAGTGTAGTAACTCTTTGGAGTCCAGGATTAATCTGTACCCGGGTGCCCTTAAGCAGCTCTTACGCAGCCAAGCAATTCTGTTGGAAGAAATAGATTTGCTTGCAAAACCCTTGGTTATACTTGTGGAGACAGTTCCAGTGTTAAAATTGCAATTACCGATTTTCCTCCTTTAAAAAATCTGCATGTAAGAGCTGCCAGGAGGCTGGCATTTTGCTTCTGGTTCTTCCTTGACAAATCCATATGGACTTTCAGTTCCAGCATCAAGCACTATCTCGTGTAATCCCTATACAGTAGAGTCTCACTTCTCCAAAATAAACAGGACAGCAGAACGTCGGATAAACAGAAATGTTGGATAATATGGAGTCTCCTACTGTTACCCGTCCGACGCGGCGCTAGACACCTAGAATACTCACAACAGGGACTCAAAGGGTTTAGGCAAGGCAATGCCTCAGGGCTAGAGCAGACCAGTAGGAAGTGCCCAGATGCGGAAGAAAAGCGTGGAAATTCATTCATTTTATTGTTGAAGGCTTTCATGGCCGGAATTACTGGGTTGTCGTAGGTTTTTTCGGGCTATATGGCCATGGTCTAGAGGCATTCTCTCCTGACGTTTCACCTGCATCTATGGCGAATATAGATGCAGGCGAAACATCAGGAGAGAATGCTTCTAGACCATGGTCATATAGCCTGAAGAAACCAACAACAACCCATTCATTCATTTATTTATTTACAGTATTTATATTCCGCCCTTCTTACCCTACAGGGAACTCAGGGCGGATTACAATGTACGTATACATGGCAAACATTCAATGCCATAGATACACGACATATATAGACAGACACAGAGGCAATTTTAACACTCCAGTTTTTCTTGAGAGTATTCTGGCCACCAGGGGAGCTGTCCCTTCACCGACCATTTGTAACACTTATGAAGTACTTCCTAATTCTTTCCATGCTTGCTGGAGATTTTTATGGCCTCGTAAATTAGTTAAATTTGCCTCCCCGCATAAGCGGTACCTAAATTTCCTACATGACAGATGCAACTGTCTTTTGGGCTGCAACGGTCGACAGCAAGCTACACAAAATTGGTTGGAAGCTCACTCCGACCCGAGCTGGCTTCGAACTCATGACCATTCGGTCAGTAGTGATCTTAATGCAGCTGACTGTCAGCCAGCTGCGCCACAGTCCCGAAATCACAAAGAGAAGGAGGGAGGACGCTTCCGCTTCCGGTCATGCCTCTATTCGTCCCTCCCTCCCTCCATCCCTTCCTCCTCCTCCTCCTCCTCCTCATTTTGCCCTTTTCATTTATTGGGAATGGAGAAAGAGTTGGGAACTCTTCTTTAATTGAAGGGGAAATGCTGGAGGAAAAGAGGGACGTCGGATAAGACGGAATGTCAGATAAGCGAAGGTCGGATAAGCGAGACTCTACTGTATCACGTTTGCTTTAGCGATCTCAAAAGGAAGGCCTTGCATTGTGACATTTCCATCAATGCCATCATCACTGTGGCCTCCAAATATCAACGGCAAAGGCATCTCATGCCTCACCTGTTTTCCTAGACGGCTGGGTAACTTCAGCATATATGTCTGTCTGATATTCTGCTTTGATGACAGTTTAGGGAGTACTGGCTTCAGCAGTTTGCAGCTCCCTGTGTTGAAACTGAAAGTTCATCAAGGATCTGGCTTGCAATCCCAATGGACTTATAAGCCTCTGGCGTTTAGACCCCCGTAGCTTTTGTCTCTGTTGCACCGTTACTGACCAGTCTTGAAAGCTATCAGCTGTGCTTAATGATTTATGCTTTTTTCTTAACCCGTCCTAACACTTTACTTCTCTCCTCCTTCTTGTCCCGTGTTGTCTGTATTTGTTCCTCTGTGCTGTGTTGGGTTTTGTTTTGATGGCTTCCTGTTTTGTTTCTCTTTCTCTTCTTCCTTTTTTTCTTCCTGTCGTTTGTGGTGCCACTTCTGTTTTCGTCTTTGTGGCTCTTTTCTTTAACAATCCCAGCAGAATTCGTCCAGCTCGGCCTCCTCCGAAGCCTCTGAAACGTGCCAGTCAGTGAGCGAGTGCAGTTCCCCCACCTCTGTCAGCTCAGGCTCCACCATGGGCGCTTGGGCCTCCACAGAGAAGGTGACAAAGGCTTCCGTCCGTAACAGACATGTCCCCTGGTCTCCCCCAACTCTCGGAAATAGGAGAGAGGACACAGAGCAGACAGATCAGAATGGAAACCCTTCCTCACTCCCTTTAAGGAACTCAGTCGGTAGGGTCTCGATGTTGAATCCTCCAGGCATTTTGGACCTCAGCTCCTAGAAGCCCATGGTGGGAGATGAAGTCCAACATGTCTGGAGGACCATTTCCCAAAATGAATGTATGTAGGAATAAAGGAGTGTTAGAAAACTGGTTAAAAACTACAACAGTGAGTCTCATCTCTAGAGTAGAGTTGATGTTGCAAAATTGCCAGGAACATTGGTACGTTGGGTGTGATAACTGATTTTGTGAATGGCCTGAAGACAGCCTTTTGTGTTCAAGAAGTGGGTATTTCAAAGTGTAGCATGTAGTGGGTATAACACACTGTATTTCATCGATTCTCAGACGCCATTGATACTAAGATGCGCACTAATTTGAGTACCACCAACAGACAAAAGCTTTATTTAAATATATTTTAAAAGCACCTGTTATCCTAAGGACACTTCTAGACAGCACTAAATTACGGGTTTTAAACAGGAGCAAAAAATCCCAGGACTTCACAAGAGGTCCACATACAGACCTGTTGATCCCGAGATTTCTGCCTTGTTGTCCAGACTTGATGCTTTGTTGCAAGACTTAGAGTCTCCCAAGATGGCCACCGTGGGACTTCCACTGAAAACTCCAGCGGTTTATTTATTTTAGTTAAAAAACGTCAAGATGCAGAGAATCGCTACAGCAAATCACTGCAAAAGTTCAATTCTTTGTCCTGGCCTGAGAAGCTCCAAACGTTTCATGAAGTATCTACCACACAAAGTTTACAGGATAGGACCATTTTGCCCAAGTCAGCACTGCACAATACAACAGGAACACACACTTTCAAGCCAGGAACAGAACTTTGTCATTATTTATTTACAGTATTTATATTCCGCCCTTCTCACCCTGCAGGGGACTCAGGGCGGATTACAATGTATACATATATGGCAAACATTCAATGCAAAGACACACAACACATATAGACAGACAGTCAGAGGCTATTTAACTTTTCTGGCCGCCAGGGGAGCTGTTGCTTCCATTGTCCATCTGCGACACTGATGAAGTACTTCCGCATTCCCCGCATGCTTTTGCTGGAGTGCTTTGCTGGAGTCTTTTTTATGGCCTCATAAATTAGTTAAATTAGCCTCCCCACACATAGGTGGTACCTAATTTTCCTACTTGACAGATGCAACTGTCTTTCGGGTTGCAAAGGTCGACAACAAGCTACACAATTGGTTGGAAACCCACTCCAACCTGGGCTGGCTTCGAACTCATGACCTTTTGGTCAGAGTGATCTTAATGCAGCTGACACTCAGCCAGCTGCGCCACAATCCCGGTGCTACCATTATTTACACTTTTTAGAACCTGACTGCCTGGCCATCTGTCCAGACAGATTTGGTTGTGTATTTGTGTCATCAAACAACAGGGTGCCATTCCTGGGTTATCCATGTCTGTTCCTGATGGCTCTTCTTGTGAAAAAATGTACTACATTGACTAGGGGACCACAACTTTGTCCTGGTCAGAAAAAAAATGTACCCTTTGCACATTTCATGAAGTTTCTGGCACACAAACAAAGTTTTTGCCTCCTATTCAAGTGTCACTTTCTTTTTAGGAACCGACCAATCAGGAACAAACATCTAAAACCCAGGAACAAACCCAGATAAAAAATCCTGTGATTTCCAATTGCAGGGACGTACAGACATTTGAAGATGCGGATAGTCGGCTCAAAACCGTGATATTCCCGCACCTGGAAATCTTGCTTTTTTTGCCTTTTGTAGCGATTGCTTCCATATTTGCAGGGAACAGTGTCTAGCCATCCTCCTGTTTGCTGTGGAAGCTCCTGGGCTGGTCCTAAGACGCCTCCTGTTTTTCAAGATGCTTAAATAATAATAATAATAATAATAATAATAATAATAATAATAATAATAATAATGGTCCTAAGACGCATCCTGTTTTTCAAGATGCTTAAATAACAACAACAACAACAACAACAACAACAACAACACTTTATTTATACCCCGCTACCATCTCCCCAAGGGACTTGGTGCGGTTTACATGAGGCCGAGCCTGAATACAACAGTACAAGCAATAACAACAACAACAACAGTACAAGCAATTAAAATAAAAACATAGACAATAAAATATACAACATTAGCAGTAAGACAACACACAATTAAGAACAGTGGGAAGGCCAAATGTAAAGTTAAAATTGGGAATAATGCTGGGACATGGACGAAAAGGTGATAGTGGCGTTTGTGGAAGGGCATACGAGCAGACCTAAAAAATATATGTGAAAAAGTATGTCTTAGAATCAATGAAATACAGTACACTATTGTGTTTCTGTGGCACATGCAGTGCCTGCAAGAATAACACTTATCCCACTCCAGAAATACCCTGCTAAATGTCAGTATTTGAGTTTGGCCTTGCTGGCTTCCGTACCGGCAAAGCAAAACTTGGAGATGATGTATCTTCAGATGTCTAATCAACTTGCTGTCTCGAATTTTCTTGGCCGTTTTGCCAAATTTCCTTTTAAAATCCCAAGTGTGGATAAATCTCTCAAACATCTTAGAGCATTAAAGCTGTGAATCAGTGCTGAGCTCAGCCAAGAGCGAGTGACTAGTTGGATCCATTCTCATCTGGCAAAGCCACCAACTTCTTCCCTCTTCACCCCCTACCATTATGTTACTCCTGGAAGGGAGCGTTTTCTGAGGCTGAGCTGCTGCTGCTCTCACTTGGATGGAATGTGCAATTACTAACCCCAAAAGGCACGTTAACAGCTTTGGAAAGACTGCGTTTCCTTGCATTCTTGAATTGAATTGAAGCTTCCAACTGATGCTCTGGTTGATGGAGGAAACCACTAGTCCTTGGAGCACTATTTCTATTTGCTGTCTTTCTCTAGCACAGTGATTCTCAACCTTCCTAATGCCATGACCCCCTAATACAGTTCCTCATGTTGTGGTGACCCCCAGCCGTAAAATTATTTTCGTTGCTACTTTATAACTCTAATTTTGCTACTGTTATGAATGTAAATATCTGATATGCAGAATGTATTTTCATTCACTGGACCAAATTTAGCACAAATACCTAATAATAATAATAATAATAATAATAATAATAATAATAATAATCTTTATTTATACCCCGCCACCATCTCCCCCAATGGGGACTCGGAGTGGCTTTCATGGGGCCAAGTCCGATGAATTACAATACAAAAATACAAATTACAATAAAATAAACAACATAACAATAAAGTATAAAACATCAAAGCATATAAACAATATACCCAAAACATAGAAACATAATGACAGAGAGCGGGCCGCATGTACATAAAATGATTTTAAAAACCCAATGCACCCAAATTTGAATACTGGTGGGATTTTGTCATTTGGGGGGATGTAGTTGTTGACATTTATAGTTCACCTACAATCAAAAAGCATTCTGAACTCCACCAGTGCTGGAATTGAACCAAACTTGGCACACGGAATTGATATACAGGATGTATTTTCATTCACTGGACAAAATTCAGCATAAATACCCGATACGCCTAAATTTGAATATTGGTGGGGTTGGGAAGGATTGAGATTGTCATTTAGGAGTTGTAGTTGCTGGGATTTATAGTTCACCTACAATCAAAGAGCATTCTGAACTCCACCAGTGATGGAATTGAACCAAACTTGGCACACAGAACTCCCACAACCAACAGAAAATACTGGAAGGGTTTGGTGAGCATTGACCTTGAGTTTTGGAGTTGTAGTTCACCTAAGTCCAGAGAGCACTGTAGACTCAAGCAATGGTGGAACTGGACCAAACTCGGCACTAATACCCAATATGCCCAAATGTGAACACTGGTGGATGGAGTTTGAGGAAAAAAGACCTTGACATTTGGGAGTTGTTGCTGGAATTTATAGTTCACCTACACCCAGAGAGCACTGTGGACTCAAACAATGTTGGATCTGGAGCAAACTTGGCACAAATAGTCAATATGCCCAAATGTGAATACTGGTGGAGTTTGGGGAAAATAGACCTTGACATTTGGGAGTTGTAGTTTCTGGGATTTATAGTTCACCTACACCCAGAGAGCACTGTGGACTCAAACAATGATGGATCTGGAGCAGACTTGGGCACAAATACTCAATATGCCCAAATGTGAATACTGGTGGAGTTTGGGGAAAATAGACTTTGACCTTTGGGAGTTGTAGTTGCTGGGATTTATAATTCACCTACACCCAGAGAGCACTGCGGACTCAAACAATGATGGATCCGGAGCAAACTTGGCACAAATACTCAATATGCCCAGATGTGAACACTGGTGGAGTTTGGGGAAAATAGACCTTGACATTTTGGAGTTGTAGTTGCTGGGATTTATAGTTCACCTACAATCAAAGAGCATTCTGAACCCCACCAATGATGGATGTGGACCAAACTCAGCACAAATACTCAATATACCCAAATGTGAACACTGATGGAGTTTGGGGAATATAGACATTGACATTTGGGAGTTGTAGTTGCTGGGATTTATAGTTCACCTACAATCAAAGAGCATTCTATACCCCACCAACGATAGAATTGGGCCAAACTTCCCACACAGAACCCCCATGACCAACAGAAAATACTATGCTTTCCGATGGTCTTTGGTGACCCCTCTGACACCCCCTTGTGTCCAACCCCCAGGTTGAGAAACACTGCTCTAGCATACTTCCACAAGCAAGGATTTCCTCTCTGGCCCAGTGGTGTAGAGCTGTTCAGCCTGAGAATGATTTTCCTCTCCCCATCCCCTTTTGTTTTGGAGCATGTGTGATGTTATCTCAGCAGCATTACCAAAGCATGAAGTGCGGTGTTCACTTGCAAAAAATGACCACATGATCTCACATGGGGCATCTCACCCCCTTTCTTTCTCTCCAGCAATGCATGCCTGATTCACCTCATAGCGCCCCCCCCCCCCCGCCCATGTTTTGTTCTATATTTACATTAATTTCTCTCCTTTCCTTCCCCTTTTTTTTCTTTTTGTTTCCAGTTGTCTAATGGGTATTATCACTGTAGTTTGTCCAGTGGCCCACCCTTAGCCTCAGTTGGTGCAGGTCCTCCCCCTCATGTCCCGTCTGTTTCTCACGCATGGACCCGGGCTGCCTCCTCCTCCACCCTCCTTCCAGACTACGCTCATTATTACACCATTGGGCCAGGCATGTTACCATCATCTAAGATCCCTAGCTGGAAGGTTTGTGTTTCTTTTGTTTTCTGTCACACTCTTTCCTTTTTCATTCCCCTCTCCCCAACCCACTCTACGCCGAAACGTTGCTTCTTTGAAATCTCACGAATTCTTGGTTGATTTCTTCTCCCTGATCCCTTTGGCTCTCAATGCTGTTCTGAATTCTAGACCTGACGGGACTCTTGCTGCTCACTTCCCCATATAAATCATTGCATTGGAGAGCTAGGGGTTATTTGAACAAGCAGGACCAGGGTTTTATATTGCCAATGCAGTGCACTGAAATTGGGCGCTGAATCTTAATTTCACTCACTCTTGAATTCACAGCGGGAGATTTGCAGAGCAACCTTTTGATGTGGCCCAAATGAGAGCATCCATATGTCAGAGTTGTCTTGCCAATTTTTTTTTTCTCGGGGATGATCTCATTTTGAAAGCCTTGCGTTTTCTTTTCTGAATATTTGTAAATGGCTTCATCTCTGGATAAAGATTGGCAGGCAACTCATTCCTCTTCTTATTTCTCTCCCAGACACAAAATCGTGTCCAGAATGTCTCTCTGCTAGAAACCAAAACAGAACAAAAAGAGCTGGCCTTTTATAGTGCAAATCATTATTGATTATAGTTCCATCTTATGAATTTGTAGTTTGATACATTACTTACAATTACCGTATGTACTTGAGTATAAGCCGACCCGAATATAAGCCAAGGTATCTAATTTTACCAGAAAAAATTGGGAAAATGTATTGACTCGAGTATAACCCGAGGGTGTCTCGGCTTATATTCGAGTTGGCTTATACTCCAGTATATACAGTATATACTTATAACTTATTGACTCGAGTATAAGCCGAGGGTGGGAAATGCAGCAGCTACTGGTCAATTTCAAAATAAAAATAGATACCAATAAAATTACATTAATTGAGGCGTTAGTAGGATAAATGTTTTTGAATATTGACATAAAACTGTAATTTAAGATAAAGACAGTCCAACTCTGATTAAACCATTATTTTAACCTTCTTCAGTGTAAATGTGCCTACATATCCTTCCAATAATAATAAAGAGAGCAAAATAATAAATGCGATAAAAATAATTGAGTAACATAATGTAAATGTAATAATAATAATAAATAGAATAAAATAATAAATGTAATCAAAACAGTAATATATATATAGTAAAATAATAAATGTAATAAAATAATAATAGAGTAAAATAATATAAATGTAATAATAGAGTAAGATAATAAATGTAATAAAATAATACTAATAACAGAGTAAAATAATAAATAACTTTGATTTGAGTATAAGCCAAAGGGAACGTTTTCAGCCTAAAAAAGGGACTGAAAAACTAGGCTTATACTCGAGTATATATAGTATTTGCTGATCTTTAGCGTCCTCCTTTGGATTATAGCCCTAGAACTATCTAACAGAGAATTCCAAATATCTCACCAAACTACAAATCCTAGGTTTTATTAGGTCGGAGCCAGGATCATTGAAGTGGTATTGAACATAATGTAATGTCGATAGACCTCTGGTATCTAAGCAACAGATAAATTAGTAAAAAGCAAGGTAGTAGTCAGTGGGAAGAGGAGAAGGAAAAATCTACTTTTCCTGAGATCTGAATCTTCTGAGTGCCATAGATCATCATATTTTAGACTTTGGATAAACTGGGAACTTGAGTTTCTGAAAGTACCAGAAACTTGCGTCCTATATTGGTTGTGAAGGATACACACACTGTAAAAACAGTGAGCAAATCCAAGTTACCCCACACACTTTTGTTAATCTGAAAGGAGAAAGATGTGGCCTTCAGACATGAGTTGTTATGCTTGGATAGTGCACTTCTGCAGCAAATATAGCAAGCAAACTGTACCACGAACACTCTTTGAAACAACTTAAATCAGGTATGGGCAAACCCAGGCCCAGGGGCCGAATGCAGCTCCTTGGTCTCTTTTCTCAGGGCCTCCTCTTTCACACCATCCTATCCTTTCTTCCTTCTCTCTTTTCTTCCTCCTTCTCTTCCTTACCTCCCTGTTTCTCCCTCTTTCCCTTCAACCCTTTCATCCTTTCTTCCTTCCCTCTCTTTCTCCTTCCTTCCTTCCTTCCCTTTTGTCTTTCTTCCTTCTCCTCTCCCACCCTTTCCTTTCCTTTCCTTCCTTCTCTTTTTCCTTCCTCCTTCTATTCCTTATCTCCCTGTTTCTCCCTTTCCCTTCAACCCTTTCATCCTTCCCTCTCTTTCTCCTTTCTTCCTTCCCTTTTGTCTTTCTTCCTTCTCCCTTCCCTCCACCCTCCATTCCCTTCCACCCTTCCTTCCTTCTCTTTTTCCTTCCTCCTTTCCTCCTGGAGGATGTTTAGCTGGGACAAGAGAAGGTAGAGGGGAAACTTGGCAACCAACCTTTGAGATTTAAAGGAGTTTCCCATTGAGGAGGAAGGAGAGGGCAAACTGACTTTCTGCTCTTCTAGAGACCAGGGCACAAGGGAGCAATGGTTTCAAATGGCAGAGAAAGAGATTTGACTGAAAAGATTAGGAAAAACTTCCAGAGAGTAGGAGCTGTTGGAAAGTAATTGGCATAGTCTGCCTGGGAGTGTGGTGGAATCCCTTCTCTGGAAGCCTTTCCGCTGAGGCTGTCTATCGGGAGGGCTTTGATATGTCTTCTTGCATGACAGGGGTTGGACTGGATGGCCCTTGGGGGTCTCTTACAGCTCTAAGATTATAGGATTCTATATCAGGAGTATTTATTTATTTACAACATTTATATGCCGCCCTTCTCACCCCGAAGGGGACTCAGTAAAAAGTAAACAAAATATATTATAGCACAATATTAATATTATATATTACATTGTATTACATGATAATATTATCAATATTATATGTATATTATATTATATGTATATTATATTATATTATATTATATTATATTATATTATATTATATTATATTATATTATATTAAGCTCAGTGCAGGAGACAAGATGGAATTGCCTTCATGGCCCCTCTCTTCACTCTGATCTCAGAGTAGGCAATACAGGGTCTAATAGATACACTTCTTCTCTCCCATCCACCATCTCATCCTGACCAAGGCTAACCCTTTTGGGATCTAAACATTTCCCATCTTTCCTTCATTTTCTGCCTCAAAAAGAGAAGAGGAAGGGGAGGAAAGGGCAGGGAGGGGACCTGGGGAGAACCCTCCCCTCTCGGTCACCATGGGGAGAACCCACTCTTCTCTGGCACGCCATGTGGCCCCCAAGTTAGAATGTTTGCCCATGCCTGACTTACATAGACTGGGCTCATTTATTTTCTGTTTTAAGTTCAGGGGCAAGGGTGATGAGAACTCTCAGCTGGGGGTTCTAGAGCCATGTAATTTACTCAACCCTAGGAGTCCATAGGACAGTGGTTCTCAGCCCATGGGTCTTCAGATGTTCTGGCCTTCAACTCCCTGAAATCCTAACAGCTAGTAAACTGGCTGGGATTTCTGGGAGTTGTAGGCTTAAACACCTGGAGACCCACACATTGAGAACCACTGCCATAGGATGAAATCATGGCAGTTAGTCATAGCACCATGATTGTGTTGTGTCAAAGGTCCTCCTTCTGCTCTTTCTTCTTTAGTGCCAGTTCTTAGGAAGACACCAAAGCCCTCTCAGTCTGGTTTATTGACCAGTTGGATAGGAGAGTTCTTCTCACCAAGCCAAAGCCAAAAAAGAATGAAGGTTTATGCAACTCCCTCCAGAGAGACAGGTGGTAAACATCAGAGCCAAGCAAGAGAGATCCACAGCAGAGGTCTGCTTGAGGTTACACTTATCTACCACCCACATGTATATGAGTTGAGAATTCTTCTTTGCCCTTCAGACTCTGAAAATATAGACCAGTTTCAGGCCTATCTCTCTCCCCACCCCCCACCCCCACCCCAAGCCTGATGGCCTCCAGATGTATTAGATTATCACTCCCATCGGTCTCTAGCCACTATGGTCATTAGCTATACTGCATAAATACCTTTAGTCTCTTGTCAACTTGTGGTGACTCCCATGAATTTTTTCAATAGGTATTTTCTTAACCAAGGGATACTCTGTGGTTGTTTTGCCACTTCCTTCCTCTGAAATATAGCCTATAGTACCTGGTATTAATTGGCAGTTCCCCATCCAAATGCTAACCATGGTTGAGACTGCTTAGCTTTCAAAATCAGATGGGATATTGGATATTTAAGCTTGGCTTTGTTGACTGGAGTTAATAAAAGTGGTAGTCAAACACATTTGAAGGGAAGCTCGGGCCCTCCAATCTCCCAAACTACTCTTTTTCTGGCCAAAACAAAAGGTTGATTATATCTTCTGGAAATAAAATAAATAGATTTCAAAAATTTCAAAACCTAAAATAGACTTCAGCCTTTTGTGATTTTCTTCTTTCCATTTTTCCCCAATTTCTGTAGCCCCTGAAGGGTCTTGTGTCAGAAAACTTGCTCACAGAGCCCACTGTGCTAGGTCAAGGCTTTGGGAAACTGGGATAGTCATGCCAGAATGATCCAGAATGGACATTAAAATATAGCATCTGAGAGACTTGGAAACAATATGTACCACTCTGCAGTTTGAGAGAAAAGCTAGACATGGTCTCAGGGAGAGATGAAATCATTGCCATTAAATCTTGGGGGAAAGCCCATCATGTATATTTTCAGTTGTCATACACCGTATGTATAAGCGTAAGGCTAACAGATTTTTTTCCATAGGATTGGGCTAAGCCAGGTCCTTATGACCAGCCCATGGTAAACACTTTGCAACGCCGCAAGGAAAAGCGAGAAGGGGATTCTGCTGGGGGAGCAGCACAGAGTGGGCCGCCTCTGTCTGCCGAAGATGCCCAAAGACCCCGGAGCATGACTGTGTCGACCGCCCCAAGGGTGAGACTCTTGTTCTTGGTTGTGTCATGGTTGAACATAAATGGGTCCAGCAAAGATGAGCAGTGTCAGCTCTCATTTGAATCCCACAGACTTCTACTGCTCAACGCTTATTGTGTTAGAACTCTTCTTTGACTAACGTTTCTGAGGAACCTCAAGGCTGTCACCCTTAACTTTGTATTTCCAAGTGGGAACACTAATCTGAAAATGAAATCAGATATATTCAAATATGCCGTTCAAATCCATTCTATAGTTTGGACAGGAGGACTAACCAGATGGGATTAAAGGGATTTAGAGATTTGGTTGCCCATATTTGTTCATTTGATTGATTGCTGAAAACTTTCTGTATCAGTGGTTCTCAACCTGTGGGTCCCCAGGTGTTTTGGCCTACAACTCCTAGAAATCCCAGCCTGTTTACCAGCTGTTGCGATTTCTGGGAGTTGAYGGCCAAAACATCTGGGGACCCACAGGTTGAGAACCACTGTTCTTTATTATCTTGCATCCATTTAGATTTCAAGGCAGTGRCCAATCTGAATTTGTTGTGTGGTCTTTGTATTAGRTYTTGTGGACTAAGACCTCAGGGAGTCTTGGTGGGGACTGATCAATGACATGCAAAGCAAAAATTGCTAATTTGACGTTGGGTCCAGATTTAAATTGAAGTTAGGCATCACTGTTGGTTTCAATGCATCTGCTGCGGTGGCGCAATGGGTTAAACCCTTGTGCCATCTGAACTGCTGACCTGAAGACCTGAAGGTCYGTGGTTCAAATCCGCAAGACGGGGTGAGCTCCTGTCTGTCAGCTCCAACTTCCCATGTGGGGACATGAGAGAAGCCTCCAACATAATAATAATAATAATAATAATAATAATAATACTTTATTTATACCCCGCCACCATCTCCCCAAGGGGACTTGGAGCGGCTTAAATGAGGCCAAGCCTGACAACACATCAATAAAACAAAATACAATAAGCAAAAACAGTACAATGAATATAACTCACATATAAACAATAACACACAAGGATTTAAAAAACCAAATGTAATAGTTTAAAAAAAAATAAAAAAACATAACACATATGGGCAACATCTCTCACACCAGAAGTAACTTCAATTTGCGTCTGACACGATAAAAAATACATCTACTCAAGTGTGGATCCAATCTGTTGAGTGGAGTCATATTTTTAAAAGAGCCATTGCAGCAATAGATCAAACTGTCAGGATTGTCCAACCATCTTGTTATGAATCTAATGAGAGGCCTCCATTGTGTTTCTAGCAAGGAGAGGAGATGGAGGCGTGTGAAGAGCTGGCTCTCGCTTTAACCCGTGGGCTACAGCTAGACACCCAGAGGAGCAGCCGTGATTCCTTGCAGTGCTCCAGTGGCTACAGCACACAGACAACCACACCTTGCTGTTCAGAGGACACCATTCCCTCACAAGGTAAAAAAGGGATGAATTCACGTGCCCATCTTTACTATATTGTTCCTTGAGTATAGCCAAACGAGTTGCTGCACCTCTCCGAATCGTCTGTTTGTTTTGCAAATTTCCTGAAAATTCAAAATTGTCATATTTATTTAAACAAAGAAAAGAATGAATGGACTGAGAAATGTTTAATCCATAGGGGATGAAGAGCTTAACGTGAGTACATCATGACCATAAAAAGTACAGTAGAGTCTCGCTTATCCAACCTTCACTTATTCTATATTATCCCATACGCCCAGATGAGGCTTCGGGGAAGCGGCCTCCACATGGGTTGAGGGGGAGCCCCACCAAGACTGTCTGCTGCCCTGGCTCTCTCTCTCTCTCTCTCTCTCTCTCTCTCTCTCGCCAGCAATCCAAATGTTTGCTTTATGGATGAGGGAGGGAAAGGAACGAAGGAAGGAAACGGGCACTGAAGGCAGGAGGCTCAGGTTTAATAGGTTTTTCCTTAATCCCTTCGTATCATTCGATATTTTCACTTATCCAACTGGTGGCCTGTTTATGTCGGATAAGTGAGACTCTAATGAAATCTTGAAAAGATATAGAATCATTGAAATCAACTCTCAGGTAGCATTGAAAGTAGTGTCTTGGTTCTCAAAATTATAACTATTAAACTGACAAGATAGTATGCTGCCATTATTGCTGATTAATACTATTTTAAGCCATTGTATCCCATTCATTATGGCTTCTGAAAGCTCAGTTGACAAGCTAGAGAGTTACTACCTACAGGAATACCCATTGAAGTCTATTTATTTTAACAATTTTTCAGTTTTAATAGGGATGTATTGTCGAAGGCTCACCACCTCTGAGGATGGCTGCCATAGATGCAGGCAAAACATCAGGAGAGAATGCTTCTAGAACAGTGGTTCTCAACACAGGAGTCCCCAGATGTTTTGGCCTTCAACTCCCAGAAATCCTAACAGCTGGTAAACTGGCTGGGATTTCTGGGAGTTGTAGGCCAAAACACCTGGGGACCTACAAATTGAGAACCACTGTTCTAGAATATGGCCATACAGTCCAAAAACCCCACAGCAACCCATTTAATAGAGATGTTTTTTAGCTATGACAGAGAGGGAAGGATAAATAGAAAAGAAAGAAACTTGAAAACTAGTACTCATAGTGTCTAAAATGTCCAGTTTGAATGGTTCAGGGAGGTTTAGAGCCTCAAGTCAGGTGATCTCTCACCTGGGCCATTGGTGCAAGCATTACAGTCCCATCTCTTCCTTGGTTGCATTCAGGTAGAACAGCATTTAAAGGAATACAATAATGTTATCAAACTGTCTTGCTTTCTCGGAGCTTCTTGCCTCAACTTTTCCCTCCTCTCAGTTTCAGATTATGACTACTTTTCCGTCAGCGGGGACCAGGAGCCGGAACAGCAAGAGTTCGACAAGTCTTCAACGATTCCAAGGAACAGCGACATCAGTCAGTCTTACCGCCGCATGTTTCATGCCAAGCGTCCTGCTTCCACAGCAGGCCTCCCCACCACGCTTGGGCCCGTGATGGTGACCCCAGGCGTAGCCACCATCCGACGGACCCCTTCTACCAAACCGGCCGTCAGACGTGGGACTATCGGGGCAGGGCCAATTCCCATTAAGACCCCTGTGATTCCGGTCAAGACACCGACTGTTCCAGACCTGCCAGGAGGACTACCCAGTTTGCCGGCCGGAGCAGAAGAAAGCCCTGAGCTTTCTAGTCCTGAGGCAGGAAGCAGCAGCAGCCAAGCAGCTGTGGGCACGTCCTCAACACGGAGCAGTCAAGCGTCTGTCAACCCTCCTGCTGTGGGCCCAAAGCCAAACGCCACAGAGGAGCTGAGACAAGCCACTACCGAAATTGAGGGAGAGGAAAGCGAAAGGGGGAGCCCGGGCCTCACTGCTCCCCCTTGCCAGCCAGCACCTCAGTTGGGAGCCCAAAATGCCAGCGAGGCCCCGCAAGGTGAGGATATGCTGAATGCGATTCGCCGCGGTGTCAAGCTGAAGAAGACCACCACGAACGACCGGTCAGCACCCCGCATTTCTTAGAGGCCGGACCACTGCCAGAGAGTTACCATCTTCACAGAGACTCGGAACTACCTGATGAAACCGTCTTTTGTCTCTCTATTCATTCCACTGTACAATCAAGGAGGTTTTGTAGGATGTTCAGTAACAGATAGATGGAGACGTTCTAGAAAGTGGAGGGAGGGAGGGAATTTGCAAACTAAAATCATTAAGGAGCAATGTTTTCCTCTCTCGTAAGTTTCTCCTCCTTCCCCATTTTTTTTGTAAATATGGATTTCTTTTTCTTGCCTGCTTTTTTAAAGAAATCAGCGTTCCCTTTTTAATTTTTTTTTCTGAAGGTGCCAAATCCCATTTAACTTTTTTATATATCTTTGTAAAAGTTTTACATCGCATAGGAGAAAGATTACAATAAACATGAAGTAGCTTAAACTTCAACCGGAGGGGCAGGAGGGAGGCTGCCATGCATTCTCACTCTTGCAGGGTTGTAATAAATCCCTTGCCATGCAATAGCAAGGACCCAGAAACCAGTTGTTACTTTACTGTACAAAGGACAAAGTGAGACATAGGTCCTCCATGAAGTTCAGCAATGAATTGTTTTTGTTTCAAGAGCAGGAAACAGCAGCTGATTGGCTAAAGCAATATATAGATATATATATATATAGTGGAAGAGAGAGCAAAGCCTGTAACTGGTTTGTGTTTAGGGGGTTAGGAAAAGGGGAGGACTTAACTGTTGCACAAAAGTAGCCTAGCAGTAGCTTCATGGTAAACGCGTCCAAATAAGCCATATTGTATTGCTGTGTTTGTTTAAATAGAGTGTTTAAAAGATTTTGGGGTGCTGTCCACTAGGAACTTTTTCTGCAATGGTCCCATTGGGTCGTACAAGATTTCTTGCCCAGGAAAAGTCTCTGTGGACTGCTCCCTGGTTTTCTTTAGTTTGGTTTTGAATATTTTCCCTTTCGGAATATCAAAAGCAACATCTTCAGTTAGTTCACCCCATCTTAAACCAGGTAGACTTTAAAAAAAGAGATTTTCTTGCTTCGCTTTTTTGTTCCTTTCCGAAAACGACAATATACATTTACAAGTGAAGACAGAAATGTGTTAAATTGTTGATAGAGAGAGAGAGAGAAAGAAAGAAATACCAGGGAGTTCTTCATTCTAACTTTATACCTTCTACAGGCTGTGCCCAGCAGGCTGGGCAGCTAAAGAAACAAACAGGAAAAGCCCCAAATAGTTTTGAGGAAACAACTCTTAAAAGCTGTTGGGCAACCAACTGGGAATCCCAGTCAGACTACAAACATTTCTTTTTGAGGGGCCTGTTTTTCTTAAGTGTCATTTTGGATTGGCTTTTCCTAAACACTTCTCAAGATTTATGGGGATGTGGGTGGGATGGGTAGACACTTTTTGGTTTTATTTATCAGCGAGGGAGGGGATTGACCACTGCTTTCTTTTTTATTGTTCTCAGCAACGTATTTTGGGGGAGGAGGGGAATGCTGTTAATACATTTATATAGGTGGGGGGTTTGTTTTCTTAAAATGAAAAAAAAATATTGCTGTGATATATCCACTTCACAGGAGGTCGGTCGAAACGTGCATAACTCAGGCACCACAGGCGTTCCAGTTTTGTGATTTTTTAGAACATTCTGCAATCTTAAAACGGATACCTTCTGCCTTATCTCTACTATGGGCAACGCAAGCGGTATTACAGACAACAGACCTGTTGTTGTGTTTGCAGTTGCGAAGGCGCAACCTGCAGTGGAAGGAGCTAGGTCTTGTGTATGCGCACAATCTACTCTTCCATGGACACTCTGGAGACTCCTTTTGGCTGCCATCTTGCCTACATAACCTCTTTATTGCTTTAAATACATAACTGCATTGGATGTGAAAACGTATCGTAAAACTGTTATTAGTCACTGTGTTCTATATACATTTACACTGCTGTGGTTGCTTAACACTTTTTTATGTTATGGCTTCAGAAGCAAAACAAAAAAAAAAGCATGATCCCTGAAAGATAAGCTCCCCTGTCTTTGCAAAACAAGCTCCTTTACTACAAAACGGACACAGACACACGTAAACACAAACAGCGGTGCCTGCGGTACAAAAGCCCTGTCAGTCTTGATGAAATAGCGGATGCGTTCTGCAAATGATGCTTCAAGAGATTTTCATTCAACATATTCTTTTTTAAAAAAATGTATGAACAAACAAAGAGAATGCAGGCTGTCAATATTATTTCCTGGCTCAGTTTGGGCTCTTCTGTAACTCCCATTTCCTTCATTGGGGCTTGGGCAGGAGGCATTCCTGATGAATTGCATCCAAAACTCACATTTCGGAAACCTTTTGGATGCAGCTGTACCCAGAAGGGCAGCTTCTTTCGTTCTTTAAGCACTAGAATTACCCTCAAGTTAAATTTATTTTATTACACGGTTGCCAAAATTCAATGTTAAAACGTGACAAACCACTTTGGATAGTTCTGTTGGGTCTATTTTTTTTCCTTTGTGTTCCTTGCCTATTGTAAAAGCAGTGTCACCGTTTAAAAAAATGTTTCTAATGGTAAGTTATTGTGGTTTAGTTGCTAGTTTGTACTGAGAGTTGACCTCTCTCCCATGCAGCGTTTTTGTTCTGAACTGCTATAAATAAAAATTGCTGTTAACTGTGTTGCCCTTCTACATTGTAATGATTGCTTCAGCCTATATTATAAATAAAGACCTGCTGATAAATGTCTTATTTTTGAGCTTTCACACACATACACCAATTTGACAGATTGGTTGGGATTTCTGCTACAGTCACATGTAGGATTATTGAATGCAATATTCCTACTTCTTGGCAGGGGGACGGACTGGATGGCCCATGAGGTCTCTTCCAACTCTTTGATTCTATTATTCTATTATTCTATTTATTTACCGTATCAGTAGCGGACCAAGGGTACAGTTGTAACATATTAAAAGCACAAGGTATAAAAACCTGGCATTATACTAAATGTCCTTTGACCAGTAGCTGGACACTTGGAGTGCCTTTGGTATTGCTATAAGGAGGTCCTCCATTGTGCATGTGGCAGGGCTCAGGCTGCATTGTAGTAAGTGGTCTGTGGTTTGCTCTTCTCCACGCTCGCATATCATGGACTGCACTTTGTGGCCCCATTTCTTAAGGTTGGCTCTGCATCTGGTGGTGCCAGAGCGCAGTCAGTTCAGCGCCTTGCAGGTCGCCCAGTCTTCTGTGTGCCCAGAGGGAAGTTTCTCATCTGGTATCAGTCACTGATTGAGGTTCCGGGGTTTAACCTACCACTTTTGGACTCTTGCTTGCTGAAGTGTTCCTGTGAGTTAAACCATTGGCATGCTGGCTGATATCCAAACAGAGGATGGACTGGTGATGTCAAAGTCTTGGTCCTTTCATTATAGGCTGCTACTTCCCAGCGGATGTCAGGTAGTGCAATACCGGCTAAACAGTATAATTTCTCCAGCAGTGTTGGGCATAGATATCCTGTTGCTTCATAATGTACTGTATGGAGCCCCCGGTGGTGCTGTGGGTTAAACCCCTGTGCCGGCAGGACTGAAGACCGACAGGTCACAGGTTCGATTCCGGGGAGAGGCGGATGAGCTCCCTCTATCAGCTCCAGCTCCTCATGCAGGGACATGAGAGAAGCCTCCCACAAGGATGATAAAAACATCAAATCATCTGGGCGTCCCCTGGGCAACGTCCTTGCAGACGGCCAATACTCTCACACCAGAAGCGACTTGCAGTTTCTCAGTCGCTCCGGACGACTAATAATAATAATAATAATAATAATAATAATGTACTGTAATCACAGTGCATATAGCCTTCCTTTCTGCATTGGGAATAACTTTACTAGCAGTCCATGAATCCAAGCAGCTAAGAACTTTTATATCGTATTAATAATTGAGTCACATTACTGACACATCATTTCTATAACTGGTGCATTTTAAAAAGGTGAATGATTAATATTTTTATCTTTTCCCACCTTAATCCCAAATACATACATTCCCTCCCAATAGAACACCTCAAACTTACAGAGAAATTGATTTTCTGAGACTAATGAGTGCACCCATTGGATAACAAGAGCTCCCGGAAATACTATGTAGATGCCTCCACTTTAGAATAAGATGTATACATAACCTTTGAATGAACAGTGGCCTGGAACATGAGGTTATTACTTTCAAGTGACCTGTGATGATACAGCTGTGTCAAGCAAAACCAATAGATTTGCAGTGGTATGCAAACCATTTAAACCTTTGAAAATTCAATTGTGTAACTTTTTTTGGCAGTGGTACGAGTTCACAAAAGAGACCCGGGGCTACGCTTTTCAGAAGACAGGTGGAGAGGTTACATAACTCAAGTGTTCAGGCTCTCTTATCAGAGACACAAGGCCCTTGCTTGTTTTGACAATACTTCACAAGAAGTGCTTATCCCACAGCAGAGGTTGTATTCAAAGCCAATTGTATTTCTGTGTCTCTTGAGAAAAAGTGGGATATAATAACAACTGCCCCAACATCACGAGTTCATATTCATGAGACTTTTATTGTGAATACCTGCTATAGTAACAGTTACGGACATAGTATTGGTAGACCAGAACCTCTTTTGTAGGAGGTACAGAACTTCCATTTGGAAAGGAGCCATTTACATGGGACGCTCACGAGGCCTGGTTACAATATGCCACCACAGAGGAGGAAGGTGCCCCTCCTTGCGAGCTGGAGGCAGGGCTTCTGTCAAAGGGCCGCCTGCAGGGGTTTCCTCCTGAAGCTGCTGGATCTAGAGATGAGAGTGAAGTCACCAAAGTCAATGACCGGAGACAAAACTGAGGGCCCCTTCACCCACCAGGCTGAACTCGTCTGGCATTTCCAGGAGACAGCCAAACTGTAACCTCCAGACTTAGTCACAACTCTCTTATTAAAAACGTACTGCCGGGCAGGGACCACCAAACAAATCTTAGAATGTGACAAGGAATTTGCTTCAAATTAGGAGTTAGATAGCCTCACACTGAATTTAACTTGCATGTAACTCAGGTGCTTCTTCTGGACCCCTTCTAATAATGTCTTATTACCAGCGGGTTAAACCACTGAGCTGTTGAACTTGCTGACTGAAAAGTCAGTTTGAATCTGGGGGTGAGCTCCCGCTGTTAGCCCCAGCTTCTGCTAACCTAGCAGTTTGAAAAAATGCAAATATGAGTAGATTAATAGGTACCACTCCAGCAGGAAGGTAACTGTGCTCCATGCAGTCATGCCGGCCACATGACCTTGGAGGCGTCTATGGACAATGCCGGCTCTTTGGCTTAGAAATGAAGATGAGCACCACCTCCCAGAGTCAGACACGACTAGTCTTAATGTCAAAGGGAAACGTTTATCTTTTTACCATTAAAAAAGTACTGAAACTCTGCAGAAAGTGAGCTAGTCCCTGAGCAAACACTCAAAAGAGTTTAGATATAAGGCTGAATAAGGGAAAGAGGTTGATGTGGTAAAATCAACAAAGAGAAGAATTTGGTCAAATCAACATAGCAAAAATAGTACAGTACAAGCGCTAGCCATGTTGCTTGTGACAAATGGGGCATTTACACCTTTATTTTGAGAACGATCTTTCAAAGTAAAGCCAGTAAGCAAGTTCATAGACCTCACAGCAGAAGCCAGGCAAAAAGCCAAGTCATTTGTTGTCTTGCTAACCTATAGTTCACTGGGGTTAGGGGTACAAAACTACCACAATAAAGGAAAAACCACAAATAAAAATGAAACACTACTTTAAATCCGAGAAAACACCTCTCTAGGAATCTAAAGGTCCTCCAAAAAGTGACTGCAGAATTATGCTAAAAGATCTTGAGATATTGCATTAATCACATATGTGAATACTCAACCCCTCTAAAGTGAAACTCTGCAAATGTAGAAGACTACAAATGACTGATAGAAGCCCCTTCGCCCCTTCAACGTGCTAGGGACCAGCACCATATTCGTGCCTATTGGCCACAACTGGAAATTTGCCACAAACCAATTGTCATTAGCGTGTAGACTGGCACTTGTCCACATATGAGCATTGTGAATAGCATTGTTCTAAATGGTATTGGATTCTCATTTCTTGTTTCATTTAATGTTTCACAGAAGAATAAATCTAGGTGGCAGTATGTTTACCATAGAAGTGATACATACCTCTTTTTCCCAGCTTTCCATTCGCAATTTCTTCCACTGCTCTCTTTTGGCAAAGTAATCAGGATACATTGCCTTCTCAGAAGGATGCCATAGCTCTAAGGCCCATTCAGGTACCTGTCAGATTGCAAAGCAAGCCAGAAATAAAGTGTTGTAACAACACATTACAGACAGAGAGGTTGTTTATCTGCTGAACATACAAGACTTACTATTTATGCCTTTTCTCAGAGAATCCCCATACAATTAATACTGATATGTAGATTTGCAGAATTTGACTGAAACCATTAACAGTTTAAACTGGTTTAAGGAAGAGGCCCCTGAATTTGAACATAAGCCCCCTGTGTCAGCTTCACTTCAACTAAGGTTAGACTGTATAACTTACTTTTTAAAAAGAGGATTTCTCAATAAGATGCTCGATCCAATAAAGAAGGGCACATGAGAATGTACAGAAATATCCTATTCTGGTTTCATACAAAATGAGTATCTTTGATACACACTACTCCCAACCAAGCTTAAAGAAATAGGAGAAAGATTATAGCTCAGTGGTAGAGCCTCTGCACATGGGCCATTTCAGTTCAAATTCTAGTTTAACTTCATCAAACAGAAAGACTGAGAAACACTTTAAAAAGCAGCTGTCAGAAAGTGCAGTTCTGGTGGGTTCGGTGATCTTCATACATCCAGGCCAGAAGGCTGAGAAAGTAAATGGGCCAGAGAAATCTCAGCATCTAAACCAGGGGTCTTCAAACTTTAAACAGAGGGTCAGGTCACTGTCCCTCAAACTGTTGGAGGGCCGGATTATAATTTAAAAGAAACATCGATGAATTCCTATGCACACAGCACATGCCTTATTTGTAGTGCAAAAAACACTTAAAAGCAATACAATAATTAAAATGAAGAACAATTTTAACAAATATAAACTTATTGGCTGATGAGATAGGATTGTTGTTGTTGTTGTTGTTGTTGTGTGCTTTCAAGTCATTTCAGACTTAGGTTGACCCTGAGCGAGGGCCGGGTGAATGACCTTGGAGGGCCCTCATCCGGCCCCCGGGCCTTAGTTTGAGGACCCCTGATCTAAACCATCTAGCAAAACTAGTTTCCTCTCTACCTAGCAGTGTGTGTTCACATTAAGTATTCATTTTTCTCAGGAGCCAGTTGGCAGGAGCTCTTAAGACTATTCTGTCTGTATGATTCCAGTGGATGAGAAGACATTTACACCCATTCAAAATAGTTCTTTTACTAGCACACAGCAGAATTGACAACCATGAGATGCAGAGCCAACCTTAAGAAACGGGGCCATAAAGTGGAGTCCACGACATGTGAGTGCAGAGAAGAGCAAACCACAGACCACCTACTACAATGCAACCTGAGCCCTGCCACATGCACAGCGACACCAGAGGCACTCCAAGTAGCCAGCCTCTGGTCAAGGGACATTTAGCAGTAATGACAAGTTTTTTAAAAACGGTGTGTTTTTAAATACATTCTAACTGTACCTTCAACTTGCATCTAACATAATCTATATAAATAAAAATGTAATGTTCGTTTGTGGGATTAACATAACTCAAAAACCACTGGGCAAACTGACACCAAAATTGCACACAATACACCTATCAGGCCAACAAGTGACCATCACTCATAAAAACACTGAAAAACAAAACGGAAGAGATTAAAAAGACAAAAAAATCAAAAATACATTACAACGCATGCACAAAACCACATATAGAGACAAACACACATATATACACAAATATATACACAAACATATATACACACACAAAGCACAAATATACACACAGGGCCACAGCAACGTGTGGCAGGGGGCGGCTAGTAAATAAATAAATAAAAGCTAGCACTGTATAATCTCCACAAAGAAAATACAAGATTAGATCCTTGGAATCCACTGGGTTGGATTCCAGGACTTCATGGATACTAAAATCCATGGATGCTCAAATCTCATGGTTTGCATTTGGGGAAAAAAGGAATGTTTTCTAGCTGAGGATGTTTAAATCTGTTGATGCAGAGTCTGTGAATACGAGAAGTGAACTGTTTACGTTACAAGGCATTTAGCCTTTTCTGCCAAAGAGTGTTGGTGCCTTAGCAAAATAAAAGCCCTTGATTTCACAGTATTGAGCCATGGTAATTAGAGGGATGTCAAACTGCATCAATTCTACAGTGCAGAAACATCCTGCATCTAACTGCAGTTTTCCCTCCCTTTCATGCATTCTACAATGCATTTTAAAGATGCATTTTAAATACATCTTAAATAAGACTATACATTTTTAATAACACTAGGTTTAATTCTATCTTAATGTTGATAGTTTTTCAGTCTTACACTTATTACATTGTTTTCAGCACTGTTTGGCTCATTAATCTCATATGAACCTTGTAGCAGTCGTATCTCTCATAAGAGGTGCCTCCCGGAGAATCAGGGAAGAGGTATGGCTGGGGATGCTGCCTATCCCAAAATTCTTCTTCAGCTGCCATCAACAGCTTGGTTGCTTTCACCATATCTTTCTCATTCTTGTGTTCATCAAAGCGTGCTCTCAGCAGGCAAGCGAAGAATCGATACCGGTCCCTGATAAAAACAAAGACAGTAATTATACAAAAAGAAAACATTAACAATCTGAAGTCACAGCAACCCAATAACAATCTGAAACTTAAATATAAGCTTGATGAATAAATCATGCCATCTAGTCTTCCTCACAGCTGGGAAATGGGAATATCTATCAGACTTCTGCACTTTCTCCACTGCCCTTCTTTTCAGAGCTAATCATGGTAATTGAGAATTAAACATTAACCCCCATTCATAAAACAAAACAACACAGAGCTTCAGCCATAACCATATTTGGGCTTGCAATCTCCAGATCAGGGGTCCTCAAACTAAGGCCCGGGGGCCGGATGCGGCCCTCCAAGGTCGTTTACCCGGCCCTCGCTCAAGGCCAAATTAAGTCTGAAATGACTTGAAACCACAACAACAATCCTATCTCATCAGTGAAAAGCAGGTCCACACTTCCCATTGAAATAGTAATAAGTTTACATTTGTTAAAATTGTTCTTCATTTTAATTATTGTATTGTTTTTAAATGTGTTTTTTTGCACTACAAATAAGATATGTGCAGTGTGCATAGGAATTTATTCATGTTTTTAAATATATATATAATCTGGCCCTCCAACAGTTTAAGGGACTGTGACCTGGCCCTCTGTTTAAAAGGTTTGAGGACCCCTGCTCCAGATGGACCCAATAATGATTATTGTTAAAAATCAGCTTGTACATACATCAGAACTGGTATCAGATCCTGTATCCTGAGTACCAAGATCCAGGGATGCTCAAGTCCCATTATATTCAATGGTATCCCTTATTTAAAATAGCAAAATCAAGGTTTGCTTTTAGGATATTTTAAAATATATATTTTCAAGACATAGGTGGCTCAATCTGTGGATAGGGGAGGCAGAATATAGTAGCTATCTATGGTGATTATTTGAAGGCAAAAATAAATGGACTTACATTGAAAAATAAGCAATGATTTTATCAGAAGTTACACATTCCATTTTAAATTGTAATTTAACATAAGGTGTAGAAATGATGAGCTACAAATCTCAAATTACATTACCATTTAATGTAATGTTCTTCCTGTGGATACCAAACTCCATGGATGTTCAAGCTTCATTATATTGAATGTGTAGTAAAATAGTGTCCCTTATATAAAAGAGCTCTGGGGGCGCTTTAACGTATTCCAACTGTAGAAGCCATGGCGATTATTTAAAGGCTAAATACCATAGACTCTCACCACCTCATCAAACTGAGAGGGGAAAGCATGGGTGACCGTCCCTTTAAGAGTAGAGAATTGCCCCCCTTATATCTGTCAACAGCCCCTCCCCCCCTTTGACGTTCCTCCTCCCCATCATACTCACACGTGGAAACTTAAGAGCTGGCAATACATTCATCTTACAATCATCACAAGGACAGTATTATTTTTTTGTTTTTAATAGGAGAAACAACAATATCCAAACACTAAGAGATCCCTTGCCTTGCCCAAAACCCCTTACATTAAAAGAGACTGACACAAGTTTAAAACAATTTCATTCCATTGTATCCTATGGAACTGCATCAAAGCCCATAGGATACAAGAGACAGTGCTCGGGGTTAAAACCATTGCTTTCCATGGGATCCTATGGTTCTGCATCAAACCCCATAGGATACAAGAGACAGTGAGCCAGGTTTATTTATATATTTCGTGTAAAAAGCATTACATAAATAAATAAGTATAAAACTGATAAAATAGAGGGCACATCAACAGCTAAATAATTTTAGACCAAAACCAGCAACAGCGACCTCTCTACATCAACACTGACAAAGAAACAGCAAGAAGTGCTGTTTACCTACAAGCATAAAGAAATTACATATATTAGAAACCAACACTTTCTCATTATTTTATTTTCCAGATCACCAGACTGGGCCACAAGCAACGCATGGCAGGGAACAGCTAGTAAATGATAAACAGTTACAGTAAAAACAACAGTTAAAATCAATTATTAGAACATTCATTTAAAAGTTCCTCCATTCGTCTTGGGGGCTTCATATTGAAAAGGCACACAACAACGGCAACAAAGAGATGTATATATTATACTAGCGGGCCCCTGCACGCGTTGCTGTGGCCCAGTCTGTTGATCTGGAAAATAAAGTAATGAAAAAGTGTTGGTTTCTAATATATGTAATTTCTTTATGCTTGTGGCTAAACAGAATTTCTTGCTGTTTCTTTGTGAGTGTTGATGTGGAGAGTGTCTGATTTGCCCACCCTGGAACATGCAACATATCATTGTCCTTCTTTAAGGGTCCCTTTCAAATCTATGATACGATATCTGTGAGTGTGAAACATTTCTATCTATCTATCTATCTATCTATCTATCTATCTATCTATCTATCTATCTTCTTATCTATGCTGTGGCCCAGTCTGTTGATTTGGAAAATAATGAGAAAGTGATGGTTTCTAATATATGTAATTTCTTTATGTTTGTGGGTAAACAGTACTTCTTGCTGTTTCTTTGTCAGTGTTGTGGAGAGTATCTGGTTTGCCCACCCTGGAACATGCAACATATCACTGTCCTTCTTTAAGGGTCCCTTTCAAATCTATGATACTATATGTGTGTGCGAATCATATCTATCTATCTATCTATCTATCTATCTATCTATCTATCTATCTATCTATTTATCTATCTTCTATCTATAACTATGGCTGGATGGCTCTTTGTCAGGAGGACTTTGATTACATTTTCTTGCCCTGATGAAGGGAGTTGGACTGGACGGCCTTAAGTATTTTCTGATGGTCATGGGGGTTCTGTGGGAAGTTTGCCCTGATTCTGTCGTTCGTAGGGTTCAGCATGCTCTTTGATTGTAGGTGAACTATACATCATAGTAACTACAACTCCCAAATGTCAAGGTCTATTTCCCCCAAACTCCATCTGTGTTCATATTTGGGCATATTGAGTGCTTGTGCCAAGTTTGGTCCAGATCCATCATTGTTTGAGTCAACAGTGCTCTCTGGATGTAGGTGAACTACAACTCCCAAACTCAAGGTCAATGCCCACCAAACCCTTCCAGTGTTTTCTGTTGGTCATGGAAGTCCTGTATGCCATGTTTGGTTCAATTCCATCATTGATGGAGTTCAGAGTGCTCTTTGATTGTAGGTGAACTGTAAATCCCAGCAACTACCAATCCCAAATGACAAAATTACCCTTCCAGTATTTTTTTTTTAAATATCCTTTATTGAGGTTTTCATAAAACATAACAGGGGAAAAATATATATATGTATATATATATATATATACATAGAAAAAAGGGGAAAAAAAGAAAGAAGAAGAGCCAAGCAAAAAAGAGAAAAGAAAAAAAAAAGAAAAAAAATATAAAAAATTTAAAATTGGGCCTCCTGGTATCTTCGGAAAATCTTATCAGTCTTCTTGTTATTTATGTCCTTGGATTTTCTTCTTTCCCTCTTTTTAGCGTAATTCAGTCTATTTTTGTATTTCTTATAATACTATTTCTTTTTTCTTCTTTTTTAGATATTCTGTAACGTCACTCCAATCCGTTTCTTTCCTTTTGATTTCTTTATTCTTTAACAATAGAAAGGTTAGCTTGTCTAGGTTTCTTATATCCAGTATTTTTGTTACCCAATCATTTATCTCTGGGATCTCTTCTTGCCTCCATACTTTGGCGTAGCACATCCTTGCTGCTGTCAATATCAAAAATAGTATTTTATCTTTATTCTCCTCCAGTTTTCTATCATACATCCCCAACAGAAAGATCTCCGGTTTCAAGGGCAATTGAATTTTCAACATAGTTTGAATTTCCTTATGTATTCCCCTCCAAAATTTTCTCGCTTTGTCACACATCCACCATGCGTGGAAAAAGGACCCTTCTTTATTCCTACATTTCCAGCAGGCAGTGCTTGTATTATTGTATATTCTACCTAATTTTTTTGGTGTCAAATACCACCTTTGTGATATTTTTACCCAGTTTTCTCTGAGCTCTATTGCATATGCGAACTTTAATCTTTTTCTCCAGATTTCCTTCCATTCTTCTTTTCTGATATTTCTTTGTATATTTTCGTTCCATCTTCTCATGTAGTTTTTCTCCTCATTTTGTTCCAGGTACCATTCTAGTAGTTTTTTGTATAACTTGGTTATTAATTTCCTTTCTGTTTTCATGATGGTATCCCAGAATTCGTTTCCTTGTGCAAATCCTAATTTCCTATCCAGCTTAAATTTTTCTTTAATTTGCCAGTATTGGAGCCATGATTTATTTTTGTCAATTAGGACTAATTCTTGTTGTTCTTTTATTTCTATCTCTCCTTGTTTAATTTTTAGTATTTCTCTATAAACAGGCCAGTCATTCCACCCCAGACACCTCCTTTGCGACGCCTCCAAGGGCGATACCCAGATTGGCGTTTTATTATACAGTTTTAATCTATATTTCTCCCACACTTTTAAAATTGCAGACCTTATGAAATGGTTACCGAATTTTTTTTCTTTTTCTTTCCCTTTATACCAAATGTAATGGTGCCATCCTGCTCTTAAATCTATCCCCTCTAGTGTTAGTAATTTCTTTTTCTTTAACATGGTCCAGTCTCTGGCCCATGTTAGGGCACAAGCTTCAAAATATGTTTTTAGATCCGGAGCAGCCAATCCACCTTTTTCTTTTTGCTCTATTAAATTTTTATAATGTATCCTTGGTTTCTTATTGTTCCAGATAAATTTGGAGATATCCATATTCCATTTTTTAATCACATTCATGTTCCTGATTATTGGCAAGTTCTGAAATAGAAATATCATTTTTGGCAAGACTTTCATCTTGATCGAAGCGATCCTTCCCATTAATGATAAATTTGACTTTTTCCATTTTTCCAAATCCTCTTTAATTTCCCTCCATTTATTTAAATAATTATTTTGTAAGAGATGTAGATTTTTTGCTGTTATCTGGATCCCTAAATATTTTATTTTTGGGACAATCTGCACATTCCATTTCTTTTGTATCTCTTCCTTTTCCCTTTCCCCAATATTTTTTGTTATTGCCTTTGTTTTTTCCAAATTTATTTTAAACCCTGCCACTTCCCCATAGTTTTTTATTTCTTCCAGCCAATTTCCTGTTCTTTCTTTTGGGTTCTCTATAATACAAATTATATCGTCGGCGAACGCTTTGTATTTGTAGTCTAATCCTTGTATTCTAGCACCTTCTAGGGCCTTCTCTTCTCTTATTCTTTTTAGCAGTACTTCTAGTGATAAGACAAATATTAATGGCGATAAGGGACAGCCCTGTCTGGTTCCTTTTTCTATCTGGATCTTGTCTGTTTCCTGTCCATTAATTATAATTTTGGCCTCTTGTTCTTCATAAATTGCTTCCACCGAATTTTGAAAATAATACCCCATATCAATCTCCCTCATTAAAAATTTGAAAAAATCCCAATTGACATTATCAAATGCCTTCTCGGCATCCACGGCCATAAACATTACTTTCTTTTGGTGGTAAATTTCATAGTACTCGATCAAATCTATTACTGTTCTCACATTATCTTTTTGTTGTCTGTTAGGCAAGAAGCCCGCTTGGTCTTCCTCTTCCTCTTCGTCAACTATCGGCCTGTTTCCAATCTCCCCTTTTTGGGCAAAGTCATGGAACGTGTGGTGGCCTCACAAGATAGATAGATAAGTAGATATGACAAGAGATAGATAGACAGAGAGGGAGAGATAGATGGCTAGAGAGATAGATTTATAGATAGATAGATTGATGAATAGATAAATGAATAGATAGATAGATAGATAGATAGATAGATAGATAGATAGATGATTAGATGAACTGATTGATAGATAGATGAATAGATAGATAGATGAATAGATAGATAGATAGACAGACAAATAGACAGATATCATTACATGAAAATAGGTAAACAGATAGATAGATAGATAGATAGATAGATAGATAGATAGATAGATACAGAGATAGATACAGAATAGATAGATAGATAGATAGATAGATAGATAGATAGATAGATAGATAGATAGATACAGATGTAGATAGATAGATAGATAGATAGATAGATAGATAGATAGATAGATAGATAGATAGATAGATAGATAGATAGATAGATAGATAGATAGAGGAGGTAGATAGAGGGATAGATAGATAGATAGATAGATAGATAGATAGATAGATAGATAGATAGATAGACAATATATTATATTATTAGCATACTACAATATCAGTATTATATATTACTATATTGTACTATACCATTATATTGTAATATTATTGGACACCCGAGGATAGATATCGTATAGCTACACATCTATTATATATTTCTATATATATATTGCATATTAGATAAGAGAGAGAGATGAGAGAGAGATGATAGAGAGAGAGCGAGAGAGAGAGAGATATGGGGGGGGGGGAATAGGCCAAAGCGACACCAAATGGGGCGCCTCTGGCCTGGGAAAGATGTCGGTTGTAGCTTCGGGGAGGGTTGGGGGCTTCCTGCGCCTCACCTGAAGATGCACCAGGACTCGAGGTGCCGCAGCGCCCGCTTGTATAGCCGCAGCACCTTCTGCTGGTGGGTCAGGTACGCCGCCATCTTGGCTGCGCCGCCGCTTCTCCTTCAGCCAAGGGGAAAGGACGCCTCTTCCGCAAAGGGTGGCGGGAGGTTCCAAAACTGGTTTGGCCCTCGGCGGCTCCCGTCTGCAAGATGGACACTAGAGCGCTTTGCAGGAAATGACACCAAGGAGAGAGATGTCCCGCTTCGGCTTCCGTCCGAAGTAGATAGATGCAGACTCACGGATCAGAACTGCCATTGGTTCAAAAGGGTTGATTGTGAACTCGGAATTTTAACTTGCGCATATCTCTCTATATTGGATATACCTCTATGGGCTCTTTCTCGAGGAGAAAGCCAGAGTCATGAGCCGCTTCAAGTTCATTGGTGAGATCGGTTGCCGGGCAACCGAGTTGAGGGGAGGGGGGAGGTTGACGTCTATGGAAAGCGGCGTGGGACAATTTGGGCGAGGGTTTTTTGTTTTTGCCCCCTCGTTTGCTATGCTGGGCTCTACGTTTAGCCTTATTGTTTTTTAATAGGGATAATGGCAGGCCTGGGCCAACTTGGGCCCTCCAGGTGTTTTGGACTTTACTCCCACAATTCCTAACAGCCGGAAGTTGAAGTGGGAGTTGAAGTCCAAAACACCTGGAGGGCCCAAGTTGGCCCAGGCCTGCCATAGCATCCCCATGCCTGTGTACTGAGGCGCCTAACTTACTCCCTTGCTTTCTCCAGATATTGGGATCAACTTAACTGACCCAATGTTCAGAGGCATCTACAGAGGAACTCAGAAACATCAAGGTAACCGCTCCCTCCAGGTGTTTGGGACTCCAACTCCCACAATTTCTCACAGCCTGGCTGTGGATAGGCCTTGCTGATGTTGCTTTGTACTGAAAAGAGTGAGGAGGCTGTTTAGACTATCACAAGAGCTGTCATAGAGTTGTTAGGCTGTGGGATATGCTGAAAGCTTATCAGAAGGATGACCATCTGTCAGGAGTGCTTTGCTTGTATTTTCTTGCATGGCAAGTGTTTGGACTGGATGGCCTTTGTAGTCAATGGTTCTATAACAATTATTTATTATTATTATTATTATTATTATTATTATTATAACTTTATTTATACTCCGCAAAATCTCCCGAAGGATTCGCTGCGGCTTACAAAGGCCAAGGCCGCCAACAACAACAACATACAAATATAACAGTAAAACTCATAAGCAAATAAGAAGACATCAAGCAAAACAATAAAAATCTAAAAACAATGACACCATGATGCATTTAAAACCTAAAGGCCGGACCAAATGTAATAGACAAAATCCAAAAGTGCTGAACTTGACAGGAGGTATGTAGAGGTTTTTTGAAGGTAGGTGCAATGTGCAGACAATCCTAGTCTCTAACAAAGTGCAATTGGGACATGATGCCAGGAGTTTCCTAATCTGGAAAGGCACACTGGAACAGCCAGGACTTTAGGCTCTTCCTAAAAAATTTTATTTATTTATAACCTGCTTTATCTCTCCATATGGAGACTCAAAGCAGCTCACAATCAAAAACATTACAAATTAAAGTATACAAATATACAATAACAAAATAGTATATCATTACTGTATATACTCGAGTATAAGCCTACTTTTTCAAGCTGAAAAAGTCCCCCTCGGCTTATACTCAAGTCAAGGTTATTTATTATTTTCCTCTGTTATTATTTTTATTACATTTATAATTTTACTCTATTATTATTACATTTATAATTTTACTCTATTATTATTATTACATGTATTATTTTACTCTATTTATTATTGTTATAACATTTATTATTTTATGATATTATTACTGGTATTTTTACATTTCCATTATTATTATTATTATTATTATTTATTTTACTCTTTTTATTATTATTGGAAGGATACGTAAGCACATTTACATTGAAGAAGGTTAGAATAATGGTTTAATCAGAGTTAGGCAGTCTTATCTTAAATTACAGTTTTATGTAAATATTTAATCTACTGATGCCTCAATTATTTAATTTTATTGGTATCTATTTTTATTTTGAAATTTACCAGAAGATGCTGCATTTCCCATCCTTGGCTTATACTCAAGTCAATACGTTTTCCCAGTTTTTTGTGATAAAATTAGGTGCCTCGGCTTATATTCGGGTCGGCTTATGCTCGAGTATATATGGTATATATTGTTATATATTACCAGTAGTGATATTTAATATATTAGTATTACAATATTATATTATTCTATATATTATATTATTGTATTATATTATCAATATATGTATATATTTTAGCATAGCACAGTATTAGTATATATTACTATATTGTACTATATTGTACTATTCCACAATACTCCAATATTATTAGTAACTAGCGTTGCTGTGGCCAACCTTCCCTCACTCTTTCTCTCCTTCCTTCCCTTTTTTTCTTTCCTTCTTTCCTTCTCTTCCCTTCCTCTTTCTCCCCTTTCTTCCTTCTCTACCTATTCTTGGACTGCAACTCCCAGCAGTCCTCCTAATCGATTTATCTACCTACCTACCTACCTACCTACCTACCTACCTATCTCTGTCTATCTGGATGATTGCTGGGAGTTGCAGCCCAGAAATAGGAAATTGGAAATATATAGGGATTGGGATGCTCTCAAAGAAATCCAAGGAGAAGAAAGCTTGCATCTTGGAAGCAGTGCACTTGGATCATCCTCCTCTACTAAAGGGCTGGTCTAGGGGATGCTGGGAGCTGTAGTCCAGAAGAGAGTGTGGATATGCTATTGTGTGTTTTGTTTGTAAGGGAGTCGTTTTTGCATGTGCACTAGCATCTTTTTGCTTTTTTGGCTTTTGAAGTCCCTTCTGCTGTGTTTTTCAGTGTTTTTATGAGTGATGGTCACTCATTGGCCTGATAGGTGTATTGTATCCCAATTTGGTGTAAATTTGTCCAGTGGTTTTTGAGTTATGTTAATCCCATAAACAAACATTATATTTTTATTTATACAGATTCCACTATACTCCAATATTTTTAGTAATAATACATGTAATATATAATATACAATTATTATATTATTATATTGTACTATATTATTATATAACAATATATACACTACTATTACTATTATTATATATTATATTGTACCATATAATAAGTTATAGTATATATAAAATATATTACAACATTTTATATATATACACACACACACTTACATTACAATGATATTATTTCTATATTATTATATTGTATATATTGAGGGGCTCCCAAGTGATGCTGCAGGAGACAAGATGGAGCTGTGCCTTCCTGGCTGCCCCTCTTCACACTGTGGCCCCAGAGCAGCAGACAGTCTAGCTGCTCTGGGCTCCTGGGAGAAGGAAAAGTGGCTGCACTCTATTTATAGAGAGTGTACTCTCATTTCTATCCCTCCCTCAATTGAGCAGAGAGCAGGTCAGATTTTGAGGCATACTGGTTGGTCTTTATTAAATATGTCTTAGAGAGCGAAAATGGAAAACAACAGAATTTGATGGGTCAGGAATTTTGGAGATGACATTTGATTAATGGCTGATTTATAAATACATGGTGAAGGAAATTATACTTGTTCAGGCCTTGGTGGTGGGGTTATGTGTTTGTAAAATGTTCACTGTTTTGGGTTTTGTCTATTTTGTAAGTTGTTATTGTATTTAAATAAAATCTTTAAAAATTGAGCGGAGAGCAGTTGCTTTCCCATGGTCCGAATTGCCTCCATCCTTTCCTCTCCTCCCTCCTCCTAGTAAGCAATATAGTAGGCGTCCATCTTGGAGTTTGGCTGCTTTTAGGCAATGAAAGGGTGCATAATTCTGCCTGCAGAACTATGCACACCAGTAGAATGTGGACCATATTTTGCAGTAAACACCAATGGTTTCAGTAAATACACTTTGGCTTTCAAATTGAGACAAATTTGGGCAAGTCTCCAGGTGGAACATATTCAGCAGTTAAAGAACAATCTCTACAATTGCTGATGTGCCTAAAAAGCTTCAGTGGTAAACATATGCATATGATAGTTGCTTAAATATACTGAATGTCTACTTAGGAAAATATGTATGAAGGCAAATACAGCCATAGCCCTCAAATTGCTTGAGTCACATACCATTTGCAAACTATAAAGGTTAGTTATACATTTTTGGATAATACTGTTTAGGGCCTTTTCCAGACAGGACCTATCCCAGGATCTGATCCCAGGTTTTCTGTTTATCCAAGATTATCTAGCAGTGAAGACTCATATAATCCAGTTTAAAGCAGAAAACCTGAAATCAGATCCTGGGACATAGGGCCTGTCTGGAAGAGCCCTTAGTGACTGAGAGTGGCTTCCTGCTTCTTGGCAGGGGTTGGACTGGATAGCCCATAAGGTGTCTTCCAATTCTATGATTCTGTGACTGTTGGCAAGTTGCAACAAGAAGGAAACTACAAGAGCAGCTGCTAGTAAATGGCTCAAAAGCAGACTGAAACATAATTGTTTATTTATACTTCTAATTTCTCCCAGCACTGAAGTCAAGATGTGTAACTGCTACTTAAAAACAGATATAACTAAAATATTAATACAAAAGTTAAAATATGATATTAATTGTTGAATTGTACCAATACTATTTCTTCCAGATGACTTCCTAGATGTAGTGGACAGGGCAACCAAAACTGGTGTTAAAAAGGTAATTATTTTTTAAAATAATTTTACATACAATAATTTTCCTCACATTTTGCTGCATAACTGTAATTATTTATTTTATCATTTAATACATATTTTTCCCAAGAATATTTATTTATTTATTATTTACTAATTACTGTAACTACACTTATGACTATATTTTTCTTTATTCCAGTTCATGATTACGGGTGGAAGTTTGCAAGACAGTAAAGATGCTCTGAAGCTGGCAGAAACAAATGGTATTTGTCTTTTATATGGGTTTGAATGAAATGTGTTCACTATCCTATATTTAACATGTACAATAGTTTGAACCCAGATTGGTTGAAGATTGGAGTTGGCTTTAAAGAGTCATGAGTGGAAGGGAATTTTTACTAGCGGTGTTCTGAATGTTGCAAATACACTGTAATCATAAGTTAAATCCCAACATATATATTTGACAACAATATAGCAAATTATACATTAAATTTCACCTACATGCACTGTATTCAAATATCCAAGCATCCAATAAGATGCCAGCGCGGAACATGATTGCAGAACTTGTCAGCCTATCTTGTTTAGTAATTTTTCAACATTTGGATAAAGTTCTAAAGCTTTAAATAAAATACAAAATAGAAGCAAATGCATTATGGAAATTATGCTACAAAGAATGTACCTTTGTGTTCCCTCCTGAATACATAATTGAAAATACCATTACTTCATTAAAAGCCAAAAGGGTCCAGCCCCTTACTCTGGCAACTGCAGTGCTGTCCCAAGTCCAGCTATCCCTCTGTTTCTGAATTTCATAAATACTGCCTTTTCCTTGGGGTTCACCACCCAATGGGCCTAACTCATAGAAATTACACAAACTGCAGTTCCAGTAATAGAGGAAGACTTCAGGTGCTAAGGCCAAAGCTCAGAAAGGGTTTTTTTTAGGGAGATTAGAACATGCTGTCTGGAAAATTTTAGGAGACGTAGTCCTAAAATCTAACATTTCTAAGCATTTTATTATTTGCGCAGACTCAATGTAGATCCATTAATATGGTTAGGAAGTCTTCTATGTCATTTTTCATCTCTAGTCCTTCTTACACTGTGGACCCCAGCCCCAAATGGGGATCCCCTTTGCTCAATATTGGGGCCACAATAAGTTTGGCAACTGTAGGGTTCTGAACGCCTCTCATTTACTGAAATCTATTGGTAGTAATTGGCAGTGTTAATAGCGAACTCTGCAAATAACGTTTCAGCTGTCCTCCACAAAAAAAAATCTGTTTAGCAAGCCCTGCAGGTTTTTATACCTGGAGTCATGTAAATGTGGGACATTTAATGTCTTTAATGTTCACAGATCCAGGGATAGAGAGATGTGAAGTTCCGCCAGTTGGAACTATGCAAGTTTGCCTTCCTCATAGTTAGATGCACAGAACCTGGAGGCTTCCCATTGACCCTCCAGCAGCCACTAAAGGAGCCTTGTCCTGTATTGAACCTGGCAACCCGAGTAGGATGCCACCTCTGGGTCTCATTTTATTTGTTAAAGTAAATCAAGAATTAAAACACTGCCATCTGATAATGTGTCTTGAGGAATTACTAGTTTAGAATTTGAATCAGTGATTCTTTTGTTGTTGGGAAGAGTGTCTGTATCTTTCCACGTTTTTAACTGTGGTATCATCTGATTGTTTATTAATTTAAATATATGTATTGCAACCTAACATCAAGAGTTGTTTACCTCTGTTCAAGTATGTGCAATCTAACAGTTGTTTATCCCTGTATACATGTAGAATCACAGAACTAGAAAAGATCACAAGGGCCATTCGCTTCCATCCATCTGCCACCTGGTGGCATTGAATTGATCACCAGTGCTGATTTTTTGTCCTCTAAATATCATACATTAGGAGGCAAAACTTATTTTATCTAGAGCTAGGGCTTTATTTATTTATTTAGTTGTGACAGGAGCGACTTGAGAAACTGCAAGTCACTTCTGGTGTGAGAGAATTGGCCTTCTGCAAGGATGTTGCCCAGGGGACATCTGGATGTTTTGTTGTTTTATCATCCTTGTGTGAGGCATCTCTCATGTCCCCACTGGAGCTGATAGAGGGAGCTCATCTGCACTCTCCCCAGATTCGAACCCGCGACCTGTCAATCTTCAGTTCTGCTGGCACAGGGATTTAACCCACAGTGCCATCGGGGGCTCTGGAGCTAGGGCTGTTTCAGCCATTATAAAGCAGCAATTCTAGGATTGCTGTAATATGTCCAATAAACAGGCAGCCATAGGCAATCCTAGTTTTGTAGCAGATGTACAAATGTGATCATATATATTTGCATGCATATGGGTTTCATTTCACTTCACATTTTAGGAACCTCCAAAAATCTTAAGATGTTTCTGTAAAATATGTGCAAAATTGTTCTACTTAGAAATAGGAATAGATGCAACTCGGTGACTTTAAAAAAATGATTTGGGATCAGATATATTTTTTCAACTTTGTTTCACCACAAAAGGTTTTTATGAGTCAATACTGCAGATGTTCACCCACATGGGCTGTCATAAAGCTGTTATGCCCAAAATGAATGGCCTAGTATTGACTTGAATTGCAGTAATGCCATTGAATTGCCAGTGAATGGCATTGCCTAGTTTTGAATCCGACTGAATGCTTAATGAGTCTGGCTGAAAGGAGTAATGCTGTGCGCTTTCTCTGCCATGGTTTCCAATTTGTCTATGTAAGAGTAATGCCAGCCAGTTTCATGGGGAAAGTCACAAAGTATTTTGCATATGATATGCTACAGATATTGAATTAAGATCTATGAAAAGTGCACACAGGAGTGTTTTCAGCAGTAATCCAGAGAAACATTTAATGTTGCCTCTTCTTAATGTTAGGCCCTGGAGATTGTCTTCTTTCTGCTTAAGCTTTAATGTGCCATATGGCACATTAAACTCCTGCTTAATGCCAATACTATAGCAGTAACAACTAAAACTTTATGTTCTTTCTTTTCAGATATGTTTTATAGTACCGTTGGCTGCCACCCTACCCGCTGTGGAGAATTTGAGCAGAATAACCCAGACCAGTACTTACAGGAGTTACAGGAACTAGCTAAGAAAAACAAAGGAAAGGTCATTGCCATTGGGGAGTGTGGCTTGGGTAAGTATTAGCCAATTGGCTTGAGAAAGCAACCTTTATACAGCACTCTTTCAAAAGCCAATGAGTTGTGTTTCCTCTTCCAGATTTTGACAGATTAGAATTCTGCCCTAAAGGCACCCAACTCAAGTAAGCTTTTATTATTATTTTATGTCATTTAGAATTTTCTTTCCAATGTTTTGCAGTGAGACTGTTTTCTGTAACTGGAAAGCACAGAATGCTTGTCTTTTCTTCCTCTCTACCGCAATTCATGTGAACCCCCAGCTCCACACCATTTTCATGCTGTATTTAATGGGTGGGACGAGACAGCCATGCCTTCTGTGTCATGAAGCAAAAGTATCAATTTCCATCCCATGTTTTTTTGGCATGGACCAGTTAAGCCCCTTTTTAAATATCTTCACTCTTCTGGAGTTATTTCTAAATTAGGCATGGGCAAACTTCGACCCTCCAGGTGTTTTGGACATCAACTCCCACAATTTCTAACAGCCTACCAGCTGTTGCAAAAGGGGTGTTTATTATTGTGTGCAGCTTTCTTGAGAACAGGCGAGTCAAAGAAAGTGAAAAATTAATGTGATCCTATACAGTTCATGTAGCTATGTTTTCAGTTCCTCGGGATCTATTTGACACCCCCCCCCCCCCCCCCCCCCCCCCCCCCCCCCCCCCACACACACACACACACCAAGTCTGGAGCCTTGATAGTAAACATTTTATCCCCGCCCTCTTCTCTGCTCACTTTCTTTTTCTATAAATTGCTTTGGGGAGAGTGGGACAGGCTAATGTCCGAAATAAATGCCTTTGAATGACACATCATGCTCCTCATAGGCTTCTGCGATGCTATTTGCTGTTTGGGGGAAAACTTAAATTGCACACAAATGTGTCTAATTGTCCAAATATTTGCATCCTTGATGGCAGATCAGAAAGTTCTGACAAACTGATCGTCATTTGCTTGATAATTATGCTCTTCTGTACAGGGAGAGAACCAGCATCATTTCTTGGCAGCACAGTTGGTTAGCTAGGACCCTTTCACTGTCCAAAGATAAATTGCAGTTCTGTAATATACCATCTGACATTTACACAGCATGAGCAGCCGCAACTTTCTGTTGCAAAATCCTATGTAAACAATGTTGTTTTTCTTCATTGCAAAAAATCAACTAGAACCAGTAATCCATTTTCTAGATTTTACAATCTCATTTGTATCTAAAGCCCACAGGCTCTATGTAGGCTTTTAGAATGATGTTTGGAGAGAGCAGTGGAGACTTTTATGAGGTAAACTTATTCAGTAGCCTCCATATGCAGGCCACTGAACCACTTTCCATGTGTTCTCTGTAATATTTGGAAGCAGCTTGATATGACTGCACTTTATTTCATGAAGTTATTCCACTTCTAGAGTGACCAGTACCCATTTGATTCAGATAATCCACGTAATAACAGCATTCGGAAACCTCCAGCAGGTAGGTTGTAACAATGAAATTAACTCCACACATAGGTCACTTTCCAGTGTTCTTTATAGCTTAGAAACAGTATGGCATATATTGCATTGCTACACAGGAACAAGGTTTTTCATAGGAAATTAGAAATGGAGATAGAGAGCCAAGAGAGATTAGACACAGAGCGCCAAGGYATGCTTCTGCAGTTTCTTTAGGTTATAAGAGGGTATCCATAACCTCWTACTTTGGGTCAGAGGAAAAACAGCATGTTTGTTTGTTTGTTTATTATTTAAACTTATATGCCGCCACTCCCCTGGGGCTCGGAGCGGCTTACAAGAATAACTAAAATCTAACAAAATTTAAAAGCAGTTTAAAACAATTTAAAAACAACAATATCAAACATTAAAAGCCTGTCAAAACAGGTATGTCTTACATGCCCTGAAACAGGTATGTTCCAGCCAAATATAAAGCACTTTTGACRTCTGCTAATTTTGGACACCTAGCCTTCCTAATTTAATATAATGGGAACGAAAGTTCTCCAATCTGGCCACACTGTGTCCAAATCTACCCTGTATATCTAATTTCTAAAACACCTGTTCTGTTTCTGTCTCGTTTAGGTGACCCAAGACTGAAATTAAACATGCAAACCTTCTGCTTTCTTTCAGATATTTTGAGAAGCAATTTGATTTGTCTGAGCAAACAAAATTACCAATGTTTCTACACTGTAGGAATTCACATACCGAATTCATAGGTTGGTAAATAAAGTCTTTTTCCTTGGGAAATTGAAAGCATTTTTAAGAATTGGGGGGAATGCCACATTGTACTTTTAAAATGGAAAATATTCTTGTTTTTGCAGATATTATGAGGCGAAACAAGGATAGAAGTGTGGGAGGAGTGGTAAGTGCAAAACTCATACTTTGTTGTGTTTTCACTACCATCTTTTTTGGCAATACAGTTTTCTCCTATTGCTAAATGTTTGCTTCCCTTTATAGTTCTGAAGTCTTTGCAAGGGAACTAGTCAAGGAAATCTGCAATCTACACATGACATCAGCATTTTTTTTGTTTTCTTCAAAGCACAACCTATGCAGTCTGAATTTCAGCTTGCCATTCTGAGATTTGCAGTCTGGAGACTAGCTGAATTCCACTTAAATATATGTATTTACAGGAATTATGTACAGATTGTATTCAGTACAGATTTATGGCTTTCACTCAACACTAACTATAAATATTTGAAATACTTTATACAGCTATATCCCACCCTTTAAAAAACTGAAAGCAAAGCTCATGATTTGCATCTTTCTGGCCCCTATTATATTCTTTCCCACTCTTATAACGGTATGAATATAGCTTATTAACAGAGGTTTTAGTACTTTATGACTCCGTATTGCATCTGAAGAAGTGATTTTATAGCTACAAAAACTTTTACTAAAATAAAAACCAGTTAAGTCTTAAAGGTGCTTCTACATTCCTTTTTTCCTCCCTCTTTCTCCTTTTTATGCTCCAAGATACAAACACAGAAACTTCTCTGAAAACGAATGTTAAGTGTTTATAAGAAAATCCCTTTTAATAGCATGCTCTTTATATTAACTTTTTATATATTTGGAACTGCACAATTCTGTGGAGTGTTTACTTTCCTAGAACAATAACATTTTGTATACTTTTATCTGTAAGTTTTCCATCTGTACCTTTTAATTTGTGTAAGCCGCTTATAAAAACTATAAGCCTCTTTGTGAAAAATATAAGCTGCTTTGAGATATAAACATATTAAATTAATAATTATAATATAGGACTAAATCCTAGGGTGGATTCTGACTAGAGTAGACCCATTGAATTAGTTAGGTGTTCCATGTGATAACTCAGCATTTGATAATTGATTCAATGGGCCTGCTCTAGCTGGGATTAACCAAGAGGACTCCGGGCATAATACTATAAAAGATGATGCTACTGTCATCAGCACTGCATCTAAGCTCTATCTAGCGGAGACCTTAATCCTGTCCTAGAATAAAAATACCAAATCCTCTATCAGGGCTTTAGTCTGGCAGTTGAGTGAATTATACTGCATCAGGCTGCTAATCCCATTATTTTATATTAATTAGATTAAATCAAGAGCCTGGTCTTAACTGAATTGTCTGTCAGTCTGCAAAGACTGCTTTATAATACAGCTATGATTGTTTGGCTTTTACCAATCCACATTCCCACCGATGCAGATTAAATTTATTATATAGCTTTTCATTGTGTTCACTTGTCAAGTTTCACTGAGAAAGATTGGCAAAGCTGTCTAAGAAAGAAAGAAAGGTAAAATGACGATTGAGTACTTTGATGCTTTTGTTACCTACCTTATAACCAGACGTGCATATCATGCTTTTTTCAGGTCCACTCTTTCGATGGCACCAAAGAAGAGGCGGCAGCTATCATAGAGTTGGATCTTTATATAGGAATAAATGGCTGGTATGTAATTTTAAGTATAATGGTGGAGAAATAGGACTTATTTTAAAACTATTATTTAAACCAGTGCTATTCAAGAGTGGTGGTCCCCGGATTGGGGGGTCTGTCTACAGGCCATCAGCTGCTGGGTGCAGATTTTTTTTCCTGGAAAGAAAGAAACAGCTATAGCCAATGGGGGGAAAAGAGGATACTAGAAATAAAGAAGAGGGTGATGCCAATCCCCCACATCCTCCTGAGAAGCATTGTTTTGACTAGTCTCCCCCATATATTATGGCAAAATGCTTGTTTTGCAACCCCAAGCAAATATCACTGTGTGGGCAAAATAGATCTGACAGGTCTTTGTCTGAACTAGCACAACTCTTTTTATAGGGAAATTTTCAATAGAAAATAGCCAGTATAAAAAGAATAAGCGAGAGCAAACACTTTTCACTCCCCCTCTGCACCAAAATAACCTTGAGACACTACTAATGGAAGGCGTTACAAGCAACTGTATGTATTGCCTACCTGCAACCTTAGTTGGGCTTTCACATTTCACAGAGAAATGAAAGCAGGATTATTACTGTGGAAGTCTGGGGAAATACACGTGGAACTGGACTATACACGTCACTGTAATTATTACATTTAAGTTTAACTGATGCCAATGCAACAGCTCAGTGCTTGTTGCACTGGCATCAATTGAACTAGAAAAACGGCTCTGGGGCAAGAATGTCCACTGTGGTAGATCCAGGGATAAGAGCTATTGTATGAAATCACATGACGTCATACACACACAAGTTCAACAATTCAGAGCATTTTATCACATTTCAAAGCAATATTTTTAAATTATTTCCAGTTCACTGAAAACAGAAGCCAATTTAGAAACAGTGAAGTCAATTCCAAGTGAAAGATTAATGATAGAAACAGGTAAGTATGCATTTTGATCAATATTTGGCAAAACACTCAGATCTGGGACATGTTCTGTTTGCAGTTTTGCAAAGGCTTACTTCTATAAAACTGAATGGAAGTTTTAGCTCAACATGATCTTGAAAAAGGAGAAACACTCCAAACATCTCTTTGTATGAGGACATCTAATCTATTGACAGTGCTATAAGGAAGAAAAACTTTCTGAACATTTTCTGTTTCAAGGCCAGTTTGATAGTTTGATAGTATGTAATCTATTAGTTTGATAGTATGTAATCTATATCCCAATTTTAATAATTATTTTCAATCCCTAAAATAGCATTGAGCTTTGGTGTGGCCTATCTACATTTCTTTGAAATTCCTCAAACTGTCTGTTCTTCAGTAAATACAACCTTATAAAATAATGTTTCAGGCATAGGTTTCAGATTTTTAATCAGCTCTTTTAAGTAATTGCACAGCCAGAACATGCCTAGCAAATATTTTTTCAAATAATGTCTAGATTTAAAATTGATAAAGTGATAAAACTTTTTTAAAAGCATGTTTAAAAAAAGGGTAGAATTGGAAGAAATGTCTTAGCTGATTAAGATTTGCAATATGAGATAAATTATAAAATGGTTGTGGTTCATTAACTATTTCTTAAAATCAAATTAGATGCTCCCTGGTGTGGAGTGAAAAACACCCATGCTGGATCGAAATATGTAAAAACTATTTTTCCTACCAAAAAAAAGTGGGAATCAGGTCACTGCTTGAAGGACAGGAACGAACCTTGCCACATCATGTGAGTATGCCATTTAATATGTGCCAAGGCTTCTCTCCAGTTGGGGTTAGAGACAACTGCATCCCAGTAAAAAACAGTTATGGAAATGCGGGTCATAATGTATTTACATTTCTTAGCTTTAAATTGGATTTAGTCATTACTGCCTGTAAACAAAACTTTTTATATAATGTAAGAATGGCAGTGCTAATTTAAATAAGGCATACCTACTGTTTTTTGAGAGTAGATCCACTGAGTCTAGGTAGATCCACTAAGTCAATGGAACTTGCTGGCATATTACAAAGTTTCTATTGATTCAGTGAGAAGCCTTGGAAAACTAAGTGAAGCCAGAAAGCTGCAATTGTTCTGAATGATAGTTTATACTCCCAACAGTCATTTGTCGGGAGTATAAACTCTATGTATATGAAGATTCACCAGAACATCAATCTGTACTACATACAAAACTATGGTTCATGTAATACAGAAGCTTATATACGACATCCCCTTGCCTTATAGAAGAAAAAAATAGTAGGGAGTATACAAGCCAAGGGTGAGGCTAGTTTCATACTGTTTCTGCTCAAAGATTGTTCAGTGTGATAGTTGCACACAGCCTCTCTTTCTGTGTCTCTATTGCACATAGGCTTGACCCTTAATGTCTTCTGAAATCCTATATACCAGTAGTGCTTACCATGTTAAGAGTTTTCAAGTTACATATGCACATAAGCAGTAAAATAACACCAGAATATCCCATAAACTGCTCCATTTCTAAAACATCTGTTTCCTTTTAGCCAAATACTGGAAGTACTAGCAGCAGTACGTGAAGAAGATCCATTAGAACTGGCCAACACTATGTACAACAACAGTATTAAGGTCTTCTTTCCGGATATGTAAAACAGTTTATGTATTATTATGTATCCAATGAATTTTGTTCATTAAACAAAAAAGATGGAAGTCTTCTGTTTGTAATCTGAAACCATTATTTAAAGTGTATGCTTATAGGATGAGTGGGGTATAAATAGGTGGGAAGAATGTTTTAAAATAACCACTTTTTGCAATATTGATACCAAACCAGATTTCATAATGACACTTCTTTTAATTATTTACTTTCAGGTATTCTGTTTATTTTAGCATCTCATGAGATCAAGTGGATTAGATCAATTCCAAGATTTGTTTGCTATGACTAGAAGGGCTCTGCCCACTGAAGGTGCTTCCCTCTAGACCAGTGGATCTTAACCTGTGGGTCCCCTGATGTTTTGGCCTTCAACTTCCAGAAATCCTAACAGCTGGTAAACTGGCTGGGATTTATGGGAGTTGTAGGCCAAAACACCTGGGGACCCACAAGTTGAGAACCACTGCTAGACCATGGGTTTCAGCCATGGCATCCAGTTAAGAGTGCTGCCCATATGGGATACATGGGTATCAACTGCTAATCTCTTTAGCAAGTACCTTTCAGTACCTTCAGGGAGCTGGAGGAGTTGCAATAGAAGCAGCTGCCTGGAAGGTGGGGGGGGGGGGTTGCTTCTAGCAGCCTAGAGACAAGTGTGTAAATGTGGCTCTACCCCACTGAATGCAAAGTTTTTTCACCAGAATGGAACTGTGAGGAATTAGCCACACTCTCACCAAAAGTTATTTTCTTCCACCCCACATTTTTTCCTACTTTCTATAAACAAACAGTAGCAGAAATGGCAACACTTAAGAGAAACCTAAACTTTATTATAGCTGTCGGTTTGGAAACTATATTTTCACAGACTTTTTTTTTTAAAAAAACAGAGTGCTAGCTCTTGTTCACTGTTTTCATGGGTGCCTCCTTGAGAGACAATTTTCAATATATCCTATAATTGAGTGGTTTCAGTTTATCGAAGTATGGTAATCTTGGCCCAACATATACACCATCATTTTATCATCAATTAAGGAGTGTTTTGTTCAACTCTTTAAAAATATGCGAAAACACTTTATTCCATGTACAATAATGTACATAAAGATTAAGGTGGTCTCAAAAGAGACCAGCAGTAATTGGAGGTATATTTACAGTAGCACATCACAGTAAATTAACAACCCATTCACAGATTCAACATTTTGAGATACTGTTCTTGTGCTTAGATACACACTGATGAAGTGAAGCTTTTATTCCATTGTTGAACTCCACTATTTACAAACACCCACAGTGTTTAGTATATGACATTTTTAAACCAGTGAAAGTCCTGTTCAATTGTCAGAGTGTTGTTCAGACACTGAGACATCACACTGAGCTGAGCTCTCGGGTTCTTCCTCCTCTTCACTCTCTGTACTGCCATTATCTTCATTCAGTTCATTTTCGACATCGGCTGCAGCTGCTTCATCTTGGACAGGATTTTCATTTGGTTCATTTTCATCAAGTGCAACAAAGCCATTGTTATTTGAGAGATTTGTGTTCTCCTTCTCATCAATATAAACTTTTTGATGGCACATTGGACAAGTGTCCTGGATATAGAGCCATTTCCGAAGGCAAAGTGCATGGAAGTAGTGATTACATGGCGTTATACGGGCAGATGTAGTAAACTCATGATAGCAGATTGCACACACATCATCTATTTCACGTAATCTGTCTCCTTTGACTTCAGGAAGTGAGTTGATTTTCTTAACTGCTGTCCTGCGGTTTATAAAGGTTTTCCAGCCATTCCTTGCTTGCAGATAAATATTGAAATAGGCATGTAGGCACATCATACAAGCCCGAATTTTGCTTCCTGATTCAAACACCATGGTGTAAGCGCCATTCCCAAACATAACTACTCCAAATACAAACTCAACAATATTGCCCGTTGATCGAACATAGTAGACATAATCATCCAGCTTTTCCCATAGTACATTATAGTAGCCATCAATCATGAAAAGTATATAAACAGTGACTGAAACAATAACCTTCAAGCAGAGTTCTACACAAAATGCGGTAACAGCAAACAGCCATGTATTTAATGCATAGTGGTTCCAAAGGATGTAACTGAGCAAAATTGGAAGAACAAACAGGCAAGCTGAGACGAAAAGAACTGGGAAGTGTCTGCGAAATGAAGACACATGGGAGGCACTCAAAGACATTAGGACTGGGTCTGTCATCCCATGGATAAAATGGAGGACTGCAGTCAGCAAAAGGCACATGTTTCTACTTAAACGGACCAGTCTCTCTTCTGGCTTGAGTCCACTTAAGCCAGTCTGTAGGGCCAAAATAAAAAAAAGGACTGGTGCCACAAAACCAAGCCTCTTGTCATCTTCATCAGTAGATCCAATAAAGGCCAAAATTCCAAGGCCCAGATAATGAGCTACAGATGAAATTACAGCACTCATGCCTAACACAGTTAAAGTAGAATCACATCCGCTGATAATAAGGCTGCAAAGTAAATCCCAGAAATTGTCCCAAGAAATCGTGTAGAATTTCCTGCCTGGATCGGTTTCGGCCATTTTGACAACATAAGTTAGTACAACAGCTTGAATTATAAGCCTCATTAGCCAAAAGACACGCAATACAGATGGAAAACGAATCCTTTTCCATGTATCTTCCAGCAACAATTGTAATCCATAAATGCGATACATGTGCCTTATAAGAAGGAAAACATACCTAGTAGAGTAGTAGAACCGTTTCATCTTAAAAGCTAAAATGGCGAGGGTGTAGAAAGTCAAAATGATGCCTGAGGTAAAGACTAAACTCTGCCTGATGTGTAAAGGTAATTCAATAATTAGGCCTGCAATAGGAATCAATAAATCCAGAATGATTAGCTGGGAGTATATGGAGTCGATATTTAACAGTGCAACGTAGCCAATTCCAAAGGCAAGCTGAAGGATAATGAGGGTCATCCATAAAGAAGGTCCTTTCTGAGGAAGGAGCTGAACTCCAAAAGCTGTTGTGTAAGAGGCACTGTGGAAGTTTATGTGCAAAAAAGCATAATAGTTCACCAACACTGATGTTGCTGCTAGCAGAATAGCAGAGCTGATCACGTAAAACCTGAAAAGTGCTCTTTGAGACAGAACAAGAACAACAGTGAATACCAAGACACCTGTAAGAAAAAAACAGAAAGAAATAGGTAAGCTGTATGTTCATCATACAGTGAGCAATTATGATATACTTGGTAAAATATAAGCCTTTGGAAGTAAAAAACTGGGCACACCCTGCCAATCTTCTACAGCTGTTTTATCAAATTTTTAAGGCGCCTCCTATTTTTGTTGTCTCCAACACACAGTCAAAACAGGCCCTTGAGTTCTGCTGTACTACTACAATAGTGGGTCAGGTCATCACTTGTGCAAGCTTCTCTTAGCTTAAAGATTAAATCATTGTGGAAGAAGCATCAGCCTAATGCTTCTTATTATATATGCCTTATGACAGTAAGTTATGTCATTAATCAAGCAAACTCTGAATTTGAAAACAAAATCTAGCAATACGCTTTTTAAAAAACTGTATTAAGCAGAAAGGCAGTATACATGCATTTTACTATATAGTAACAGTGGCAGGGGAGGTAAGTCATTTCGTACAACTAAGGCATAGATATTTTATATTCATAAACTTAGTCTGGAGAGAAGATAGTTTATGGGAAAAGATGATCGTAAAAACAAGTAATCGGAGTGCTTAAGATAGGTTTCCCTGCCATCTGTCTTGGAGGAAGAAATTAACTTTAAAAACCCATTGGTCCATCTAAGGCAAATGGTGATGGTTTAGGATAAGCAGAAGCGTACCCCTCTTCTCCCAGCTTAAAATAACTTGTTTATAACACTGACCTTTCACTTACACTAGTTACTGGAAACAGAGACAAACTTATACTGTTTCAGGGAGCAGTGAAGCGCTGCAACAGCTGTTTTTGAAATATACCAAACATGGAACCAAAGAAGGGATGTATCTCAGACGAATCATGTCAAGTTTTTCTATAAAGCTTTGAAGATATCAAGATTTCCAAAGACTAAGAATTAGGGTTGGAATCTGGTCCTTGGGACACAACAAAAAGGTTCAGGAAGCCACGTGCTTGTCCTGAATTTGTGGTATTAGCAAATATGAAAGCAGCGAAAATATTGTCATGAGTCCCATCATAACATCTCATATACACTGGGTTTAATCTATATTTAGTCATGCTTAAAGCAGTTCCACTGAAATCAATGAGGCAACCCCAAACACAACCCACTATAATCTGACTGAGGCTTAAGGTCAGTTAAAATGCTTCTGAATAATGGAGTGGAAGGCCATCCAATTCTAACTTCCTGATAAAAGAGTCAGAAAACATTGCTCTTTGAACTAAGAATTAGCTAGTTGAAAGACAGAAAAGCAATTAACCTAGTAATTAAAAATGAATGGGAAATAACTTTGTAGATCTTTAAAGAGAAAACTTCTGTTGTTAACTCTTAGAATATTTGTAAAGGACTAAAAGTGCACATCGCAGGTAGTGTTTTTTCTAACAATAATTACACTAACAAATACAGTCAATGCAGTAAGCACTGAGATTGAGGGAAGATAATATCCATCTCCCAATTGCTACACCATAGTTCTGAATAATGTGGTTTTGGAAACTAAATAGTGTGAACCACGGTTAATACTTGGATTACAGATTGCCAATGAATACTGGGTGCTATATGCTATATATGTCAGAGGAATGAACTAGGCAAACCATCTCTGAATATTCCTTGCCTAAGAAAAACCTCTGACATTCATGTGGTCGCCATATGTTAACAGGCAATTTGAACATACACACCAGACACATAATTGTTACAGTTAGTTGGATTTTCTTACTAATGCATGCACATACATTGAAGTACTGGAAACATTATGACATTTAATAACAACAATAGGTTGTTGTAGGTTTTTTTGGGCCATGAAAGCCTTCGACAGTACATTGAACAACAACAATCTTTATTTCTACCCTGGGGCGGCTTACATGAGGCCAAGCACGATAATACGTAACAGCAAAATACAGAACAACAAAGATATCATCACAATAAAATAAATAAAACAAAGTAAATAAAACAGTACAAAGTAACAGGGTGAAAAATCAATCACAATGGGCAGGCTGAACGTATGACATAAAATGATAAAATACTGGATGAGATAGGAATAACGATATATAGATATATATAAGGGAAAAGCTCGTAGGGGATGGAACAGTGAAGACAAACTAACACTTTGTTGTTGTTCATTCGTTCAGTCGTCTCCGACTCTTCGTGACCTCATGGACCAGCCCACGCCAGAGCTCCCTGTTGGCCGTCACCACCCCCAGCTCCTTCAAGGTCTTAGTTTGTACAATTATACAAATTATTCAAAATAATCCCATTACTCAAAAGTAAAAATATAATACCTAAATCCAATTGTCAGTCCCAAGTAGATTTCACCATTAATTCTCTGGGACTGACGTAAACGATGAGCTACAAAATTCCCATTGATTTAATGGTCATACTGTAGTTGGGACTCATAATTGGATTTAGCCAAAAGATAGCCAATCTGTGGCCCTCCACTGCCTGGTTCTTGCCTGTAACTATCATCAATGTTTTGTTAGCTAGGGTTGATGAGAATACCTGCTGATTTAGTCCTAAAATTACAGTATTCTGGAAACAAACTCTTTCTCATACTCTCTCCAATGGCATATAGACTAGCACAATTTTTTACACATCTTATTCTGGCTCCTTAAAATTTCTCACTGTAATTTTTAGAATCACAATAATCCACTCATTGCCTAGTCAGGTCTTGAGATTTAATAACACTTAAAAATCTAATCAAACACAGTTCATGGATACTGAATAAAACATTTTCCTCGCTAATGTTACTATAACTTTGCCTTGGAAATAGGACCTGGATAGCGTAGGTTGCCATAATAATATTGTCCCTTAGAATCTCTGTACCACAATTTCTAACTCACATACTGTCATTTGATTAGTGCTACATTATGGTGCAATTAGATACCAAGCAAACATTTTTTAGCATTAGGCAACCTTATCCAGATTTAACTAATGAGTCATAGTTACAAAGAATCCTATTTGATTCTAGAAGACGCTAGCACATCTGAATGTCCCAGTTTAGTTCGATAGGACCCATTATAACTAATTACAACAGCTGAGTCAAATACAACTTGCTCTTACAACCAAAGCCAATGAAGTGTCAGGAAGCCTTGCTATTCAAAATGCAACATAACAGGGATTCTGGCTTTTACAAAACACTGAGGTTTTAATACTAAATTCTTACATGATTAGTTTACTGGCTGTGTGTCCAATCCAGAAAAGTCAGTCATGCTTAATTTATGCCATAGCTAACGATAGCTATAGCTAATTTTAATTCCACTGGTTTCAATGGAATTTGAACACCAATAACACTGCCTGGACTGGGGAAAGAAAAAGATGTAGGTCAGGTGAAAAGAAAGCATCCTGTTTGTCATTTAGATTCAAATCCTGTCCCTCAGAGTAGACAAAATTTGTCCCTCCAGATGATAGCAATTCCCTGTATTCCTCATCCCTATGCTGTCTAAGGTGGATAGAAATAGAAGTCCAACAGCAACTAGAAAGCTACATTCCTGTCATTCCTATTAGCATATTTACCAGAGATGAACGCTCACCCTCCTTTTTTAAGGTTAAATTACATTGCAAAAATTGAGGTGTGCATTAGATTTGACGGTACATTACAATCACACACCTAAAGCCATATATGCTGTTGGACAAGAGATCCCATTCGGAAACAGAGAGGCAGCAGTGGTTAGGAAAAGGCTGCTGGGAAGGTGATGGTGGCCGCAAAAAAGCTGGTGGGAAGATGGAGAGGTGTGGCTTCACACCAGATTTTTTGTGGTCACCATTGCCTCGCATTCCATTTGTAAGCAAATCCTTTTTTCTTTTTTTTGTAATGCACACCTTCAAAATTGAGGTGTGCATTACATTCAATGGTGAATTATATTTGAGTAAATATGGTATACTGTTTCCAACTTCAGGCAATCCTATCAGAGAGTTTTCTAAGCAAGATTTGTTCAGTGGCCCCTTGCCTTTTATTAAGGTTGAGAGCATGCAACTTCCCAGGGTCACCCAGTGGGTTTCGATGACTAAGCAGACATCTAAAACAATGAACTAAACAGATTATATATGATAGGGAATCAGCATAGCATAGTGGCTTGAGTGTTGGATTTAAACCATAGACTAACACTTAATCCCTAAGTCACCCTCGTTTCCTACTATACATATTTATCTGTAAATTACACTGAATTGAAAAAAAATCTTACTTTCAAGTAAACACAAGGAATAGATATGTTGTGTAAAAAAGTGTCCAGACTGAAATTTAAAGAAAATAATCAATCTGTTTTGATTCATTTTAATTTTTAAAATTTGTCAAGTAATATTAGACAAGCATTCTAATATTAAAGGCATCAGTTGACATATATTTTAAAGAATTTGTTACACCTGCATTTTAACATTGGTCACATTTTCTATTTTCCTCTGTGTAGTTATGTGTTTTATTTTCTTGGTAAATGACAAATCAATGGCAAAACTAGACACACGATAACGTTTCAAAGATCTGTGAGCTTTGAAACGTTAAGAATTCAATGATTCAGTTATTCTGTGTGAGCAACTTTAAAACTCAAGTGGGAAGGGTAAGTATATGCCTCAACACAAGCTATATCCATTTTCTGTACTTCAGTGATCCATACAAATGTCAGCTTTAAGATTATTCTCATAAGTGATAAAGAACGAACAGTCTCAAATAAAAGGTCTTCTCTTTCATACCCTTAATCCTTTCAATATAGGAACCACTGAACCATAGTTCTCAAGCTATCTTAATCATTTAATCTTATTATTGTACTCTTAACAGAGATCATCCGGAGACAGACCTGTCAGATCTCATTTATACAGATCAACTGCAAAGTATGCAATTCTTATGCATCTTCAGGCATGCTGAACGAGATATGGTCCTGATAAGGTCTACAATTTTACTTCAGTCATATGGAGCTGACAAGGAAAGTGAAGCACTCTAAATATAACACTAGGCAACACGATTCTTGTTCCTGGGTTATAAATGTCATTTCCTAATTGTTTCTAACAATTTTTTTTTTGGTCGTGTCAGGAGCAACTTGAGAAACTGGAAGTCGCTTCTGGTGTGAGAGAATTGGCCATCTGCAAGGACGTTGCCCAGGGGACGCCCGGATGATTTGATGTTTTTATCATCCTTTTGGGAGGCTTCTCTCATGTCCCCACATGAGGAGCTGGAGTTGATAGAGGGAGCTCATCCGCCTCTCCCCGGATTTGAACCTGCAACCTGTCAGTCTTCAGTCCTGCTGGCACAGGGGTTTAACCCACTGCGCCACCGGGGGCTCCGTTTCTATCATAAAAACATGGGAAAAGTTTATTAAATTCCTAAAACTTTATTTTTGTGGGACATCCTGCAGCACATAGTCTTTCAATGAATATCTAGTAGTCTCTCATCCAATTCAACAAAGTTTGTGGCAGCCACAAAATGAAGTTTATGAAGTATAACAACTACTCTCAAAGTAAGTACAGAACAGTTAAGTAGGAAATAACACTTTCAAACCAGGAACAGATTTTTTCAAATATTTTACATAGTATAATCCCATCTTTGTGAGATACACTTTTTCTAGTTGGTTCGAGACTTACACATGTTTAGAACAGATCCATTCAAGTTAAGTATCACTAACTTACTTCATTGATTCAACAGGACTGATTCTAAGAACGAGTATGTCTGACCCCAAGTCAGGCAACTTGGTTCAGACCAAAGATTTATCTAGCGTCCATTCACACTATGTGGTTGTAGTACTGGGATGCTACTTTCACTACCATGATTCAATCATATGAAATCCAGGGAGTTTAAGAAGTATTTAGACTTCTAAGCCAGGAAGCTCTAGTGTTTCACCAAAATGTAAACCATGAGATAACACAGGATGTTGCCATGGAAGGTGAAATGGAAAACAGAATCATAACTGTACAGACTGAATATCGTTCCAGTCATCCAAAATTACACTGTGACTAATCAGTTGCCTAGGGAAAGCACATCAGAAGATATATGCAATTGAGCTTTCCATGTACCTTTAAAACCATTCAGGTTGGCATCAATATCAACATTGCGACAACCCCTCGTTGTTTTGAATGATAAAGTCACATTGATAATGTGAAGTACTGGGTAGAGAAATTTCAGATAATTGGTGTTGCTAAATATTTTGGGGTGTGTTGTTTAGCCATTGCAAAAACGCCATTAGACTCATTAACAGATGTATTTGAAAAGACTGTGGTTCACAAATAAATGCTAGTTATTTCTAACACAAACACACACAAAAATCTGGAAAAAAAATCAAATGTCTTATCAGTAAAGGCTCTTGTCACTTGGAGAACTATCTTACTGCAAACAACCAAGTGAATGCTATTTGCAAGCCTGATTTGCAAAGCATTTTAAGTATGATTTGTTTTGAATAGATAACATGTTTTGTGCTGTAAAAGCACACTAATCATACTGTCACATGTGAGTCACACATTTCTGCTGAGCTGCCTTACTGTGGCTTTCCAGTAAATGAACACAATGAAGAAAAAATACACATGTAGACTCCACATATTATTGCTATATGGTCTCAACAACATCCTCTGCATACACAATTGCTGTTTTTAAAAGAAGTTCATTATGTCTGGAGAGTCACAATGGTGTAGTGGCTTGAATGTATCTTAGTCTCAGAGGAAGGCAAAGGCACACTCACTCCAAACCAAGAAAACTTGATGATAGGTTTGTCTTATTGTCACTTTTAATCTGAAAACAACTTGAAATCACACATAAACAAATTCTACAAAGATCAAACCTGCAGTAGTTTCATACTGGTTCTACTGAAAAAGACACTGATATGCCAAAGGTTACAGGTATGAGATCAACCTTGCCTAAAGCAAGACCATAAAAGGTTAACCAAACAAGCTTAACCAAATAATCTTGCTAAGCAATGCTTGAGAAATGTTTAGCTAATCAATCTTTTAAAAAAATTCCAGATTTGAGTACTCACCACTTGAAGTACTCCTACAATGTCATCAGTCTAATTTTTAAGTCTGATTTTACCAGCCACAATCAAGACCTTTTAAAACAACTGCTTATGGTAGGCAATCTAGCTCATGATATCATGATATCCTCCCTGATTAACTACCTGAGATGTGCTGCTGCTTGCTGGGATGTTGTGAGGCTTTATATGCACATACAATTTCTGGTTGTACATGTTTTATGCTATCCTCATTGGTTAAAATGGTGGTATAAATCATAGAAGAGTTGAAAGAGACCAAACAGGCCATGTAATCCAACCCCCTTGCCATGCAGGAAAAGCACAATCAAAGCATCCCTGACAGATGGCCATCCAGCCTCTGTTTAAAAGCTTCCAAGGAAGGAAACATTACTTTTAGTTGGAATTCAACCACACACGCTCAAGTCTGCCGTACTCAATGAGAAGCATATAGATAGCATTAGGCTAGGCTGAGGGAATCCCTCCCCCCATGTCTGTTGATGTATCTGTTCTCTCTCTCTCTTCCCATCCTAACTGATGACTTGTCATAGACATTTCCCACCTTTTCATTCAGACCTCTCTTTACTCCATGTGATTGAGAAAATGTAGTAAGAACATTTTTTTTCCTTTTGTTTGAACCTTAGAAGTAATTGAGTTAGAGAGAAGCTAAGACCCAATCTTTTCTATCAAGAAATGTAGGTCTTATATTTGATAAACCTTTTGAAACTTTAAGAATGAAACTCTGCTTCTTTGCCTCCTTAGCTCAAGAATTCTTTTACAGCCACAACACCACACCTGTTTTGTGTTTCTAAATACTCTGCTATTTTGGAGATTTCCCTAACACTTTTTAGAAAAGATACAAAAATGCTTTTAAAATATATAAAATTACATTAATGTACAAGCAGTCCCCAAGTTACAAACAAGCTAGCTTCTGTAGGTTTGGTCTTAAGTTGAATTTGTACATAAGTCAGAACAAGTCCATTTTTAAAATGTAACTCCAGCCAAACATAATATAATATGTGTGTGTGTGTGTATACACACATATCTTTGAGTAGCGCTGGTGGTGTTTGTTTTTCCTGTGGTGTTTGTTTTTCTTCCCTATATGGAACACATTCCTGCTCCTTTCCTGGTACAAGAAAGGAAGAAGAACAGGGTATTATACCAAGGAAGCACCTGCAAGTATTCCAAGCCAAAAAAAACAGGGCAAAAAAAGTGAGTGCCAAGGAAAATAATAATCATAAAAAAGCTGGGAATGGGCACAACATGGGGGAATTTTTCACAACCCAGAACCAGTGGAGAACCATATGCCCTTGGTTTTTGCTTTCTACCTGCGTCGCAAGCGTGATCGGTTATTTATTTATTTGTCGTGTCAGAACAACCAGTCAAATTATGTTACATTTCTAACAGAACAAAGCAAAACAAGCAGATTACAAAATTTGTAGTTGATTAAATGTCCTTTGACCAGTATCTGGCCACTTGGAGTGCCTCTGGTGTTGCTGCAAGAAGGTCCTCCCTTGTGCATGTGGCAGGGCTCAGGTTGCATTGCAGCAGGTGGTCAGTGGTTTGCTCTTCTCCACACTCGCATGTCGTGGATTCCACTTTGTAGCCCCATTTCTTGAGATTGGGCGCTGCATCTCGTGGTGCCAGAGCGCAGTCTGTTCAGCGCCTTCCAAGTCGCCCAGTCCTGTGTGCCCAGGGGGGAGTCTCTCATTTGGTATCAGCCATTGATTGAGGTTCTGGGTTTGAGCCTGCCACTTTTGGACTCTCGCTTGCTGAGGTGTTCCAGTGAGTGTCTCTGTAGATCTTAGAAAACTATTTCTAGATTTAAGTCGTTGACGTGCTGGCTGATACCCAAACAGGGGATGGGCTGGAGATGTCTCTGCCTTGGTCCTTTCACTATTGGCTGCTACTTCCCGGCGGATGTCAGGTGGTGCAATACCGGCTAAGCAGTGTAATTTCTCCAGTGGTGTAGGGCGCAGACACCCCGTGATAATGCGGCATGTCTCATTAAGAGCCACATCCACTGTTTTAGTGTGGTGAGATGTGTTCCACACTGGGCATGCATACTCAGCAGCAGAGCAGCACAGCGCAAGGGCAGATGTCTTCACTGTGTCTGGTTGTGATCCCCAGGTTGTGCCAGTCAGCTTTCTTATGATATTGTTTCTAGCATCTACTTTTTGCTTGATGTTCAGGCAGTGCTTCTTGTAGGTCAGAGCACGGTCCAGAGTGACTCCCAGGTATTTGGGTGCGCTGCAATGCTCCAGTGGGATTCCTTCCCAGGTATCCTCAGAGCTCGGGATGCTTGTCTGTTCTTGAGATGAAAGGCGCATGTCTGTGTTTTAGATGGGTTAGGGATCAGCTGGTTTTCCCTGTAATAGGCAGTAAGAGCACCTAGAGCTTCGGAGAGCTTCTGTTCAACCATCTCAAAGCTCCCTGCTTGAGCAGTAATGGCACGATCATCAGCATAGATGAAACTCTCTGTCCCTTCTGGCAGTGGCTGGTCATTTGTGTAGATGTTGAACATGGATGGGGCAAGCACGCTCCCCTGAGGCAGGCCGTTCTTCTGTTTCCGCCATCTGCTTCTCTGGCCCTGGAACTCAACAAAAAAGCTCCTGTTTTGTAGCAGGTTTCCTATGAGGCAGGTGAGGTGGTCGTCCTTTGTGATATTATACATTTTCTCAGGAGGAGGCGGTGGTTCACAGTATCATAGGCTGCTGACAGGTCTATGAAGACAGCTCCTGTGATCTGCTGCCTTTCAAAGCCATCTTCTATGTGCTGAGTGAGGTTCAACACTTGCGATGTGCAGCTTTTGCCTTTTCTGAAGCCAGCTTGCTGTGGGATCAGACAGGGTCTATTTTCCATAATTCTATGCAAAATAAGTCTCTCCAGAACTTTGTAGAGGTGGCACAACAGGGAGATTGGTCTGTAGCTTTTTGGGTCATTGCGGTCTTTGCCTGGCTTCAAGATGGCGATGACTCTTGCTTTCCTCCAGATTTTGGGGATCTGACAGGATGCAGTGCAGTTGTTCATCAGCTCCAGCAGCCAGTGCCTTGCTTTGGGTCCAAAGTTCTTGATTTGTTCCATCCGTAGATCATCCAAGCCAGCTGCTTTGCCATTCTTACATTTGTTGAGTGCCATGTCCAATTCAGTGGATGTAAAGGGTTCATGAAGGTTGTTGTTCTCAATCTCTTGTTGTCTGGCTATTGGTTTCTTTCCTACTTTGGTGGCAAAGTTGGGTTTCCCATTCTTCAAGAGTTGGTGTGCTATCTGATCTGCCTTTATGTTGGCATGGGTATTAGTTTGTGAGGGGTCATTGCTCAACCGTCTTAGCTTTACACATGCCTAGTGTGGAATACATCTCACCATATTAAAACAGTGGATGTGGCCCTTAATGAGACATGGCGCATTATAACAAGATGTCTACGCCCTACACCTCTGGAAAAATTATACTATTTGGCTGCTATTGCACCACTTGATATCTGTCAGGAAGTAGCAGCCAGTAATGAAAGGACCAAGGCATTGATATTTCCAGTCCATCCTCTGTCCGGATATCAGCCAACATGCCGATGTCTTAAATCAAGAAACAGCTTCCTAAGATCTACAGAGATACTCGCAGGAACATCTCAGCAAGCAGGAGTCCAAAAGTGGCAGGCTAAAACCTGGAACCTCAGTCAGTGGCTGATACCAGATGAGAAACTCCCCCTTGAGCACACAGGAGACTGGGCGACTTGGAAGGCGCTGAACAGACTGTGCTCTGGTATCACGAGCCAATCTTGATAAATGGGGCTACAAGGTGGAGTCCACACATGCTTCGGGTCCAGCCTATTTACGCAACCGCATCTCTCCCTATGGATCTGTGCAGGCCTGAAGATCTGCCAGGGAGGCCCTTCTCATGATCCCACCTCCATTGCTGGTGGGGACGAGGAAGGGGGCCTTCTCAGTAGTGGTCCCCCGGTTCTGGAACACCCTTCCCAGGGAAATTAGGCAAGCTCCTAGGCTCTCGACATTTCGGAAGGAACTGACAACCTGGTTTTTAAAACAGGTTTTTGATAATGGTTAAATGTAATAATACCCAATGGCTGGAGGATGTAAACACGATTAATTTTTAACTGGATTTTACTGGTATTATTAACCAGACAGTGACTGAGATGTTTTCATTGCTTTTATATAACATAATCATACCTTATTTATGGAGGATGTTTTTGTGTCAATTTAATAAGTCTTATTTGTCTTTCATATTGATTTTGAAAATTTATTTTTGGCTGATCTAGTTTTAAATTGTTGGTCTTATTAATGTTTATTGTTTGCACTGTTACATTGTTGTGAGCCGCTCTGAGTTTTATTACTTTTATTATTATATTATTACGAGAGTGTGTAAAAGAGCAAACCACAGACCACTTACTATAATGCAGCCAGAGCTCTGCCACATGCACAATGAGGGACCTTCTTACATCAGCACTGGAAGAGGCCAGCTTCTGGTCAAAGGAACGTTTTTAACTTAGTGGTTTTTTAATACATGATATACATTACATTCACTGGAACTCTCTGACCCGGAGTGTGGTGGAGGCTCCGTCTTTGGAAGCTTATCAAAGAGTGGGAAGAGACCTCCTGGGCCATCCAGTCCAACCCCATTCTGCCAAGAAGCAGGAATATTGCATTCAAAGCCTCTGTTTAAAAGCTTCCAAAGAAGGAGCCTCCACCACACTCTGGGGCAGAGAGTTCCACTGCTGAACGGCTCTCACAGTCAGGAAGTTCTTCCTCATGTTCAGATGGAATCACCTCTCTTGTAGTTTGAAGCCATTGTTCCGCGTCCTAGTCTCCAGGGAAGCAGAAAACAAGCTTGCTCCCTCCTCCCTGTGACTTCCTCTCACATATTTATACATGGCTATCATGTCTCCTCTCAGCCTTCTCTTCTTCAGGCTAAACATGCCCAGCTCCTTAAGATGCTCCTCATAGGGCTTGTTCTCCAGACCCTTGATCATTTTAGTTGTCCTCCTCTGGACACATTCCAGCTTGTTAATATCTCTCTTGAATTGTGGTGCCCATCTTTCAGGGGTGCTTTGAATGCAATTTTCCTGCTTCTTGGCAGGGGGTTGGACTGGATGGCCCATGAGGTCTCTTCCAACTCTATGATTCTATGAGAGGGCAGGATATAAATACAGTTCATTATTATTATTATTATTATTAACTGTATTCTGAATTCGCTTCTGACACAACAAGCAAATAAATAGGGAATGACAGGGGAAGGCTGTCAAGGGGGAAACAGGAGAGGACGGCTCTGGGAAAGGCCTGGGCCTGGGGGGGGGGTATTTCTCCCCTCTCTTTCTCTCTCTCTTACCCATCAGCCGCAGCAGCGCCCCCAAGAGGCTGTTCCAGAGGGAGTCGCCGGGGAAGGCCGGGGGCGAGTTGAAGATGGCATCGATGAGGAAGAGGCTGGGCACCCGCAGCGCCACCTCCACGCCGGCCCAGAGCCGCGGGCCCAGCCGCAGGGGCGGCGGCTGAGGGGGGCCCGGGGCCGCCATCCCCGAGACCCCGCCGCCTCCCGTCCGTCTCTGGCGGCGGAGAAGACCACCACGGCGAGGGTGGTGGGCGTTACAACCGTCCGGCTCTCTTGACGGGGCGACGAGGCTGTCGGGACGCCGGCCGCGGCGGGGGTGGCACTTGCTGGGCGGCCGCCGCCATGACGCTCTCCTTCTCCCGTTCCTTCCAACGCGCGCACTGCTTCCTCCTCTGGCTCCGGCGGCGAATGCGTCGCCGACGTCGTCCTGTAAGCACGCAAAGGGGGCGCGACTGCGACGTCCTTGCGTCACAATGCCGTTGCCCCGCCCCCTCGGGGGGTGAAGAGAGGGAATTGGGTGAAAGTGTGAGGAGGAAGGAGTCAATCACGGCTCGCGCCTCTTCTTCTCGTAGGCCCCGCCCAGTGAGGGAGCGCGAGCCTCTGCTCCTCCCTCTCCCCCTTCCCCCCTCCCTCGTAAAGACCGTTGGCCGAACCGCGCGCGCCTCAAAATATTCACTTCTGCGCATGTGCGTTACTTTCCCTTAGATCCCTAACTTTGGGCAGAAATGAAAATAATAATAATAATAATAATAATAATAATAATAATAATAATAAATATAATATTTTAAGTGTTTAAATAATAAAATTATTTGTTCACAAAATATAATAAAAACAATATATATAAAATATTTATAATAAAATAATAATTATTTAAAATTATTGATAAAATATTTATAATAACCAATAAAATATAATAAAACTAAATATAATTATTGAGAAATATATAAAATATATTAAAATGAAATATTTCTAATGAAAATAAATATAATAAAATATTTATTATAATAAATATAACAATAACATTATTTCTTATTACAATATTTATAATAAAAATAATAATTATTTAAAATTATTGATAAAATATTTATAATAACCAATAAAATATAATAAAATTAAATATAATTATTGAAAAATGTAAATATATATTAAAAATCAAATATTTCTCATGAAAATAAATATATATAATAAAATATTTATTATAATAAATATTATAACGATAACATTATCTCTTAATACAATATTTATAATAAAATTATATATATATATATATATATATATATAATAAAAATAATTATTAAAATTTGTTGGTAAAATATTTATAATAACCAAAAAAATATAATAAAACTAAATATAATTATTGAAATATATATAAATATATTACAAATAAAATATTTATAATGAAAATAAATATATATAATAAAATATTTATTATAATAAATATAACAATAAAATTATTTCTTAATACAATATTTATAATAAAAATTATATATATAATAAAAATAATAATTAAAAATATTGATAAAATATTTATAATAACCAATAAAATATAATAAAACTAAATATAATTACTTATTGAAAAATAGATTAAAATAGATTAAAATCAAATATTTGTAATGAAAATAAATATATATAATAAAATATTTATTTTAATAAATATAATATTAATAAAATTATTTCTTAATACAATATTTATAATAAAAATTATACTTTAAATGTTTAAAAAATAAAATTATGTGTTCACAAAATATTTATAATGAAAACAATAATTAAATAATTAAATATAAAAAATAATTAAAATTATTGATAAAATATTTATAATAACCAATAAAATATAATACAATTAAATATAATTATTTATTGAAAAAATATTAAAATATATTAAAAATCAAATATTTATAATGAATATATATATATATAATAAAATATTTATTACTAAAAATTATTGATAAAATATTTATCATAACCAATAAAATATAATAAAACTAAATATAATTATTTATTGAAAAAATATATAAAATATATTAAAAATCAAATATTTCTCATGAAAATATATATAATAAAATAATTATTATTAAAATTTATTGATAAAATATTTATAATAACCAATAAATATAATAAAACTAAATATAATTATTGAAATATATATAAATATATTACAAATAAAATATTTATAATGAAAATAAATATATATATAATAAAATATTGATTATAATAAATATTATAACAATAAAAGTATTTCTTAATACAATATTTATAATAAAAATTATATATGTAATAAAAATAATTTAAAATTATTAATAAATATTTATAATAACCAATAAAATATAATAAAACTAAATATAATTATTGAAAAATTTAAAATATATTAAAAATCAAATATTTCTAATTAAAATAAATATATAATAAAATATTGATTATAATAAATATAATAATAAAATAATTTCTTAATACAAAATTTATAATAAAAATAATTATTAAAAATTATTGATAAAATATTTATCATAACCAATAAAATATAATAAAACTAAATATAATTATGGAAAAAATATAAAAATATATTAGAAATCCAATATTTATAATGAATATATATATATATATATATATATATATATATAATATTTATTATAATATAATAAAATCATTTCTTAATACAATATTTATAATAAAAATTATATATAATAAAATAATTATTAAAAAGTATTGATAAAATATTTATAATAATCAATAAAATATAATAAAACTAAATATAATTATTGAAAAATATAAAAATATATTAAAAATCAAATATTTCTCATGAAAATAAATATATATAATAAAATATTGATTATAATAAATATTATAACAATAAAAGTATTTCTTAATACAATATTTATAATAAAAATTATATATGTAATAAAAATAATTTAAAATTATTAATAAATATAATAACCAATAAAAATAATAAAACTAAATATCATTATTGAAAAAAATTAAAAATATATTAAAATTCAAATATTTATAATGAAAATAAATATATATAATAAAATATTTAACAATAACATTTCTTAATAGAAGATTTATAATAAAAATTATATATATATATTTATAATAACCAACAATCAAGGGCATCTAATCACCTCTCAACAAAAGATTGCCCCAGGCACTGCCAGGCCATCAAATGCTAATCAAGATGGTCAGTTGAAACATTCACACCTAGCTCCAACTGACAGGAGTCCTTTGTCCCACCCTGGTCATTCCACAGATATATAAACCCATTTTCCTAGTTCCAACAGACCTCACTACCTCTGAGGATGCTTGCCATAGATGCAAGACCATGAGGGATCGCGTAAGTAAGTAAGTACTCCATCTCAAGCTGCAAGGAGAGGTGGATAAAGAATTCCATTATTATTAGTGTTATTATTGTTTTTGTTGTTAGTTAGTTTTAAAAACTAATATGAAATTTTTGTAATGCCTTCCTCAGCCTAAGAAGTCTAGGGATAGTCACCGAGAAGCCCTACAAATCACCTCCAATTTAGTTAATAATAATAATAATAACAACAGCAGCAGCAGCACCCTTTCCTGATTGCTCCTGATGGTCAAGAGATAATAGGCATAAGTACATCAAATAGCACAATGAAATTTCACTAAAAAGGCTTGGTTTCAGGATGATAATAAGCAGATAAAAATAAGGGAGTCATACATAGAGCTGAAGGAAACTTCTTTACAGTTGAATTATCAAATATAAACAGAGAACTATGCAGTCCCGATGCCAGGCTCTCTAATTTCATCTCCTACCAAAAACAAGGTTGCGAACAGCTGTGTGTGATCTTACGTAATATACACAATTACGTAACATGCAAGCAAATGAAAGAAATGGCGCAACACATGCTGCTGCCTAAAGCAAGAGGAAGATTTCTCCTCACCTCATTCCAAATGCAAAGTCAATCAGATGTAAAGCCTTTGACAATACATAATCAGATGTAAAGTTCAAGCCTATTTGCATGTTAGTAATACAGTTCAGCATCTTGCATCGTACCTGAAGGCAGTGTCCAATGTTAAAAGATATAAAATAAGCAATAAAAGACTGTTTGGCATTCTCCATCTGTTTACTAAGGCATCCATTTCATGCAGACTTAAATGGTAAGGATAGCCTTCTAAATCAGCTTAAGGATGAATCTACACTGTAGAATTAATGGAGTTAAATCCACATTAATCCACTTTAACTGTCATGGCTCAATGCTATGAAATCCTGGGAGCTGTAGAAATTCCTTAGCTTTCTGTGCTAAAGTGTAGTGGTGCCTTACCAAACTACAACTCTCATATTCTATAGCACTGAGCCACAGCACTTCAAGTGGTATCAATTTGCATTCTACAGTGTAGAAGCAACCTGAGTCATATATTTTGATAGCTTTGATCTGTTGTAGATCAAAGCTAAATGGAGCAACAATACTTCTTTGGTCATTCTAATTCCACATTGGCTCATTATGAACTAAGAAAGTAGTGGGATAAAAAAAGTTATATTAAATGTTCTGATTCAGTTGATAATTCCAGCTTCTTGTGTGATTCTGAATTTTGCTTTCCCCTACTTCTGATGGTTTGAATGTCAACTCCCCAAAATTGCATTACATAGTCATTGTAAACTCATACAATGCAGTTCAATGAAGTTAAATGGCGTTACATGAATCTACACTGAACGTGTAGATGTGGCCATTGCAAGACCTGAGTGGGGATCTTAGAGGCCACTCATTTATAGGGCTACTAGGGCTGGGCGGTTTCGTTCGTTAATTTCGTAATTCGTTAATAATTCGTTATTTTTCTTGATAACGAAGCGATAACAAACCATTCAGGAGCAACTAAAAAACGAAACGAATTTTTAAAGCTATTTCGTAATTGTTTTGTTATTGTTTCGTTATTATTTCCGTATGTGTCTGGTGCAAGTTTTATAGTTGTTTCCCTCCCCTCTCCGTGGTTGCAAGCGGTCGGCATTTACCCCACTTCCGGGTCCCTGGCCTCTGCTTAAGTGGATCAAATTCTCCTCTCCTCCTGTCGTCACCTCACCTCGTTCCTCACTCTGGCCTGCGTGCATTGGGCAAAGAGACACAGCAGTGCAGCACTCAGAGACCTGCCTGTTGCCTGCCTAACCTCTTTCCTTCTCCAGGTTAAAACTATTATATTTATTATTATTATTATTATTATTATTATTATTATTATTATTAAGAATGGATGGCCATCTTTCAGTAGTGCTTTGACTGTGCCTTACATGCACGAAGGCAGAAAGTGGTTTGTTATTATTATTATTATTATTATTATTATTATTATTGAGAAGCATTGTCAAACCAGAATAGAGATCTCACCCCTCCTCTCTCTCTCTTTCCCCCCTCTTTCCTTCTCCAGGTTAAAACTATTATATTTATTATATTTATTATTATTATTATTATTATTAAGAATGGATGGCCATCTTTCAGTAGTGCTTTGACTGTGCCTTACAAGCACGAAGGCAGAAAGTGGTTTGTTATTATTATTATTATTATTATTATTATTATTATTATTGAGAAGCATTGTCAAACCAGAATAGAGATCTCACCCCTCCTCTCTCTCTCTTTCCCCCCTCTTTCCTTCTCCAGGTTAAAACTATTATATTTATTATATTTATTATTATTATTATTAAGAATGGATGGCCATCTTTCAGTAGTGCTTTGACTGTGCCTTACAAGCACGAAGGCAGAAAGTGGATTGTTATTATTATTATTATTATTATTATTGAGAAGCATTGTCAAACCAGAATAGAGATTTCTCCCCTCCTCTCTCTCTCTTTCCCCCCTCTTTCCTTCTCCGAGGTTAAAACTATTATTTACAACTATTATTTTCACGTTGCGCAACCGCGTCTGCCATTTTAACGAATTGATTCGTTAATATTAACGAAATTTCGTAAATATCAAACTTTTTAAAAGGAAAATTTCGGAATTCTTTTAAACGCAAAAAACCCCAAAAAACGAATCGATTTTAAAAACAAATTTTTCCGTTGTTACCCAGGCCTAAGGGCTACCATATGTCAAAGTCAAGTTGACAGCAGAGAAGAACAAAGCTACAAAATGAATCCTATGCAAAACAAGTTGGCTACTTTACATAAGCTCAGCTACTTGTCTACTCCAGCACTTAAGTTACTGGCACAGTGGTAGGGAAGCCGAAAGGACCGTAGGGCTGCAACATATTTTACAGTACTTCTGGCATGTATATGAAATGATAACTAGGCTTTCAGTGTTTACTATTATTCACATTATTAATTCCACCTGGCACTCCCACAGCTTGGCTCAAAACAGGCGTTGATTTTCCTTCAGTCAGATCCACATTTAGCTACTGGAGTAAGTAAAAATATTCTCCGATTAGGATTTCCCCCAACTCAAATATTGAACTGCGAAGTTTGGAGTTCAAAATATCAAAAGTTTCTTCTATTGTATCCTAGTCCATTGGGCAATTGTTCTATTTTGAACTCTAAAGAGAAGCTTCTTGAATGAATTATATAAATCTGATCTGACAAAACCCACATTTCTATAACATTGGAAAACTTTTGCTGTCCTTCATCCTCAAACCATTCTGACAGCTATGATGGATGGCAGATATTCTCATATTCCTTCATCCCTCCATTTGTGTATTTGTGGTGCCCAAGAAATTGAGGATCTGCCAAAGTATTTGCTCTCCAGCTCAATATATTCTGAACCAAGAACCAAATTTTGGGGATCTATTCTGCTTATCTATGTTCCAATAATATTTCTGAAAATATTTTAAATCTCCTGGGTGATATCAATTCTGTGCTAATTCCCAAGGTTTCTCTTTTCACCCTGGTGAAAATGAAAATGTGAGCAAAACTGTCATTGATGTCATTGCAGTTGATTGCTTTGGCAATGCTTTAATCGAAATTGTATCTATTCTAATGGTTAGGATTTTTATTGGTATCTAATAAGTTTTAATTGTATTGTATTTTAATTGTGTTGAGTTTCCGATATGTAAAATCTATATGCCAATTATTTTATGTAATACTTTTACATTGTTGTTCTTTTATATTATTAAATGTTAAAGCTTGCCTCCAATTGGTTTGGAGATGTTCTGTTCAAACTCAGTATGCTGTACAGCCATGTTATAAACCTAAATGAAATGTTATCAATGGCTTGTTGGTTTAATTTCAATAAATTGGATGATAAACATTTAATGAAAATATTAGATCCTATAATAGCAAGTCATAGAATGATAGGGATGGATAATCCTTCTGGGGGATGCAAGATATCCGTGACTATTGATGCTTCTTGGAAAGCTACCTGTTATGACAAACTCCCACATTTCAAAATTTGTCACTATGACAGACCATTTATCCTAAGTGGAATTCCACAGCAGTAAGCAAGCAAAGAATAACATTACGCACACACTTGAAAAACCTACTTCAAAGCCTCACTGGGGGAAAAAGTACAGTAGATTCCATACTATTTGTGAAATATGAGATCGCATTGTGGAAATATCGCTTGCTTCCCAATAATGGGATATGGGATATTGTTAAAAAAAGTATTAACCATGCCAACTAATCCCAAAATGTTTTGTATGATATTTCTACAGTAAGAATGCATATCTATTTTTCATAGAGTTGAAGTAGCAGGAGTCTTGTGGACTCTATGGACCAAATATAGCTTTAAGGATGACCTGGAAGGACTTTAACCATCTGGAAATTTATTTTTCTCCCCAGTTGACCCTTTATAGGAGATACATACAAAAGTCTCCCTTTCCAACTTGATGATGTAACTTAGCACATGTGGTATTGTAGTACTTTTTACTTGTTCAGGCAGTCCCCAAGTTGCAAACATCCAACTTACAAATACTTCATGACACAAATGCCACAGGTGAGACAGCAGGAAGTGAGAGAAATCTACTCCCAGAAAGGGAAATTAACTCCTGAAGGAATTATTATCATGGGAAAATGGTGTCTCAACTGAAGCTTTACCAGCAGTCCTTGTTTCCATAACAAGACTTTTTTTTTTCAAAATCCAATTATCACAGGGACAAAAAGTGAGGTGAAATCTTTTGAACAGGGGCATAGACAGCACCCAAAGCTTAAAACAGCAGTTCCCGACCTTTTTTTGACCAGGGACCATTTATCCAGGGACCACTTGAACAGGGACCACTTTGACCAGGGACCACTCTCCAACATTAGTACCAAAAGGGTTACAAAACGTTTTTGATCAACTTTAGATTCGGTTTTGTTATTTGGGGTGCTGATTCAGAAAATTGCATTGGATAGAACATATCAGCTCTAGTTTCTGATACAGAACTTATGTCATCCAGTAGTCGCCATCTGATCGCCCACAGAAAACCATATTTAATAATCTAGAGCTGATGTGGTAGTAGTAATCTTTCGCGGGTAGTCAACCTCTCCCCTCCCGACATCCCTGTTGCCTCGGCACTATAAGAGGGTGTTGTAAGACCAGTCACTCTCGTTGCCACATGGTTTCGAGGCAATGGTGTAGTAATGTGAGGTCGCAGACCCTATTTTCATTCTTGCAAACCACTGGTGGTCCATAGACCACAGGTTGGGAACCACTGGCTTTAAAAGATATACTTTTGGCTGGAGTTACACTTTAAAAATGTGCTTGTTCCGACTTACAAACAAAATCAACTTAAGAACAAACCTACAGAACCTATCACGTTCATAACTTGCAGACTGCTGTACCCAAAATGTTTGCACCTGGGCATTTATAGATTGATGAGAAATGGGCTTTTGGGGAGGGTGACTTTGTGATTTTGAAGTTGATGCACAGTTTTAATGCCTTTTAATGTTTTAATGGTTTTAATAACAAATGGTTTAATTGTGTGTGTATGCATTTGCCTTGTTCTGATTTGCCTTATGTCATTTTTATTGTAAGCTACCACAAGTCCATATATCAAGACAAAGGGGGAATAAAAATATAGAAAATAAAACCTTTTCAAGCAGACTATCCTGGATATACCTTAACAATGTGGTCTAGCCATTGGTCTCTAATGCTGAGACAGAAATATACATATTATTCTGATAACCTGGATAATCCTTAATGGCATGTTTAGGACTATAACTGTATGGATTACAGTTCAAATTGTAGGACTGTAACTCATTACATAAAACCCCATTCAATTTGATATTCCCTAGAATTAGTCTGAGCATGAATCATTGAGGCTCAACTGTATTAATAATATAATTACAATCATTTGTGTTATGTCTGCTTTGCCAGCAAAGCCGATGACTCACATTGACACAAATAACTTCAGACGCTACAAGAATCCTATTACTCTGCTGGACTGAAAAATCCTCATGAATTTTCAGGAAAGATTAGAGAGCAGGATACCAGATTTTCATCAGCACATGCTTGCAAATATTTCCATGCAATATGGAAACGTACTTTGAACACATCACGAGGTGGCATGACTCATTGGAAAAAGTGATAATGGTCAGTAAAGTGGAAAGCACCAAGAAAAGAGCAAAAGCACATTGCACACGGATCAATTCATTCATAGAAGGGAGCCAGCCGGGGCCTGAGTTTCGAAGATCTGCGGTGCATCCGCACTGTAGAATTAATGCTGTTTTACACAATTTGAACTGCTATGGAATCCTGGGATTTGCAGTTTGTTGAGGCACTGGCACTCTTGAGCATATAAGGCTAAACACTTTGTAAAACGACACCTCCCATGTTTCCATAGCATTGATCCATAGTATTAAATTGGTGCCTAATTGCATTAATTCTAGAGTGTAGGAAGGCAATTGATGACCAGGATTCTGAGGGGCTTTTTATTCATAGAGTTGCCATAAGGTAGAATTTCTCAACCTGGGGGTCGGCCAAATTTGGTTTAATGAATGAAAAAACATCTTGCCTAACAGATATTGACATGATGATTCATAACAGTAGCAAAATTACAGTTATGAAGAAGCAATGAAAATAATTTTATGTTTGGAGGTCACCCCAACATAAGGAACTGTATTAAGGGGTCACGACATTAGGAAGGTTGAAAACCACTGCCATAAGGCAAAGCTGGCTTGATGGCAAATAACAACAGCAAATGTATTGCCTTATGGAACAGTGATAAATTATGTAAACAAATCACATTTTAAATGGGTGGCATCTTTTAAATCCTGCAGTCTTTTCTGCAGAGGGCAGACATTGCCTTGGACATTCATCTCTATAGATAACATGGATTACTTTCATGCTCTTTGTGGTGGATTTCCATTCATTATGGTTTAGAAATTTGAGCTGGTATGAAATACTGATGGAGGTTATGTGGTCAGCTTACATGACATCGGTACTATGCCAACTGAAATAGTTAGTGTGTTTCTTAGGCACATTTGAAATGCAAATTTAGAGTCATAAATCCCCTTTGAAGCTTAAATACTAAAATAACTTAAAAGTTCTAAATACTGGGGCCTCATATACTTAAACAGTCTTTATGTGTCTTTGTCTGCCCATACTTTGGATTGAGTCAGTGGGGTTTTGAACTATGGACTATGACTCTGGATGACTCTCGGGGTTCGAATCCTGCATGACCATGGAAACCCTTGGGGGCTGAGAGAATGTGACCTGGCAAGTCACTCTCTCTCAGTTCCAGAAGAAGGCAAAGTCAAGCCTTCTATAACAAACCTAGACAAGAAAATCCATAATAGGGTCATCATAAGTTGAAAATGACTTGAAGGCACACAACAACAAATACTTTGAGGATATCAACAGATGCTATTTTCACTTATTCAATATTTGGAGTGGCGGGCAAGGGAGGCTATGCTGGTTAACAGAAGGTAAAAAAAATCCTTATTTTTGGATAAAAGTCTTGCATGTCTGGAAAAATCTGGGATTTTTCAGCACTCATTTTTGCAGATCTGCAAGAAATCTGTGAAGACTCACCTGTCTTTGGATGTTTGTTCCTAATCTATGGCAGCATTTTTTAAAATGAAGTCAACGTTCACACCTACCTCAGACAAACAAGAGTTCTTTCTCCCACCCTGGACATCCCATCGATATATATAAAAATGTAATGTTTGTTTGTGGGACGCACATAACTCAAAAACCACTGGATGAAATGACACCAAATTTGGCCATAAGACACCTACTAACACAAGAAGTGACCATCACTCACATCACTAAAAAGAACACAGTGAAAATAACTTTAAAATCCAAAAAAGGTAGAAAATGACACAACGCATGCATGCAAATGCATTCCATGGTTGTGCCCCCTCTTTCTTCCGGCCAGAACAGGAACTAGGAACAGATGGCACAGTGGTGGGTCCAGTGAGTGGGGGGGGGGGGGCATTTGTCACCAGGGATGGAAGGAAAGAAGGAGGGGAGGAAGAAGAGAAGAAAGGTGAGAAAGAGGGAAGATGGAAAAAGAGAAGGAAGAAGAAGAAGAGAAAGGAAGGAAGGAAGAAGAAGGAAGGAAAGGAAGGAAGAAGGAAGGAAGGAAGGAAGGAAGGAAGGAAGGAAGGAAGATGAGAGAAGGAAGAAAGGAGAGAAGAAAGGGGAAAGGGAAGGGGAAGGAAGGAAAAAGGTTGAGAAGGAAGGAAGGAGAGAAGGAAAGACAAAAAGGGAAAGAAGGAAACGGGGAGGGAGGGAAGAAAGGAGAGAAAGAAGGTGAGAAACAGGAAGGGAAGGTTGACCACAGCAACGTGTGGCGGGTACAGCTAGTCTTCTATATAAATAAAAATGTAATGTTCATTTGTGGGATTAACATAACGCAAAAACCACTGGACAAATTGACGTCAGATTTGGACACAGTAAACCTATCTGGCCAACAAATGCCCATCACTCCTAAAAACACTGAAAAACACAGCAGAAAAGACTTTAAAAGCAACACCACCACCACCCCCAAAAAACCCATTGCAACGCATGCACAAAACCACAGATTTATACGCAGACATACATATATACACAAATACACACACACACATATATACACACAAAACACATATTCACAGACTGGACCACAGCAACACAAGGCAGGGGATGGCTAGTAGATATTTAAATCCCACTTGCCTAGTTTCCAACAGACCTCACAACCTCTGAGGATGCCTGCCATAGATGCAGGTGAAATGTCAGGAGAGAATGCTTCTAGAACATGGCCAGACAGCCCAGAAAACACAAACAACCCAGTGATTCAGGCCATGAAAGCCTTCGACAATACATTGAAATCAATAGTAGTTTTCATTCCACTGTGGAGTCTCTTCATTTTGACACTAGGTGGCAGACTTAACTCATGGGAACAAATATGATTCTAGCAACAACAACAAAAAGAGAGATTTATTTTTGGAAGCTTCAAACAAACAAACCAACTGAAGCTCAAAGGGCCAGCTTCAATATTGCTCTGCCCTGCTGTGTGAAAAGGTTAGCAGAGAAAGAATTTAAGTCTGTGTGAATCTGAGACTATGGATTATATGACAGCATAGATGTATATAATCCATGTCAAAGCAGATAATCTGGATTCAAAAACTGGATTATATGACAGTGTAAATGGATCCTTAGTGTTGGTCTCTGGTGATGTTATTAAGTTATAAGTATTAGTTGTAATGTAACATTTGTTTCTCTAAGACCACCAGCATTGAAGCGATGCTCCTCCACCATCAACTCTGCTGGACTGGCCACGTTGTCCGAATGCCTGATCACTGTCTCCCAAAGTAGTTACTCTACTCCGAACTCAAGAATGGGAAATGGAATGATGAGTGGCTTAAAGAGCTGGCCATGTTTAGCCTGCAGAAGAGAAAGCTGAGAGAAGACATAATAGCCATGTATAAATATGTGAGAGGAAGTCATAGAGAGGAGGGAGCAAGCTTGTTTTCTGCTGCCCTGGAGACTAGGACGTGGAGCAATGGCTTCAAACTACAAGAAAGGAGATTCCACCTGAACATTAGGAAGAACTTTCTGACTGTGAGAGCTGTTCAGCAGTGGAACTCTCTACCCCGAAGTGTGGTGGAGGCTCCTTCTAAGGAGGCTGTTAAACAGAGGCAGGATGGCCATCTGTTGGGGGTGCTTTGAAAGTGATTTTCCTGCTTCTGGGCAGGGCGTTGGACTGGATGGCCCATGAGGTGTCTTCCAACTCTATGATTCTATATGATGATCATATCAGAGAAATCAGACCCACCAAATTATGAAATGTACAATTAAATTTATAAAAGTATGAAATAGAAGTTACTGCTCCACCAGACTCAGCAAGCGCATGCATGCCCATACCTCACCTAAACCTTTGTTATTAATTACCTTTGGGACCCCCAAATGCAGGATGCCCAAACACGAATCAAGGAACATGAAAGGCACTGCAAACTACTTCAACCAGAGAAGTCAGCCATAGCAGAGCACCTGATGAACCAACCTGGACACAGCATATTGTTTGAGAACACAGAAATGCTGGACCACTCTGGCAACTGCCATGTCGGGCTACACAGAGAGGCCATTGAAATCCACAAGCATGTGGACAATTTCAACAGAAAGGAGGAAACCATGAAAATGAACAAATCTTGCTACTAGTATTAAAAAGCTCTAAAATTACAACAGCAAAACAACAGAGAGGAAACAATCTGGGACATCTAATCACCTCTCAATAAAAGATTGCCCCAGGCACTGCCAGGCCATCAAATGCTAATCAAGGTGGTCAGTTGAAACATTCACACCTAGCTCTAACAGACAAGAGTTCTTTGTCCCACCCTGATATATAAACCCCTTTTCCTAGTTCCAACAGACCTCACTACCTCTGAGGATGCTTGTCATTGATGCAGGCGAAACGTCAGGAGAGAATGCCTCTAGAACATGGCCATATAGCCCGAAAAACCTACAACAACCCAGTGATTCTGGCCATGAAAGCCTTCGACAATACCTTTGGAATGTTGTCAGGTTGCACCCAAAAATATCCCTTTTAATTTCCATGATCCCCTCATAATTAACTGGGAGACATGGGGGGAAACAATCAATGAAAGTACACCAGAGCTCCCCAGGTCTGTTTCCTGCTCCCACTGATCAGATCTGAGCTACCTGTAGGAAAGATCCTGCATCCAAGCACGGGACTGTTTTACCTATTGAAGTGGTCATCATCCCCAAGTATCCATTGTGTGCATTGGAAACAATTAATACTTGGGGATGATAACCCATTAAACCCATCAAGGACGCATTGCATATTGCCACACTGCAACCCTCTCCAAGGTGGACCATTAAAATGGACTGACTCTTCAAATGCTCCAGTGACAGTTTATTGAATTTCCTGCCACCACAAAGAGCCAATCCACAATGATGTCAAACAGAATCCTGAGCCACCCAGAGCTCTGATCCTAGCTGGGGAGTTTTTCAACCAATCTGGAGTTGGCACAGGTTTCTTGAATAGCTATCAAGTGAAATACATTACGCTCTGTATTTGCAATTGCTTTCTGTGAGTACTTTGGAGTGCTTTCTCTGCTGCCAGTTTCTCTGGCCAATAAACCTCTACATTTGCCTTCTACCGTCTGTGTCCAATTTGGCCTTCTGGAAAGCTAGACTCTCTAGGTCTCCGAACCCATGATTCTTTCAGTATCTGAAATCACAACACTTACTGTGGAAGAAAGAAAAATAAATAAAGGAGTGGTTAATTTCACAATAATAACTAAAGGCCTGAAGGCACCAAAGCCCATCTTATCTTGCAAGCTAAGCTGGGTTAGCTATGGTTAGTACCTGGATGGGAGACAGCCAGGGAATACTAGGCTGTATTTCAGAGGAAGGAACCGGTAATACCACCTCTGAGTGTTTCTTGCTTAAGAAAACCCTATGAAGCTCACGTGGTCACAAGAAATTGACAATTGACTTGAAGGTATATATACACACACATACAGGGAATGTCATGTTTTTGGGGATGGTAGTAAAGAGTCCCCAGTGGCGCAGTGGGTTAAACCGCTGAGCTGCTGAGCTTGTTGACTGAAATGTCGTAGGTTCGAATGCAGGGAACGGCATGAGCTTCTGCTGTCAGCCCCAGCTTCTGCTAACCTAGCAGTTCGAAAATATGCAGATGTGAGTAGATTAATAGGTACCGCTCCAGTGGGAAGGTAATGGTACTCCATGCAGTCATGCCGGCCACATGACCTTGGAGATGTCCACGGACAACGCCGGCTCTTTGGCTTAGAAATTGAGATGAGCACCACAATCCAGAGTCGGACATGACTGGATTTAATGTCAGGGGAAAACCTTTACCTTTATCTTACCTAGTAAAGAATACCATTTCTGCATTTGACATATCTGCAAGAATTCTGCAGATGTTGTTTTGTGAAGAGGAGCCCAAACACCTCCTAGGGTTTTCTGTCCTGCTGTCAAACAGTCTATACTGCTAGAAAGTATCTTCTCAAGTTTAGACAACAATATGCTTCTCTGCATGTTTTAGGACCTTTATCAAAATGTGTTAAAGCTCTGCCTATCCAAACTCTGTTTGGATATCCAAACTCTGTTTGGATAGTTCAGCCTGTAATTTCCTTGCCTAAGAATGTATTTTGCTGCAGTAAGCAGCTATGTCCATGTTTTCATACCGATGCACTGGCGACATCCTTCATTATTAATCTCTACAAGCCAGTTGATAAGATGCATCCTTTTTTATTATTCCTACAAAGATGGGCTTGTTACAGTACTTTGTGTTCTAACAGACTGTGTAATACAAGCAGATGTGAACAAATGCTGCAAAAACGTTGGCAAACTGTGCTGAAAATGGGAAACTATGCAAGCGTTTTTCAATGACTCAAGTCACAGCCTGCACATACAGTATTTTTCCTACTAATCTGTAAGTGAACAGATGCTTTCTGAATACAAGATTGCTTTGCAGCCATGCCCAGATTCCTCCTTTTTACTGTGATGCAGTTGGACATAATTCACACTTTCCTTCTAGGATTATGAATCATTTCCTCTCATTCAACTCATTCCAGTTCCTCTCCATGGCTCCTCCTGCCCTTGCCATGAAACTGCCATGAAACTGACCTGGTCTAAATATGCAGCAGAATGAGAAGGACCAAAACAATTCAGTGCCGGATCCAACGTGGAGATGAAATGGGCTCTAAAATACCTTTAGCAATATGCCTTTTCCCAAATGGACCTACATCTTGCTTACTATTGCACTTTAACTTGTTCAATCTGTCCATAAAGTGGTTGCATAGCCTACTTTAAAGAACCTTTAAATGCTTTATGGTTTTTAATGGCTTCGAGTTTTCTGTGTCATGCCCTTGTATTGTGCTTTATGTTTTAAATGGCTTCGAGTTTTCTGTGTCATGCCCTTACATCTATTTTTTTTAATGTTGCTTTTATGTACTATTGCGTCAATTCTGTCTTATGGCAGGAATGTAGGTATCAAGTTAGCATCTATGTTACAGAATTAATATTTATTTATTTACCATATTTATATACCGCCCCTCTCTGCCCAGTGGCGACTCAGAGCGACTCACAAATTGGCAACAATTTGATGCCTCAACAATTATAACAAGTAAAAACAATCAAATTCTGTTAAAAACAATAGCATATATAAAAATATAAAAACCATACAAAGCCTTAAAACATTATCGTGAGCGTCTCCATGTCAAATCGTTATTCTATTGCGTTATCAAGTAGTTCCATAATTCCGTTTAGCTATGCCATATTTGGGAAGGCCTGCTCAAAAAGCCAGGTTTTCACCTTTCTTCAAAAAGTCAGGAGGGAGGGAGTCGATCTTATATCTCTAGACAGGGCGTTCCACATTCGAGGGCCACCACTGAGAAGGCCCTGTTTCTCGTCCCCGCCACTCGCATCTGCGAAGAAGGCGGGAGCGAGGGCAGGGCCTCCCCAGAAGATCTTAACGTCCTAGATGGTTCATAAGGAGAGATACGTTCATAAGGAGTAATACAGTTTGACACCACATTAACATCCATGATTTAATGCTACAGAATCATGGGAGCTATAGTTTGGCCCTCTCTATGCAACACTGACAATACATCACCAGACTCCACATCCCAGGATTCTATAACACTGAATCATGGAAGTTAAAGCATCATCAAACTGCATTAATTCTACAGTGTAGATGCACCCAACATAATGTCACTTCCCTCATCATAAGAACTCTTTATGATACTTTCCTTCAGTCATAAATTTCTAGCCTTCTAGAGAATGAGAGCTGTTAGCAATTCTCATGTAGGGCCCTTATATTTGCTGTCTTTTTATTTCCTTGATAAATTTCCCCAGTTGTTTTATTTTGGATACCTAAACTGCTCAACTGAAGTTTTGAGTTACTAGAATGCGGGGTGAATTCCCATCTGTCAGCTCCAGCTTCCCATGCGGAGACATAAGAGAAGCCTCCCACAGGATGTAAAATATCTGGGCGTCCCCTGAGCAACATTCCTCTTACACCAGAAGCGACTTGGCAGTTTCTCAAGTCGCTCCTGATACAAGAAAAAAAGTTAGTCCAGTACTACTAACTGATTTGGGAACTGAAGTAACATTTCATTGGGGGGAGGGGAGGGAGGAAGAGAGAATTACTATTGATGGGGGCAGTGCTTTCCATTTGCCTCTTCTGTAGCTAAATGTCTACAATCCTATCATAGGATTTTCTTGGCAATATTTATTCAGAGGAAGCTTCTCATTGCCTTTCTCTAAGGCTGAGAGAGTATGACCTGACCAAGGTCAAGTGCTGGAATTCCATGAGTGGGAATATGAATCCTGCTCTCTCAAAGTCCTAGTCCAATACTCACAACATTGCACTACATTGATTCTCTAGTTCTTTTGATATATAGGGTGGGATATTATTATTATTTAAATTTCAATCAATCAATAAAGTAAGAAGGCTCCAAATAGACTGCAGATTTTTCAAGCAGTTCTATTAATCTTGGAATGCAACTCTTGTAAAATGCTTTTGAACTTTGCAGTTCTGCAAAAGGAACTCTTGCACTCTTGACCCACACTGCCTTTACACTTATCGCTATGTTCTTAAATCCTAATAAATCTTTGTCCATGACCTTTGTTCCTTCAGTCTCAGTACCCTTAGCTCTGTGATGGGCTCTTGCTCATTTCTCCTTTCCTGCCCTTTATGATTGCAACTGGGCCTCTTGAAGAACATAAGTATATATTTGGCTGTGAATGGAAATAACTCAGGCTTGGAATCTTATCCAAGTAGCAGCTGAAGCTCAAGGGTGAACTCTCAGGTGATATAGCAGACTGTATCTAGTGGAGGTTGAGTATCCATCATCCAAAATGTGTGAGACACGAAATGTTTTTGATATGGGGTTTTTCCAGATTTTAAAATACCTGTGTTTGCATATATGTACACAATGAGATATCTTGGAGATGTTTCTTTTGCATATACATCTTGCAAACATAACCTGAAAGTAAACACAATAATTTTTTACATGAAACAAAGTGTGTGCACATTGAACACACTTTGCTTCACACTGAACAGAAAGGAAAGGTGTCACTATCTCAGCCCTTGCATTAAGCCTTTGCTCAATACAATGAAAACGTTGGAGTTGTAGAATAATAATTTATTTATTTATTTATTTATTTATTTATATGCTGCTTTTCTCCCGCAAAGGGACCCAAAGTGGCTTCCAACATGTTAGACTACAACACAAAATCAACAACATCAAAGGGACAAATATAAACAATCAATAAAGCATAAATAAACATTTAAAACATTATTGTGGTGTCTTATCGAATCTTATTGCACTTCACACCGCCCAATGAAGATTACAAGGTTTTCCGCCTTCTCTGCCACAGAGTGCCAGTGCCTCACCAGACTACAATTCCCATTATTCCATAGCACTCAGCCACAGCAGTTAAAGCGGTATCAAACTGTATTCATTCTATGGTATAGATGCACAACAAAACACTGAGAAACAAAGGACCCAACTCAGGCCCCTTCCTCACTGCTCTATATCCCAGGGTCTGATTCCAGATTATCTGTTTATCCCAGATAATCTAGAAGTACAATCCAGTTCAAAGCAGATAATCTGGGATCAGATCCTTCAATATAGGACAGTGTAGATGGGGCCTCAGGGACCTTCCACACAGCCAAATAACCCAGAATATCAAGGCAGAAAATCCACAGTATCTGCTTTGAACTGATTATCTGAGTCCACACTGCCATATAATCCAATTCAATGTGGATTTTATACAGCTGTGTGGAAGGGGGCTGAGTCATGGAAATCCACTGAGTGCCCCTGCAAATTGTATTATCTTAAAGAGGAAAGCTATGGCAACCCCTTCTGAAAAAAATCTTATGAAGAAAATTCTGTGATAGAGTCAGAAAACTACTTGAAAGTATACAGCAACAGCAACAGATATTTTTAAGAAGAGTGGGTCTCTGGGAATGGAAAAACTACAAACAAAATGTCATGAATGGTAGCCTCACATGACCATGCTAATTGCAACTGTCATTTGATGACACAATCGTTGGAAACTTCAAAGCGTCACCTTCCTCATGTGCCAAGAGCTATTCATATCCCTGTTGAGGAAATCTCACATTTGAAATGGCAGGTTTATAATGTCATTATTGCCACATAGATTGGCTCTCCAAAGTAGTGTCTCCTAAATCAGAAGGGAATTTGCAGGAAGGGAAACTAATCCAGCAATGAGTAAAATCAAGTACTGTCCTTGGACATTATTAGTTACAAATAACACAATTGTCTGTAACTAGTTACTTTTTGCAATGAAGTCATATTTCAGAAATAATGTAGTGAATTTGGCCACTCTAATGATGAAAGGAATGATAGTTCATAATTCCTTTCAACAACTTCTTCTAAAGGATTTTAAAGGCAATCTGACATACCGTATATATACAGTATATTCTGGCGTATAAGACTACTTTTTAACCCAAGAAAATCTTCTCAAAAGTCAGGGGTCGTCTTATACGCAGGTGTAGTTTTATGCGTGGGAGTCATCTTAACTCTATATTTTAACTGGAAAAGTTGGGGGTCGTCTTATACGCCCAGTCGTCTTATATGCCGGAATATACGGTAATTCTCTTATCAGTCCTAAACCTTTTCCCTCTGTTTCTGCAAGCTAGCCCCTCTCCTTGGTACTTCTATTATCCGTCCCATTTGAAACAATAGTGATTACTGTTAACCATGTTTTCATTTATCCGCAATAACCCCAGGAACACATACAACCTGAATATGGTGGTTCTACTGTATAGATATTTTTAAAATTTCACAAAAACTAAAGTCGAACTGTGGAGTTTGAGATGGCAGTTTGTAGTTAAAGTGGATGTCTTTTAAAGTGGAACAGCTAGATTCATAGGTGATCAAGTTAACCATGGACTAGTCAGAGTGGCTATATAAATATTACTTACAGTTCCAGAGACCGGGTTGTGGTGCAGTTAGGGCTGTGGCACAGTTAGCCGAGAGCTAGCTGCAGTAAATCACTACTGACTGAGAGGTCATGAGTTCAAAGCCAGCCCGGGTTGGAGTGAGCTTCCAGCCATTTGTCTAGCTTGCTGTCGACCTATGCAGCCCAAAAGACAGTTGCATCTGTCAAGTAGGAAATTTAGGTACCGCTTATGCGGGGAGGCTAATTTAACTAATTTGCGACTCCATAAAAAGCTTCCGGCAGCGTGCAGAAGAATGAGGAAATACTCCATCAAAGGATTTAGTGTCATATTGGATGGTGAAGCGGCAGCTCCCCCTGTGGCCGGAATCGATCCGGAATCTAGCATACCCTCATGAAGCCAGAAAAAGCTTGAGCACAGCTGGAATGTTAAATTGCCTCTGTGTCTGTCTATATTGGTTTTATGTCTAACTGGCATTGAATGTTTGCCATGTATATGTGCATTTTAATCCACCCTGAGTCCCCTGTGGGGTGAGAATGGCGGGATATAAATACTGTAAAGAAATAAATAAAATAAATATCAGACATGGGCAAACTTAGGCACTCCAGGTGTTTTGGACTTCAACTCTTTGCGGCCACTATTGCGTCTGCAAAGAACCGTCCGGCTGAGCTGTTCCGAATTGTCAGAGGCCTTTTAATCCCACCACTCAAGGTGGGAACCCTGACGATTCGACTTCTCGCTGTGAAGCTTTTGCTCAGTTCTTTGCAGACAAAGTCGCTTTGATCCGTTCTGGTCTGGATACCATGTTAATGGCAGTCTCTGAGGATGTAACACGAGCACCTGCTTGTCCAGTTTTGATGGATTCATTTCAATTGGTGAAACCCGAGGATGTGGACAAGATACTTGGAGGAATGAGGCCTACCACATGCATCCTAGACCCCTGCCCATCCTGGCTTCTAAAGGAGGCCAGAGGGGGATTGGCTGAGTGGGTAACGGTGGTGGTTAATGCCTCCCTTCGGGAAGGCAAGATTCCAGCGAGCTTAAAACAAGCTATTATAAAACCGCTGTTGAAGAAACCATCACTGGACCCCACTAAATTCGACAACTATCGGCCAGTTTCCAATCTCCCCTTCTTGGGCAAAGTCTTGGAACGTGTGGTGGCCTCACAACTCCAGGTATTCTTGGTAGACACGGATTATCTAGACCCGGCACAGTCTGGCTTTAGGCCGGGACATGGTACCGAGACAGCCTTGGTCGCCTTAGTGGATGATCTGCGCCGGGAGCTCGACAGGGGGAGTGTGTCCCTGTTGGTGCTGCTGGACCTCTCAGCGGCCTTCGATACCATCAACCACGGTATCCTTCTGGGACGCCTCGCGGGGATGGGTCTTGGAGGTACTGTTTTGCAGTGGCTCCGGTCATTCCTGGAGGGTCGATCTCAGAAGGTGTTGTTAGGGGACACCTGTTCAACCCCACAACCTTTGTCTTGTGGGGTTCCTCAGGGATCAATATTGTCTCCCATGTTGTTTAACATCTACATGAAGCCGCTGGGGGAGATCATCCGGAGTTTCGGGGTTCGGTGTCATCTGTACGCGGATGATGTCCAACTCTGTCACTCCTTTCCACCTGCTACTAAGGAGGCTGTCCAGGTCCTGAACCGGTGCTTGGCCGCTGTGACGGTCTGGATGAGGGCGAACAAATTGAAATTGAATCCAGACAAGACAGAGGTACTCCTGGTTTGTCGCAAGGCCGAACAGGGCATAGGGTTACAGCCTGTGTTAGACGGGGTCACTCCCCCTGAAGACGCAGGTTCGCAGCTTGGATGTGATCCTGGACTCATCGCTGAGCCTGGAACCCCAGGTCTCAGCGGTGACCAGGGGAGCATTTGCACAGTTAAAGCTTGTGCGCCAGCTGCGCCCGTAACTTGGGAAGTCTGACTTGGCCACGGTAGTCCACGCTCTGGTTACATCCCGTTTAGACTACTGCAACGCTCTCTACGTGGGGTTGCCTTTGAAGATGATGGACGGAGTTAACAATTTTGGAATCACCTGTAAAATATTAAGGCCAGCCATGATTTTAACAGGAGCGGAACGCAGGGAGCATACAACCCCCCTGTTGCGCCAACTCCACTGGCTACCGATCTGCTACCGGGCTGAATTCAAAGTGCTGGCGTTGGCCTTTAAAGCCCTAAACGGTTCCGGCCCAAGCTACCTATCTGACCGCATCTCTGCCTATGAACCCACCAGGACTTTGAGATCTTCCGGGGAGGCCCTGCTCTCGATCCCGCCTGCTTCTCAAGCTCGGCTGGCGGGGACGAGAGATAGGGCCTTCTCGGTGGTGGCTCCTCGGCTGTGGAACGCCCTTCCTACGGACATTAGACTAGCACCATCTCTAATGGTATTCCGCAAAAAGGTGAAGACCTGGATGTTTGTGCAGGCGTTTGAGTAATTTAGTACAATCTGGTAATGGAACATAGGAATGGAACAATGGACGACGAATCTGGACTACGCTTGGATGATGAGAAGATTGGGTACGGTTGTTTTTTGTAATAATTGTCCATTGTAATTGCTTATTGGTAATTTATGGATAATGTGTTAAGTCAATTGTTATATGTTGTATGGAACCACTGCTGTTTCTACTGTTTTTACTGTTTGTGAACCGCCGTGTGAGTCGCCTTCGGGCTTGAGATACAGCGGTATATAAGCAAAGTAAATAAATAAATAAATAATAATAATAATAATAATAATAATAATAAATAACTCTCACAATTCCTAACACCTGGAATACCCAAGTTTGCCCATGCCTGGGCTATATGGTTCTGTATCTGTTCCTGAGAAAAATGAACAGGGGAAATGCTTCTATGCTACATCTTGCTTGTGGGTTTCTATAATCATTTGGTTGGTCCTTGGTCTGATCTAACATGACTCTTACATTTTTCTAAAGGACGGTGATTATTCTGCATTTCATGAGTAAAAGATTATTTGAACACAACCAAACTTAAACTGTCAGTTATATACATCTACGAAGTTTAGCAATACTTGTTACTATGAAAAATTGCCCTGCTTTAGTACCACTGAGACTCACAGAGGTATTGGGCTGCTGACTGTTGTTTAGAAGTGGGTGTCTTGTTCAAAATAGTAATATTTACTGGCATTTAAGGGAAGTCATATGTGTGTACTCCACACCCATGGTGCAGCTAATTCTGTCTTCCATTCTTCACTCAGCTTTTTTTGTAGGCAAAGATATAAGATTCACATATGAGAGTTCTGCCTTTAGGCAACTCATAAGGTATAGACCTCGCCGCTGACTTTATTACAAAGTTTGCCTAGCAGCCAGTAAGCCAAAATGTAATATCTGCTTCTTACAGAGAAGTTCCATTTTTATGTTAGTTCCTTCTATTTGTTATCTTTATGTATTGCTTTCCTTCAGGGGCTACTGAAGAGTATGGCAGCATCATAGGTTCCGAGCCTTATACATTTTCATATATGAAGATATATAGTCTTGAATTATTTCTGGACAAGCTTAGTTTTGACATTGTGACTGAAACTCTGCTGACATCCCAGTTAGATTATTGCAAGGGGAAGCATTTAAAGATGAGGTGGAAACTCCAATTATTGCATCATTTGGCTGTTAGAATTTTTAGAGATGTCTCTTAAGTAAGTTTATATGACCAATATTAAATGAACTGCAATGCTCTTTCCTGCATTATTTTTTTTTAACGCATTCAATGTGCTGGTCCTTACCTTTAAAGCTCAACATGGCTTATACTCTTTTACAAAAGCCATACACCAAGTAGCTTCTTTATTAGAAGTGTGCTTTGAAATTACAAAAGATACACTTTTCTCTGTTTAAGTGTCATGGCTTTGAAATCCCCTTCCAACAGAGCTACATCTTGATCTGATTATCTTTTTGGTACCGGGCAGAAGAGATCAATGATTACTCTGTGTAATGAAGGCAATTCCCAAAAATGATTTTGCAGTCTGAATAACTCCTTGTAAAGTTCTTGCAAAGCACATCATGAAAGCAAGAAGAAACAGTCCATGCCTGGTGGCAGGTTAAGACTTATCTTTTTAGCCAGTTTGACTTGTATAGTCTCTCCGTCTTTGTAATTGTTATTGAAATTCCAAAGAGGCTTTGTAATTGCTGCAATTTACAATGATGGCTTATTAGTCTTATCCAATATATACACACACCATATATAGAAGCAGGAGATATACAGATACTAGGCTTGCACAGTTCGGGCAAACTTTGATCCATTTTGTGTCCTGGCTTTCGGACATTTTGTGTCCTGTTTTTTAGGAGCCTCCCGAACTCGGAGGTGTGGGGAGAGATATTTGTTTTTGTTCTGGGGTGCTGAAAGATCCATTTTCTATTGGCCCATTATTGGGCGGGGGGGGTTCCCAGACTCCCCTTCCCCTCATTTTAGGCATTTAAGTTGTTTCTACTCTAGAGAAGAAGGCACTGCAGGCAGGTGCACACTTTCTTTCCCAGGCCTGCACACCACACACACTCTTTCCCAGTCGTTTAAAGGAGGCAAGTTCTTAAAGCTGTTTATTATTCTAGAGGAGAGGTGCTCAGCTACAAGCAGGCTTCAAGGTCTTACCTGTTTCTACTCTAGAGGACAGGCACTCAGTTGCAGGAAGACACATGCATTTTAAGCAGGCTTCTTGTTCTTAAAGCTGTTTCTACTCTAGACAGGCTTGTAGCCAGGATTTTGATTCGGGAGGGGCTGAGTTTGATTTGGGGGGGGGGGGCTGAGTCTGAGTGAAAGAGGGTCTACCCTAGCAAACCTTTTGTATCGTTACCCCAATACCTCCATGCATATGGGATATATTGAGCATGGTGATCAGATCATGATATAAATAAACATAACAGTTTAAATAATGTACCAGTAAGGCCTTCTCGCGGACCACCATGAGAATTTCAAGGGGGAGGGCTGAAGCCCCCCAAGCTCCCCCCCCCCCAGGCTACGTGCCTGAGGAGTACGCAATACTGGGTCTAATATCATGACCCTTGGAGGGGTTGTGAAGGGGTGTCAGAGGAGTCACCAAAGACCATTATAAAACACAGTATTTCCTGTTAGTCATGGGGATTCTGTGTGGGAAGTTTGGCCCAATTCTCTCATTGGTGGGGTTCAGAATGCTCTTTGATTGTAGGAGAACTATAAGTCCCAGCAACTACAACCCCAAAATATCAAAGTCTATTTTCCCCCAAACTGCACCAGTGATCATTATTCATGCCAAGTTTGGTCCAGATCCATCCACAGTGCTCTCTGGATGTAGGTGAACTACAACTCCAAAACTCAAGGTCAATGCCACCAAACCCTTCCAGTATTTTCTGTTGGTCATGGGAGTTTTGTGTGCCAAATTTGGTTCAATTCCATCATTGGTGGAGTTCAGAATGATCTTTGATTGTACATGAACTATAAATCCCAGCAACTACAACACCCAAATGACAAAATCAACCTCCTCCAACCCCACCAGTATTCAAATTTGGGCATATCGGGTATGGGTATTTGTGCCAAATTTGGTCCAGTGAATTAAAATCTATCCTGCATATCTGATATTTATATTACGATTCATAACAGTAGCAAAATTACTGTTGTGTAATAGCAACAAAAATAATGTTTTGGTTGAGGGTCACCACAGCATGGAGAACTGTATTAAGGAGTTGTGGCATTTGGAAGGTTGAGAAACACTGCTTTAAGGAGACTTCTTGTTCATAAAACTGTTTTCCTACTCTAGAGGAGAGGTGTTCGGTATGATCTCCACAACTGAGGAGCCACCAATGGCCCTTCCTCCAATGACAAGAGCCACCAACCCCTCCCAATGTTTTCCAAAAACACAATACTGCCCACCACTCACATGAATGCTTTCATACGGGAACAATTTCATACTAGATTTTGTGTTTCCTCCACCACAGACATCTCAGTGTTTCTTACTCTTTCCATTAGTGTGGAATTTGCATGATCCCACCCACTGCCTCTCCCATAACCCTTTCCTACTCTTTTCTATGGCACAATACAAATAGAGTGTAATTGATAAGCAACTGAACATACTGGAGGGGTTTGGGGGACTGATTCAACATGATGGAAGTTGTTCATCCTGCAACAAGGCAAAGCGATGTGGCCTCCACTGACAATGGACCTGGAACACATTTGGCACACAGAACCCACATGACCAACAAAAAATAACAGAGAGGTTTCAGGGTAATTGACCTTGACATTTGGAAGTTGTAGGTACTGGGATTTATAGTTCACCTGCAATCAAAGAGCACTCTGAACCCCACCAATGTTGGACCGGGACCTAACTTGGCACACAGAACCACCATGACCAACTGAACATACTGGAGGGGTTTGAGGTGAATTGATCTTGATTTATGGAAGTTGTAGTTGACCTATATGCAGAGATACTGTGACCCCCACCGACAATAGACTGGGACGAATGGAACACAGAACCCCCACTGAACCTACTGGAGGGGTCTGAAGGGACATACCCACCATGGTGGGAATTGTAGTTCTCCCTGCAGCCAAAGAGCACACCAAGCCCCACTGATGATGGATCTGGAGCAAACTTGCCATACATGCTCAACATAACCAACTTGACCATTCATAAAAAAAAAAATTATAAAATGACTCTTTCAAATAACCCAGGCATTGACGGGTACCCAAGCTAGTATATCTATACATTTTAGAATCATTTAATTTATTTATAGCTCAACACAACCTGGTATCGTTTGTGATGGGTGCTGGCTTAGAGCTGGAAATTAAAATATAAGTTGTAATGTAGAAATGCACTAATTATTATTAATTTTAATTGTCCCAATGTGTACTTTTGGAAACCAAATCCTGCTTTTACTTCCCAGCTCATGGATTTGGTTGGAAATTTTATTTATTTAAATAAATAAATTTTATTTATTTAAATTTATTTAAATAGAAGGCAGACAACAACAAAAGACAATGGAAAGTAATTTTCATAACATAAAACATACTAATACCGTCCACCTCGCTGCACTACAGTCTCCCTACCTGAGCTAGCGGGGGTAGTCTCGAGCCTGGCGTTGGAGCCTCAACGGCTTCTTGTGCTGGGGGACTTCAACATCCATGCCGAGGCGACCCTCACAGGAGCGGCTCAGGACTTCATGTCCGCCATGGCAACCATGGGGCTGTCCCAACAAATATCTGGCCCCACCCACTGTGCTGGACATACATTGGACTTGGTTTTCTGCCAGGGATGGGAGCAAGGTGGCGGTGTGGAGGAGTTGACCATCTCTCCGTTGCCATGGACCGACCATTTCCTGGTCAGATTTAGGCTCACTGCGCCCCCTAACCTCTGCAAAGGTGGAGGACCCATTAAGATGGTCCGCCCCAGGAGGCTTATGGATCCAAATGGATTCCTGACGGCTCTTGGGGAGTTTCCCGCCACCTCGGCAGGTGACCATGTCGAGGCCTTGGTCGCTCTCTGGAATGGGGAGATGACCAGGGCAATTGACATGATCGCTCCGGAACGTCCCCTCTCAAGTAGCCGAGCTAAACCAGCTCCTTGGTTTACTGAGGAGCTGGCAGTGATGAAGCGAAGGAAGAGGGAACTAGAGAGCGTGTGGCGCTCGGACCCAAGCGAGCCAAATCGAGCACGGTTTGTGTCCTTTTTAAGGGCATATGCCGCGGCAATAAAAGCCGCAAAGAAAACTTTCTTTGCGGCCACTATTGCGTCTGCAAGGAACCGTCCGGCGGAGTTGTTCCGGGTTGTCAGAGGTCTGTTAACTCCTGCCACCTCAGGCGGGAGCCCTGACAACTCGGCCACGCGCTGTGAAGCATTTGCTCGGTTCTTTGCAGACAAAGTCGCCTTGATCCGTTCTGAGCTGGACACCATGTTAAATGCAGTCTCTGTGGATGTGACACGAGCACCTGCTTGTCCTATTTTGATGGATTCTTTTCAGTTTGTGAAGCCCGAGGATGTGGACAAGATACTTGGAGGAATGAGGCCCACCACGTCCATCCTAGACCCCTGCCCATCCTGGCTTCTGAAGGAGGCCAGAGGGGGATTGGCTGAGTGGGTAACGGTGGTGGTTAATGCCTCCCTTCGGGAAGGCAAGATTCCAGCGAGCTAAAACAGGCTATTATAAAACCGCTGTTGAAGAAACCATCATTGGACCCCACTAAATTGGACAACTTTCGGCCTGTTTCCAATCTCCCCTTTTTGGGCAAAGTCATGGAAAGCGTGGTGGCCTCACAACTCCAGGTATTCTTGAGAGACACGGATTTTCTGGATCCGGCACAGTCTGGTTTCAGACCGGGACATGGAACCGAGAAGGTCTTGGTCGCCTTAGTGGATGATCTGCGCCGGGAGCTAGACAGGGGGAGTGTGTCCCTGTTGGTGCTCCTGGACCTCTCAGCGGCCTTCGATAC
>NW_026847438.1:233209416-233302154 GCF_025583915.1 Anolis sagrei ordinatus | reverse complement strand
TGAGTGTTTGCATGTATTCCAAAGTTCCATGCATTTTGCAATAAGGTGGCTTCCCTTGGTTTGCAATAATTGGGCCAATGACCCATCAATTATCATTATGTCCCTTAGTTCCTCCCCTTTTTCTGAGGAGGGAAAAAGGGGACCTCTAGTTCAGTTCACACAGAGAAGCCTTTTGTACAGGACGTGAATCAGTTCCACTTGTAGAAAGCTTCATCTTTTACAGCTTTGCTGAGGGGATCCAGTCCCACAGCTCTGCAGAGAATTACAGCATAGCCTTTGTTGGGGAATTTAGTTCCACAACTCTACAGTCAGCCTTCGCTGAGAATTGAAAGCCTTCTTTCCTCTTGGAAATCTACTAAAGGACTCTGTTTGGTAAGTATCACTCGTGGCAGCCATAACGCAATTTGGACCGGGTGTAGGGGCCCATGCCAGCAGAGCTTAAGTTAGATTGCCCAAGGAGCGGTCAAGGATTCCCCTTGTAGAAGGAAGAAACAGTTTATTAAGAAAGTTGCCTGTCCCTTGTGGACAAGATTTAAGCAAGCCACCAGTTGATTCAAAGCCTTGAAGTATTTGTTTGATTTATTGAAGATTTAAGCAACAATAAAAACTTTGTTGAACTTTCTAAGTCTTTAAAAGAACTTTGTGTGGGGAAATCCAAAAGGCCTCTCAGCCGAGGCATTCCCGGCGTCCCGTTGGGCATTCAGAAAACACATCCTGTCTACAGACTCTTTCACAGGCCCAGCGCGTGACAGCACACCCATTGCTACCCATTATTTCACCAGCACACACCATTATCCTCCCCACGCTGAGGAAACTACCATCATTCACATCCATTACCTCAAACCTCCATTCTTTCCTTCACACACCCCATGGAAGGCAGAACCAGCAAGAGACACAATACTTCAAACTGATCAATGATAATTTATTAAATTTCCCTCCCAACCTGATCAGCAACAATGACAGACAGCGCATCCCAGCCAACCATTCTGTAGGTCTTAACTTGTCACAATCCTGAGACCTGTCTCTGCTGACATCCTCATTGGCCATTGAGTTAAAGCCTCTGACTTTGCCTTCAATCTGTGTGTGTCTCATCTGACCATCTGGAAAGTTTGACACTTAGGACTCCAAACCTGCAGTTCTTGCGGAAGCTCAAATCACATAACAATAACTTTACAGCTGCACTTACACTGCAGAGTTAATTTAGTTTGGTGCCAGTTTAACTGACATTGATCAATGCTACATAATCTTGGGAGTTGTACTTTAGTGAGGCACCGGCATCCTTTGGCAAGAAAGGTTTAAGATCTTGTCGGTAGCACAGCGGGTTAAACCGCCAGCTGCAGAAAACTTGCTCTCTCGAAGGTTGGCAGTTCGAAGCTGCAGGTCAGGGTGAGCTCCCACTGTTAGCCTTGGCTTCTGCCAACCTAAAAGTTCGGGAACATGTAATGTAAGTAGATCAATAGGTACCACTTCGGCAAGAAGGTGAAAGGTGCCCATGCAGCCATGCTGGCAAAACATGACTAGGAGGAGTCTACAGACAACAAGGCTCCTCAGCATGGAAATGGAACAAGCGCACCTCCTCATGGTTAGAGTTGAGCACTGCTTCCAGGCAATGGAGATAGAAAGGGAAATCTTTGCCTTTGTTTGTGCATTGTATGTCATTGACGTTCACTATATAAAAGGCATTGATTGTTTGTCTATATATGTGTATACTGTAATCTGCTCTGAGTCCCCTCAGGGAGATAGAGTGGAGTACAAATAAAGTGATATTATGTATGTATTCTTATTGTAAAACTGCAACTTCCATGATTCCATAGAAATGAGCCATGGGAGTGAAAGTGGGGCCAAAATGCATTCATTTGAGTGTAAATGCACCCTAGGTCAAAAATCTATAACTGTAATACAGAAAGGCAGCCCATGTTCACAGATGGATACAAGAGCCTGACAAAGGCAGCTGTGGAGGAAAGTCTGAAGGTTAATGCATAGGTTCTCTGCCTACATCTTTTATTGCCCTATAAAGCGAAGTGGATTACTTTAATGATTAGCCTTGTGCCATCTGAAAAACACTTTTGCCATGCAGTAGCTCAGATAAAGGCATTTCTGATTGTGCCTTGTGCAGGTACATAATCTCAAGGTTAATGCTGAGCTAGTCTTGCGTCAGGGTAAACGTGTATACCGCATATTGATGAGGTCAGTTGTAACAAGCATACTTTTATCCTGAGAACAGAAAGGTTTAATGCAAATATTGTAGGTCCTGAGTTTTAAGGCATAGGAGTAGTATTGGTGGAAGGGAGAAAGAAATTAAAATCAACAGCTAAATTCAGGTAAAACACCAGGAAAGTTTCCTGAATTGTCAGAGGTGTAAGTGAATGCAGGAAAAATGGGTGGAAATTATTTCTTCCATTATCAAGCTTAACTGATTTTTGGTTTAAGGTCAAAGTCTTTCCGCTGAAATTACATAATACAAGCAGTAGTTGTTGGTAAATCCTTTCCAGGCTTTACTCTGAACTGTATAAGAACTATGTAAGATGTTTAACCTATTTGGAAAAGCAGGATTTAGCACCTGGAATATTTATGGTGAATTTCAGGGTAAAACATGGATACACCACTGATATTATCATTATCATTATTATTATTGACACAAAAGCACAGTATGTCACAGCAAACGAGATCTATATACTGGATTTCGTATCACAAAATCACAAGTCAAACACTTCCCAAGCGTCTAGGACTGTGTGATGTATTTTGAATGATGTGCGCAGATCCAAGTAAGGTAGCCTTTTGCAGTTGACAGATCGTGATTTTGTCAACGTTTATTGTTTCCAAATGCCGGCTGAGATCTTTTGACATGGCACGCAGTGTGCCAATGACCACTGGGACCACCTGTACTGGTTTATGCCAGAGCCTTTGCAGTTCGATTTTGAGGTCTTGATAGCTGGTAAAATACTGGTAACAAGCTTTGTAATAAAAACATATATTGATGATTCATACTTGCAATGAGTCATCCTTTTGGAAAGAGCACATGTTTAAGGCTAACCCTGCCACACCTTTCGTTTACCTCTAATCTTGACACAACAGATTGCTCTCTGCTATTTAACTCAAATTATTTGGTACTTTATAGTTACTGTATCCTAAAAGAATTTTTTTTGGGTGGAAATAGTCCCATAAATACTATATATTAAGAATATTAAGACATTTTGTTTCCTGCTGTGGTCTTCCCTTGGCTCTGTCTACATTGTAGAATTAAGGCAGTTTGATACCATTTTAACTTCCTTTGCTCAATGCTATAGAATTGAGGGAAATGTAGTTTGGAGAAGCACTGCCCCTCTTTGCAAAACTATCGATCCCTGGTAGTTAAACTGGTGTCAAACTGCATTAATTCTGTAGAGTAGACACAAAGATTAAAAACCACTTGCCAAAATAACACCTAGATTATTGCTTTATTGGGTGCTTATATTACATAAGCCTTTGCCCTTGCTTCCGTAATGGAAATCTAATGGAAAGATATTGGATATGACAGTCAAGAAAGGTCATTTCTCAGGGTAAAAGCTGCAAACTCAGAGGTTAGTATGAAGTACCAATTTCCAAAAGTATTCCAAAATAGAAAGTAGACCAAAGTAGAGGAGAGTGCTGCAAAATCTACAGAAACTGGTGCCTTGTAAAGAAGGCTTTTTTACTCAACACCTGATTGCTGTAATATCTAACCTAACTGTCCGGATCCTGGTTGCAATTATTTCTCATGGAAAACAGTAATTAAAGTAATTTTATTTCATTATCCTACAGAATAGCGACAACACCCAATGCATAGAATGCTGTTTCTAATTACACAGGCTTGAATAACAAGGGCATTCCTCTTTAGAAGACTCCATTAATGTACAGGGAACACTTGGTATCTACTGTGGTCTGGTTCCAAGATCCTACATGGATATACAAATCTGGCCCCTTTGAGCACTGATTTCTAGGGGAAGCAGGTCTTGTATTCTTAATTTATTGTTGGTTTACTTGAAAAACAATTTTACGTAGCTCTGCTGCTCTCAGACACAAACTCAGGGGTGACATGCAACACTGCTAAGTTCTGCACAGCTGCGATTAAAATCCAGCGGACGAAAATTGAGAGTCAAAAGACTTAAGCTTCACCTCTGGAATATTGATGGAAATCAGATATAGGATGATATTTATAGTGTTGGATTCTCCCCCCACTCCCATCCCCACTACCTCCCTATAGACTGCCTTTGGATGATCTCGTGGGTTGAGTTGGGTTTTAATAATTTGTGTATTATTAAACCCGGCGTTGTCCGTAGACACCTCCAAGGTTATGTGGCTGGTTACCTTTCCGCCAGAGCGGTACCTATTGATCTACTCACACTTGCATGTTTTCGAACTGTAGGGTGGCAGAAGCTGGGGCTAACAGCGGGAGCTCACGCTGTTCCCCGGAATCAAACCTGCGAGCTTCAGCAGCTCAGCAGTTTAACGAACTGCGCCACGGGGGCTCCGGTATATGAATATAATAATATTGGTATATAAATATAACAACAACAACAATTGAGTTGTACCAAAACAATTGGGTTAAGAGGCATGCCAGTATATGTTAGAGCAACATGGGAAGGCTGCAACTTTGAAACTTTGGTTTATGAGCATCCCGATACGGTGCCCAAGATTGTAATATCCATTGTAATATCCAATCCGGATTTGGTGTTAGAGAGCCTCCAAGCAATTATGACAGATTCTCCCAGCTTGTATTCAAGAGTGCCAGATGGACTCAAAGAGGTCGCATTCCATAAGATGTGATATAGCACCGAAGTACTGTTGCCAGCTGGAATGTTAAGTGAGATGCAGTCAGTTGAGAAACTGTATGGCATGTAATGACTATTTCCATTTATATCAGTGGTTCTTAGCCTGCGGGTCTCCAGATGTTTTGGCCTTCAACTCCCAGAAATCCTAACAGCTGGTAAACTAGCTAGGATTTCTGGGAATTGTAGGCCAAAACACCTGGGGAGCCACAGGCTGAGAACCACTGATTTACATGGTGGTAATCTTCTATATATATATATAAAATGCTCTGTGCATAATGAGTACCTTAAAAACAAAAGAACCAATGAACGAAATCGCACCAAATTTGGCAACAAAACGTCTCATAACACAAGGAGTGACCATCACTCAAAAAATTATGATTTTGTCATTTGGGAGTTGTAGTTGCTGGGGTTTATAGTTTACCTACAATCAAAGAGCATTCTGAACTCCACCAATGATAGAATTGGGCCAAAATTAGCACACAGGGCTCCCATGACCACCAGAAAAAACTGGAAGGGTTTGGTGGACACTGACCTTGAGTTTGGGAATTGTAGTTCACCCACATCCAGAGAACATTGTGGACTCAAACAATGATGGATCTGGACCAAACTTGACAGGAATACTCAGTATGCCCAAATGAGAACACAGATGGAGTTTGGGGAAAATAGACCTTGATATTTGGGAGTTGTAGTTACTAGGATGTATAGTTCACCTACAATCAAGGAGCATTCCGAACCTCACCAACGATGGAATTGGGCCAAACATCCCACACAGAACCCCCATGACCAACAGAAAATTCTGTGTTTTCTGGTGGTCTTTGGTGACCTTTCTGACACCTCCCTGGTGATCCCCCCCCCCCTCGGGTCTTGACTTCCCAGGTTGAGAAATGCTGCCTTAAGGCCATCCAGTCCAACTCCTTTCACTAGGGCAAGGAAACATAATCAAAGCCCTCCTGACAAAGGGCCATCCAGCCATTCACACACACACACATATACATATATGACATGCAGTATCAAAGTTTTGAAAGGGACCCTTAAAGAAGGACAATGATATGTTGCATGTTCCAGAGTAGGCAAACCAGACATTCTCCACATCAAAGAAACAGCAAGAGATACTGTTTACCCGCAAGCCTAAAGAAATTACATATATTAGAAATCAACACTTTCTCATTACTTTATTTTCCAGATCACCAGACTGGGCCACAGCAATGTGTGGCAGGGAACCGCTAGTATATCTCTCTCTCTATATATGGAGCGTAAACACATACACACACTCTATGTGTATATATATCTCGCTCCCATATATATGTTCCACACATGATACATGAAGCATGTGTTTTAGAATTGTTGGGGCAGATATCTACCCAAGTGTCCATTATTGTCGAGATGACCACATATTTGCTCTTTCTATTGACAAGACACTTTTCAAATGGACCTCCTAAGCAGATAATTATATGTAAATACATATATTGGATACATGAAGCATGTGTTTTAGAATTATTGGGGCAGATATCTACCCAAGTGTCCATTATCAAGAGTCCATAACTGACCATAAGACATTATCAACAAGGAAACATCATGGCAAAGCCAGCAAAACAACAACAAAAAAACAACAACAAAGCAAGGCAGCACCATGAAAAGAAGAGGGAGAGGGGAAAAATGCTAAAAACAGCAATTAAAATTATTTCTAATGAGTTAAAATTGCTTAATACTGGATCTGTAACTATCCAAATGCCATAAGGGTTTCAAACAAAGGCCAGAGAGAATAAAAACAATCTGTGAAGGCTGGGTTCCATTATTAACTGCCCATGACGGCTTGAAAAGCAGGAAAGGGCAACATAACTTTTTTGGACTACAACTCCCATCAGCCTAGTCAGCGTAGACAAACGGCGGGGAATGATGGGAATTGTAGTCCAGCGCCCCCTGGAGAGGGAAAGGAAAACATATCGCTTCTCTCTCTCTCTGTGTATTGGTATGAAGCGAAATCTCGCCTGAAGGATCATTTTGTGTGAAGGAGGAGGGATTTCTCCCTTCCCCGTAACCGGATTGGCCAAAAGTAAATAAACAAATAAAGGCCTTCGCTCCTATTGGCGGAAAGGAAGGTGGGTGTGGCCAATTTGTCATGTCCCTCAAAAAAAGAAACCGTTCCCTTGGAAAAAAGAAGCGAGGGCTTACTGCGCATGCGCACACACACAGAGAGAAAGCGCGAGCAAGAGGAGGGAAAGGAAAACATATCGCTTCTCTCTCTCTCTCTCTCTGTATTGGTATGAAGCGAAATCTCGCCTGAATGCGCGAGCAAGAGGAGGGGGCAGGTCGAGGCATCCTGTTACAAAAATTAAAAATACAAATACCTTTGCTCCTTTTGGTGGAAAGAAAGAGAGCTGGGCGTGGCCAATTTGTCATGTCACTATTTATTTATGGTGTCAGGGGCAGACCAAACAGTTGCATTGCATTTTTTAACAAACAACAAAGTTTGCAAGCTTGGTAGTTGATTAAATGTCCTTTGACCAGTATATGGCCACTTGGAGTGCCTCTGGTGTTGCTGCAAGAAGGTCCTCCATTGTGCATGTGGCAGGGCTCAGGTGCATTGCAGCAGGTGGTCAGTGGTTTGCTCTTCTCCACACTCGCATGTTGTGGATTCCACTTTGTGGCCCCATTTCTGAAGGTTGGCTCTGCATCTCGTGGTGCCAGAGCGCAGTCTGTTCAGCGCCTTCCAAGTCGCCCAGTTTTCTGTGTGCCCAGGGGGAGTCTCTCATTTGGTATCAGATTCTGGGTTTGAGCCTGCCACTTTTGGACTCTCGCTTGCTGAGGTGTTCCAGCGAGTGTCTCTGTAGATCTTAGAAAACTATTTCTAGATTTAAGTCGTTGACGTGCTGGCTGATACCCAAACAGGGGATGAGCTGGAGATGTCTCTGCCTTGGTCCTTTCACTATTGTCTGCTACTTCCCGGCGGATGTCAGGTGGTGCAATACCGGCTAAGCAGTGTAATTTCTCCAGTGGTGTAGGGCGCAGACACCCCGTGATAATGTGGCATGTCTCATTAAGAGCCACATCCACTGTTTTAGTGTGGTGGGATGTGTTCCACACTGGGCATGCATACTCAGCAGCAGAGTAGCATAGCGCAAGGGCAGATGTCTTCACTGTGTCTGGTTGTGATCCCCAGGTTGTGCCAGTCAGCTTTCGTGTGATATTGTTTCTAGCACGCACTTTTTGCTTGATGTTCAGGCAGTGCTTCTTGTAGGTAAGAGCACGGTTCAGGGTACTCCCAGGTATTTGGGTGCAATGCTCCAGTGGGATTCCTTCCCAGGTGATCCTCAGAGCTCAGGATGCTAGTCTGTTCTTAAGGTGAAAAGCACATGTTTGTGTTTTAGATAGATTAGGAATCAGCTGGTTTTCCCTGTAATAGGCAGTAAGAGCACCTAGAGCTTCTGTTCAATCGCCTCAAAGCTCCCTGCTTGAGCAGTAATGGCATGATCATCAGCATAGATGAAACTCTCTGTCCCTTCTGGCAGTGGCTAGTCGTTTGTGTAAATGTTGAACATGGATGGAGCAAGCACGCTCCCCTGGGGCAGGCCGTTTTTCTGTTTCCGCCATCTGCTTCTCTGGCCCTGAAACTCAACAAAAAAGCTCCTGTTTTGTAGCAGGTTTCCTATGAGGCGGGTGAGGTGGCCAACTTGTGTGTGTGTGTGTGAGAGAGAGAGAGAGAGAAAGGGGCAGGTCGAGGCATCCTGTCACAAAAATTAAATATACAAATACCTTTGTTCCTGGATTGTTGTAGGTTTTTTCGGGCTATATGGCCATGTTTTAGAGGCGTTTATATATCGCCTCCTGACGTTTTGCCTGCATCTATGGCAAGCATCCTCAGAGGTAGTGAGGTCTGTTGGAACTAGGAGAAAGGGTTTATATATCTGTGGAATGACCAGGGTGAGACAAAGGACTCTTCTCTGCTGGAGCTAGGTGTGAATGTTTCAACTGACCACCTTGATTAGCATTTGATTGCCTGGCAGTGCCTGGAGCAATCTTGTGTTGAGAGTTGATTAGATGTCCTTGTTTGTTTCCTCTCTGTTGTTGTTTGTGCTGTTCTAGAGGCTTAGAGAGGTTTTTAGAGGTTTTTTAATACTGGTAGCCAGATTTTGTTCATTTTCATGGTTTCCCAAACTCCACCAGGGTTCACAGAAAGGAGGAAATGAAAATGAACCAAATCTGGCTACCAGTATTAAAAAACTCTAAAATTAAAACAGCAAAACAGCAGAGGAAAAACAATCAGGGACATCGAATCACCTCTCAACAAAAGATTGCCCCAGGCACTTCCAGGCCATCAAATGCTAATCAAGGTGGTCAGTTGAAACATTCACACCTAGCTCCAGCAGAGAAGAGTCCTTTGCCCCACCCTGGTCTTTCCACAGATATATAAACCCATTTTCCTAGTTCCAACGGACCTCACTACCTCTGAGGATGCTTTCCATAGATGCAGGCGAAACGTCAGGAGAGAATGCCTCTAGAACATGGCCATATAGAACCCAGTGATTCCGGCCATGAAAGCCTTCCACAATACATTATACAAATTTCTTTGTTCCTATTGGTGGAAAGAAAGGGAGCTGGGCGGGGCCAATTTGTCATGTCACTCAAGAAACCGTTCCCCTTTTTTGTCTTGTTCCCATAGGTTTTGGTTTTCCATAGTTCTGTACTGCGCTTGCGTACAAAGAGGAGGGAAGGCCACGCCCACTAACGTAGCCCCGCCCACTAAGCGACGTCGTTCTCCTCCTCCTGCCAGGCGCGCGCTCGCTCATTTGGCTCGGAGCCGGCCAGCTGAGAGGTTGTGTCTTTCTGTATCAGTCAGAAGGAAGGAAACTGAATGTAAGAAAGGGAAAAGGGAGTGATGCCGGGTTTGCGAAGAAGGAGGAAGAGGGAAGAAGAAGTTCACACCGTGTGAGAAGGGAAATAAACCAGGCTCTGCCCGCAAAAGAAAGACTCCATGAGGAGCAGTGCCAGGGCCTCGCAGCCTCGGTAGCAGCGGCGAAATGTGGCTGAGCGGCCGGTGGGCGCTGCTGAGGATGGGCCACTCCTTCTTCGCCTCGGCCCCGCGCCTCCATCCCCGCAGGAGTCGGAGTAGCAGCTGCTGCTGCTGCCTGGGCAAAAGACTGTGGCCTCAGCCTTTGGCGGCTTCTCCTCCTTCTTCGTGGGGCTGCTGCTTCTCCTCCTCCTCCTTCCCTGGGCGGCGGTGGCTGGGCACTCACCCCAAGAAGGAGCCCATGGAGGCGCTGAACACGGCGCAAGGGGCGCGGGATTTCATCTACAGCCTCCACTCCACCGAGAGGAGCTGCCTCCTGAGGGAGCTGCACCGCTTCGAGTCCATCGCCATCGCCCAAGGTGAGACAGGAAGAAGGAAAGTGGGACACTTCAGGCTTGGGCCCTCCAGGCGTTTTGGACTACAACTCCCACAATTCCTAACAGCCGTACCGGCTGTTAGGAATTGTGAGAGTTGTAGTCCAAAACGCTTGGAGGGCCCAAGTTGGCCCAAGCCTGGTGTAATTGCAATCTCTTGCAAGTTACATCATTGGTGGAGTTCAGAATTCTCTGATTATATAAATCCCCAGAAACTACAAATGTGAAGGTCTATTTTCCCCAAATTCCACCAGGGTTCACACCTGGGTGTATTAAGTATTCGTGCCAAGTTTGGTCCAGATCCATCGTTGTTTGAGTCCACAGTGCTCTCTGGATGTAGGTGAACTACAACTCCAAAACTCAAGGCCAATGCTCACCTTCCAATATTTTCTGTTGGTCGTGGGAGTTCTGTGTGCCAATTTTGGTTCAATTCCATCGTTGGTGGAGTTCAGAATGCTCTTTGATTGCAGGTGAACTGTAAATCCCAGCAACTTTATGTAGGTGAACTTCAACTCCAAAAACTCAAGGCCAATGCTCACTTTCCAATATTTTCTGTTGGTCGTGGGAGTTCTGTGTTGCAAGTTTGGTTCAATTCAATCGTTGGTGGAGTTCAGAATGCTCTTTGAGTTAAGGTGAACTATAAATCCCAGCAAGGACCACTCCAAAATGACAATATCAATTCCCTCCAACCCCACCTTCCAATATTTTCTGTTGGTCATGGGAGTTCTGTGTTGCAAGTTTGGTTCAGTTCCATCGTTGGTGGAGTTCAGGATGCTCTTTGAGTTAAGGTGAGCTATAAATCCCAGCAAGGACCACTCCAAAATGACAATATCAATTCCCTCCAACCCCACCTTCCAATATTTTCTGTTGGTCGTGGGAGTTCTGTGTTGCAAGTTTGGTTCAATTCCATCGTTGGTGGAGTTCAGGATGCTCTTTGAGTTAAGGTGAACTATAAATCCCAGCAAGGACCACTCCAAAATGACAATATCAATTCCCTCCAACCCCACCTTCCAATATTTTCTGTTGGTCATGGGAGTTCTGTGTTTCAAGTTTGGTTCAATTCCATCGTTGGTGGAGTTCAGGATGCTCTTTGAGTTAAGGTGAGCTATAAATCCCAGCAAGGACCACTCCAAAATGACAATATCAATTCCCTCCAACCCCACCTTCCAATATTTTCTGTTGGTCGTGGGAGTTCTGTGTTGCAAGTTTGGTTCAATTCCATCGTTGGTGGAGTTCAGGATGCTCTTTGAGTTAAGGTGAGCTATAAATCCCAGCAAGGACCACTCCAAAATGACAATATCAATTCCCTCCAACCCCACCTTCCAATATTTTCTGTTGGTCGTGGGAGTTCTGTGTTGCAAGTTTGGTTCAATTCCATCGTTGGTGGAGTTCAGGATGCTCTTTGAGTTAAGGTGAGCTATAAATCCCAGCAAGGACCACTCCAAAATGACAATATCAATTCCCTCCAACCCCACCTTCCAATATTTTCTGTTGGTCGTGGGAGTTCTGTGTTGCAAGTTTGGTTCAATTCCATCGTTGGTGGAGTTCAGGATGCTCTTTGAGTTAAGGTGAGCTATAAATCCCAGCAAGGACCACTCCAAAATGACAATATCAATTCCCTCCAACCCCACCTTCCAATATTTTCTGTTGGTCGTGGGAGTTCTGTGTTTCAAGTTTGGTTCAATTCCATCGTTGGTGGAGTTCAGGATGCTCTTTGAGTTAAGGTGAGCTATAAATCCCAGCAAGGACCACTCCAAAATGACAATATCACTGTTGGTCATGGGAGAACCATGTGCCAAGACTTGCTTAATTCCATCGTTGGTGGAGTTCAGAATGCTCTTTGATTGTAGGTGAACTATAAATCCCAGCAACTACAACTCCAAAATGACAATATCAAGCCCACCAAACCCTTCCAGTATTTTCTGTTGGTCGTGGGAGTTCTGGTTGCCAAGTTTGGTTCAATTCCATCATTGGTGGAGTTCGGAATGCTCTTTGACTGTAGGTGAACTATAAATACCAGCAACTACAACTCCCAAATGACAAAATCAATCCCTCCAACCCCACCTTCCAATATTTTCTGTTGGTCGTGGGAGTTCTGTGTTTCAAGTTTGGTTCAATTCCATCGTTGGTGGAGTTCAGGATGCTCTTTGAGTTAAGGCGAGCTATAAATCCCAGCAAGGACCACTCCAAAATGACAATATCAATTCCCTCCAGCCCCACCTTCCAATGTTTTCTGTTGGTCATGGGAGTTCTGTGTGCCAAGTTTGGTTCAATTCCATCGTTGGTGGAGTTCAGGATGCTCTTTGAGTTAAGGTGAGCTATAAATCCCAGCAAGGACCACTCCAAAATGACAATATCAATTCCCTCCAACCCCACCTTCCAATATTTTCTGTTGGTCATGGGAGTTCTGTGTGCCAAGTTTGGTTCAATTCCATCGCTGGTGGAGTTCAGAATTCTCTTTGAGTTAAGGTGAACTATAAATCCCAGCAAGGACCACTCCAAAATGACAATATCAATTCCCCCCAAACCCCACCAGTATTCAAATTTGGGTGCATCGGGTGTTTGTACCAAATTTGGTCCTGTGAAGGAAAATACATCCTACATATCGGATATTTATGTTACGATTCATAACTGTAGCAAAATCACAGTTATGAAGTAGCAATGAAAATAATGTTATGGTTGGGGGTCACCACAACATGAGGAACTCTATTAAGGGGTCATGGCATTAGGAAGGTTGAGAACCACTGCACTAGAGAATGAATCCACTTTAAATACGGTTGCAGAATTCCTTCAGAATCCCAGGGTTTGTAGTTTAGTGAGAAGCCTTTAAGATCCTCACTAAACTACAAACCCCAGAATTCTACAGGCGGCAGAAACTGGATCTAAAGTGGATTCATTCTCTAGTGTGATGAAGTACCGAGTGGTGTCAAACAAAGTGTAGCTCAGGTATGGGCAAACTTGAGCCCTCCAGGTGTTTTGGACTTCAACTCCCACAATTCCTAATAGCCTACCGGCTGTTAGGAATTGTCTGAGTTGAAGTCCAGAACACCTGGAGGGCCCAAGTTTACCCATGCCTGGTATAGCTGCACCTGGAAGTGCATTTAGAATGAATGCAGTCCGACAGTACACCAACTTCCATGGTGCCATGCAATGGAATCCTGGGAGTTGTAGAGTGCCAGTGTCTCAACAAGCTGCAATTCCCAGGGTTACTTAATATTGAGCTGTCACAGTTCAAAGCGGTGTCAAACGACACTTATTCTATACAGTGCAGATTAGACTTGGGCTGTTAGGAATTGTGGGAGTTGAAGTCCAAAACATCAGCAGAGCCCATCCCTTGGATTTGCAATATTTTCTGCGTCTTCACCTTCTCTGCACAAAACTCCTTGATGCTTTGCCAAACTACAACTTTGAGATGTCCATTGACCTGGATGTGTGTATTTCAATGCCTTCTGATAACATTTCAACTGCTATGGCACATGTGTGTATTTGACGCCGTAAAATAGAATCCTAGAATTTGTGGTTTTACCAATGTTTTCTCTGCAACAAGAGTGCTGGGGTCTCAACAAGCTGCAACTCCCCAAATGCACTTCTGGGTGTCTGTACACCAGCCATTGGGGGAAAAAACTTTAGCTCTCCAGGTGTTTTGGACTTCAACTCTCACAATTCCTAACAGCCAGAAGTACAAAACAACAGGAGGATCCATGATATTGAGCCCTCGCTGTTCAAAGGAGTGTCAAACGACACTAATTCTGTACACTCTACAGCAGGTCTGGACAAACTTGGGCCCTCCAGGGATTTTGGACTTCAACTCTCACAATTCCTAAAAGCCAGCAGGACTTCAACTCTCACAATTCCTCACATCTGGAAGTCCAAAACACCTGGAGATTCTATGATATTGAGCCCTCGTAGTTCAAAGTGGTGTCAAACGACCTCAATTCTATACAGTATAGATTAGGCCTGGGCAAACTTGGGCCATCCAGGTGTTTTGGACTTCAACTCCCACCATTCCTAACAGCCAGTTGAGGTCCAAAATGCCTGGAGGGTCCAAGTTGTCCCAGGCCTGCAGTATCTCATAGCCTTGAGCAATGGTAGTTGAAGGTCTTCTGGCTGTTAGGAATTGTGGGAGTTGAAGTCCAAAACACCTGGAGGGCCCAAGTTGGCCAATGCCTGGTGTAGCCCGCACCCGAAAGTGCATTTGGAATGAATGCAGTCCGACAGTACTCCGACTGCCATGGCTCCATGCAATGGAATCCTGGGAGTTATAGAGTGCCGGTGTCTCAACAAGTTGCAACTCCCAGAGTTCCATGATATTAAGCCCTCGCAGTTTAAAGTGGTGTCAAACAACACTAATTCTATAAAGTGTAGATCAGACCTGGATAAACTTTGGCCCACCAGGTGTTTTGGACTTCAACTCCCACAATTCCTAACTCCAAAACACCTGGAGGGCCCAAGTTTGCCCATGCCTAGTGTAGCTGTACCCGGTAGTGCATTTACCCTATAGAATCAATGCAGTCTGACTACTTGTGTGGTGGAGGCTCTTCCCTTGGAGGCTTTTAAACAGGCTGGATGGCCTTCTCCTGGGGATGTGTTGAGTGCAATTTTCCTGGTTGGACTGGATGGCCTATGAGGTCTCTTCCAACTCAGTTCTGTACTCCAACCACCATGGCTGCATACAATGGAATCCTAGGAGTTGTAGTTTGGTTAGGCACCCGGTGCCTTGAAATTGTTAAATGCATGCCTTTGACATCATTCTTTAGGCTTAGTCCCAGTGTCTCACAACACTATAACTCCCAGGATTCTATAGTATTGAGTTGTGGCAGTTCAAGTGGTGCAGTGTTGATGCGTACTGTGGGTGTTGACAAGCTGGGACACGTCTAATGGAAACAACTCAGGTTGCTAAAGGTCTGGAAACCATTCTCTGCAATACTTAGTGAGCTTGGGAAAAAGAAGGTTAAGAGGGGACATGGTAGTAGCCATGTTTGGATCTTTGAGAGGGTTTTCATGTTGAAAACCAAGCAGTCTTGTTTCTTCTGCTTCAAAGACAAAAGACGCACAGAGAGTTAGGTTCAAACTACAGAGAAAGAGATTAAACCAAAACACTAGGGAAAACCTTTTTATTCAGGCAGGTTTTTAAGATTGTCAGGGGCTGCTGTGATTTTATATGCTTTTAATGATGTTTAATACCGTTTAAATGCTTGTATAGTTTTATATTTTAAGTTGTATTGCAATCCCTTTAATTGTGAGCTGCTTTGAGTCTCCGTAAGGAGAGAAAAGTGGGATATAAATAAATGTAAACATAATAATTTATTTATTTATCGTGTCAGGAGCAAACCAAACAGTTGTATTGCATTTTTAAACAAACAAAGCACAAAGTTTGCAAGCTTGGTAGTTGATTAAGTGTCCTTTGACCAGTAGCTGGCCACTTGGAGTGCCTCTGGTGTTACTATAAGAAGGTCCTCCATTGTGCATATATGTACATGCACAATAGTAGTAGTAGTAGTAATAATAATAATAATAATAATAACAGTAAAAACTTGCGTGGTATGAGGATGACATAATAAATAGAAGCTTATACAATTGGAAGATTTAAAGATGGAACAGCAAAGACTTTGGCATAAGCCAGATAAGATGATCCCAGTGGTAAGCAGCACACTGGATGCAGTGCCTAAAGACCTTGGCCTGCACTTAAAAACAATTGGCGCTGACAAGATTACCATTTGTCAGCTGCAAAAGGCCGCCCTACTTGGATCTGCACACATTATTTGCCAATACATCACACAGTCCTAGAACACTTGGGAAGTGTCCAAGGTGTGATCAAATACAAAAGCCAGCATTGTGATCTTGTTTGCTGTGTACCAATCTTGTTGGGTATCAGGTAATAACTTCATTACAATAAGAGCTATTTGGCAATGGAAGTGTGGTGGAATCTTCTTTGGATGTTTTTAAACAGACTGGATGGTCATCTGTCAGTAGTGATTTGATTGTGTACTCCTGAATCACAGGGGATTGGACTGGATGGCCCTTGGGGTCTTTTCCCTCGGGGAATAGGGTGGAATATAAATAAAGTTATTTATGTATTTATTCCACCTTTATGATTCTGTGATATAAGTCTCGTGAGAAATAGTGTGTTGTTATCCGCTTCCCACTTTATAGCCCACTTCTCTTCCTTGTAGCTTGATCCATTATGTGCTTATTTTGAGTACGGCGAGAGTTAAAACTCACAAGTCAGGATTGCAGGCGTCACTCGGCGTGAACTCCATCCAGCGTTTAGCCATCGGAGCCTAGTCCAGCCTGTGCCTTTGTTCTCTTTCTGTGCAAGAATGCAGCTTGGCAGTATCAGAGCCATAGCTCTAAATGTATCCAAAAATGTTTTCTTGGGATGTTGTGTATCCTTTACTAACCCATAACGTTCTGGATTAAGGGTGCAAGGCCTAGGTTGGGCTGTTATTTTTCCCTGCGGCTGGAGGAACCGAAACAAATCCCTGACGCTGCAGCTATTTACTGCCTGAAATAGTGAAATGTCTCAGAGCATATGGGAGAGGTTAGCTGTTTATGATCCCACTCGTCTAGATTTAAGGAACATAACTCCTACATCAAGGGACATTGGCGTCTAGGGCAGGATTGAGCCTCTAGGCCCAGGCATGTAATCCTATGCGATGTGTACTAATTTGCTTTAGGAAAAGTCTGTTGCCAACACAGAACGTACACAATGCTCTCACAGATTACTTGGTTGAATGTATGGATTGCCACATTCGGGTGTGGCTTTTACTTCGCCTTTGAGGACTTTCATTTCCCATTATTTGGCAATCCCAATGCTTATATAGGGCTAAACCATACTCGTTGGATGATACTATAGTCTTAACCAGCCCTTCTCTAGCAGTTATGACAGTTCTGCCAGAAGGAAAGTTTCAGTTATTTATTTTGATGTTCTAAGTATTTGACACTTCAAAACAAAGATATTTTTGAGATGTAAAATATCTCAATATTTATCTGAAAGAGAATGAGAAAGATTTGATACTTGTGTATTCCTTCCAACAATGTATTCTTAGTACATACATAGTGCTGTGGCTGTGCACATGACCCAAACTCCTGCTGTGCCGTTATCCTGCAACGTGTCCAAACTGGAGCTGTTGTACCAGGCATTACTTGCACTATTTTGATGTGGCCTGTTTGCTCCACCCTGCTAAAATTTTATAGCGTGATTTGTGCTAATGATACTGTGATGTAGTTGGTTGGTTTGTTAATATAAGTCAAAGCAGTTATCTTCTTTTGAAATCTAAGGTCGTCAATGGAGCAGAACCGTTCTTTTTTAATTCACAATAAAAGACGAGAATGAAAGCATACATACTATTTATAGCACTAGTGATTCAAGCTTAGAAGAACGAAGGCCTGTGAATAAAAAATGCATCCTTTAGCATAATATAATAGGCATTTACAGATGGAAGGTTTTGGCATGCAGAAGATTTTGTGAAAGGGTATGGATACAGCACAAATTATTCATGAAGAAGCAGTGAAACAAATAAAAAACATGTTAATTGAGAATTAAGCTTATTATCAGGCCTCCTGGTGGCACAGTGAGTTAAACAGCTGAGCTGCTGAACTTGCTGACTGAAAGGTTGGCGGTTCAAATCCGGGCAGTGGGGTGAGCTCCTGGTGTTAGCCCCAGCTTCTGCCAACTTAGCAGTTCAAAAACATGCAAGTTTGAGTAGCTCAATAGATACCACCTTGGTGGGAAGGTAATGGCTCTCCATTCAGTCATGCCAGCCACATGACCCTGGAAGTGTCTTTGGCTTAGAAATGGAGATAAGCACCATTACCCAGAGTCAGATTAAACTAGACTTAATATCAGCTTATTATCATAAGGATTTCAACTATTAGTTTAGGTACAAAAGTAGGTTTTGTGTGGAGGAGACAAGCAAATAATTCAAGGCATCTTAATGCTCAATTTTGGTTCATGATAAAACTTTCTGAGCATTTTGTTTGTTTTAAGGTATTACGCTTACAATCATACTGAAGTAAAAGATACAGAGATTCTGTAATTATGTGCACACATTTACATGAAATACAACAATCCCGCACAGTACGGGGCTGTCCATTTGCAGTGTCAGGACATTTTCTCTGTCATATTGACCTAGTGCACCAAATGGCTTATTCTGGAACACTGCTTTATATACAAAGCTGAATCACAGTGTGAACAATGTCCATTCAGCTTTTTCTATTGTGAATGAGTACAAATAGTATGGGTTCTTATAGATGTTCTCCATATTTTTATCTTGAGTTTGAAATTACTCTAACGATACTGAGTTTTATCTTTCTTCCCTCTTCAATTTACTGTTGAGTAGTTGTGTCAGCTGATAAATCCAGAGCAGTCTCAGAGATGAAAGGCCCAATTGTTTACTACTGAATGATTTCACTTGGAAAAATAACTAAACTCAACCTGAAGTTCTGATTCCTTAAATACCACTTACAGGCAATTTTCAGCAATCTTTTATAGCTGACTTTTGGAGTTTCAGTGACTATGTAGGAAAAGGTTTGCATTTGTCTTTCATCCATTTTAAGTGTGTCCTTGAAAAGGGCAATTGGGTGCTTTAGACCTGGTCACTTTCCCTTTCTGGGAATGAATTTAAATAAATGTTTTCAACTAAGAGTTATAATTAATGGAAGAATGTGTCCCTTTGCTATTTATGTATGTAAAAACAAGTGAATTCAATGAAGATTGTGTGGAATTTGTATCTTGTAATCATTGACATGGCTGCTTACTTTTATTTGTAAGGACAGTTGTGAAATAATTTAAATGCTGTGAGAATTCAACACCTCAATTACCAATCAGTTGATTTTTTTCATTAAATTTTTACAGAATGAGAATATTCCCAACTTGTTTTTACGAGAGATGCTTCTGTGCTGCCTGATTCCCAGTATTGTAGAACTGGAGCGTTGTAGTGTCTTACAAGGAGAATTTTTCTCTTCAGATTTGCTTTTAGCATTTTTGTCCTAGCACAGCATTCTTTCCACCCAACCCTTTTGGCATGGGAGTGCCATTGTGGGAGGAGCAGTAGACTTCTATATATATAGGCATGGAAAGAATGAATAACAGTTCCAGGCTCTCCTGCTGCAAAACCTTTGTTTTTTGTCCTGATAGCCTGGGAAGGGGGAGATTATAGTTGCATGTCTGTTTGAATACAGAGGAGTGAGTGTGCTATAAGCTGCACATCTAGTCTTATGTGACATCTCAAGAACCTAGGTAATGGCTCAAAGCAGTACGTAGTACTTCTGGATTAATTTTTATATGTTTCAAAAAGATTTGACTCTCAGATTGTACTTGGCTATTTTTCTTCCTTATATAATGCAGTTACTCATATCTTTTTGGCAGTATTTACGTTGAAGGGATCAAAGAAAGCAATCAGTGCTGACTACATTTATTGAACTTTATGAAATCTTTAATTTCCTCTCAGAATGATTAAATAGTAGCAAGACAACCTGTTAAAACATACATAGAGCTAAGAAAATCTAAATTAGATCAAAAGTTGCATAAGTAGCCATTGTTGTCAGCATGAAAAATCAAAACATGAAAATTGTGCTATTTTGGGGAAGGTTTTGACAGTGACTCAGAACAACAGTTTGTCTTATAGAACTAAAAATACAATATCACCTATTTAATTGTTGGTCTTTTTTGCAATAACCAGGCACTTTATTCTTTATATTATAAAATATTATACATTTTTGTAGTAATCACTTTCTTATAGTGATGTTAATCATGATGGATTAACAGGAGAAGATTAAATATCAAATATATTCCAAATTGTACTTGAAATATTGTAAATCACTTTTTTTAGTTATGGGAAATAGAACAATCTCCACCCTCCAGTTTACCTTTCCTTGGCTACACCTGCCCCCCTAAAGCCATTTCTTGACCAGTGCAGAACTGGAAAGGGGCAGCAGATGAAGTATCCACTTATCTTCTTATACTGTACCTGCATTCACAACAGTGACAAGATTTGTAGAAACCTGTGTAGGACCTCTATAGATCCTTGTAGATAGCTAGACTTCTCTTTACTACTGCTCATCAGCCAGGAAATGGCCTTGTTTGTTAGGGTCGCAACTGAGAAAAGGAGAGGTTGGGAATACAGGAAATGCTGCTATGTGCATCAAAGCTATATCTCCCAACTGAGGGTCTCAATAAATCATTCACCTCAAATTGATTTAAATCTGAGAGCGTTGTTTTAAGATACATGTGTTTCAGATTTCAAGGTTTTTTATCACAACCTGTGAACGTTTTATTTATTTCATGTCAAAAGCGGCTAAGTAATTTTAGACCAAAAACAGACAACAGCAACTGCATTGTCTGTTTATTTAAACAGTTCTTCCTCTGTGCATGAGGCAGCGCATCGTGGGCAAGCATACAGATGTTGAGTTGTTCATTCTGCTCCACAATCGCACAAGGTGGAGGATTCTTCTAGGTAGTGCCATTTTGCCAGGTTGTCTTTTGATCTGCCCACTCCACTTCTGAGTCTGTTCAGGGACTTCCAAGTTGCCCATTCTTGGTTTGCCCCTGGAGGAAGACCCTCATGGGGGACCATCCAGTTGGGATTTTATGGTTTATATCAACAACAACAACAATATATGCGAATCTTGTTTTCCTTCTGAATGAATATGTTTCAGATTATGCTACATATGAGTTTCAAGGAATTGCATAGCACTGGCATGTGAATCTTAAACGGTCTTAACACTGAAAGATAAACTAGCATGACTTACTGTTTATGTTTGAAAAACGTTAGCATCTAGATTTCCTAAACCACTGGTACCATTTGAAATGTCAAGGAAGCAGATAGTGCAACTGGAGCCAGACAGTAAGTGGGACAGACTAAAGTTTGACTTGCTACTTAAGCATGGATGATATGAAGAGATGCTGCTTGAGTCATGAATCTTTTGTGTGGAGGCTTGTAGCATATGCCCTGCTGTGTCTCCATTTTAAAAACTTCTACATAAATATATTAACAAATCTGTCAAGTGATCTGGAGTGTTCTTCTAACACAAATTACCATGTGCTTTCCATTTTCATCTTTATATGGCCACAAGTTCTAGACAGGTGTTCAGATTAACTTTAAGGAGATGAGATTTTTTTGGGTATTCTTCCTGATTTATTACAAATTACCTTCTTTTGCTGAGATCTTAAGTCTGCACAAATGTTATAAAAGATTAATGGACTAAAATCTTCAGCAAGATGTAATGGCATTTTAAACTAACATAGATCTACTTTTATCAAAGGGTTTTGGATGATTATTTGAAGATATCCTATGTATTACTCAGTCTAGAGTAACATAATTTATGTTCTTCCAAAACCTTTCCCATACTTTGTCGAACATCTTTGAAAAGGATGACTTTACAAATATTGCTAACATTTTTCTGACTTGTATTAGTTCCACATGAGAAAAACTCTGCTTATGAAGATGCAGAATCTAAAATGCCTGTCATTCCGTTTCATTCAGTGATCAGCCGAGTCTCTCAATGTGTATGAATGCAACAAATCATCTTGTTTCTTGTTCTCAGATGCTTATATAGCTGTGTACTGGTATACCTCAGCTAATGAAGTGGCATTAATTCTTGACAGAAGGTTTGGTTCTAGACTTGGCAGAAATAAAGTAGGAAGGATAGAGTTCCTGCAGCTCAAAAGAGAGAGAGAGACAGAGAGAGAGAGCAATAGTTGAAAATGTTGCAACTAGTTATTGATCCCAAATTAATAATATGCACATATGAAATGAAATGACCAAGTCAGGTAAGCCTTGCATAAGTAAACAAAACAATTAAAAACCTTCTAGAATTTCATAGATAGCTTTTTCCAAAATACATCCAAAATGATGTATCTTATGAATCTTATGATTCCAATTTTGGTGGCTTATTTAAAATGCTTATACATGATGGGATGGTGCCGACGGAGCAGACTTAATCTGCTTTCCCCTTTCTTCTCTATTTTAACTTTCAAACATGTTCAGTAAGTAATTCCCAGAGGCAGCTGCTGTTTGTCTTGCTTGTTGCAGGCAGACATACGCAATTTTCGTAATAGTGGCAAGAGCAAAATTACAAGTTTTATGACATTATTTGATGCAGTCATATTGCTGAAATTAGATACCCAAAGTCTATACAGTAGACATTCAGTTAACAGGAACTCTCAAACAACTGACAAAAAACCTGAAGAAACAATACTTTAAATTAAAAAATTAAATTAAATTGTTTTTTGCAGAAATGTTATATTAAGTTTTATTTTTTTGTCTTTATTTGCTTCTAATTTCAATATTTCAATATTAATATTAAATCAATACATTGTTTATGGTATAGTAAGCATGGGATATAGTATTCGTTTTTTTGTGCCAGGAGCGACTTGAGAAACTGCAAGTCGCTTCGCTTCTGATGTTAATTAAATTAGTTAAGCCTATTTTTAATAGTAACTTGTCAGGAAACTAGAAACTACATTTCTACTTTGTGGTCTCTGTGAATCCCGCAATTGGGTATTCTCACGCATGTGCAGAGCACAACACAGAGTTTATGGTATGGGATATAGTATTAACTTAGCCTATTTTTATTAGTAACTTGTCAAGAAAGCAGAAACTACATTTATCCTGCATCAACAAATCCCACAGGTGCCAATAAACTGAGACGTTACTGTATTACTTCTTCTCTTTTTCACCAGCCTCCCATATTAATGTTACTAAAAGAGTAATCCAACTTGTAAGGGCAAGGAGAAGCAGGGAAGGGACTGCATGGATATAAAAAGACTTTGTAAAAAGGACTTTCAAACATGAGGGGCTTCATTAACGGAGGTATGCCTGTTCTATTTCTGAATGCTTAGATTTTATACATTCTTTGTAGCTAGTATCCATCATCCATGAATTGTCTACTGCTGCTACTCTTTTGAAGCCATCTAAGTTAGCCTGTCACAATTCTGAGTGGCAGTGAATTCTGTCTGTTAATTATACACAGTCTGAAGGATGTCAGGCTGTCCTGAATCTTTTACCAGTCACTGCCATTTGATCACACAAGTTCCAATTCTGTGAGGGACAGATTCTCTCTTGCCTTTTCATACCCTTTCATGTCTTTCTTGTGCTAATTATAAAATTTCCTCATAGAAATTGGGCTCTTGCACTCCTGACCATTTTGGTTTTCCTTTTCCTTAATACTAACACATTTTTATTTAGATGGCCAACTCTGAGAACTTTACACAATTTTTCGAATTTGACTTCACCATTAGTGATGAACACAACATATCTTAATAATGCTCCTGTATGAGTAAATGTTTATTTACAGTACTTATATTCTGCCCTTCTCACCCTGAAGGGGACCCAGGGCGGATCACAGAACATTTAATACCGATTATACAATGACAAGACAGACAACAGATAAAGGGATATCTAGGCTTTTTCTCCTCATTCGGCATCTTTTGGAGGTTGTGCTCCGTTCCGGCCACAGGGGGGGTGCTATCACTCCTTGCTGAAGAGCGTTCTTCATAAACTTTCCTCTAAAATGCCATGCCTAAAATACTTCCCCGCTTAATGCGGTTCCTATTCATCTACTCACATTGCTGTTTTGATCCTCTTGGTAGGCAGGGAAGCTGGGCTGAAGGTCAGGAGCTCACCCTGACACAGCTTCATACTGTCAACCTTTTGGTTGACAAGATTGCAGCTGGTGATTAACTTGCTGTGCTAAATGTTGGAAATGTTGGATTCTTTCTTCTCCTCGGGTGCTCCATTTAATTAGATCCAACTATGAAGCAGGATTTAGTATTAAATCTAAATGTGCAAATTTTATTACATTAGGCTATACAAAATTCCAGCTCATAATTTGATGGCTTTGTGTATACTCCAGTATTCCTCACCATTGGCAATTCTTGCTACAGCTACTGGGAGCTGCATTTTAGCAACATCTAGAAGACTACTCTTTGCTTACACCAGTCTTGAGCCCTGAAATAAAACAGAATTCACTTCTATATTCGGTTTTAGTTCCGGGCTGTAGAACAGCTGGTTAATCACCAGTGACAATAAATCACTGCTGACCGGAGGGTGGCAAATTTGAAGTCCAAGTCAGATTGAGCACCCGACTGTTAAGCCTAGCTTATTGTCCAACTCAGCTGTTCAAAAACAGCTGAGCTTTGAGTAGAGAAACTAGGGACTGCTTAACTAGGGGGAAGTATTTTAAGACATTATAAAAATGCTGGTGATCAAAGAACAAGGAGGAAGTACATCAAAATGACCCAGCATCATAGTGGATGAAGCAACAGCTCCACCCTGTGGCCAGAATCAAGCATAACCTCCAGACGTCGAAGTTGGAAATGCCAAAATACCTCTGTCTGTCTTGTATGTCTAAAAATAGCATTAATTGTTTGCCGAGTATAGTGTGTATTGTGATCTGCCCTGAGTCCCCTTCGGAGTGAGAAGGGCACAATATAAATATAGTAAATAAAAATATTTTTATCAAACTAGTAAAAAAAGAACGTACTGCGTACAAAGTGCCTTGGTTTCTCATAAAAGGAAACATGACTCAGACATATACTTACCTTTGAATTGCCACTTCTGGTTGCTGTTTATTTTCTCATTAGTGAACCAGAGTTGCGTCTTTCAATATACATACTAAAAAAAGACACTCAGGATCTAGAAAGGTTTGTATCGTACAGGTGAATAAAGATGTACAATCAGCAATTTGGGCAATAGTTTTTGAGATTATCTCAAACTATAAAGTTCTGGGCTCTAACAAATGCTGCAATTTCTTCTTTTTCCTGACAAGTTACACTTCGTAGTTTCTGTTCACATTCTCTTCTTGATGTCTGAAGGTTTTGACAGATAGGACAAACATGAGTTTAGGTATAGTTGATTTTTTTCTCAAAGATGTGATTTTTTTGATCCAAAAAGGTATTGATCGTTTTACAGAGTTGTCTGTGGTATATGGCCATTTAGATTTCAAATACTGATGAGTTAGGGTTAGATTCCAGTAGAGACACATTGGACTAGGATACCGTAAATTACCAAGTCTTTCAGCTAAGAAGATTTTTATTTTCTTAATGGATTCCTTTATAATATTCTTGTAAAAAATATCTGACTATTGATTGAGCGTTAGAATTGCTTTAGGGTGAAAAAAAATAAGTCTTCAAGAAAAGTCTGTGGAGCTAAGAAATATGATTATTTCTTGCTTCCAAAATACATTTCAGATGATGTATTTTGATCAGCCCCTCTTATATTATGACATATAATTCAAAAGGTGTCTTCTTTGAAATGTATAGTAGATCAGACCTTTGAAAGTATAATGTCATTTTCTGAAGAGATGAGGGAAATGGTTATTTGATTTTTTGGAGAGAAAGAAACTGTATTTGTCACTTGAACAGTAGTGGCTAACTCAATACCAAAACTAGAGTAGTCTAGTTTTATACGTCTCTTGCACATTAAAATCTTCAATGAAAGTCTTCCTGAGGGTATTTATGCCATTTTTGGTGCTACCATAGCTACTAGTGAAAGGTCTTCTTAGGAGTGCTGTCTTTCAACCAACGGGAAGAACCCTTCCTCATATGTTTTATTTCCCATATCTCTTATTACTCTTGTTCTTCTCCGAATTAGCTCCAACTTGTCTATTCCCTTCTTATGTTGAGGTGCCCCAAACTGTACGTAATACTCTACATGATGCTGGATGAGCACTGAATATAATGGGAGTTCCCTCAGTTTAGAAACTATTTCTCTATTAAGGCAGGCAGAAATAGCATTTACCGGTACCCCTTTTTTTGCGGCACTACATACAATCATATAGGGTTGGAAGGAGGTTCTTTGAGGTTACTTAAGAGGGGTAGTAGGAAGAAAATGTTACTATTGGTGCTGTTTTGTGTTTACAAGAAATTGTAAACTATAGCAACAGATAGAAGAACCAACCTGTCAGAGTCCCTCCTCAGTGAAGAAATGGGAAATATAAAATCCCTGTTAGTGCAGTAATGAAAAGACCCTTCATATTGAATAACCTAATTTATACTTCTGGACTTACAAGGACTTCAGAACATTTGGCTGTAAGCTTTTCTGATGATTGTGATGAGTCTTGCATCTCAGATTGCTATTTTGAAGTGTGCGTATTATACTAATAATTGCAGCAAGTTGAAATCAATATAATGTTGTGTGTGCATGTAGAATGTTTTTATTTGTATGCCTAATCTGCATTTCCCCCAATTTGGGACTATATTGTTAAAATCCACAAGACACCAAAGTTAAATGACATTAAATAATAGAAAATTAAAACCAGGCTATAACGTATGTTAAGATGTACACTCACACCAGCACAACAGTTAGCAAGGCACATTATTTGGTGAATGGACCTTATACAATCAATCATCAGGTACATGTCTAAACAGAAAAGTCCTTGCTTGTCTATGAAAAGAAAGCAGGGAGGGTACCAATCTATTTTCTCCAGGAACCAAGTTGACAGAAGCCATGTGGAAGACCCTCCCATGTTTTCTGATCATTGTACCTGTTGGGGTAGTGGAACAGAGAGAAGGGCATCCCCACCAGATCTCAAAACATAAGTTGGTAGGTGAGGGAGACTACATCCTTCAAATAACCTGGACCTGAGCCATATAGAAATTTACAGGTAAAAATTAGCACTTTGAATTGTGCCTAGAAATGGGTTGGTATCCCCTGAAGGTGTGGCAACAAAGGAGTTGTATGTGTTGGTGAAAGTTCTCATGGCTGGAATCACTGGGTTGCTGTGAGTTTTCTGGGCTGTATGGCCATGTTCCAGAAATATTCTCTCCTTACATTTCACCCACGTTTATGGCAGGCATCCTCAGAGGTTGTGAAATTTGTTGGAAACTACAGACCTCACAGTCTCTTAGGATGCCTGCCATAGATGCGGGTGAAACGTCAGGAGAGAATGCTTCTGTAACATGGCCATACAGCCCAGAAAACTCACAGCAACCCGAAGAACTTGTATTTTTCCTAGAGCCAGACCAAGTTAATAATCTGGCCGTAACTCTTTGAACCAGGTGAAGTTGCCAAACAGTCTTCAAAGGCAGCACCACACATTGTGCTCATTGTAACTAAGATGTGTGACACGAGCCAGATCTGACATCTCAAGGAACAGGCATATCTAGCATGCAAACCTAACTCTGCAAATGTACTGGTAGTCAGGGGAATGTAATACTATCCAGCATTGCTTTATTCTTTACTTCCTGGTCAGACTTTTGACTGGCTTGGAGTGCCTCTGTTTTGTCTGGATTAGGCTTGAGTTTGTTTGCCTTCTTTCAGTCCATTACTGAAGACAGGCAGTGGTTTAGGACCAAAACAGCTTCCTTGGTGTGTTTGATAGAATGGAGGAAGAGTTTGGTGTAATCTGCATAATGGTGGCACCAACTTCCAAACTCCCAACATCTTATCCCAGTTGTTTTATGTATATGTTAAATAGCAAGGCAGTCCAAAGCAGCACCCTTTGGAACTCCACAGGCCAATGGCTAATGTCAGCTGGAGCCCCAACATCACTTCTGGTAGTGTTGCTGCAGTCTGAAAAGTCAAAATTTTATTATGCTCCAAATTGCTTAAAATTACATCTAATTAAATATTTTTCAGTGGGCACCCTTGTTCACATATATATATGAACTCTCATGGAAACCTGGAAATATAGGTATCTTATGAAAGGCACTAATTTGGCCAGTGTTCCCAGGCGGGTTAAGTTCATACAGTTCAAGTTTGTTCCTAAGTTATTAAAATCTGCATCTTGTATAGGTGTTTAAATCATTAACAAGAAATCTCTTGACATAGCCATAGATAGATTTCATTCCATGTGGTGCCCCAAGAGTTTTTAATAATTCATGGATTCTGCTAGTTTGGAAATGGATACTTTTTTCCTAACACATAATGATTTTGACGGGAAGGAAAAGTACACATTGTAGATACCAATATTCCACAAAGTATAAAATATACAGGCACACATTCTCAAAATGCCAACTCGCATGCAATCTAAAGGGATACATGCATATTCTAAGCATTAGATAATCAACAACTATTTGCCCTACTTTAATAGAAGAACAGTTTGTATAAAACCTAGAAATAAGTGATTGCCAAGTTCTCAAACTGCGTTTGTAATATTGCCTTTCAGCTGCTGAAATAGAATGAGTGTGATGTGGTTTCTGTGCATCTTATCCAGCAGTCCAGATGTTCTTACAACAAATCATTTGTCTTTATGGGTTCTTGAATAAAGATTCCCTTTTTAATGCAAACAGAAATATATTTTCCTCATTGTAGTATATCTAAAACTCTCACTGTCCTGATAGTATCTTGGCAAGTGACTTGCTGGCTTTGCCTTGGCAGGCAGGTTGGAGAGAAACTGCGTACTGTATATACTCTGTTCTGAACTGATGGATCTGAGGTACAGAAACTAACTTCAGGTAAGATGACCCTTGTTCTGTACATACAGGATTTTCTATTTAAAGCAAGTTAGTTTTCTATCATTACTGTTTCTGAAATGCAACATCCCACCCTGGTATAAGTTTGTGGTTTTGGACCTTAAGAGAGGTAAACATGGAGTCATTCCAGCCGTTGCTGTGACTATGAGATAATTTAGGTGCAGTTAATGATTTGGTAAGCTTTTTAAAATAGCACCACATTAGTTTGCCTTCCATACATGTGGCTTTTGACTTGCTTACACCACTAATGCAATGTTTATAATGCTTTGTTCTAACATTTTCACTTTTACTGCTTTAAAACTGTTAAGTTGTAATAAGAGTGCTAATGTTGAAATCTAGTTCTTTGCTTCTGAAGTATTGGAAAACACTCTCGGTTTGTTAGTAGAGCTACTATTCACATTGCTCTTTTGCATCACCATGAATATGGATCATCCGTCTTCATATATAATTTTACAGTCACAAATGCAGTTAACTGTATTTGATTTACTGAGCATTGTTTGACGAAATTATCAAATATTTGTGTGATTTTGTGGATCTTGCTAGGAAACCCTTTAATACTATTACCCAGTGCTAAAGATAGGAAGGCCTGGAAAAATCGAGAAAAATTGGGGAAAAAACAAAGTGCCCCCCCCCCCATTTTTTCTGGAGAAATTGAAACAAAAAAGTCTCAGAAATCTTTCATTAGGGTCTTCATGTTATATAGTTTGAATGCCATGTCATGGATATATTATTTATTATATTCTTAAACGTGAAAAGTCAGGAGAAAATGCTGCTAGATCCTCTAAAGATGCCAGCCACAGATGCAAGTGAAATGTCAGGAGAAAATGCCGCTAGAACACGGCCATATGTCTCGGAAACCATGCAACGCCCCAGTGATTCTGGCCATAAAAGCCTTTGACAATATTCTACACACTTTTCATTTTTTTCTGGAAAAGAATGGCTTTTCCCAATTTTCTGGGCTTTTCTCCAGGCCTTCCCATCTCTAACCAGTGCTACACATTTCTTTTCCTAAGCAACCTAACACCTTTTTGTGGTATTCCAGTTCCAGTTCTTGGTCCATCAATTTTCTCCTTTCCTACCTCTGAAGCAACTTTGTCAGCATCGGTTAAGGGTAATGAATGCTTTATCTAGGAAACTTTTGTAAAATCACTCTAGAAAGGGTGCTTCCAGATGAGACCTTTGCTGTGCATTTGTACTGTTTCCTGACAGATTTTACAGGCATTATATTTAAGCATCTTGTGTGTTTTCATACAGTTGTTTCTATTTGTTTACTTAACAAAATATCCCATCTATGAGGGGAAAAACAGACCAACTGCATAGCACCTTTTGATTACTAATATTGGGAGGTCTCTAACCAGAAGAACCCAAAGCCTGCATCAAAAACACTTTTTGAATAAGGTGAAGTATCTCAAATGAATAAAAAAGTAAACTTAAAATTGTGGTATTTTAATAAAGGGGCAACAAATTGCCAATGATGCTGTCATGATCAACAGAGTGTCAGTTGGTGAATTCTAGAAATCAGATCTTGAACATTCTTGCTCTAGATATGATTTAGCTTGAATGTTTCAGCCTGAAATGATCAAATGCAAGATTGTAATGGAAATTATTATCCTGTGACATGGTGCTTTCCAGGCCTGTTTTAAGAAATGACTGGTGCTTCTCACGTGATGTCACTGCACAATCAAAGCAAACACTGATTTGAAACTAATCATGGAAGAACAGTTTGTGAAACCATGAGCGCCATCTGAAAATAGCTAAATTGAATAGGATATAAATATTTCTATTGACCCCTCCCTGCAAAAAGTTGACTATTCCTTATCCAAAATGCTTGAATCCAAAGTGTTTTTGATTTCATTTTTTTTAAATGGCAATGTCTGTGTTTAAATCAAAATCCAAAAAGCACAACATTCATGTAGTGGCATATACATCTTTTACACTTTGCTTGAAGGTCATTTTGTGCAATATTTTAAATAATTTGGTGCATGAAACATCAAACAATTAGAAAGTAAACCTCAGCAATGCATGTGAACAATTTTGGATTTGGTAGTATTTTGGATTTTGGAATTCTGGATAAGGGATCCTCAATTTCTGCATATAGTAATTCTTATCCAAACGGTTATCCAAATATGCATGGGCTTATTTTTTAAAAATCTTTCTCTCTTTTACTTATCAAGAGAAACTGGAGGTTGCACCACCATCTACTGGACAGCTGAAGCACGGTAAACTTTCAATTATCTAATTTCTAAAAATCAGCTGTTGGGTGGGATTTAGCAGAAGAAGTAACCCCCCCCCCCCTTCTACCCTTTTAATTTCTGCCTGTTAGCCAGCTGCAGTTTTCTGGACTTTGTGAAGTGGTGGAGGTCCACAGTAACCTAAATCCCTAAGATTTATCCCTAGAGACCACAAGAATTCAGTTCTTAATTGTACGAATAATCTCTCTAATACAGTGGTTCCCAACCTGTGGTCCATGGGCCACCAGTGGTCCGTAAGAAAAAAATATGGCCTCATCATTAGTACACTGATGCCTTGAAACCATGGGGCAACAAGAGTGACTGATTTCCTGAAACCCTCTTACAGTGCTGTGGCAATGGGAGGGGAGAGACTGATTACCTACAAAAGATTACTACTACCACATCAGCTCTAGATTATTAAATATGGTTTTCTTTGAATGAGCAGATGGCAATTACTGGATGGCATATGTTCTGTATCAGAAACTAGAGTTGATGTGGTCTGTACAATGCAGTTTTCTGAATTAGCACCCCAAATAACCAAACTGAATCTAAAGTTGACAAAAAACCCGATTCGTAACCCTTTTGATTCTAATATTGGAGAGTGGTCCCTCGTCAAAGTGGTCCCTCATCAAAGTGGTCCCTGGCCAAGTGATCCCTGGTGAAAGAAAGGTTGAGAACCACTGTTCTAATAATTTGTTCTAAGTGAGCATTTTTCTCATGGCCAGTTTTGCACTTGGCTATATTGGGCAATTTGGGTCATTTAGATCAGGACAGTCTAGAACACTGCTTCTTAAATTGTGGGTCTTGATACCAAATGGGGCTCCCTTAGCTCCATGTTAGGATCATGAAAAAATTGGGAACAATAAAAACATTCTGAATGCCATCTATTTACATAAATTTCTTAGTAACAAAGTGCAATGTAACAGTAGACTTGCAGAAAATGCTTCAGATGTACTTCACAGAAACAAAAATCTGCCTGTTTAGCGAGCCTTGCAAATGCTGATTTATTAATATGTTTGGGGGTTTTATACCGATATACCTGTGGCCACTTAACAATTTATCAGATGGAAAGTGATTGTGAGTGGAAAAGGTTTAAGAAGACGCGATCTAGAACACTCCTCCCCTTTCCTCAAATCATGAATAAATTATGGTAATAATCACTAAATGGCACAAACCAAATTTGCAAAGGCAATACTTGCTCATAAGATTTGTATTTACCAGAAATAAGAGGGGGGTGGGTGGGAAGGCAGGAATAAAATGAGGACATAAGGAGGCATGCTGTTTCATTCAGAACTTAATCATTTTAATTGATCCTGACCTACAGACCATTCACTTTTATTTGTTTTTTATTATTCCACATCAACGTATTGAATAGATCTGATAAAACTTCAAAGTGGACTGGTCAAGCAGTAGATATTTCCACATTCATTGTGTGCTGCACACACTTTTTTGGTGGCTGGTTTTGTATAGGATTGTCTAGAATCTTAACTATGTCCCAGAATATTTCTTTAGTGTTATAGCTGGGAAAACCAGGGAATTATATTATGTTTTGCTTATTTGAATTAGAAATCGTTAAAAGCACTTCTTATGCTCTCTTTTTTAGTGTTCTTCCACAATGCAGTACCTTTTGTAGGATTTGGATTTTTTGATAATGCAATTATGATTGCTGCGGTAAGTCACTTCACTTATTGGTATCAAACTAGAATTGCATTGGCTATCCATGATATATGTGATGTCGTCTAAAGAAGTTTAAAAATATTTTCAGTTTTGTTTTCAAAATGTATTTTGTAGATGTCATACTCCTTTTTTATTTTGAAAGCTTACTCTTTTAATGTACCATATATACTCGAGTATAAGTCGACCTTATTATAAGCTGAGGCACCTAATTTTACTACAGAAAACTGAGAAATCATATTTACTCGAGTATAAGCTGTGAGTGGGAAATGCAGCAGCTACTGGTAAATAGATACCAATAAAATTACATTAAGTGAGGCATCAGTAGGCTAAATGTTTTTGAATATTTACAAAAAACTGTAATTTAAGATAAGACTGACCAACTCTGATTAAACCATCTTTCTAACCTTCCTCAATGTAAATGTGCTTACGTTTCCTTCCAACAATAATAGAGTAAAATAATGGAAATGTAATAATAACAGTAATAATATAATAAAATAATAAATGTAATAATAATAATAATAATGTAATAATAATAATGAATGGAGTAAAATAATGTAATAATAATAGAGTAACATAATAATTGTAAAGGGCCCCCCTGCTGGCACAGTGAGTTAAAGGTTGGCGATTTGAATCAGGAAGCGAGGTGAGCTCCCACTTTTAGGCTCAGCTTCTGCCAACCTAGCAGTTCAAAAACATGCAGATGTGAATAGATCAATAGGTTACGCTTCTGTGGGAAGGTAATGGTGTTTCGTGTAGTTATGCTGGCCATATGACCTTGGAGGTGTCTATGGACAACACAGGCTCTTCAGCTTAGAAATGGAGATGAGCACAAACCCCCCAGAGTCGGGCACGACTAGACCTAATGTCAGGGGAAACCTTTACCTTTACTAATAAATGTAATCATAACAATAAATAGAGTAAAATATTAAATGTAATAAATAAATAAATAAAGTAATAAATGTAATAATAGTAGTAATAGAGTAAAATAATAAATGCAATAATAATAGAGTAAAATAATAAATGTAATAAAAATAATAGCAATAGAGTAATATAATAAATAACATTGACTCGAGTATAAGCTGAGGGGGGCTTTTTCAGCCTTAAAAAAGGGCTGAAAAACACTGCTTATACTCAAGTATATACGGCAATTCTCCTAGAAGCCTTTTGAGGGTTCTAGAAGAATTACGAAGAAGTCAGGCTGTTATCCCCAATGTTGTCTTGTTTTTTAATGTACTCATCTCTTGTAGCCTTCTTTCTATGAATGTCTAATAGTAGTGAAATGTTTTCTTAAAGTATTCTAATTATTTTTAGGGCACGCAAATAGAACTGTCGATAGGGATTGTGCTTGGAATTTCGACTATGGCAGGCAAGTAATCTGTATTCACCTATTGTCTGTGTATCTGTTACTGTAGTTGTTTATCTGCCATCAAGCTAGTGCATAAGGGGATCCATAAAAAAACAAGCATTTGGTGCCTAGGGAAAGTAATTATATGGTTTTTATAGTAACAGATAGAAATCTTGTCAATAAGTAATTATGAAAACACAGTTCAGTGGTAGACCTATGATTTTTCATGATTTTAACAATCAGTTTGGAAAGATGACTGAACACTGCTCTCAGGTATCTTATACCCCGGAGACCCTTTTTTGGTCATGAAAACATTAAAGGTTCTCAAGGAGTAGGGACTGTGTGGCCAATGGCTGCATGTGTCCTGAGAGATCTCTTCTGTAGTCCCCAGATTTGAGGGAGGGAAAACAATCCTGGTCTTTAACTTTGGTTCGGGCAGGCTGTGTCTTGTCTTACATCATTGAACAGTGTTCTGCTCCTATTGTTCTTTTTAGTCTTAAAGCCACTTTTCTTTTGATGTTTTTAAATTATTCTAATTCATGTTTGGAAGCTATTGTGGATATTTATGCAAGTGTGATATATAAATTTATGCAAATGTGATATATAAATGTTGCAGAGAATTGGAAGTATTCTGGTTTTGACCAATAATGTATTGGAAAAGACCCATAAAAGCATTATTATTAGTAGTATTAGTATTAGTATTGTTGTTATTTATTGTTATTATTTACTGTTCTTCATGTATTGATAACATCTCATATAATGTTTGTGGTTCTCTAATATCTAGCTGCTGCCCTAGGCAATCTTGTGTCGGACTTAGCTGGATTGGGGTAAGTTTTAGTCATATTTTTGTAGTGGTTTAGATGTTAAATTATTAAGCATTCAGTGGGTCTAGCATCCCCTGGGTCATTCATTCAGTGCTAGGTATAAGTTTTATTGACGTTTGATATGAGTGTTTCACATGATTAAACATAGTAGCACCTATAACTTCCTTGCATTAAAAAACCCATTCAGAGCTTTAGCATTATTCATGTAATTGTTGGGTGAGTAGGCTTATTAATAAAAGACCCTCCTCATAAATGTATAGCAGAGTAACTTATTAGCAACAGGATGATCCAGCACCAGTAGTCAAAAGTGCTAAAAATAACAAAAATACACAGACCAATGCTATATCTTCCTTAGGAGGCTTTTTTAAAATAGCAAAATAATATGATTGCACTATTTACAAGAACAAGTTTCCATAACACAAATGACGTTCTTTATAGTTCTTTCTTTGCTCCCGCACTGGGCTTCTTTCTCATGCAGATAAACAGCTACGCTCTCACTGAGCTTCCTCTCACACCAAACTTACACAGGAATTTAATACAGTCCTCCCCCCCCCCCTTCCCCAGACAACAGCCCTCACACAGGAGCTTCACACACAATGTCTTCAACCTAGGGCTTCTCTCACTGAAGCTTGTCACACCAGGTCTTCTTACACTGAGGCCTCTCACTGAGGTTTACCTCAACTGAGGCCTCTCTCAAACTGAGGCCTTTCTCTCACTGAGGCATCTCTAACACTAGAGCCTTCTCATACTGAGGCTTCTCTCATACTGAGGGCAACTAACACTGAGGTGTACTAAGCTATACACACCTACTTATATTAAATCACAGCTTTTCCTGAGTCATTGCATCCATTTAACCCTTTCAGTGCTTGACTCACATTTTTGTAATTAAAAATACCTACTTAATTTTTAATATTTCTGACAGTAGTTTCCTTCTATAGTTACTGTGTTCTGTGCAAAATCTTCCACCCATACCAGCACAACTGTCTTTCTCATATATCAATCTCCTACAGTGCATCATTGCATATAGAAATCTTACTATGTGTGGTCACATTGCTCCAGAAAAAAAATGAAATGTGCTGTAACAAAAGGTGCATGTATATGTTTGGAATTTAAAGTGTACCAAAGTTTACCAACAAAAGTGCTATGTTCTGTAAAAGAGTTGAAAGTAATCGCAGTTGGCAGAAACATGCGAGTAATAACAAAAGAAACATCACTTGGATCCCAGAAATGCAAGCTGGTTTGCAAAGCAAACTAGGAACAATCTTTTTTTACTTCTTCTTTTTCTACAAACAACTAAATCTGAACATATTGCACCTGGTAAATATCTTATGACCAGTTTCTGTGTATATATATTTGTGAATTTATATATAAACATATCTATGTGTTCCTCCAAGGCTTGCAGGTTATATTGAAGCAATGGCCTCTAGATTGGGGCTCTCCATTCCTGATTTAACACCCAAACAAGCTGACATGTGGCAAACACGTCTTAGTGCACACTTGGTAAGTATGTATGTCTGAATATAATCTGATTCCTAAGAAGTTAAAGTAATATCAAATACAGGATAATACAGAGTTGTAACCCATTAGTAAGTGAGAAGAAAATATTGCCAAAGCTCTGGGCTTGTTCAGTAGACATAATGGCCATTGTAGAGTCTGTGTTAGAGGTGTGACAACATACAACCGATGGAAGTATGTGCAGTTTTTGCAGGCCCCACCAAGTCTCCTCATCAACTCAGCAAAATAAAAGCTTCTGCACATGTAATCAAGCTCTGCTTTTAGGATTGCAGTTGTGCTTTGAACTATTAAATGTAGTGGCAGTTTTTGTCATTGCCATAATTATGGTGTATGCAGTGACACCAAAGCACATAAACACCCTTATTTTATGTGGCATCCCACTCAGAATCTTTCATGTGATGCATCTGCACAGTTTGCCACATTTAAAGTGTTTGTGATTGCTCTAACAGCAAATTAGATGGTAGAGTCAGCCCTGTGATGTTTCTGAGGTGTCCAGTATCCATGCTTACCTCTTGTCTGTACAGATAGCAAGTATCTCTTGAAATCCTGCATTTGGGTATTTATTCTGAGTATCCTCAACTTTTGCCAGTTTAAGGAGAAACTGGTCTGACGGGTATGAAATAGCTCCAAGAGAGATATGACTAGGCATTGCTAGATGCAAGAGTCTTTCTCTAAGTGTTTTAACTTTATTGCATCTCAGTCGGGCAGTCAGTGCAAAATATATATTTTGTTCATAGCCAGGAGCCTCCCGTGGCACAATGAGTTAAACCATTGTGCTGGCTGAACAGCTGACTGAAAGGGAGCAGGGTGAGCTCCCATCTGTTAGCTCCAGCTTCTCATGCGGGGACATGAGAGAAGCCTCCCACAGGATGGTAAGGCATCCAGGGGTTCCCTGGGCAATGTCCTTGGAGACGGCCAATTGTCTCACATCAGAAGCAACTTGCAGTTTCTCAAGTTGCTCCTGACACATACAAAAAATTATTGGCCAGGTTAGGACCTCTTTCTTTGCCCAAACTTTTTGAACTGACTTGCAAAACTGGACTTCAGTACATTTTCTGCTTTTTGTGGTTGTTCACTAGAGTTGAATAAGGGTTTAAATATTTTATCAGTCAATTTCATGGTCATCTTCACCAGAAAGTGAAGGCCACATATAAATATTTTCAATACAGTAAATAAAATAAAATAAATGATTATGAGGTACCATCTAGAGTATTTCTCAGTGATCGAACATTTGCTAATACTGCATGAATGTTTTCCAATATTTCTACCAACTCTCCACCGATGATGAAGCAGCAAAGCATAAGTATTAGCTATTAAAAATAAATTGGTTGCAATGCCCACTACTTTCCTGTACATTGTGAGACATAATGATTCTGAAACTCTGGGCCGGAACCACATAAAGAATGTTATCAAGATCTTCAGAACTGAAAGTGACCCTTAGTTGGTCCCTAAATTATGAACCCATATGCTTTCTCTTTTTCTTTTTTAGGGTAAGGCTATTGGAGTGACCATTGGCTGCCTTTTAGGAATGTTTCCATTGTTCTTCTTTGGCGATGAAGAAGAAAAAAAACTGGAAGGAAAAAAATAACCTTTTTACAAAGCTCTCTATATAAACTAATGTACCTCAGTTATACAACTATGCTGTCAAAATATTTAGGATTTAGCAGACAGTAAACAATGTATAGAATGGGGAACAAAACAGCATGCCCTTTTATGGAAACACTAACTTATTGTGGCTTTGTCTTAGTACATCTTTTTATAAGGGGGTTTCATTTTTAAAATGTAAATTGTTGTGTGTGTTTCCCTTACACTGGCAGTTGACTTTTGCCATCTCTTTGCCCCCCACCCCTCCCAGCCCCAGTTCTCTCTATTAGGATTATTACTTTAATTGCCTGCCATCAGTGTCCTGTATGGGTTTTGGGTTTGCATATTTAATTAGCATTTGGAAATGCATGACACAAGTTGCCCATGGTGCTCGCTCATTAGACCTTCCATTCCAGACTTCTTATGTAGCTCGGCGACAGATGACTTTAGGAGTGCCTTGACTCTTTTGCTGCATTTATTGGTCCTGAACTCTGGTTTCAAATTGTGTGCTCGAAACACAAAAGTATTGTTTGAAATAGTATCTGGATATTTTCTGATGGATGATGCAATTATAGAGACTGTGTGAAGCCACTTACACATTTTTTTCAGACTTTGTTATGCTGTCTCCATCCCATAATTGCATAAATGCAATGGGTGAGAACTCCAGAGACCTAAAAATTGGCATCGAAATAGTTTGCATGCAACACAATTAGTGTATGATTTGGAAATGATGAATTGTTCAACAGTTAGAATCAGAAAGCTGTAGAAAACGTTTATCTGGGGATTCATAACAGTCTCTGTACATGGATTTCTAATGCTTTACACTGTCTACACCCAATTATGTGTGCAGTATTTTTTGAAAATTAGACTTAGTTGGCATGCTTGTGCTGCCATCTTTATTTGATTCTCAAAAAACAGAAACAAATGTTCCTCTATCTTCTTGGATTTGAAGCATTGGGGACGACGACCCATCAAAGCTAAGATTTTTGAAGACAGTGTTGGTTTATGTAGTACTGCTTCTACTTGTTGACTGCAGGTGAATTAAAAGCAGTATATAATGCAATGTGACATACAGAGAGTAAGACTTAGATGAGAGTGAAGGAAAGTGCAAGATAAAATAAAACCAAGACATAATTGTTTCCAAAACATGTTGTTCAGTGTGAAACAAATTTCAATGTGCCACCTTTGAACCTTTTTTGCTTTAGGAATTGAGAAGTAGTAATGTTAGTATCCTTGTCTCTTTGAATACTAACTGGGGAGGGATGCTGGTTTGGATTGGTCTCAGAGAGCTTTTGTTTTGGTCTGGGTAAGTAGATCTTACATGAAGAATGTAACCTACAAAAATAAACTTGTTTACTTTTTGTTTATTAGAAAGACATAATTTTTCCATTTTGCCTCACTGTGTTTGTGTCCATACTTGGTGTCTTAATATCCAAAGCAGCTTTTACCTGTTGGGATTTCAGTAGAGAATAGTGGTCTCATTTGCCGTGTTATGAAAAATAAATTGCAACTTGGATCTGGAACACTTAATATTGAATTTCTGAATACACAAGAACGAGTAACAGAGGAAAAGGATGGACTGTTGAGTTGCCATTTTATGATACTATTTTTTATTATCCAATTTTTAACCCTTAAATTGGTTAGACTATGAAGGTAAGCCATGTTTATATGCAGTAAGGACAAGTAAGCAAACTTGAAGACAAGTAAATTGAAATCCATGGGACATCTCATGAAGCTCAGTAGGGAGTGGGTAGACCAGTGGTTCACAACCTATGGGCCCCCAAATGTTTTGACCTTCAACTCCCAGAAATCCTAACAGCTGGCAAACTGGCTGGGATTTCTGGGAGTTGTAGGCCAAAACATCTGGGGACTCACATGTTGAGAACCACTATTCTAGATTTTGGCTCTTCACTGTCTAGCTTGTCAAGTGAGAATTGATCTGACTTGCTCTTGTGCCTTTAATAGCAGTTTGATCTGTAAATAGATTAATTTTTTTCACAACATGGAGAATTATTATCATTATTAGTGTAGTGCTTACCATTTAAAAGCTCTATACAGCTTGGGCCATAGGATCCAAGGATTGCCATCTTCTACACAAATCTGTACAGAGCGACAGTCTTCTAAGACCCTTTTCTACATGCTTTTATCTTTAGAAGTTAGTGGATGAAACAGGACAGGGATTCTACTTTTGAAATCCTGTTATGTGTTACTTTGCTTTCATGTTGCTAGCCAAAGGCCTTTTATTTTACCTTTTACATTTCTTGTCAATCATTCTTTTAGCTGGCTTCCACTGTTATCTTACTTGTTGCAAATTGAGTTTATAGTCTTTTTTTGGATTTGTTAACTGTGTAGAGACTATGCATATTTATGGCTGGTATTCTAAAAAAATACAAAAAGCACTAAATCCATCATGATCATGTTAAATGCACACCTATGGAGGTTAAATGAAGTTTCTTTCCCTAGCACAGTGGTTCTCAACCTATGGGTCCCAGGGTGTTTTGGCCTACAACTCCCAGAAATCCCAGCCAGTTTACCAGGTGTTAGGATTTTTGGGAGTTGAAGACCAAAACATCTGGGGACCCGGGATTTCTGGGAGTTGAAGGCCAAAACATCTGGGGACCCACAGGTTAAGAACCACTCTCCTAGCAGAATCCTAGTGACTGCCACACAGCATAAATTTTAAAAGCATATTTCAGTAAATCCATCGGGATTCCACCCCTCCCCACTCCAAATATATACCAAGCTAAGAAAACATCATTGAAAGTCCTAAATATTGTACTTGTTCACAAAAATTATGTTCTAGCATCTGCTGTCCTTCAAAATAAACATTGTGTTGAAACTACAATCTGAATAAGAAAGCGGCAATTGTCTAACAGTAATGAGCAAACCGTGGTATATAGACTACACTTAGCCTACATTGGGTGGCGAGTAGCAGCCCTAGATGCCCCTGAGATTCCATTATTCCCTAGATTATATAAAAAATATCCTGGAATAGATACATTGTCCCAGTGGAGACTTCCTATGCACTATCCCTCCTGGGGGCTACCCAGAATAAGCAATAGCTTAAATAAATTCTCCTCTAAATCCCAGAGGTTTGGGGCTGATTTTTTTCAGAGCAAGAATAATAGCTGTACTCTATATGTCAAAGGTAGACAGGTGCGAAGGATTCAGGTGTTGCTCCTTTCCTAGGCCTTTCGGACCCTGCACATTGACCACTTTTGTTCAAAATCTGAAGTGATTTTGTTTTGGAAAAAATGATTATTTCAGGTCCTTCCAAAGGTCTCCCCAGAAAAAGCTTTAATGGCACTTGAGGGCTTATGTGGCATGCAGTTAGTTGATTTAAAGATGAATATTTTGGAGGAGAGATGTCTCCTGTTCCAGAGCCATTGGTGAGCTGGACAATTTCTACCCCTGAAATATACCGTATCTTTCATCTGAACACATCTCTGCTCATAACCTGAATATGGCATAGCTTTTCAGGTCATAATGCTAGATTTTTGGCAGTGGATCTGACTATAGGGATCTACAGAAGGAAATGAAGAAGATGGATGACCTGAAAGAAGAAGAAATCATTTTATTACCATGTTTGTTGCACTTCCCCTTTCCATATACATCTGCATTTTCCAGCATGAATTCCCAAGTACATGTTTACTTCAATTGGGAACATCATCTCAGGAAGCTGACTGTTTAATAAACTCTTGCATTCAGTAGATGGATGTATGTAGCTCCACTGTACACTCAATTCCACCAGGTTGTATTTGTAATGTTTTGAATGAATGCCGCTTCTATTGAAATAATTTGTTGACTTTCCTCAAATACTCTTCTATTTTTGCCTGCAACTTATTTTAACTTCCCTGCAATATATGGTATTTGTGTGGTGGTAAGGCGACTGGAAGGCACACACACACAAAATATGCTTCCTATGACATGACTGACGATCTGGAATACTAAACTTTTCCCCACACTTTTTGTTGAAATAAACTAAATCCTAGTCAAAAGTTGACTAGTGTAATTGTTTGAATTTCTGAAATATACTAAGAAGTTCCTATAATATTGTTCATTGGTTTATGCATGTACATTTTATGCATTTTGTTGATCCTATATGTCAATCTATTGTACTGAGACCAGTGTTTTTAACAAGAAAATATGAACTAAATCTTATAAAAACATCTGTTTTTGTATTAAGTATTTCTTGCTCTGAAATTGCAATATGATCTAAACTAATTATATGGATCTGTCATGTAAACAACTTGTGATATTTAAATGGGCCAGTAAAGATCAAGGAAGAGCTCCAAATGGCAGTGTCAGATTAGATTTCAGATTATGTGTGTTATATTAGGAGATGTAAGCAATGGTACTTCGTCAGACAAATGTAACATGACTACTCACTCAGCAAGATAATAAAGTAATATAGTACTTCAGTTTCCTTGTGGAAAGAAAAAGCAGAATATAGATAAGCATAATAATAATAATAATATAATAATAATACTTTACTAATAATCCAAAGCTTCACCTCATTATACTGCAGATCTCTTCACATAAATGGGAGGGTAGGAAACAATAAGAATGTAGTATGAAATTTTTTAAAAGTTTTTTTCCTCAGAGTGGAATGTCAGGTAAAAGATAAAGTAGAGTGTGGCTAAAATGAGAAGAAAGAGTTGTAGGATTTAAGTAACATGAGCATCTCAGGTGCTAACTAGAATCAAATTCTATAATACTGTATATACTCAAGTACAGTATAAGCTGACCCAAATATAAGCCGAGGCACAGAATTTTACCACAGAAACCTGGGAAACCATGTTGACTTAAGTATAAGCTGAGGGTGGGAAATGTAGCAGCTACTGGTAAATTTCAAAATCAAAATAGATACCAATAAAATTACATTAATTGAGGCATCAGTAGGTGCAATGTTTTAATATTTACATAAAACTTAATTTAAGATAATAAGACTGTCCAACTCTGATTAAACCATCATTCTAACCTTCTTCAATGTAAATGTGCTTACGTATCTTTGCAATAATAATATAAAGAGTGAAATAAATGTAATAATAACAGCAATAATACTTTAAAATAATAAATGTAATAATAACTAATAGAGTAAAATATTAAATGTAATAATAATAGAGTAAAACAATGTAAATGTAATAATAGTAATAACTTGATTAAAATAATAAATGTAATAATAATAACAGAGCAAAATAATAAATAACCTTGACGCGAGTATAAGCCAAGGGGGGCTTTTTCAGCCTTAAAAAGTGCTGAAAAACTCAGCTTATACTAGAGTATATTAAATTCTGCTTCCATTATTGCTAATAATGCACTTTTGCCTTTGGTCTCCTCAATTACACTGAATTATGTTTTGGGCATCATTTTTTAAAATATACTCATGATATTGGAATTAGCTATGATTCTTGAGGTGGAAAAAGATAATAGACCGTGGAGTGAAAATACACATCTTAATGAAATTACTGGCTCAGTATGTCATGGTTGCCAACATTTGCTTCGAAATGAAGGAATGAAGGATGAAATTTGTGGCTCTTCTTTATGGAATATTGTGTGTGTAATATAGATTGTGATCCTTGATGTCACCTATGTTCAGTATTTCAATATAATGACTGCCTCGACTGGAGTTTGGAACAGAACAGTGCACCTACTAAGTGTGAAATGTAACATAGCTAAGGATGATTTAAAACCTCTGCGCGTTTTTTCAGATATTGCTGTATTTATTATTTATTTATTTACTTACTTTACTTGTATACCGCAGTTTCTCAGCCCAACAGGCGACTCAACGCGGTTTACAACAAGGATAAGAATCAATCAACGATATACAATTTAAAACCATAAAAGCATAATATACAATATTGACACAACAATAGACAACACAATGCATCTCATAACTAGAGTCGTGATCCAATCGTCGTCCAAATTTCCATTCCTGTAATCATCACATTCATTGCACTGTTTAACCAAATGCCCGTTCAAACATCCAAGTTTTTAATCTTCTTCGGAACACCATTAGCGAGGGGGCTGATCTTACCTCCATAGGAAGGGCGTTCCACAGCCGGGGGGCCACCACAGAAAAGGCCCTGTCTCTCGTCCCCGCCAGCCGCACCTGTGAAGCAGGCGGGATAGAGAGCAGGGCCTCCCCAGAATGTATCTTTCCAGAACAATATCTGTTCCAAAAATGTCTCACAATTCTTGTTGCCTTTATTTAGACTACAAAACAATGGCCTGAAACCCATTTTAAAACCCAACTAGGATTTGTCTGTCAAACCAATTAATTCAGTTCCATTGATTCTGTTGTTTAGAACTGGACTTAGGGTACTGTTTTTAAAGGCTGCTTGATCTTCTAGTGCTGCACATTGTCTTACATCTCCGAATTCTCTGGGCAGTTTGGCTCTTAACAGCTTCAGGTTTCACGTTCCAGAGATATGAACTCTTTGGAATGCATTTCTGTGAAATGTATAGCTACAATCACTTTCATTTATTGAAAAGAGCAATAAATAGAATTCTAGTCCGAGTTATACAAATCTTGCCTAAGTTTATATATCATGCAACATTTTGGGGAGACACTCCTGTGAAAATGCTACAGTGATTTCACAGAAGGAAATGTCTAGTGTTCCTCAGTCATCTTCGCTAATGTCCATTTCAGGGCAAGCTCTGACTTTTATCGCTTTTTCTCCTTCACTTTGATCTTTTTTTAGAATCGCAATGATTGCTCCTGGCTTGATAAGTGTAACCTGTATTAATGATGATTCTCCTTATCATCCAGTGCATCAAAGGCTGTTCCTCAAGGAATAGATTCTGAAATAGTTGGAAAAGAGAGTGAGTTCTGAGAGAAATAGGGAAAAAGCAAAAAGGTCTGTTAAAGTAATTGAATTTTCAATTAGTTTGTTAGCTATTCATATTTATTTTTCCTCCAATTAGCTTAATATGTATTTCCTGTTCTCAACTATTGTGAAGAGCATGCCAGACAGTCACCAATCTGAGTTTCATAATTTGATGGGAATATAAATCAGGATCTCCCAAATCTGTATCCAATACTAACCTTTATACCACTGTAAGCCACTCCAATTCCCTTCGGGGAGAGGGAGTGGGATATAAATAAAGCTTCTTCTTCTTCTTCTTCTTCTTCTTCTTATTATTATTATTCTTATTCTTATTCTTATTATTATTCTTATTATTACTATTATTATTACGGTACTGTATGTATACTTCTAATGCATGTAAGTTTTTATAAACATCAATTGCATTTTCTCTGTCCGAATATTATATACTTGATACTTTTAGTTTGAGATTAAGGAGAGAGAAAAAGAATCAAAACAACTGCCTTCAGCAATGGACAGCTGCTGCAAGTTCCTCAACAGCATTCCTCTATTATAATAAGGATGTGATCTAAATACCGATTTCCTGAATGCCTCGTTTTCATATTAAGGAATTAACATTCATTTTGCAAAAGCAGTGTTGGCTGATAACTAGAGAATGATCATTTTGTCGTTCTCTGCAATATATTGCAAACAGGATTGCTGTGAGTTTTCCGGGCTGTATGGCCATGTTCCAGAAGCATTCTCTCCTGAATGCTTCTGGAGCATGTCCATACAGCCAGGAAAAGTCACAGCAACCCATCAACCCAACCCAATGATTCCTTCCATGAAACCCTTGGACAACATATTGCAAAGTGTGGCATATCTTTGAAGTAATGTGTTTTATGCTCTTCTCTGGGGAAAAGGGGGTCAAGCTTATAGGAAGAAGTAATAAATTGTGGCAAGTTCTTAGTGGGATGGGCATCCCAAGCCACCTTGTCTCTCTCCTGAGGAATCTGTACAAGGACCAAGTAGCAACAGTAAGAACTGACCACGGAACAACAGACTGGTTCAAGATTGGGAAAGGCGTACGGCAGGCTGCATACTCTCACCCAACCTTTTTAACTTGTATGCAGAACACATCATGCGATGTGCGGGGCTTGATGAATGCAAAGCTGGGGTTAAAATTGCTGGAAGAAACATTAACAACCTCAGATATGCAGATGACACCACTCTGATGGCCGAAAGCGAGGAGGAGCTGAGGAGCCTTCTAATCAAGGTGAAAGAAGAAAGCGCAAAAGCCGGGTTGCAGCTAAACGTCAAAAAACCAAGATTATGGCAACAAGAATGATTGACAACTGGAAAATAGAGGGAGAAACCGTGGAGGCCGTGACAGACTTTGTATTTCTAGGTGCAAAGATTACTGCAGATGCAGACTGTAGCCAGGAAATCAGAAGACGCTTACTTCTTGGGAGGAGAGCAATGTCCAGTCTCGATAAAATAGTAAAGAGTAGAGACATCAGACTGGCAACAAAGATCCGCCTAGTCAAAGCCATGGTATTCCCTGTAGTTACCTACGATGTGAGAGCTGGACCTTAGGGAAGGCTGAGCGAAGGAAGATTGATGCTTTTGAGCTGTGGTGTTGGAGGAAAGTGCTGAGAGTGCCTTGGACTGCGAGAAGATCCAACCAGTCCATCCTCCAGGAAATAAAGCCCGGCTGCTCACTGGAGGGAAGGATACTAGAGACAAAGTTGAAGTACTTTGGCCACATCATGAGGAGACAGGAAAGCCTAGAGAAGACAATTATGCTGGGGAAAGTGGAAGGCAAAAGGAAGAGGGCCAACCAAGGGCAAGATGGATGGATCGCATCCTTGAAGTGACTGGATTGACCTTGAAGGAGCTGGGGGTGGTGACGGCTGACAGGGCGCTCTGGTGTGGGCTGGTCCATGAAGTCAAGAAGAGTTGGAAACGAATGAACAACAAATATTGTTTTGCATACACCGTGCTGTATCCAGGGTGAGAATAATTGGGACCTCTAGAAGTTGCACGACAGTTTACGGTATTGATCTCTTTTGACCATGCTGACTAGGACTGTTGAGAGTTGCAGTCTAATAACAATTTGAGGAATAGAAAAATGGAGGAGGCAATGTTAATTCTTGATGGGCTGTGCCTACCTTGTCTGACCCACTGCAAGCAGTAATACCATTCAGATATGAAGATATAAAGAACCTAGTGATCCTAACTTTCTCTGCCAAAAAGTGCTGCTGTGTCACCAAACTAGTTCTTCCAAGATTCCATATTATTGAGCCAAGGCAATTGAAGTAGTGTCATACTGCATTAATTCTACAGTGTAGCTGCAACCTAAGTGAATGAACATTGTATTTTTCCTGTGACTGGCTTTTCCCTTAAGCATTACATACATAAAACCTTGGGAGGATTAAAGTTACCTAGCTTTGAGAAAGATCAAGTTGCATTTCAGATAAAAGATACTGACATTTGTAGATTAAAATTCATGATGAGTTCAGAGTTTGGTTCCAGTCTTATTTTCCTGATAGGACATGTTGAAGAATTTTTTTTCCAGCTCTCTTTCATGTTCCATTGATTCCAAGGATTTACCTTCAACTAAATTTAGATCCAGGTCAACTTTGTAGTACTCTTATGAAGAGAAGATTTTTTTTAATCTGCCTATATCTTTATATTGTTATAGTTATGCCTCCAGGATTTCCTGGTGCTGACTGCAGCCTGTCTGGAATTGCCTGCTTAATAGCTGCTTAGCAACAAATCTTTTGGGATATGTGTCATGGCACGCTGTGGTTGTGCTTAGCCTCATTTGGGAATTCTCCCATCTGCAGTGCTGACCTATTCTAGCTGTTGTTTGTTTTTGTGAAGATAGCATGTAGAACACTATCAAGTCTCTCTGGCAGAAAACCCAACCCTGTATTTCTGCATTTAGAGTTGCCAGCTAACCAGAGATAAATAGGCTGGACTGGGATGATTTTAAAAATTTCCTTCCAAGAAAGGAAATGCAGAGCAATACTGGAATTGTTCAGGCAGTTCTCAAGCTAGAGCATATGAAGAAGAAGGTGCCCAAACAGTAAACACTAGGGAATTTTTTTTATTTTAGGAGAAAAACAAGCAACAAACAACATATTTATTCAGACAATAGTTCTATCTAATCCAGCATCCACCTTAACAGTTCTCTTTTATTGTCTTCTACCACAACTGCTATTCTGAAACATGCTGCCTCTGAGACCAGGTTTAGAAAAGTTCCTTTTGAGATTAAAACTCAGCTAAGATGACCACTAAAAGGTCCCCTGGTGGTGTAGCAGGTTAAACCGCTGAGCTGCTGAACTTGCTGACTGAAACGTTGGCGCTTTGAATCTGGGGAGTGAAATGAACTCCCACTGTTAGCCCCAGCTTCTGCCAAAATAGCAGTTCGAAAACATGCAAAGTGAGTAGATCAGTAGGTGCTGCTTCTGTGGGAAGGTTATGGCGCTCCATGCCGTCATGCAGACCACATGACCTTGGAGGTGTCCATGGATAACACTGGCTCTTTGGCTTAGAAATGGAGATGAGCACCACCCCTCAGAGTCAGACACAACTTAATGTCAGAGGAAAACCTTTACCTTCATGATGGCCATTAGCGAAGTTGGCAAAGAATTATAGGATCTCTAGTCTTAGAAAGTAATTTTTAAGACCTGTAAACATGATTTAGTGATCATAGCTATAGCTGTGGCTGAAGCTGTCCTCTGTAAATTAAAGCTGGAATTTGTTTCAAATCTGCTAAAACCTCACTTTGCCAGTAGTGGCATCTCATGACAAGGCCTCACTAGTTGGGAAAAATTGATAATGCTGGAGAAAGTTGAAGCCAATAGGAAAAGAAGATGCCTTACAGATGAATTGTCTCAAAAAAGGAAGCTATGCATCTGAGTCTGAAAGATCTGAACAGGGCTGTTGATAAGGTCACTTATCATTCATCGAGTCACCATAAATGAAGAGATATAAAAATGCAAATCTGATTGACGTCCTGTGTTTCTTTGATCTGCATGGAATTTAATTCACCGAAAAAATGCCAAGTAGGACTATCAGCCAAATGCTTGCCCTAATATGAAAAGAAGCACTGTGCGCCACCTCAAGGTGATCCATTCATCCCCAAATTGTCATCACAATACCCCGGAAGAACCAACTTATCAGGAGGGAAGAAGACTTGAGAATGGGTACTTCAGATAAATGGCTTATTTGTTTTACAATCTTTTTATTAAATATGTAGTCACATACCAAGAACGGTAGCTGTGCCAGAAAAGTAGCCTATAAAAATCAATAAATAATGAATGCTTGTATGATCTGAATGTGGTGAACCACTCCAGCAGTTCCAATTTCTGCATTGGTAACATAAGAAAAGTGGAGCAGAGGCTTAACTAGTTGAAATGATACTTCCATACACACAAATGCGGCAGTGTTCCCCAACCTTAAGATATTTTGGACTGCAGCATCCCATGACCAATAGTTAGGAACGCTATATGCTGTCATCAAAACATATGTAGGGTGATATGTAGTGAAGCATGCCTTATTTGAATGCATTTTCACAGGGGGGAAAAGAGCATTGCAGTAGTGAGGGAACAGAAAGCACTGTTGGTTGATGTCTGAAACAGACCGAGTTTCAGGTTCGTGCTTCAAATAAACTGCTTCTCCTTGCATATTCATAACTCTTGCTACATAAATACTTAGGTACAATCCTAAATAAACAACATTGATTTTATGGTAAGCATAGATTCAAGAAGTGTGACCATCCATGGTGGAAGTGTATTTCAGAACAGCCTTGATATATTAAAAAGTCGATCTGAGTTTGCGCTATAACTTCACCTGGACCTGTAGCAAAGAACCTACTCAGGTTTGAAGTGGAGCAAAGAATTTGTGGGTGTTCAATGACATTGTAGAGATTTATAATATGTTGGTTTTTTATTTTTGTTTTTCTTTGGAAGTATGAATTGCATTTTGAAGCATAAATTTCATCCTCAAGTTGGGACCAGCTTTCCTGGGCTGAAGAAGGTACAGGTGATAGATCAATGCAATTTGCTGGCCAACTTGCTTCTTATCATCCAATTAACTGACTTCAGACAGTTGTTTCTGCTTCAACAGCGGCTCTTACCTTTACATTTCATTCATTGCAATAACACGTTATTTATTTAGACGATTCCTCATAGCCTGAGGATGATGGTCCTCCAAATGCAGTGTCTTGATGATGGATCCGTAGGTGGCGGTAGAGCCTTTATTTTGATCTGCATGTTCTCCTGCAGTGAGGACATCGGATTCCAAGTGGAAGGCGGTCCGGTCAGGGTTGATGCGCCTTCCTCTTGGCACATTTCTCCCTTTCACCCTCAATTCATGCCTCTTTGAATTCTGCAGCACTGCTGGTCACAGCTGACCTCCAGTTAGAGTGCTCAAGGGCCAGGACTTCCTAGTTCTCGGTGTCCATGCCACAGTTTTTAAAGTTAGCTTTAAGTCCATCTTTAAATCCCTTTTCCTGTCCACCAATATTTTGTTTCCTGTTCTTGAGTTGGGAGTATAGTAACTGCTTTGGGAGATGATGATCAGGCATTCGGACAATGTGGCCAGTCCAGCAGAGTTGATTGCATAGGAGCATCGCTTCAGTGCTGGTGGTCATTGCTTCTTCCAGCCTGCTGACATTTGTTTGCCTGTCTTCCCAAGATATTTGCAGGATTTTTCGAAGGCAACACTGATAGAATCACTCTAGGAGTTGACAGTCCTCGTTTTGCAGGCATATAGCAGGGTTGGGAGGACAATAGCTTTATAAACAAGCATCTTGGTATCTCTACAGATATCCCAGTCCTCAAACACACTGCTTCATTTCGAAAAATGCTGTACTCGCTTAGCTCAGGCATGTATTTCAGTGTCAATGTTGACTTTTGTGGGGAGATGACTGACAAGGTAGCAGAAATGGTCAACATTTTCTAATGTTGCGCCATTAAGATGTATTTCTGGCATTGTAGAGGGATTGTCTGATGGCTGCTGGAAGAGCACTTTGGTTTTCTCACTCAGCATGGTCACGATGCAAGAGAGAAGAGCAAAGAGAGAACAAATGGTGTCTGCTATATTTATACCCCACTGTTATCAACTCATTAATTTATTGTCCAGCCTATTGCACCATCTTCCTTTTCTGTTCTACACATGCTTCATAATGTTCCAAAGATTAACTCTCACAACTAACAGCATGGAAATTTTAAACTTGTGCAATATTAATGTTAACACTGATATATCACACTATTTAAATGTAGCTAAGACCAAGAATGTTAATCAGGGAAAGCCCTTCCCTCGTTCATTTCTCCGCCCCACTGACATTGTTATGCAGTCTCTTCTGCACTTGTTTCTTGTCCCTCGCGGAACGTAACACATGTTTGAGGATGAGAATTTTTGATTCCCTTCAACATATGGTTCATCCTTGTCAATTGTAAATAAGCTACAAGTTAAAATAATTTTGTGAGATACTAATCTCAGAAATACTTGATTATATAAACAGGTCTAAAAATAGCTAAAGAAGAAAAAGTAGGCAGATGTGTGTACTTAAAAACAGACTTATTTATTAAAAGTCTTAATAATATTCAAAGCTCCAAGCAGTAAAATGACATAGGAAACAGCCTTGGGCTCAATTTCTTCCACTGGGTGAAGTTCTGGACTGAACCAGACTACTGGCAGATTCTTTGAAGTAAGACTGAATCCTTTTGCAGGATGCATAACGGCTGCGGTACAGGTTTGATGAGGTCTTGTGTGCTGACACCTGGCAGAAAAATGAGCGTCAGTGTTTTAGAGCAGACAGAGTTTCCAATTTTTAATGGCATCCATAGACTGAGTGTCTCATTCAACTCAGTCCTAATGGTTACAAATGTTGACATTCATCATTTCAACATGCACAGAACATCAATAATCTATCCATACAAGAAAGCAATCAAGAGTATGTTGCATCAATGTCTGTCTTTCCCCTATTCCTTGCCGTATCCTACCGTTGTTTACACAAGCAATTTGCTTTCATGTATCCTACCAAGAGCATGGAAGAATTATTTGAAGTACAGTTTCCAGACTCTTCCAGCCATGCTTGGGATTCTGTGATAGTTTAAAAAAAATGTAATTTCCACGAAAATGGAACCCACCAACAATCCATTTTCACTGCAAGGGAAAAAAGGCTGAAACTTCTTTTTCTTACAAAGAGCATCTGGATAAGTGCAGAGACTTGCTTTCTAATCACCCCTCTGGATATTCTTTCTCCCTTATTACTCAGGGTGGAAATGAGCCTATTTTAAACCACTTACAAAAAGGTTATTGCCTTGGTTGTTATATAACTAATGGAAAGTACAGTTGGCCCTCCGTATCAGATTCTGTCATCCATGGCTTGATAATAATTGTTTTTTTAAAAAAAATCCAAAAAGTAAACCTTGGTTTGCCATTTTGTTTAATGCACATGATTTTACTATAACATTGTGTATGATGCTTGAGCATCCATGAATTTTGGGTGTTCAGCAACCAAACTAGAAAATTTCAAGGACACACTGTACTTTGGTATTTCTCTTAAGGTAAATGTTGGTTAGAGAGAATATATTCTGTAGATAATTGAATCTTTAAATTTAGGAGTTTAAAGGTGAGCACAGTACTTTGAATGTTTTGTGTTTTGTTTTTTTTTTGGTTGTGTCAGGAGCGACTTGAGAAACTGCAAGTTGCTTCTGGTGTGAGAGAATTGGCTGTCTGCAAGGACGTTGCCCAGGGGACGCCCGGATGAATTGATGTTTTTATCATCCTTGTGGGAGGCTTCTCTCATGTCCCCGCATGAGGAGCTGGAGCTGATAGAGGGAGCTCATCTGCCCTACCTGTCGGTCTTCAGTCCTGCCGGCACAGGGGTTTAACCCACTGCGCCACCAGGGGTTCAAATTTGCATAATGAAGAAAGCAAATAAGCGATTTCGGCTCTTTAGTGTCATCTTCTAGGATAGCCCCATTAGAAGAGTCTGGTCAAGATACCAGAGTACGGAGCATCCTAATCTAGGAATGTTTATGGCTAAAAAGAACATAGCTATTGCAACCTTTTCACAGACATGACCATTCCTTTGTATCAATAAGCTCGCTTTTGGAATCAAGCTGGGTGCTTTCCCAAACCTCTGAGAGATATGGGTTTTACTCAGAAATGGATCAGACTTAAGTTAAAATGGACTTGTTTGTCTTCCAGTTGTTTCCAACTTAGGGGACCCAGGCAATTGAAAAGATAAGGATTTGGGAAGATGAGACAGAAATGTTTCACATCAGGAATTTTTGCCCTATTTAAATCCCAATTACTTTAACAGAAAGGGGGAGGGAATCCTGAAATATTACATGTACAGCCTCTAAGAACATAGAATAATAGAGTTGGAAGAGATCTCATGGGCCATCCAGTCCAATCCCCTGCCAAGAAGCAGGAAAATCACATTCAAAGCACCCCCAACAGTTGGCCATCTGCGTAAAAGCCTCCAAAGAAGGAGCCTCCACCATACTCCGGGGCAGAGAGTTCCACTGCTAAACAGCTCTCTCTCACAGTTGGGAAGTTATTCCTTATCTTCAAGTGGAATCCTGTTTCCTGTAGTTTAAAGCCATTGTTCCAAGTCCTAGTCTCCAGGGCAGCAGAAAAACAGCTTGCTCCCTCCTCCCTATGACTTCCCCTCACATCTTTATACATGACCCTCATCATGTCTCCTCTCAGCCTTCTCTTCTGCAGGCTAAACATACCCAGCTCTTTAAGCTGCTCCTCATAGAGCTTGTTCTCCAGGCTTGGTCATTTTAATCACCCTCCTCTGGACACATTCCAGCTTGTCAACATCTTTCAATTGCGGTGCCCAGAATTGGACACAGTATTTCAGGTGTGGTCTGACCAAGACAGAATAGAGTAGTAGCATGACTTCCCTGGATCTCGACACTATACTATGCATGCAGGCTAAAATCTCATTGGCTTTTTTAGCTGCTGCATGACGTTGTTGGCTCATGTTTAACTTGTCCACGAGGACTGCAAGATCTTTTTATTTATTTACGACATTTATATGCCGTCCTACTTACTGCTTTCACATTTACTGCTGTTACTTGCAACAATGCAATGAAAAAAAAACCCATTGCTATACACCAGCATAAAGCCAGAACCAGTGCATCCTGTTGACATAATTGACTATGTTTCAATCAAGAAATAAATGAGAAGAGATGACAAATCCATCTGGTGAGATCACTGGTCACTCAAATATCTTCTCTCAGGGGTGAGGGATGTTTTGGAGTGGGTCTAGCTTGCCTTGTTCCAGGTCCAACCATAGAATTGTGGGCCTCCCTTTAAGCAGCAGCAGGTGATTATCTGACTACTTGTGCCTTTTTAAAGCAAGTTCAAGATGCGGTGCAGCTGTAGCACACGTGCTGAAGAGATGTGCCATAGAGTCCCCTGTGCCTGTGGGTGATCCAAGATCTGTAATCCAAGATTCTCTTTGACACTGCAAAAGCGCAACTGGTTCATGCACTTCGTCTGCCCTCCTTCAAATTAATGTTGTTGAGTGCGTCTTTGCTTGAGATTAGACCAGGGACTTTTGCAGTATTTATACAGTGAGATTTTTTTTCCAGATGGAAGTTCGTTAGATCAACCTTGCTCCCTAGCAAGTGGTAAGATAAAACGGCATACTGCATTAAACACAGAGGGTGCAATTTAAGATCCCTTTCTTAATGAATTGTACCCTGGATTGAGACTACCATACGCAGTTGAGAGAGGATTAAATGCGTCCTCCTTTTTCTAATTTCAAAATTCACAGGTGGACTTTTTTTTAGCACTGAAACTAGAATTTGGAGAAGATGAAGAACTCTCCATTGGTGACTGTCCATAATAATTAGTCAATTACATATGAACTTGGCTAATGATTTATGAGCTCAGATGCAATCAATTGAATGAACCCAAACCACAAGATTGATTTCCCAAAGCTCTCTCAGAAGTAATTATAGCACTCCTTGGCTGTTTACATGAATAGGGCTGTCAACAATAAAAACATCCAAATATTGCTTCCAATTTTATCTTCAGCACCTGAGTAAATGAAAGCAGGTGTATTGGCAGCAGCTTCACACAATTTGGCATCCTTGATGAAATATTCTCTCTCAGATTCCTTTGATCGATGCCATGTGTGTTCTACTGGGTATTCTCACTTCACAAAGCTTGGAAAAGTACTCTTAAGCCTACAATTCCAAGTGACAGTTTGTGTCTCCAGCATCAGCTGAACTTGTCCTGAATTTTGTTCTGAACATTTTAGGAGCCCTCTAAAGCGCTGAACTCCATCCTGCCAAAAGGCAGGATAACGACAGTAAAGTCCAACTTTCGCTCATCCATCGTTCTGTATTATCCAACGCAGTCTGCTTCCTGCATGGATCCACAGCTGTTTCAATACATTGCAATGTTTTGGTTCTAAATTCGTAAATACAGTAATTACTACATAACGTTACTGTGTGTTGAACTGTTTTTTCTGTCAATTTGTTGTAAAACGGTGTTTTGGTGCTTAATTTGGAAATCATAACATACTTTGACATTTAATAGGCTTTTCCTTAATCCCTCCCTATCCAAAGTTTTTGCTTATCTAATGTTTATGTTGGATGAGACTCTACTGTACTTTGAAATCTTGAGTTAAAAACCCAAACAAAACCAACAGCCTTGCTAAGATTGGAATCACCAGCCACTGCTGCCCAGGAGTAACTTTTTCAAACTCTATTCATGTAGAACTGGCTTCTGTGACATGTCTTTCACTTGTCGATCCCCGCTTCCCATGCTTGCTATGCCCTGCAAATCATATATGCTGAAAGTGCTCTTGGTGAGCAATAAACGTACAGGGTAGGAACATTTCTTTTTAAATGAGAAACTAGAAGAGACTTGAGGTGGTCTTCTAATACTTTGTGACTCTTCATGACCTCATGGACCAGCCCACGCCAGAGCTCCCTGTCGGCCGTCACCTTCCCCAGCTCCTTCAAGGTCAATCCAGTCACTTCAAGGATACCATCCATCCATCTTGATCTTGGTCAGCCCCTCTTCCTTTTTCCTTCCATTTTCCCCAGCATCTTTGTCTTCTCCAAGCTTTCCTTTCTTCTCATGATGTGACCAAAGTACTTCATCTTTGCCTCTACTACTATCCTTCCCTCCAGTGAGCAGTCGGGCTTTATTTCCTGAAGTATGGACTGGTTGGATCTTCTCACAGTCCAAGGCACTCTCAGAACTTTCCTCCAACACCACAGTTCAAAAGCATACATAGGATAAAATAAAAAGCAGGTTGGTTATACAAAGACATGTACACATAAACAAAGCAAAATCAAACAAATCTAAACCTCCCCTCTTCTTTACCCAAACCCACCACCACTACAATACAAAAAAAAGAGAATAAACAGACAAAACAAAACCCTAAGGAAGTGAGATTGGGGAGACGGTGAAGCGGGGTGGGAGAGAGGATGGGGACATTTGGAGCTGGAATTGGGGCTGGGGTAGGGAAGGGATAGTACCATAAGGGTATGGTTAGAATTTCCAATCTTCTTTATCATGATAGTATTTCTTCTTTCTAGTCTTTCCGATATTCCTGTTATCTGCTTTTCTTCATTCTGCTCCAATGTGACCACAGGCATTCCTAAGAGTCAAATAACCATGTTATGCATACTTATAGTGTGGACAAAAGGGGCCTTGGTAGTGCAGTGGGGTAAACCGCTGAGCTGCAGAACTTGCTGATCGGAAGATCAGCAGTTCAGATCCACAGACAGGGTGAGCTCCCATTGTTAACCCCAACTTCTGCCAACTTAGCAATTTTAAAACATGCAAATGTGAGTAGATCAATAGGTACCGCTTCTGCGGGAAGGTAAAGGCCCTCCATGCAGTCATGCTGGCCACATGACCTAGGAGGTATCTACAGATAATACTGGCTCTTCAGCTTAGAAATGGAGATGAGCAGACATGACTAGACTTAATGTCAAGGGGAATCCTTTACCTTTAGTGTGGACAAAATCAGGTGGGAACTGCTTGGCCCTCCAGATGTACAGCAGTTTCCAGCATTCCCACTACTGCCAATAGTGACCAGGAGTTGCTGGGATCTGCAGTCTAGAAACATGTGGAGGGCTACAACATTCTCACCCTGGTCTACATCTATGTATATAAAAGCATGTATGTATGTATGTTCTGCAAAGGCTCCTACATGGTTTGATGGATTTTTGCCAAACTTGGTACACACCTCCTTCATAATCCAACTTAAAGTACTGGGGGGTTTCAACTTAAAAAAAAATAATCCTGTTTGGGAATGGGCTCCAGAAATGAATAAATGTGTATATACAAATTTACAGCCACAAGAGGGCAGTTCAATTATAAGTTCTGGGTACAATGGTCCCACAGAGTCATTGGGTATTTGTTAAGTCCTACACAGACTAATGGTCTGAGTAACTCATACATCCCAGGTCATCCCAGTGGGCCCCAAGAACTAGTTTCAAATGGGTAGATAAAGGTAAAGGTTTTCCCCTGACATTAAGTCCAATGGATTATGAACTCAAATGGTTTCCCAACATTTCCCTAAAGAAAACTTCTTGGAAGATATCAGAATTTGATATGGCCCTAAGGTATTCCACATTGGCCCCATCTTTTCATGGTATAATGCTTGGCAAATTGGGTGATGATAAGGAAGTGGACGGCAGTAGGAAAATAGTAGGAAGTCCACATTACAAAAGGATAGATACAGCCAAGAAGCTGCAGTCCTGAGTCAGCCAGATCTGAGCAGAGCTTTTGGTGACAGGGCTCTTAGAAAACTCATTGAAAGGGTCAGCATGGATTGATGCAGACTTGATGACAAACAACCAGAGCCTGAATTATAGGCTTTGACTGCAGCACCATTGCTGCATACTAAATGATAAAGACAATACACTTGTGTAGTTGAGAATCCTTTATTAGCCAACCAGAAAGGAAAGGAAAGGGGAGGAAAATAATAAGTAGACGAAATATGACTGCATGTTTGACATTGCTAGATAGTGATTTGTCAATATTTTGACAGTGTTCCAAGAGAGACTGGTTTAACCACACAGTCATTCTGAACTTTCTGCCAAAAGAGCATAAGATCAGATATTAAACTGAGATTAACAGCAGGGAGACAGACAGGGCGCTTCAAGACGGAGGACTCCTAGAACTATCAATCAAAGACATTGTGTAACTATTCTTTCTTTTCTTGGCAGATTTTTTGTGGGAGGAAAAAATGTGCGGAAATGGAGGAGGTTTTCAAGGTTTTCAAGCGGAAAATGATATTGAATGGAAGCCACATAAAATTAACTGAATTAAGCAGAATGATTACACAACAAAGCCTTGTATGGGAGGCTGGGATGATGGGAGTGATAGTCTGATGGATATGGAAGGAAGGATAGGGGGAAATTGCTATAATCCATAGAGGAAAACATGCAGATTTAAGCGATCAGTGAGAGCAGCTAACTAATCACTTCTCAAATGATCGAAAGCATACATATAATTAAATACTTCTGTACCTAATGATCTACTCACATTTGCATGTTTTTGAACTGCTAGGTTGGCAGGAGCTATGGCTAACAGCAGGAGTTCACTCTGACCTGCATTTTCAAACTGCTGATCTTCCAGTCAGTAGTTCAGCAGCACAAGGGTTTATTGTGCCAACCACTGTTGTGTATTGTTTGAAATTCTTTGTTAATGTCGGATCTTTAAAAAAACCTAATTTATACAAAACTTAGTTACTTTCACAGACGTACACATTTTTGCTCAGAGAATATTTTCATGCAGAAAACAGTGCCCTAAATTCCTCCTCACTAGAAAACATCTATTGAATCAACTAATTGGTAGAACTGGTCAGTAGGTCAATAGATAAGATTAAGAAACAGGATTGCAGGTAGTCTATTTTGTGCAAGATAATTCTGGAGGGTTTTTGGTGCAAAATCTCTCTCTGCAATATTTTTTTTGTGAAAAATTCACAAAAAAACTGCCAAAATTGTGACAAATCCAATGGTTGATTCATATTAATGTAACTTTATTTACCTCTCTCTTTCAAAGACGACCTCTTAAGTTATCAAAATGAGCAATCACAATTTCTTTCAGTCAAACTTTTTATTTATCTATTATACTATAGAAAGGATTCATTTTTAAAAATGAATTTTACTAATATTATATAATCATAAAAGTATATTCTAAGAATATACTTCACGCCTACGCATTAAACAAACAAATACAAACTCTAAATGATTGTTTAACACATTTTAATATGTAGGGCAGATATTTTTTATTGTAATGGCAACCATTACTCCACCCCATGCAAAAATCATAAAAAGCATATGTGCTTCTAGAACAGTAAGTGAGAACATTTCCTTGCAATTAATTCTATTTTTCCTGCACCATCCCTTTTGGCTAGCCTGTCAAGGCTTAAAGACGATGTCCTGAGCTGGTAATAGTTCCTCTAGCTGTTGGCTATGGGAAGGACTATTTGTGAGCTATGGCTTTCCAAGCATTTTGGATTGTGATTCCCAGAATCTCCCACTGTTGGCCAAGGCAGATGAGGTCTCTGAGTGCAGAAGTGCAACAACATCCATGAGTCCATGGCTTGTGGCTCAATCAATGCTGAAATGTATCAGGCAGCAATATATCTCATCAACAAAGTGGGATAAATCAGGACTTCTCAAGCTTATTTGATATGAGAGACTGACAGGTTTTCCTTCTCTCACTATGCTAGAAACTAGCACCACATATGCAGTCACTGAGGATAACTACTACTTTATTTCTTGGGAACTCGCCATTGATTGAAAAAAAATGAAATGCAAAGATACAGAATAGGGGATGCCTGGCTCGATAGCAGTATGTGTAAAAAAGATCTTGGGAGTCCTCATGGACAAAAAGTTAAACATGAGCAAACAATGTCATATGGCAGCTAAAAAAGCCTATGGGAGTATAGTGTCTAGATCAGGTATGGGCAAACCCAGGCCCGGGGGCTGGATGTGGCCTCTTGGCCTCTTTTCTCAAGCCCTCCTCTCTCTCACCATCCTATCCTATCCTATCCTATCCTATCCTATCCTATCCTATCCTATCCTATCCTATCCTATCCTATCCTATCCTATCCTATCCTTCCTTCCTTCCTTCCTTCCTTCTCTTTCTTCCTCCTCCTTTCCTTTCCTCTTCCTTCCCTTTTCATCCCTCCCTCCCTCTCTCTCTTTCTCCTTCCTTCCTTCCATCCTCGGGCAGAGGCGGAACAATGGCTTCAAACTACAGGAGAGGAGATTCCATCTGAACATTAGGAAGAACTTCCTGACTGTGAGAGCTTCAGCAGTGGAACTCTCTGCCCCAGAGTGTGGTGGAGGCTCCTTCTTTGGAAGCTTTTAAGTAGAGGCTGGATGGCCATCTGTCAGGGGTGATTTGAATGCAATATTCCTGCTTCTTGGCAGGGGGTTGGACTGGATGGCCCATGAGGTCTCTTCCAACTCTATGATTCTATGACCACCAGCCAATAGCTCACAGACTGGGACTGATTCATAGACCACTGCTTTGAGTTGCACTGTTACAAACTATTAGTGTCAAGACAGCTGGATAAGCCCATCCCAAGCAAAGCGCAGAAACAATTGGCAAAACCCCAATGAGATGTGTGAGTGTGTGTGTGTGTATGTAAGTCACCTGCCATCTTATGTTTTTTTCTTAACCAAGAAATACTCAGAACTGGTTTTGTTGGTTCCTTCCTCTGAAATATAGCCCACAGTCCCTAGTATTGATTGGTGGTCTCCCATCTAACCATGTAGTTTTGCATCATCTCCCTGTTTCAATAGCATCAAAATGATGAGCATAATAAAAGGTATGGAGAACAAAACAAATGGGAGAGGTTGCAGGAGATGAGCATGTTCAGCTTGGTGAAGAGAAGATTGATGTTTGATGCAGCCACACTCTAAATACCTCAAGTACTGCCACAAGGTAAAGCAACCAGTAATGCTTTTAAATCATAGGAAGGTTGGTTTGACTGAAAATTGCTAGAAACATCTTGACAGCATGAGCAGTTTAGCAATGGAACCGAGTACCTCGCAGGTTGATGGGGTCTCCTTCTCTGAACATCTTCAAAAACAGGCTGCTGGGATGTTCTAGTTGGAGATTCTGCATTCAGCAGGTGATTGGACTTGATGGCCTTTCCAACTCTTATTTACTGGCTCTGTGAAAAAGTGTAACTTCTTCCCAATTTGTAAGACAGTTGCCGTCTCCCAGAATATAAAGAGCGCCAGCCATAAAAGAGCTTTAAAGCACCATTTTTGAGATGAGACAAAGTGACAATCAGAACAAAGGCATTTTTGTACAAAGACACTTAAAATGTAACATGAGCACAATTGCGAGCTTTCCTCATTCTATAATCATTGCAAATGTACGGCAATATGATATTCAGGCATCGTATTGTATGGAAGTGATTCAGTTGAAATATTAAATCAGAAATGACATATATTTCTCTGAAGTTGTGTAATTCAAACATTGTATTGCTGAAGGCTTTCATGGCCGGAATCACTGGGTTGTTGTAGGTTTTTTGGGCTATATGGCCATGTTCTAGAAGCATTCTCTCTGACGTTTTGCCTGCATCTATGGCAGGCATCCTCAGAGGTTGTGAGATCCAAGATGTAGGCAAGTTGGCCTATCTCCCTGTTTTTTCTGTAAAACAGCAGTCACAGTGACATATTAGGAGGAGACGAGGTGATACTGGACTTTATCACACAAGGCAGGAAAACTGATATTGCAACTGGATTGTCACTTTTGGTGACAGTCCTTATCACATGATGCAATGTAAATCCCACAGTAAAGGGTTGAAACCATCAATAGCTCCCAGTCCTGCAATGTTTCCATCACTTATCTTGGAGTGATGAGTCCTCACACTTCTGTGCTGGCAGTAAAGTGATATCAGAAGGAAAGATTTGCTTTCCCTTCCTCTCTGTCTATTCCTAAGCTGGCTGTTTTCCTTTTATTTTACACTTATACTTGCCTTTTTTGTTGTAATTGCACAATTGCGATTAAATAAAAAATATAAAAGACAACAGGAATGTGGAAAGCTTGTTTTCTGCTTCCTTGGAGACTAGGACGCAGAACAATGGCTTCAACCTACAAGAGAGGAGATTCCATCTGAACATTAGGAAGAACTTCCTGACTGTGAGAGCCGTTCAGCAGTGGAACTCTCTGCCCCGGAGTGTGGTGGAGGCTCCTTCTTTGGAAGCTTTTAAAACAGAGGCTGGATGGCCATCTGTCAGGGGTGATTTGAATGCAATATTCCTGCTTCTTGGCAGGGGGTTGGACTGGATGGCCCATGAGGTCTCTTCCAACTCTTTGATTCTATGATTCTGGTTACATGGGTGTGCAGAAGTATGATCATGGACCAGGAATTGGCAAACTGGCACAATTGCACTGATGAAGAGTGGTTAGGATGCTCAAAGCAATATGTATTCACTAAAAATGAAACTATAGTATAATAGTGGATTCATGTGATGAGCAAGGACAACATTGTGTTATGTCACTACTCCCATACAACGCCTTCTCAGGAAGAGATATTCTGGTGAAAACTGCCACAGAATCTGCTAGTATTGTCATTATTTTGCTTTTATCCTACTTTTCTCCCTCAAATGGGACTCAAAGTGGCAAAAAACAATAAATCAACACATTGCATAAAGCAGAATTACATAAATATCAAACAGCATAAAAATAATCGCATATATTATTATTAAAATCTCTACACTTCAGGCCTAACACTTTAAAATATTACACTAAACATCCCAGAGCTCCAAGTCTTTGTCCATATGAGCCTTGTCTGGCCGAGATAACTGCAGTTGTGTGTTGTCGGGGAAGGCCTGCTTCCATTAAAACATTTTCACCTGGGAGCAAAAGGCCAACAACGAGGAGGCTCTTTAGTGAGGGAGTTCCAGAGTCATAGTGCCACCATCGAGAAGGCCCTCTCTCTCTCGTTCCCACCAACCGTACTTCAATGTTCAATGATTTATTTCAGTCTTTGACCAGCACAGTACAGAATGGGGCATCGGTGCCCAAGGAAGGGAATCGCAGTCACCAACCGTACTTATAATGGTGGTGGGACTGAAAGGAGAGTCTCTCCTGATGATCTCAGAGCTCATGTGGGCTGATAGGCGATGCGGTTCCTCAAGTAGGCTGGGTCTCTTTACTAGTAGCAGGGTCTCTTTACTCCGAATGGAATGCCATCCCCACAATGTCACATTTCCCTGTCTCAACAGAATCTGTAGCTGGGCAGGAAGAATTCACTGCTTGTGAGATTTATGGAGGTACTGGCCAAGATCTGATGTCAAGCTGACTGAGGGTGCATTTATATTACAAGGTTGAATTAATGCAGTTGCCCACCACTTTGACTGCCATGGATCAATGCTATAGAATTTCAGGAATTGTAGTTTTATTGTGTCTTAGCCTAAGAGTTCTGGTGGCTCACCAAACTACGATGTCATAGCCCTGAGCCATAGCAGTTAAGTGTCCAACACCATTAATTTTGCACTGTAAATCCACCCCGAGTGTAACTTTGCACTCACTCAGTTATGCAGCAATAATTCTTCATTAGTAATTGCAACATTGCACAATGTGCATGAACACCAACGGACAATGTTCAAGCATGCAGAGCTGCAATCCTACAATCATTGGCCTGCTTTCCAGCACCATGGAAATGATTGTTTTGGGAAGGGGAACCAAAAAGGCTTCAAAGGTAGGTTTTTGGAGGGTAGCATCAGAAGCCAGCATGGTGTGGTTTGAGCATTGTACTATGACTCTGGAGAACTGGGCTTAAGTGACCACTCCGCCATAAAAACCCACAGGGTCATCTTGGGGTGGACAAGTCACATGAAATTAATTTCAGAAACCCCCATGATAAGTTTGCCTTATGATCCCCACAAATTGAAAATAACTTGAGGCACACAACAACAATAAACATTAATGAGACATCATCACTATGTCTCTTAGCTACATCTTCCAGGATCTTGACCATAATGTTTCCGAGGGCTGAAAAATAGTAGACAAGACATCTCCAGACCTCACCTCTCAAGAACTAAGTTTCATTTTCCAGCTCTCTGCAAGTAATTTCCCATATTTTTATTTCTAGCTTGCTACAATTTTTTATACAATATTATATCAAAGTTTCCCTGAAATGTCTCTGTAATAGACAACAAATAAGGAAGCTTTTCCTTGGATTTTTGGGGAGTTCCTATCGATTACTCATTTTAATCTAGATAGTGGATATATCACTATCACCTCTGCCTGCAATTGCTTTGCTCTTTTGTGATTTGCTATTGATTAAAAGGCAGCAGAATACCCACAGAAAAGTAATTACAACTTAGAACACAAAACACCCATCAACAGCAACAATCACAACTTCTATTTTGGTAAATATAAGCCATGAGTCATCTCCTTCTCAAGTCCCTGATCTCTTTTGTTTCACAGTCTTGTAACCTTGCACCTTCTTACTATTATACGAAACACAGCTGAACATTTGCCTCCCACTTTTTCCGGTCTAATTCATGATGGGCAAAGAAATGTCAGCCTATTGTCATTCATCACACATTTCAGAATATTAACACCATTCCTTTAGATGCTTGGTCATACAGCTCCTACTTTGATCAACATGGGGTGTAGTCTATGCTCCTTCAAATTATTGCCTTTAGAGAGGTGTGTTTAAGATTATTTGGTGGTAATTGAAAAAGTATACATTGTTTTGTATGGATTTTATTTTTCCCAAATACTACACCAAACATGCAAATGTCTTGGTTCTCAACGCAAGACATGTTTTCACAAGCCTTGGGAAGTACAAAATGCTATTTCTATCAAGATAGTGGGATTTTTTAAAAAATACTATCAATTCCTTGTACCAGCAAGATGTTTGTATATTATATCCATCCACTAGCCACACTGGAGCAACACAGTGCAAATTATGCAGTGGATAACTGTGGGAGATGAAGGGGCACATTAGATCTGGAGATCTTGGAGAGTCACATTACACAGTTTATTTATTTATTTATTTACTCCTTTTGTATACCGCAAATATCAGCCAACGGCGACTCTAAGCGGTTTACAGTAAAATGTGCAACATTGAACAATATATATGACAAACAACCACAAACAATACACAAAACGTCATCACGCCTCGAATAGAATCAGATCCAAATCTCATAGTCGTTTTACCATTCCTTGTTCAGTATGCCGTCTTCTGAGTCAGATGTTATTGCATGCTTATCCGAACGCCTGTTCGAAGAGCCACGTCTTAACCCGCCTCCTAAACGCCAATAGCGAGGGGGCCTGCCTGATCTCCACTGGTAGGGCATTCCATAGCCGAGGGGCCACCACCGAGAAGGCCCTGTCCCTCGTCCCCGCCAGCCGCACTTGTGATGCTGGCGGGACCGAGAGCAGGGCCTCCCCGGACGATCTTAGCATCCTCGCCGGTTCGTAGGAGGAGATGCGTTCGGAGAGGTAAGTGGGGCCGGAACCGTGTACTCTGGGGCAGAGAGTTCCACTGCTGAACAGCTCTCACCATTAGGAAGTTCTTCCTCATGTTCAGGTGGAATCTCCTTTCACATAGTTTGAAGCCATTGTTCCGTTTCCTAGTCTTCACAAAATAACAGGCTTATTGATTGCAGAAGTACAACTCATCCATGCAAAACAACAGCAACAGCAATATTTAATCACAGAAAAAGGCAAAACTCAGTCTAGACATGTACAAAAATTATCCAGGGCTGACCTCCAATGCCTTTTTATAACCACACAAGGATATTTCAGGTCAAGGATTCCCATCTTTAGACTCACAAGAATGATACCAAATGTCACTGGTTCACCCTTTCTTCTGGTCATAATGAAAGTTAAGAGGAAATAGAAGGTGAGGTGAGTGAAAGAAAAGGTCCATTCAAGAGGTTATGCGGTCAACGAATTTAAAGAGGCATCCAGCTCGGGCAGTAGTAACTTAAGAAATGATAGAGGCCGTCGCTGGCCTTTTTATTCCACTCCTTGTCTAAAAACAATCTCAGCACAGCTTATATAAAATAATGTAAAACAATGTTCATCTTGCCCATACAATCTTACAATCGCCAAAAGGAAAAAAAGAGTTGGGAAGGAAAGAGGAAAAAAGGAAGGCCTCTCAGGAGAGCTCATGCTTCCAATATCATTTTCTTTGGCCATGATCTGGTAGAGTCGATGGTGGAGGGGTTCAGGAAAGAAGTTAATATTTTCAGTGTACACAAACATTGTTTCATGCATAATATCAATAAAACATTCTGTATAAAATTACCTTCAGGCTATGTGTATACCACACATATGAAATATAAATGAATTTCTTCTTGGGTTCCTTCTCATTATCTAGATGCAAGTATTCCAAAATCTGAAATGCAGAACACTTTTAGTCCCAAGATGTGGCTCTTAATGAGACATGCCACATTATCATAGGATGTCTATGCCCAACACCTCTGGGGAAATTATACTATTTAGCTGGTATTGCGCCACCTGACATCCGCAGCCCATAAGGAAAGGACCAAGGCATTGACGTATCTGGCCCATCTTCTGTTTGGATATCAGCCAGCAAGTCAATGCCCTAAATCAAGAAATCAAGCTTTCTACCATCTATAGAGATATTCACAGGACCACCTCAGCAAGCAAGAGTCCAAAAGTGGCAGCCCCAAACCCAGAATCGCAATCAGTGGCTGATATCAGATGAGAGACTCCTTCCTGGGCACACAGAAGATTGGGCGACCTGGAAAGCACTGAACAGGCTGCACTCTAGCACCATAAAATGCAGAGCCAACCTTAAGAAAAATGGGGCTACAAAGTGGAGTCAACAACATGTGAGTGTGAGAAGAGCAAACCACAGACCACTTACTACAATGCAACCCGAGCCTTGCCATATGCACAATGGAAGACCTTACAGCGACACCAGAGGCACTCCAAGTGGCCAAAGAAAATTTAGCACAATGCCAAGTTTTTAACTTTGTTTGTGATTTTAAATACATTATAACTGTACCCAATTTGCTTCTGACATGATAAATGAATACCATCGGAACATTTATTTATTTATTTATTTATTTACTCTATTTGTATACCGCATATATCAGCCTGAGGCGGCGACTCAATGCGGTTTACAATAAAAAACAACACTAAACAATGTATGAGACACACAATACAGACAAACACATAATCATCAACGCCACACTTAGAATCAGATTCCGATCTCAAAATCCTTTTTCCATTCCTTGTCCGATGCCGTCATTATTGAGTTAATTGCCAAAAGCCTGCTCGTAGAGCCACGTCTTCACCCTCCTCCGAAACACCAGTAACGAAGATCTTTGGATGCTCAGCTTGTACTATCCCACTGGCTCTCTATTTGCTGCCCAAGGCAGTTATCTCACCAGATTTTTCACCAGATATATTGTTCAGCAATTTAGCAGAGTTGACTTATAGAATTCAAAACCCTGAAGTTGCCTTTGATATTCCCACTTGGAACTACAGGCTTCCAGGGCAAGCAATGAATCATTTTCTAAAAGCTTTTTACAAAATTAGGAGTTATTTAAAATCTGTGTTGCTCTCCTGTTCCACAAAAGATGTCCCAGTGAATCATGTTGAGGCGACAGTTCAAATGAGACATGTGGCCTTTGTTCTTCTCCCTAGAGAGGATGGTGAATGTGATGGGGCAGCAGCCAGAGGGATTTGGGGAGGAAGGACAGATATTGCCTGTTTAATGATCTTGCTGAACGTGTGGTCTGCCTGGATTGGAGCAAAGGAGGATGGGACAACAAAAACAAGCAGCCACTTGATGAAGTCTTGTTGACAGCTGTAAGTAAGAGTGATTCCCCAAAGAAACAGTAACAAAGAAAGGGACAGTTACATAGGAGAGTCCCTCCAGCAAATCTCAATGCTGACAGGTGTCAGTGTGGAAACAGTTATTATATACCTTATGGAAGCTCTGATTTATTTATGCCAACCCAATCATAGGCTTTTCTATGCAATATTTCTTCATAGAAGGCTTCCAGTTGCCTTCCTCTAAGGCTGTGGTGTCACCCAGTAAGTAGGATTCAAACCATTATCTCCCAGGGCCCGTCTACACTACAGAAGTATTACATTATTTGGGAAGACAGGCGGACAAATGTCAGTGTGCTGGAAGAAGCAAAGACTACCAGCATTGAAGCGATGCTCCTCCGCCATCAACTCCACTGGACCGGCCACATTGTCCAAATGCCTGATCACCGTCTCCCAAAGCAATTACTTTACTCTGAACTCAAGATCGGAAAACAGAATGTCGGTGGACAGGAAAATAGATTTAAAGATGGGCTTAAAGCCAACCTCAAAAACTGTGGCGTAGACACCGAGAACTGGGAATCCCTGGTCCTTGAGTGCTCTAACTGGATTTCAACTGTGATCAGAAGTGCTGCAGAATTCAAAGAGGCACGAATGGAGGGAAAAAGGGAGAAAGGTGCCAAGAGGAAAGCACATCAAGCCAATCCTGACCGGGACCACCTTCCATCTGGAAACAGATGTCCTTACTGCAGGAGAACATGCGAATCAAGAATAGGGCTACACAGCCACCTACGGACCCACCGCCAAGACACCACATCTGGAAGACAATCATCCTTGAGCTACGAGGGATCGCCTAAGTAAGTAAAGTATTCCACTTTAACTGCCATGGTCATATTCTATGGAATTATAGGGTTTGTCATTTGGTGACAAGCTGGAGTTCTCCAGGAGATAACTCTGAATGTCTTTCCATAAACTGCCAACCTTTATTAATTCTACAGTGTAGATGCATCCTAGTAAAATTGAAATGTATCAAACTGCATTAATTCTGTTGGATATGAACCCATAGTACAGAAATATCAAAAAATTAACTGGATTTTTTTTATTACAAAAGTGTGAGTGAGTCTAGCACTGAAAACGTTAGTAGGCCGAAACCTGTTAGAGTCAGTGGGCCAAAGCTAGTGTTGCCCTGAGGAGTGTGAGATAAACCTCTGTGTGAGAGAAGCCTCGTGTGAGAAAGCTCCAGTGTTGCTTTGTAAAGTTACTATGCATTTGTTTAATTGTGTTATGGAAACCTAGTCCTTGTAAATAGTGCAACCATATTATTTTGCTACAAAGAAAAGCCTCCTATGGAAGAGATAACATTGGTCTGTGTGTTTATTACTTTTGGCTACTGGTGCTGGATCACACTGCTGCTGATAAGTTACTCTGCTGTGCATTTTTGAGGAGGGTCTTTTGTCAATAAGCCCACTCACCTAACAGAAGTCAATGTTAGGAGTAATGTTATACCCAGAAAGCCCCAAATGGTGAGCCAGCATATCTGAAAAATTGGTTCTTTTTTTAAGGTGTCAGATTCAAGAGATGTACAGTCAAATCCACAGAAGTGAAAAATCCTGAATAAAAACCTATTATTATTTTACCTTAAAAAACACTTCTCTAGGAATCTCTAGCTCCTCCGGCGTGACTATATGATCAACTTCTGAATGTGTCTCCCTCTACAAACCACCAAGCACTTTAAGATCATCTGGGGAGGCCCTGCTCTCGGTCCCACCGCCATCGCAGTTGTATTATAATTGTTGAGGCATCGAATTGTTGCCAATTTGTGAACTGCTCCAAGTTGCCTCTGGGCTGAGAGTGGCAGTATATAAATATAGTAAATAAATAAATAATAAATTTGGTGGGGACGAGAGACAGGGCCTTCTCCATGGTGGCACCTCGGCTATGGAACTCCCTTCCTAAGGAGGTTAGATCTATCCCCTCCCTCTTGACCTTCCGGAAGAAACTTAAATCCTGGCTGTGGGATCAAGCGTTTGCAGAATAGACTGATTTTACTGGTGAAGATAACATTTTATTTGACTGCAATCTGGACTGATTTGGATGACGTTTTTAACCTGGTGAACTGTTTTAATGTATATACATAACTATTTTATGTATTTTAGCTGTATTTTATTATGTGTTTTACATTGTATCGGCATTGAATTGTTGCCTGTTGGAAGCTGTCCTGAGTCTCTACTTGGAGGTCGAGAAGGATGGGGTATAAATGTTCTAAATAAATAAATAAAATTTTCTGCTGGTATATAAATATGAAGAATGTGTCCACTGTGTTATATATATATATATATATATATATATATATATATATATATATATATATATATCCATATCTATAGCCTTCCATCTCATCCCATCACATGGATCTGAAGTTGGATACATGTGATGGAAGCTGTGTATGAAGTGTTCCCCTAAAATTTATGTAGATGCACAATTCGTCAAAATGAAAACCCATCTGTTGGATCTCAGTGACACAGATACTGCCAAGAGATTTGGATGATAATTGATATTATTTTAATTGATGTGATGGCTGGCCAACATCTCCAGCTGGTAGCTTTCTGCCAAAGGACACCTGATGCCTGATTTCTGAACCTTCCAGAAACGTTAGAATAACTTGGGACATTACAATTCTAGGCTCAATTAGACACTTGTTTAACCGAAATATTCCCTACAAGGGATTTCTTAAAGCAGGTAGCTGCAGATGTTTTCAATGTGATTGGATCTCAGTAGACTCCATCGCACCTGGCTTCTGAAGAATTATGCTGCCAAACACTGCAAGGTACTATTTTCAGTTGGGAGAAAATGACAAATCTATTCAGTGTCTGGAGAGCTCCTTTTGCTCCTCATTCGATGCATCATTGTTCATAGTGAGGAATGTGCTAATGAGAAAAAGGAACTTCTCAGCTGGATCCAGGACTGTCAAAATGTCATGTTCTGCCTCCACAATTTTAAAGTGTCATCCTCAAATGACCTTCCCATTTGTGTTTTGAAACCCCTGCTTAACCTCTAGATAAAGAACTCAAGGAAAAGGGAGCAAGAAAGGGAGGGGTTAAGTATCTTCTTTCTAAATTCAAACCACTTTGAAAACAAAAATCTACTAGTGGGTTGTTGTAGTTCTTTTGGGCTGTATGGCCATGTTCTAGAAGCATTCTCTCCAGATGTTTCACCTGCATCTATGGCAAGCATCCTCAGGAGCAACCTCAGAGGATGGTTGCCATAAGATGCAGGTGAAATGTCAGGAGAGAATGCTTCTAGAACACGGCCATACTGCCCTAAAAACCTACAACAACCCAGTGATTCTGGCCATGAAAGCCTTCGACAATACAATAAATTTATTCATGATTTCTTACAATTGTGTACAGCATGTCGCTATGCCCTAACCAAGCACCTAAGTATGTTCCATAAATCCTGGATGAGCAATCTACTCTGGATTTTAAAGTTGTGATCTTGGTTGCTGGATCACTCCATTAAATCAGTTCTGTATCTTGAATAGTTCATTTAAAATTCAGAGTAGAACCTGAATTCACTGCTTCTCTGACATGACAGTCAAAAGTCACAACTGGCCTAAATGTATTCAGCTATTCTTTTTGTTGGAAATAGCAACCTTCTACAAGCCTCCTATACTAGTTATTTGTTATGTATATAATTTGGATTGCTTACTATATTGTATATGTATGTATCGGTATGCAGTTTTCCCTTAACTCTATGTTGCTTGAGATTGTGGGCGGGACTGCAGACAATGTGATCAGATCTGGGCCTATTCAGACTGAGACTCCATTTTATAAGTCAATGTTCAGTCAGTATTATTTTGTGTTGTGTATTTTATTGTATAATCAGTGTTCATAATGCAATAGACATAAGACAGAGAAGAGACTGCAACAGAATGCCTCAGAGAACTTACTGTTTACACTTCTAACCGATAAGCAATGTACCTGTATGCTGAATACATGAAGTTTCTAAGTAAACTAACTATGTTATGTGTTTTCGAAGGCTTTCATGGCCGGAATCACTGGGTTGCTGTGAGTTTTCCAGGCTATATGGCCATATTCTAGAAGCATTCTCTCCTGATATTTCACCCACATCTATGGCGGGCATTCTCAGAGGTTGTGAAGTGAAACATCAGGAGGCAATGTTTCTGGAAGATGGCCCTACAGCCTAGAAAACTCACAGCAACCCAACTACGTTATTTTTAACAAATACTTATTTTGGTCTCTTGACATCATGATTTAAAACCAAATATATTTTATGGGATAGTAGATGTTTTTGGGCAACTGAAATAACACTTCTGAAAATCTGCTATATATTTTGGCATCATCTTTGTTCATAACAGTTCAAAGAGATAACCAAGTTTATCAGTCTAACAACTGAGAAACCTTATTTGCCCTTGCATAAATAGAAGTGGATATATACTACTGAAGAGAAGATTCACTCAAATAGGGTTTTTTAGCTCTTCTCAGGAAGATCTTATTTTACAAAAGGGTTATGGTTTTCCAAATGGAAGTGAATGCCAGTTAATTTCCAAAAGGTTACGCTTCTAAAAGGATTAGGAGATTCTGGTTTTCCAGAAGGTTATGATCTCAAAGGTCATCACTTTCCCCAAAACTTTTCTTATCATCATTTATTTATTTATTTACAGTATTTCTATCCTGCTTTTCTCAAGCCCGAAAGCGAATCAAGGCGGCTTACAAATTGACAGCAATTCGATGCCGTAGCAATCCACAATATAAAATTAAAACATTTAAAACAACATTATAAAATCCATACAATAACCATCAAAAATGTACAATAACCATGCCCGTCAATGGTTCTGTTCATATACAAGATTATTCAGTCATTCTCTCCAATAAAAAAAATATTACAGGGTCTTTGAGGCAAACGAAAGTAGTTTTAATACGATTACGAAGCACCTCAAGAGGGAGGGAGGTTCTGCCAGGCCTGGCTTGCCACTGAATATTCTTGGTAAACAAAATTAGAAACAAATTTGAATGTTCTTGCTGGTGCCAAACATCTGAGTAATTTGGAAGGAGGCCCAAAGGATTTTGATAAGAACAGGAAAATAGCTCTGTACACTGCCTCTCCAATCTTCACTCCTGCTCTGCCTTCAATTTGCAAGCTGTAGCTCAAGCTCTTTCGTTTTTCTTCTTCTTTCATTCATGCATTCATTCATTTTTCTTAATGGTGTTACAAGGAAACACTGGACAACTTCGTATTTGCACAAAACATCAAGGGCCATAAGGTTGTTTTGACACTCTTAATTATGCAAAACGGAATTCGTAGCCTTAATTCTGCTGTTATTGTTAATTCAAAGTAAAGTAGACCCAATGACCCAAAGGGATTTTCTTATTCATTGATACACCAGCAACAGTTCAATCAGCAGTTACAGAAAACAGTTAGGATGCAGGTAAAATTGCATAACATAGTATGCAAATGAATCTTGTAGTATCTCAGAGTCGGTGGTGCAAACTTTTGTCAACTGAAGCCCACATATTTACTCTGAGGAAGTATACTAAAGGTGTATCTACATTCTAGAATGGAAGCAGTTTGACACTATTTTAACTGTCTATGGAAGTTTGGGATTTGTAGTTTGGTGGGGCATAAACTATTTGGCAGAGAAGGCCAAAAGCCTTGTAAAACTACAACTCTCAGGATTCCATAGCATTGGGCCAAGGCATTTAAAGTGGTTCCATCGGCATTCATTCTGCAGTGTAGATGCACCCTTAGTCTACAAAAGCTTATGCCACCAACTCATTCTCTAAGTTTGTATCTGAGGAGATACAAGATCCCTTTGTATAATATTCCAAACTCACACAGCTGTGTCTTTGAACGTTACATAGCACAATTTGGCAGGGAAAACATCAGTTTGACTGAGCAGACTATAAATCAATAGTGTCTTGATTTGGTTTTCATAACATGCCACTAAGGGTTTGAAAATGTGTTTGGACAAAGGAAAAAGTTGAAATTGGCAATACTCCACAATGTAAATCAAACTGGGATGTTTCCCCCCCTTGACAATACATTTCTTGATGTTAGTCATGATCAGAGGAAAAGCTCGGATGCTACTATGCAACACAATTTTGTTCCTGAGTTATAAATGTAATTCCCTAATAGGTTCTATTATTTAAAAAAAAAACATGGGAAGATGTATTAAATTGCAAAAATTTTGCTTTTGAGGGACATCCTGCAGCTTTTCAATGAATATCTCATTGAGTCTCAACCATTTCAACATAGTTTGTGGCAGCCACAAATATGGAGTTTCTGGAGTAGAACAACTACTTTTAAAGTAATTACTACACAATTAAACAGGAAATAACACTTTCAAACCAGGAACAGAAAAGTTTTCAAATTTTGTTACATAGTGGGTTTTTCTATACTTGTCTGGATTAAGATCCTTAATGCACTACACCAGACATGGGCAAACTTCGCCCCTCCAAGTTTTTTGGACTCCAACTCCCACAATTCCTAACAGCCTCAGCCTCCTTCTTTTTCCCCTCAGCCACTTTTGACCTGGATTGCAGGTGAAAATTGAGGAAAATATGGAAACTGGGGTGTGCAGCACTGGTTCATCTAATCCAAGCTCTGCCAAACAAACAATGGAACAGGAGCAAAATATCTAAGATTTCAACCCAAATGGTTCAGCAAATTTCCCTGGCACTCTGTAAGTAATGTGTGATTCTGGGAGAAGTTGGGGGTAAAGTGTTAAGACTTGTAAGAAATCAGAGTGTGTTCACTGTAAAATGCAAAGCACGAAGCTGATTGGTTGGGCCATGCCCAAGGAGCTAGCTGAGCCTGGGAGTTTTGGCAACAGTTTCATATTTAGGCTGAGCTGTGCAGGTGCTTGCAGAGACAGAGAGACAATTCTTGCTTCATGAGCTGCTGGAAGGAGATTCTCCACATGGACACCGAAAGACCATTTATATCGCTCTAAAAGGACATTGTGGGGGTCAATGAAACTCATCTCATGACTGTAAATATGTTGTTCTGCTTTGTTGTTGTTGTTTATTCATTCAGTCGCTTCCGACTCTTCATGACCTCATGGACTAGCCCACGCCAGAGCTCCCTGTCATCCGTCACCTCCCCCAGCTCCTTCAGAGTCAAGCCAGTCATTTCAAGGATACCATCCATCCATCTTGCCCTCGGTCAGCCCCCTTTCCTTCCATTTTCCCCAGCATCATTGTCTTCTTTAAGCTTTCCTGTCTTCTCATTATGTGGCCAAAGTACTTCATCATTGCCTCTAATATCCATCCCTCCAATGAGCAGTCGGGCTTTATTTCCTGAAATATGTTCTGCTTTACGAAGAGTAAACTACTTGTTTTTTACTGTGTAGCATATTTTCTTTCTCTGACAAGACAGTGTGTGGACTGATAAAATGTGAACTGTGCATTTTTTTCATTATACCGACATAAAGGTAGTTATCAGAAGCTTGGTACATTAGCTGCTAAACCATTTGTGTGATGGAAAAGTAAAATAGAAGTCTTCAATAGACATAAAAAAACAGAGTTCCATCAGAACAACTTGTGCTTGACTGAAAACTTCTTTCTAATCCACAGTGGAAAATGTCTTGATGATAAAGGATATAAGAAGAAATCAGAAGAAAACAGAAAGAAACTTCTGACAACTGTGGAAACTATTGTTCTTTGTAGCTGACAAGAACTGGCTTAAAGAGGGAACAATGATTCAGGACCTATTATCTGTGAAGAATCTTTGCATAATAATTGTCATTTCAGGGCCTTGTTGAGATCTCATGCCAGATCAGGAGATACTTGCCTGAAATGTCATCTCGGAAGGAAAAACTTTCAACCCTCCCAATTTTTTTCTGGCTATGGGCCTGATGGCAATATAAAGTTACTGAAAAAACAGCTTCATGCCTGTGCACAGGAAAGAGAGAGATACAGTAGGACAAGAAAGAGAAAAGAAATTTCAGCACGTCCATGGATTGCAACAAGCAGAATTGTAAGAATGAATGGCCCAAATTGCAGTTTACCTACATTGTGTGATAAAGCCTTAGGTCTAGGGAAGAAAATAAGCAGTGGTTGCCTCCATATCTCTAAGACTGGTCCACCAGCAAAAAATAAAATAAAATGCCCCTCAATTGGGTTTAAGGTATCTTGAGCATATTTGGGGTTGCCTTTGAAGACTGTTCGGAAGTTCCACATGGTCCAACGGGTGGTAGCCAGATTGCTCACTGGAGCAGCATACAGGGAGCATACAATCCCTCTGTTAAACGTCACCTCTACTGGCTGCCAGTCTGCTAGCAAGCACAATTCAAAGTGCTGGCTTTAGCCTATAAAGCCCTAAATGGTTCTGGCCCAGCTTACCTGTCTGAATGAATCTCCCCCTATGAACCATCTTGGAAATTAAGATCATCCAGAGAGACCCTGCTCTTGGTCCCACCTACTTCACAGGTGCAATTGGGGGGAACAAGAGACAGGACCTTCTCAGTGGAGGCCCCTTGGCTGTGGAACACCCTCCCAAGTGATATTAGATCAGCCCCTTCCCTTCTGACCTTCAGAAAGAGGGTGAAAATGTGGCTTTCGGATTGAGCCTTTGGCAAATAACACAGTGCAGTAAATGGTCTTGGATTTATGTGTAATGATTACAGAATGGCCTGACTCAGATTATGGATAATGTGGTTTTATAGTTGTCACTGCAATCTTTTATAACTTTTAATGCTCTTACTCTAATTTAAAATTTTTATTGAAACATTTATTTAATTGTATATTGGATGCATATTGTTTTAAGGCATTGAATTATTGCCTATGATGTAAGCCACCTTGAATCCCCCCCAGGGTCGAGAAAGATGGGATATAAATATAGTAAGTAAGTAAGTAAGTAAGTAAATAATCTACAATATTTGCAAAGCATGAAGCTGGAAAATTGCTGTTTGTGATGAACAGAAGGGCCTCCTTCATTTAGGTGGTGCAATGAAAGATATCACTACATACGTCCATAAGAGTTCTCTCTACGTGCTATTATCTGGAAAACAAAAATACAGCAAAATCTACTGGATTTTGAGTGACCTCTTGCAAAAGCCACCTGCCATTCCATTTTGATTGATCGAAGGAGACTTTGGTATAGTTCGGTTTGGTCAGAGCAGAATTTCAATAGCTTGTGTCATCATTCATTCTGATGTTTTTTTTTAATTCTCTTCCATGTCCTGAAGCCTTAAAAGCTCTTTGCTTGCCTTTCTGTCTGATGCAAGATTCTTTAATGTGGGCCAAATAGTCCAAGTTCCAGGTAGGAAAAACAAATGTCTATGAGAAAGACGTTGAACCATTAGCACTGTACCATAAATCATTTTCTGTAATGGAAAGAGACTGCGGCGGCACCAAACTCTATCTCAGAGCAAATGCTCACATGGTTAAGCGAGTGGTAAACAATAAACCATGAGACAGATGGGAGAGTACACCTTGGGATGTGAGGTAGAAGGTCAGCAGAACATGTGTTTGCACTTGCTGAACATCTTTCCTGCCTCAGGTGCCCTAAGAGATTACCATTATAATCATTTCTTCCCTGCAAGACATTCATACAGTCTCAATACAGAAAAAGATTCATCTTATGCTGTATTCCATCAGTACTCTTTGATGTTACAGTTTGCCAAATCCCTTGTGTTTAATGGGTCGAATAGGTGTAAGCACCAACATGAGATAGATTTTTTTAAGTACAGTGTTAGATACATTAATCTCAACTTCATTCAAATGGCTAAACATAAAAAATAGGCTTCCAGGGAAATCAAAGTGAAACGTGTGCACCAGAAAGTCATCAAGCTTAAAACATGCCCGATTAGAAAAAGCAAATGAATGTGAAAATCTAATCCATTTGGAATTCTCTAATATAATTGGGCACACCTTAAGTTTTATGGCTTGTCAGTGTATGTATCTAACAGCTGGTTTGAGTGCTGGACTACAACTCCAGGAGGCCAGGGTTCAAATCTCTACCCAACCATGAAAACCCAGTAAGTGGCCTCGGACACATTGAGCTCTCTCAGTCTAAATGGAAAGCAATGACAAACTTCCTCTGGATAAAACTTGACAAGAATCATAGAATCATAGCGTTGGAAGAGTCCAACCCCCTTTAAGAAGCAGGAAAATCGCATTCAAAGCACCTCCAACAGATGGTCATCCAGCCTCTGCTTCAAAGCCTCCAAAGAAGGAGACACCACCACACTCCAGGGCAGACAGTTCCACTGTTGAACAGCTCTCACAGTCAGAAAGTTCTTCCTCATGTTCAGGTGGAATCTTTCTTGCAATTTGAAACCATTGTTCTGCATCCTAGTCTCCAGGGCAGCAGAAAACAAGTTTGCTCCCTCCTCCCTAAGACTTCCTCTCACATGTCCCTCATCATGTCTCCTCTCAGCCTTCACTTCTGCAGGCTAAACATGCCCAGCTCTTTAAGCTTCCCCTCATAGGGCTTGTTCTCCAGACCCTTGATCATTTTTGTCACCCTCCCTTGGACAGATTCCAGCTTGTCAACATCTCCCTTAAATTGCGATGCCCAGAAATGGACACAGTATTCCGGATGTGGTCTGACCAAGGCAGAATAGAGGGGAAGCATGGCATCCCTGGATCTAGACACTATACTTCTATTTATGCAGGTCAAAATCCCATTGGATTTTTTTGCTTCCGCATCACATTGTTGGCTCATGTTTAGCTTGTTGTCCTCGAGGACTCCAAGATCTTTTTCTTATGTACTGCTCTCAAGCTAGGTGTCCCTCCTCATTCTGTATCTTTGCATTTCATTTTATCTGCCTAAGTGGAATATCTTGCATGTGTCCTTGTTGAACATCAGTTTGTTAGTTTTGGCCAATCATCTCTCTAATCTGTTAAGATTGTTTTGAATTCTGCTCCTGTCTTCTGGGGTATTGGCTATCCCTCCCAATTTGGTGTTGTCTGCAAACTTGATGATCATTGCCTTCTAACCCTTCATCTAAGTAATTAATGATGATGTTGAAAAGGACCGGGCCCAGGAGGGAACCCTGCTGATCATAGAATCATAGAATCAAAGAGTTGGAAGAGACCTCATGGGCCATCCAGTCCAATCCCCTGCCAAGAAGCAGGAATATTGCATTCAAATCACCCCTGACAAATGGCCATCCAGCCTCTGCTTAAAAGCTTCCAAAGAAGGAGCCTCCACCACACTCCGGGGCAGAGAGTTCCACTGCTGAACGGCTCTCACAGTCAGGAAATTCTTCCTAATGTTCAGATGGAATCTCCTCTCTTGTAGTTTGAAGCCATTGTTCCGCGTCCTAGTCTCCAAGGAAGCAGAAAACAAGCTTGCTCCCTCCTCCCTGTGGCTTCCTCTCACATATTTATACATGGCTATCATATCTCCTCTCAGCCTTCTCTTCTTCAGGCTAAACATGCCCAGCTCCTTAAGCCGCTCCTCATAGGGCTTGTTCTCCAGACCCTTGATCATTTTAGTCGCCTCCTCTGGACACATTCCAGCTTGTCAATATCTCTCTTGAATTGTGGTGCCCAGAATTGGACACAATATTCCAGATGTGGTCTAACTCCACTCGTCACTTATTTTCAGGATGAAGAGGAAGCATTGGTGAGTACCCTGTGGGTTTGTTCGCTTAACCAATTACAGATCCAGGTCACCATAGTTAAGTAATAGGTCATCATACGTTAGGTGATAGATCACCTGTGATAGGTCACCATATGGAATGTAACAAGAAATGAAAGCTAACAAGGAATATATCTAACTAATCTTTTGCAGAAAAACCCAATACAGTCCTGGAGGATAAACATTGCAGAAGGAAACTAGGCTCCTGCAAATTCCTTTGTAGCTCTAGATCTATTCAAAAGATAGTTGCCATCTTAAAACTACAGCCTGCCAACCACACAGTAGGGATGTGCTATGCTAAATTATTCATTCCTGCAAAGCAGAACCAATCATTCAATCCATTTTCCCCGCTGTCAGGTGCCTTCAAAAAAGTATGCAGTTTTCAAAGAGATCGCTAATGGAGTGAAAGTATCCGGCAATGGAAAGATTCTACAGTCCGGCTCCCATATGCCTATCTTTGCAACTGCATCTTCCCCTACGAACCTGCACGGGCTCTAAGATCTTCTGGAGAGACCCTCGTTTCGCTCCCACCCCATCATAAGTGCAGCTGGTCGGGATGAGAGAGAGGGCCTTCTCAGTGGTGGTCCCCCTGACTCTGGAACTCTCTCCCCACTCACCCTGTCCACTCTTCGTAAAGACCTTAAAATGTGGATGTTCCACCATGCCTTTGATTAAACAGTTCACCAGATAATTTTGCCCTCAGCCAGCCCTGCCCACCCAAGCTCAGTATTTGTTTACTGTGTCAGGCTATTGGTTGTTGTTCGATTGTTGTTTTATGATGTTGTTTTATAAATTTTACTGTGTTTTATTTTAAATTATGTTGATTTGGCTTGTGCCCATGTAAGCCGCTCAGAGTCCCTTTGGGGAGATGGAGGCGGGGTACAGAAATAAAGTTTTTGTTATTGTTGTTGTTATTATGTGTGGTACAACATATTTATTTATTTAGAACATTTATACCACGTCCTTCTCAACCTCTAAAGAGGGACTCAGGACATGATCCCTTCGCTCATCTGGAGAGGGCCTGCTTACGATCCCACCTGCGTCACAGGTGCYTTTGGTGGGGACGAGGGACAGAGCCTTCTCTGTGGTTGCCCCCCGACTCTGGAACACCCTCCCCAAAGACATTAGACTAGCACCCACGTTGGCAGTCTTCAGGAAGAATCTGAAGACCTGGCTATTCCGATGTGCCTTTCRYGAATYGGATAATCTCCAGCACTACGTCCCAGWAGCACTTTATTAGAGTTTAAGACTCTCTGCACATTGCACTTGCCRYGAAATCCAWATACCACCTGCCACACCCAGCACTTTTTAACRTGTACCCARRACTGGCRCGGCCCTGGTTTTTARTGRGTAATTGATGTATTGTTTTTTATTGCTTATGTTTTATTTTGCTTTAAATTGTACTGTTATTGTTTTGCTGTTGTTMTGTTGAGGCCTTGGCCTTTGTAAGCCGCATGGAGTCCTGCGGGAGAGGCTAGCGGGGTACAAATAAAGTTTAATAATAATAATAATAATAATAATAATAATAATAATAATAATATTTATTGTGTTTTTAACATTCAGCTCCTAAAATACATTAAAAAACAGTTACAATGTTGAAAAAATTTTTTTCATTGTGGGCTGGTGATCTATTTGCAAGATTTTTAAGTCTTATATATTGCTTTTTGTCTTCATTGTCTTTATTTTTGTTTTTCAATTGCATAAAGAAGAAGTTCCATGACAAACGGTTAACTCTGCAATGTTACTTCTTAATAACTGGTCAAATAGCCCATTACATGAACTGGAGAAATTATTTTGAGAAGGCATCTACTGTAGAAAAGACCTGAAAGCTAATGCATGTTATAACTTGGGTGTTGCATTAGGAAGAGATCAGGGTTCAAATCCCTGCTTACATATGGAAAGCCAGTGAGTCACCTTGGGCATCCTGAAAGAAAGACAAATCTTGCCAAGAAAACCCTTGGTTTACCTTATGATGACCGTAAGTTGAAAATGACCCACGAAGGAGGCAAAGATAGATAACTGAGACTAGACCACTTTTTTTTCTAAAAGAGGTAATTTAACACACTTTCCCTCTCCAAACTAATCTGCAACTGTTTTAAACTTCAAAATAACTACAACAAATGAGCTCCAGGTGATCCAAGTTTATCCAGTCTGTTAATTAAGTAGAACAACAGATATCCCACTGGGTGTTGCTCTGCAAAAATGGATTCACTGTGAAGTATATTGATAGACGCAGCAGGGGGCAATTATGTGAAGTATCCTGTAGCAAGAAAAATGAGGAGCCATCCAGTGCATTTGAGGGGGAAACAATAAGGTGTAGAAAAAAAACCCCGAGGACTTCTTACTGTTGTTAGACTGCAACTTCCAACCTTCTTCACTATTGGTTATAGTGGCTACTTCTGACAGGAGTTGCAGTCTGCAGTGTTTAATGGACAACCTGATTCTTATAATTTTATTTATTACTAGCCGTCCCCTGCCACGTGTTGCTGTGGTCCAGTCTGTGTATATGTGTTTTGTGTTTGTTTATGTGTGTTTGCATATATATGTGTGGTTTTGCACATTTGTTGTAATGTTTTTTTTTGCTTTTTAAGTCTCTTTTGCTGTGTTTTCCAGTGTTTTTATGAGTGATGGTCACTTGTTGGCCTGCGAGGTGTATTGTGTCCAAATTTGGTGTCAATTCGTCCAATGTTTTTTCAGTTATGATAATCGCACAAATGAACAGAACGTTTTTATTTGTATAGATTATTTATTTACTTCATTTATACCCCGCCTTTCTCACCCCACAAGGGACTCAAGGCAGATTACAACTCCGACAAAATTCAATGCTGTCTATAAACATAGCGCCTGATAAAGCAAAACAATCAATCAATGGGGAAAGGCTCCTGATAGTCAATCAAGGTTGATTACCATAGCCCCTTGCCCTGCACAGACCATGGAAGAAAGGAGAATGAGAAACATGACCACTTTACACATTGCCAAGGCACAGCCCAGCTATAGTTTTGAATGCTCACTGGAGCTATGGAAAGGGGAACCAAGAAAGTCTCCTGTTTCTTGAAAAAGTAATGTTTTTGGTTCCTTTCTCCAGCAGTCTCTTGGCAACATGTGATGGGATCACTAGAGTAGCTGCAATTGTCTCCTCACCTTCTTCAATGATAAAGTTTCAGGAAGATACAGAACTCTCTCTCTCTGTGTGTGTGTGTATGCACATGCGTGTTTATGGGAAAGGTTTGCCAGCACTGAAGTATAATGTGAGTCCTGGGGCAGAGGCGGCAACAGGTTAGAGCTGTTGGATTATTGTATGTTTTCTGTTTACCTTCCTGCTCAGTTCCAGGGCTGCTCCCAAATCTATGTCTCACCTGGGGCATTCAGTAGGGCTGATATTTCATCCCTACCCAGCATTAGTATCAAGCAGTGTTTCAGTTTACCACTCGATAACAACTGGGTTGTGGAGACAGTTATCGTGCATTCCACATTAAACAAATTAGGCAATAAGTACACTACAAAAATGCACAATGTCAGCATTCAGAAACAGGATGGAGTAATGAAGCTACTATTTAACTACAGATGAGATCTTCCATCAAGAAGTTGAAGTGTAGCTTTATGCTCATGTAATTACACAATGTAACAATGTTGTACAACAAAATATGCAATCATGCACTGTACACACTCATGTTCAGGCATGTGCAGCGTAAAACCACAAGCAGTGTCACCATATGCACAACTTTATTTCTTCATCCTTGAAATGAATATGGAGCACCTCTCTGCCCCGGAGTGTGGTGGAGGCTCCTTCTTTGGAAGCTTTTAAACAGAGGCTGGATGGCCATCTGTCAGGGGTGATTTGAATGCAATATTCCTGCTTCTTGGCAGGGGGTTGGACTGGATGGCCCATGAGGTCTCTTCCAACTCTTTGATTCTATGATTCTAGGATGAAAATAAAATCCTCACAAAAAAGTCTAACCACTTACTTGGACAAAACATTGACATGATTCTTAGGTCAACAGTCACAACTATGTAATTGCTTGTGCAACAAGTATTCCAAAATATGAAACAATCCAAAATCTAAAATACTGCTGGTCCCAAGCATTTTGGATAAGTGAGAGTCAACCTGTATATGCTTCATATGTATTTATTTGTGTTAAATAAAAATATTGAGAATTGGTATGCTTTAGTGGTTTGATGGATTATAATGTTAACTGTTGTGAAAAATTTCAAGATGTTTTAGTCTTCCTTGTTATTTTTTAATCTTGAAAAATTCAACAGGATGTGCTGAACAGTCCTTCAAATGAAGGATAAATACAGGAAATTAGCTGGGATTTCTTGATACCTAAAGGGAACAACCCTGCCTAATGGCCAGAGGTTCTCATTCCTAATAATGCCAGTTGTAAGCCCAAATGCCCTTTGGTCGATTATCACGCTTGTTGTTCAATAAACATCAATTCCCTTCTTCCTCAAGTTCTTGCCTGAGCACACCTACTCAAAATAGAGTTCTTGGCCTGAGTTATTTTCTGCTTAACTGAACACTTTCAATCTACAACCTTTATCAGTGACAGAAGGCACTGCTGCATATGAACACACAGGAGAAATGTTTTCAGCAAAGAATCTATTAGAAAAAGATAGGGAGAAAACCAGCAGATTCCTATTTTTATTTATCTCATGGAATACGTAATTTTTCTTTTGAGTCTGTGCAAACATCAAGAAATATGTGTGTTTGTACACACACACACACACACACACGGGGAATAAATAAATATAAATGCACTCAGCTGTTCCTCTCCCCTTCTAAAAGACTGGAATACTTCTCCTTGGGCTAATTCTACACTGTAGAATTAATACAGTTTGATACCACTTTAACTTCAATGTTATGAAATCCTGTGATTTCTAGTTTGGTGAGGCACCGGCACTCTTTGGCCAAAAAGACTAAAATCCTTGGAAACTACAGTTCCTGTGATACCATAGCAATAAGCCATGGCAGTTATAGCATTATTTTTTTTAATTTTAAATTATTACATTTGGCCCAGCCATAGGTTTTAAATGCTTGTTGTTATTGTTACTGTCTATTGTTTACTTTTGTTTATGAGATTTATTTTAACTGTTGTATTGATTGTTTTCTTATTGCTTTTACTGTTGATGTACTTTGGGCTCGGCCTCATGTAAGCCGCACCGAGTTCCTTGGGGAGATGGTAGGGGGGTATAAATAAAGTATTATTATTATTATTATTATTATTATTATTATTATTATTATTATTAGTGGTGTCAGACTGCATCAAATGCGTAGTGCAAATGCATCCTGATGTTGCACCAGAGTCCTGAACCACCTTTCCACCACAAACCACACTCTGTCCTGATAATCCAGTAAGTACAAGTTTATTTAGAGAAAAGTACATAAAAAATAAGCAAAACAAAAAAAAGAAAGAAAAGAAAATCAAAGTTCCAAAAGTTATTTCCAAAATAGCCAAGAGTCCAAAATCCTTTCAGATACAGTCTGAAGAGTCAATGCACAGGTAGATCTATACACATGATAGCATGAATCCAAGGCAGGCAATCTATGCCACACCTGAACTAGAAACAGGAACAAACTTAGAAACTTGAATATATGAATTCCCAAAAATGTAGAACCAAGAACCGAGAGCTATTCACCTGAATACAACGATTGGAACAGCAGAAACCACTTTAAAACTTCCCAGTCCCTCCCATGACATCATTTCTCACACACCTGCTTTTCCTCTCTTTATCGCTAAGCCTCTGGGAAGAGCTATTCTGTTTGTTGTATACTCTGCCTCTGAAGTTCCAAGTGCCTGGATCTGGGCAAACATTTCTCTTCCACATTTCTCTCAGCCTGTTCTTCTAGCTGGTTTTCACTTTCTCCAGTCTTATGGGACTGCCAGAAGATTCCAAAACAACTCTCTCTAAGCCACTTCTATCCTCCTCTGGGCTCTCTTAATCTATCCCAGCATTCCCTTCCTCATCTTCTGCGCACTCAGAATCTGACCAGGCTACACCTGAGGTATTAGTGATAAGATTGTTGAACAAAAAATGCTAGTATTTCTTTGTTCCTTCCCTTTTTTTGCTCAAAACAGAATATGTCCTTCCTATAAGAATTTTTATGAAATTGAATATGGCCCTCAGCTTAAAAGAAGATTTGTCGGTGTATGTATTTTATTTGTACATTATCAGAGTGGGATCCAAAGTGGCTTCCAGAGAGGGTCAATTGAAAAGATAATACAAATTTAAAAACACAATACATGTTTATAAATTAAAATCGTCCATTCAAACAGCTGGTGAAAGAAAGAAAGGAAGGGCCTTCCCTAAGGGGTTTACGATATACAAAGATGTATCATCTTATATACAAAGATGTATCATCTTCATGTCTAATTGGCAAGTTGCTGAGGATAGTAATATATGGACATTTTATTTTCTTAACTGTAGCAATAAATCAAAGATTGACAAAGGACAGCATGTCTTCATTCCTTGCATAAATTGGTTCATTGACGCAGGATGCTATAACAGTTTTTGAAGAGACGGTTTCAAAAACGAGTTAGATGGATTCAGAGATGAGGTCAATCAACAGCTATTAACTATGCAACTAAAAATGAAATCTCCAACTTTTGTTGGCAAAATATATGTCTGTTATCTAGATGTTGCAGATGACAATAAGGAATGATCATCATATGTCTTTTCTATAGCCTTCATGCTATAGATGGAATGAAGAGTAAGGTTGTTGTTTATTTGTTCAGTTGCTTCCAACTCTTTGACCTCATGGACCAGCCCATGCCGTAGCCACCCCCAGCCCCTTCAAGGTCAAGCCAGTCACTTCAAGGATACCATCCATCCATCTTGCCCTTGGTCGGCCCCTCTTCCTTTTTCCTTTCTTTTTCCCCAGCATAATTGTCTTCTCCAAGCTTTCATTATGTTGTCACCTTTGCCTCTAATATTCTTCCCTCCAGTGAGCAATCGGGCTTTATTTCCTGGACTATGGACTGGTTTGATCTTCTTGCAGTCCAAGGCATTCTCATAATTTTCCTCCAGCAACACAGTCCAAAAGTGTCTATATTCTTATGCTCAGCCTTCCTTATGGTTCAGCTCTCACATCCATAGGTTACTACAGGGAATACCATTTCTTTAACTATGCGGATCTTTGTTGCCAGTGTGATGTCTCTACTCTTCACTATTTTTCAAGATTAGTCATTGCTCTCCTCCCAAGAAGTAAACATCTTCTGATTTCCTGGCTACAGAGCAAGGTTAGTGGTTCCCAATCTATGGTACTCAAGAAATGTTATTATCCTGAAACTTCCCCAAATCATAATCATTGGGACACCTGGGGATAACATTAGGAAAAATATGAAAGCCTAGGGGCTAGGAACCACTGTCATCAAAATATCAAATCCAATCTTCCTCAACTTGATGCCAACAGCCATACTTTCTGCATACCAGCTTGTTGAAGACTGTATTAGATTATTTTTGTTCTCAGCCAGTAAGGCAGGTTTTATGTTCCTCTGACAAGGCTAATGTTGATCATTTGCTATCCTTTGAGGGGGCGCTTAATGCAATTAATGATGCACCACCAACAGAGAAGTCGTGTGTCTTCGGCCAAGATCAACATCTGTTGGTTTAATGTGCCACCTGGAAAAAGATGTCAGTCAACCAGCCTCTGGGTGTTCACCCCTGCCTTCTTGGGTTGTATTAATAATTCCCACATAACTAAATGCGTGCAACTGTTGACCAGGGAAAGAGAGTCCGTAATGGCTGATGCATGTATTTATACAGGCAATCTCTCAGAGTGCTAAAGCAGTCATAGAATCATAGAATCAAAGAGTTGGAAGAGACCTCATGGGCCATCCAGTCCAACCCCCTGCCAAGAAGCAGGAATATTGCATTCAAATCACCCCTGACAGATGGCCATCCAGCCTCTGTTTAAAAGCTTCCAAAGAAGGAGCCTCCACCACACTCTGGGGCAGAGAGTTCCACTGCTGAACAGCTCTCACAGTCAGGAAGTTCTTCCTCATGTTCAGATGGAATCTCCTTTCTTGTAGTTTGAAGTCTCCATCAAGAAACAGCAGAAGGTGAACTGTGTTTTGGGGATCATCTGTGATTCCTGGCCAGATTTTGTTAAATGTTTAATGAGTTTGTTGTTTGTTTTAGGCCATGCTCACCCTGGGCACATGGCCTAAGAAGTGAATGGGGCTTCTGCAGAGCTGTTGACTTACTAAGGGGAAGCTGGCAGCCAATCACTCTATGTAACAGCTGCCTGAGTCCTTTGAGCTCAGTCTGAGAAGAAAGCAGAAAGTTGGCTGTGTTTTGGGGGTCATCATTGAATCCTTGACAGTTTTTGTATCGTTTTAATTTATTGGCTATGTGTTCTCCCTGAGCGCATGGCCTAAGGAGATGGAATGGACCTAGATGCTACTAGCTCTATATAACAGCTGCTTCTATCTTTCAAATTCAGACTCTGAAGGCCAGGAGCAGTTGTTTGTCTAAGAATTATTGCAATCTCAAAAGGGTAAAAAAAAATAACTGGAGGAAGAAAGACCTGCAATGTTTTACAATGTTTGTCTTCTTGCCAGAAAACCTCACAGCAAGTGCAAACTGATCACTTTCTTGGAACATAGCAGTATAGCTAAGGAATTGGTGAGGTTATATAATGTATTGTAGACTGATGTAAATTATAACTGGGAGCCAAGGTGGCTCGTGTACAACTTAAAAGAAGGTACATGAAAAATTTTAAAAATATAGTAAAAATGTGATGCAAACTATACTACTGATTGAGTCTCCATTATTCAGAAACATAAAATACTGGAAAGTCTGCTTTTTGGCATGGGCCTTGTGTATTTATTTATTACTTCATTTATATCCTGCCCTTCTCTACCCAGTCTAGAGAAGTCTTACAAATTAGGCAGCAATTCGATGCCAAAATATAAACATACAATGCAATAAACATTCATATTAAAAGCAAACATTAAAACAAAGCCATTTAAAACCAGTTATTAAAATCACGCCATCGAGGATCATAATTTGAAGTTTTTCCATTGGTCCATTCACTGTTCCTTATTCTCTTGTTGCACAAAAGAACTTGCTATCTGAACACTTGGTCACATAATCACGTTTTTACTTTCTTCCTGAAGGTCAGGAGGGAGGGGGAAGCTCTAATTTCACTAGGGAGAGACCTCCATAGCAGAGAGGCTACCACTGAGAAGGCCCTGTCTCTAGTCCCCACCACTCATGCTTGCGACATGAGAGAAGCCTCCTCGCAGGATTGCAAGACATCCGGGCGTCCCCTGGGCAACGTCTTCATAGACGGCCGATTCTCTCAACCCAGAAGCAACCAGAGACGACTTGAAGCATGCAAACAAGGAAGCAAAACAACCAACGGTCCTTTTCAGGACCAACCATGACAATAATCGCAATCAACATCGAAGGCATGTCAGCTGCCAAAGAACAACTGCTCTATGAACTGTGCCGAGATAAGAAATGTGACGTGCTGTGTGTCCAAGAAACACACAGGGATGAACGACAGAAACGACCCAAAGTTCCAGGAATGATCCTAGTAGCGGAAAGACCACATGCGCAGTATGGAAGTGCTGTCTTTGTCAAACCAGGCCTCCAAGTCAGCAGTGCCCACAACACTGAAGAAAACAATATCGAGGTTATAACAGTAGAGCTTAATAACATCACCATCACCTCTGTGTACAAGCCCCCAAATGAAGAGTTCTGCTTCTCCTCCCCCGAGAACTTTGACAGGCACCAAAGGGCGGTAGTAATTGGTGACTTCAACAGCCATAGCCATGTATGGGGCTATGCCCAAGAGGACAGAAATGGAGAGGCTGTCCTGTCCTGGTCTGAACTGCACAAACTATCACTCATCCATGATAGCAAGCTCCCACCATCCTACAACAGCGGGAAATGGCACCAAGGCTACAACCCAGACCTCCTATTTGTGAGCGACAGCATCGTACAGCAATGCACCAAATCAGTGGGACCACCAATTCCAAACACACAGCACCGACCAATAATATGCCAACTGTTCCCAACAATAAGGCCTCAGGAAGTTCGATTTAAACGAAGATACAACTTCAGAAAGGCAGATTGGACTAAATTCTCAGACATGTTAGATGACATGATCACATCGGTCGCGCCAATCCCTGAGGAATACGAACATTTTATTGAAATAGTGAAAACCTGCTCACGGGCCTCTATACCGAGAGGCTGCAGAACCCACTACCTCCAGGGCATTACTCCTGAAACAGCTGCCTTGTTGGAAAACTATTACAGGCTCCACAACGAAGACCCATTCAGTGAGCAGACTCTTCAGGCAGCGCAGAGCATTGTGTCCTCCATCTCTGAAGCCAAGAAAGAACAGTGGATCAAGCTGATCACAGAGGTCGACATGGGCAGGAGCAGCCAGAAGGCGTGGAGGCTGCTAAGACGGCTGAGCAATGACCCCTCACAAACTAATACCCATGCCAACATAAAGGCAGATCAGATAGCACACCAACTCTTGAAGAATGGGAAACCCAACCTTGCCACCAAAGTAGGAAAGAAACCAATAGCCAGGCAACCAGAGATTGAGAACAACAACCTCCATGAACCCTTTACATCCACTGAATTGGACATGGCTCTCAATAAATGTAAGAATGGCAAAGCAGCTGGCCTGGATGACCTACGGATGGAACAAATCAAGAACTTTGGTCCCAAAAGCAAGGCGCTGGCTGCTGGAGCTGATGAACAACTGCACTGCATCCTGTCAGATCCCCAAAATCTGGAGGAAAGCAAGAGTCATCGCCATCTTGAAGCCAGGCAAAGACCGTAATGACCCAAAAAGCTACAGACCAATCTCCCTGTTGTGCCACCTCTACAAAGTTCTGGAGAGACTTATTTTGCATAGAATTACGGAAAAAAAGACCCATGTCTGATCCCACAGCAAGCTGGCTTCAGAAAAGGCAAAAGCTGCACATCGCAAGTGTTGAACCTGACTCAGCACATAGAAGATGGCTTTGAAAGGCAGCAGATCACAGGAGCTGTCTTCATAGACCTGTCAGCAGCCTATGATACTGTGAACCACCGCCTCCTCCTGAGAAAAATGTATAATATCACAAAGGACTACCACCTCACCCGCCTCATAGGAAACCTGCTACAAAACAGGAGCTTTTTTGTTGAGTTCCAGGGCCAGAGAAGCAGATGGCGGAAACAGAAGAACGGCTGCCTCAGGGGAGCGTGCTTGCTCCATCCATGTTCAACATCTACACAAATGACCAGCCACTGCCAGAAGGGACAGAGAGCTTCATCTATGCTGATGATCGTGCCATTACTGCTCAAGCAGGGAGCTTTGAGATGGTAGAACAGAAGCTCTCTGAAGCTCTAGGTGCTCTTACTGCCTATTACAGGGAAAACCAGCTGATCCCTAATCCATCTAAAACACAGACATGTGCCTTTCATCTCAAGAACAGAAAGCATCCCGAGCTCTGAGGATTATTACCTGGGAAGGAATCCCACTGGAGCATTGCAGCGCACCCAGATACCTGGGAGTCACTCTGGACCGTGCTCTGACCTACAAGAAGCACTGCCTGAACATCAAGCAAAAAGTGGGCGCTAGAAACAACATCATACGAAAGCTGACTGGCACAACCTGGGGATCACAACCAGACACAGTGAAGACATCTGCCCTTGCGCTGTGCTACTCTGCTGCTGAGTACGCATGCCCAGTGTGGAACACATCTCATCACACTAAAACAGTGGATGGGGCTCTTAATGAGACATGCCGCATTATCACGGGGTGTCTGCGCCCCACACCACTGGAGAAATTACACTGCTTAGCCGGTATTGCACCACCTGACATCCGCCGGGAAGTAGCAGCCAATAGTGAAAGGACCAAGGCAGTGACATCTCCGGCCCATCCTCTGTTTGGGTATCAGCCAGCACGTCAACGACTTAAATCAAGAAATAGTTTTCTAAGATCTACAGAGACACTTGCTGGAACACCTCAGCAAGCGAGAGTCCAAAAGTGGCAGGCTCAAACCCAGAACCTCAATCCAATTCATGGGTGATACCAGATGAGAGACTCCCCCCTGGGCACTCAGAAGACTGGGCGACTTGGAAGGCGCTGAACAGATTGCGCTCTGGCACCACGAGATGCAGAGCCAATCTTAAGAAATGGGGCTACAGGGTGGAATCCTCGGCATGCGAGTGCGGAGAAGAACAAACCACTGACCACCTGCTGCAATGCACCTGAGCCCTGCCACATGCACGATGGAGGACCTTCTTGCGGCAACCCCAGAGGCACTCCAAGTGGCCAGATACTGGTCAAAGGACATTTAACCAAATACCAAATTTGCAAAATCTGTGTGGGTTTTTTTTCTTTCTTTTTTTCTTTTTCTTTTTAATCTCTGTGTTTGTTTTGCTCTGTTAGAATTGTAATACAATGGTTGCTGATGACACGATAAATAAATAAAAAATAAAAATATGCTTGCGAATGAGGTGGGACTGAGAGCAGGGCCTTCCCAGAAGATCTTAATCTCCGAGATGGATCGTAGAGGGAGATATGTTTGGACAGGTAAGCTGGGTGTAAGCAGAGTCATTTCCCTTTCCCCTCTTCTCTTCCCATCAGAGTTTTGGCTATCACAGATCAGGGACTTCATTAGATGTTGAATGTGTGACTAAACCCCTTTCCCCTCATTCCTCATTCACTATGTCTGTGCAATTACAGATATTTAAAAATCCATGCAAGTCTGAAATCCAAAAAAACCTCTGGTATCAAACATTTCAGATGAGGAAGACTCAACCTGTAGCTGTCACCCCTTTTCCCCCAGCAAGGCTTGTGACCTGTGACAAACAGAACTTCAAGCATTTCTCAACATGCGGGGATTGTAATGCTAAACTTTGTACCTGTTGATTTTCTAGCCATCTTGCAGCTGTTAAAGGCCAAGAGTCCCACCTTTAAAAACCAGAAAAGAATAAATGAAACGACAGTAATACTAATGGGCATATGTAATATTGCAAACCTGCAGAAAGGAGACGGCAAGGATCATAAGGGCTCCGTATCACTTGCTCAGCTGGAGTCCTTCCAGCAATGTGTGTTTTTAAATAATACAGCCAAATGCCAAGGTCACAACATAGAGCAGCAACTAAGGAGGTCACCCCAGGCTGGATATTCTGGGTGTCTTTGAGGAAGTTGCATGGGGGCAAAGTATGAAACATGAGCAGCCACGCTGATGCTTCAGGGAAAGGACTCGCTGGGGAGGGATTTAGCGCAACAATAAGGGCAAATGCAGGAGAACAGAAAACAGCAGCTGGGATTTCCATACCTGTCAGGCGGTGAATCTACTCTGGGTTTTGCTCTGAACTTTAAGGAAACTATTTAAGGCAGTAAACAACAGGTTCAATGCAGAGAGAGGCTGAAGGAGTACCAAGGTGGGAGAAGAAATAGACTAGTAAGAAATGAAACAGAAAGTGCCAAAGAGTGAGGAGGGCAAGAGAAACAGGGATGGATTTTAGGTTAATGGTGTGTGTATGTGGGGGGAATGAGGGCATTCATTGCACTTCCAAATAATTCTATCCCAATAGATTTCTCCTTCAGTTCCCAAATGTCTAGCATTGCTGCGTGTGAGACATTGAAAATCCTTCACCCCTAAAATACTTCTATTTGCTGTGTACACATGCCCTTGTAACTTTATCCATATTTTTCATATTGTTCCTCTTGTGTGGTTTCAGCTTATGGTGATCCTAAGGCGGGCATGGCAAACTACGGCCCTCCAGGTGTTTT
>NW_026847438.1:233050118-233203902 GCF_025583915.1 Anolis sagrei ordinatus | reverse complement strand
CTGTTTCAATAGCATCAAAATGATGAGCATAATAAAAGGTATGGAGAACAAAACAAATGGGAGAGGTTGCAGGAGATGAGCATGTTCAGCTTGGTGAAGAGAAGATTGATGTTTGATGCAGCCACACTCTAAATACCTCAAGTACTGCCACAAGGTAAAGCAACCAGTAATGCTTTTAAATCATAGGAAGGTTGGTTTGACTGAAAATTGCTAGAAACATCTTGACAGCATGAGCAGTTTAGCAATGGAACCGAGTACCTCGCAGGTTGATGGGGTCTCCTTCTCTGAACATCTTCAAAAACAGGCTGCTGGGATGTTCTAGTTGGAGATTCTGCATTCAGCAGGTGATTGGACTTGATGGCCTTTCCAACTCTTATTTACTGGCTCTGTGAAAAAGTGTAACTTCTTCCCAATTTGTAAGACAGTTGCCGTCTCCCAGAATATAAAGAGCGCCAGCCATAAAAGAGCTTTAAAGCACCATTTTTGAGATGAGACAAAGTGACAATCAGAACAAAGGCATTTTTGTACAAAGACACTTAAAATGTAACATGAGCACAATTGCGAGCTTTCCTCATTCTATAATCATTGCAAATGTACGGCAATATGATATCCAGACATCGTATTGTATGGAAGTGATTCAGTTGAAATATTAAATCAGAAATGACATATATTTCTCTGAAGTTGTGTAATTCAAACATTGTATTGCTGAAGGCTTTCATGGCCGGAATCACTGGGTTGTTGTAGGTTTTTTGGGCTATATGGCCATGTTCTAGAAGCATTCTCTCCTGATGTTTCGCCTGCATCTATGGCAGGCATCCTCAGAGGTTGTGAGATCCAAGATGTAGGCAAGTTGGCCTATCTCCCTGTTTTTTCTGTAAAACAGCAGTCACAGTGACATATTAGGAGGAGACGAGGTGATACTGGACTTTATCACACAAGGCAGGAAAACTGATATTGCAACTGGATTGTCACTTTTGGTGACAGTCCTTATCACATGATGCAATGTAAATCCCACAGTAAAGGGTTGAAACCATCAATAGCTCCCAGTCCTGCAATGTTTCCATCACTTATCTTGGAGTGATGAGTCCTCACACTTCTGTGCTGGCAGTAAAGTGATATCAGAAGGAAAGATTTGCTTTCCCTTCCTCTCTGTCTATTCCTAAGCTGGCTGTTTTCCTTTTATTTTACACTTATACTTGCCTTTTTTGTTGTAATTGCACAATTGCGATTAAATAAAAAATATAAAAGACAACAGGAATGTGGAAAGCTTGTTTTCTGCTTCCTTGGAGACTAGGACGCAGAACAATGGCTTCAACCTACAAGAGAGGAGATTCCATCTGAACATTAGGAAGAACTTCCTGACTGTGAGAGCCGTTCAGCAGTGGAACTCTCTGCCCTGGAGTGTGGTGGAGGCTCCTTCTTTGGAAGCTTTTAAACAGAGGCTGGATGGCCATCTGTCAGGGGTGATTTGAATGCAATATTCCTGCTTCTTGACAGGGGGTTGGACTGGATGGCCCATGAGGTCTCTTCCAACTCTTTGATTCTATGATTCTGGTTACATGGGTGTGCAGAAGTATGATCATGGACCAGAAATTGGCAAACTGGCACAATTGCACTGATGAAGAGTGGTTAGATATCGAGGATGCTCAAAGCAACATGTATTCACTAAAAATGAAACTATAGTATAATAGTGAGTTCATGTGATGAGCAAGGACAACATTGTGTTATGTCACTACTCCCATACAACGCCTTCTCAGGAAGAGATATTCTGGTGAAAACTGCCACAGAATCTGCTAGTATTGTCATTATTTTGCTTTTATCCTACTTTTCTCCCTCAAATGGGACTCAAAGTGGCAAAAAACAATAAATCAACACATTGCATAAAGCAGAATTACATAAATATCAAACAGCATAAAAATAATCGCATATATTATTATTAAAATCTCTACACTTCAGGCCTAACACTTTAAAATATTACACTAAACATCCCAGAGCTCCAAGTCTTTGTCCATATGAGCCTTGTCTGGCCGAGATAACTGCAGTTGTGTGTTGTCGGGGAAGGTCTGCTTCCATAAAAAGATTTTCACCTGGGAGCAAAAGGCCAATAACAAGCAGGCTGAGCAAAAGGCCAATAACGAGGAGGCTCTTTAGGGAGGGAGTTCCAGAGTCGTGGTGCCACCACCGAGAAGACCCTCTCTCTCGTTCCCACCAACCGTACTTGTAATGGTGGTGGGACTGAAAGGAGGACCTCTCCTGATGATCTCAGAGCTCATGTGGGCTGATAGGAGGAGATGCGGTTCCTCAAGTAGGCTGGGTCTCTTTACTAGTAGCAGGGTCTCTTTACTCCGAATGGAATGCCATCCCCACAATGTCACATTTCCCTGTCTCAACAGAATCTGTAGCTGGGCAGGAAGAATTCACTGCTTGTGAGATTTATGGAGGTACTGGCCAAGATCTGATGTCAAGCTGACTGAGGGTGCATTTATATTACAAGGTTGAATTAATGCAGTTGCCCACCACTTTGACTGCCATGGATCAATGCTATAGAATTTCAGGAATTGTAGTTTTATTGTGTCTTAGCCTAAGAGTTCTGGTGGCTCACCAAACTACGATGTCATAGCCCTGAGCCATAGCAGTTAAGTGTCCAACACCATTAATTTTGCACTGTAAATCCACCCCGAGTGTAACTTTGCACTCACTCAGTTATGCAGCAATAATTCTTCATTAGTAATTGCAACATTGCACAATGTGCATGAACACCAACGGACAATGTTCAAGCATGCAGAGTTGTAATGGGGGGGAGGGGGGTGTAACTCAGCTTCAGCAGTCTTGAACTGCATATGGAAGTCTCATGTCTGACAAAACTGTTCAACAGAATGAAGGATTCTTCTTGAGTCTCTGCAGCTGGCTTCCTTGGTGCATCCTGCAATCATTGGCCTGCTTTCCAGCACCAGAGAAATGATTGTTTTGGGAAGGGGAACCAAAAAGGTTTCAAAGGTAGGTTTTTGGAGGGTAGCATCAGGAGCCAGCATGGTATGGTTTGATCATTGTACTATGACTCTGGAGAACTGGGCTTAAGTGACCACTCCACCATAAAAACCCGCTGGGTCATCTTGGGGTGGGCAAGTCACATGAAATTAACTTCAGAAACCCCCATGATAGGTGCCTTATGATCACCACAAACTGAAATTGACTTGAGGCACACAACAACAATAAACATTCATGAGATGTCATCACTATGTCTCTTAGCTACATCTTCTAGGATCTTGGCCATAATGTTTCTGAGGGCTGAAAAATAGTAGACAAGACATCTCCAGACCTCACCTCTCAAGAACTGAGTTTTATTTTCCAGTTCTCTGTAAGTAATTTCCCATATTTTTTTATTTCTAGGTTGCTACAATTTTTATACAGTACTAGCCATTCCCTGCCACGCATTGCTGTGGCCCAGTGTCGTGAGCTGGAAAATAAAGTAATGAGAAAGTTTTGGTTTCTAATATATGTAATTTCTTTATGCTTGTGGGTATAAAAGTATTTCTTGTTGTTTCTTTGTCAGTGTTGATGTAGAGATTGTCTGGTTTGCCTACTCTGGGACATGCAACATATAATTGTCCTTCTTTAGGAGTCCCTTTTAAATTTATGATACTATATCTGTCATATACATATGTGTGTGTGAATCATGTATATATATATCTATATCTATAGCTGGATGGCTCTTTGTCAGGAGGACTTTGATTATGTTTTCTTGCCCTGGTGAAGGGAGTTGGATTGGATGGCCTTAAGTATTTTCTGTTGGTCATGGGGTTTCTGTGTGGGAAGTTTGCCCTCATTCTGTCATTCTTGGGGTTCAGATTGTAGGTGTACTATAAATCCCAGCAATTACAACTCCCAAATGTCAAGGTCTTTCCCCCCCAAATTCCATCAGTGTTCAAATTTGGGCATATTGAGTATTTGTTCCAAGTTTGATCCAGAACCATCATTGTTTGAGTCCACAGTGCTCTCTAGATGTAGGTGAACTACAACTCCAAAACTCAAGGTCAATGCCACCAAACCCTTCCAGAGTTTTCTGTTTGTCAGGGGAGTCCTGTGTGCCAAGTTTGGTTCAATTCCATCATTGTTTGAGTTCAGAATGCTCTTTGATTATAGGTGACCTATAAATCCCAAAAACTCCAAAATGACAAAAATCACAATTTTTTTTAGTAATGTCACTCCTTGTGTTGTGATATGTACTCATATGTACTCCTTGTGTTGTGATATGTACACAACTATATATATATAGACACACACACACATACGCACCAAAGTTTCCCTGAAGTGTCTCTGTAATAGACAACAAATATATCACATCAAAGTTTCCCTGAAGTGTCTCTGTAATTGACAACAAATAAGGAAGCTTTCCTTGGATTTTTGGGAAGTTCCTATCGATTACTCATTTTAATCTAGATAGTGGATATATCACTATCACCTCTGCCTGCAATTGCTTTGCTCTTTTGTGATTTGCTATCGATTAAAAGGCAGCAGAATACCCACAGAAAAGTAATTACAACTTAGAACACAAGACACCCATCAACAGCAACAATAACAACTTCTATTTTGGTAAATATAAGCCATGAGTCATCTCCTTCTCAAGTCCCTGATCTCTTTTGTTTCACAGTCTTGTAACCTTGCACCTTCTTACTATTATACGAAACACAGCTGAACATTTGCCTCCCACTTTTTCCGGTCTAATTCATGATGGGCAAAGAAATGTCAGCCTATTGTCATTCATCACACATTTCAGAATATTAACACCATTCCTTTAGATACTTGGTCATACAGCTCCTACTTTGATCAACATGGGGTGTAGTCTATGTTCAAATTATTGCCTTTAGAGAGGTGTGTTTAAGATTATTTGGTGGTAATTTAAAAAATAGATTTTATTTTTCCCAAATACTGCACCAACCATGCAAATGTCTGGGTTCTTGAGGCAAGACATGTTTTCACAACAAGCCTTGGGAGGTGCAAAATGCTATTTCTATCAAGATAGTGGGGGGTTTTTTTGTTTTTTTTTAAAAAAACGCTATTCATTCCTTGTATCAGCAAGATGTTTGTATATTATATCCTTCCACTAGCCACACTGGAGCAACACAGTGTAAATTATGCAGTTGATAACTGTGGGAGATGAAGGGGCACATTAGATCTGGAGATCTTGGAGAGTCGCATTACACAGTTGAAACCCTAATACTGGAAAACAACACAGTACAACCTTTCTTTGAATTTTCTCTGCTGACCTGGTACAGTATTGATTTTTTTCCTCCAAATCACAAAGAAGAACCATTGCTTCAGATCATGAGTTAGAGTGTAGAGGAGAAAAAGCCATGGATGACACAGAACATTCATAGAATCATAAGAGTTGAAAGAGACTTCGTGGGCCATCCAGTCCAACCCTCTGCCAAGAAGCAGAAAAATGGCATTCAAAGCACCCCCAACGGATGGCCATCCAGCCTCCCCTTAAAAGCCTCCAAAGAAGGAGCCTCCACCACACTCTGGGGCAGAAAGTTCCACTGCTGAACAGCTCTCACCATTAGGAAGTTCTTCCTCATGTTCAGGTGGAATCTCCTTTCGCGTAGGTTGAAGCCATTGTTCCGCTTCCTAGTCTTCACAAAATAACAGGCTGATTGATTGCAGAAGTACAACTCATCCATGCAAAACAACAGCAACAACAATATTTAATCACAGTTTTATATCTTATATATACACACAACAGAAAAAGGCAAAACTCAATCTAGACGTGTGCAAAAATTATCGAGGGCCAACCTCCAATGCCTCTTTATAACCACACAAGGATATTCCAGGTCAAGGATTCCCATCTTTACACTCACAAAAATGACAGCAAATGTCACTGGTTCACCCTTTCTTCTGGTCATAATGAAAGTTAAGAGGAAATAGAACGCAAGGTGAGTGAAAGAAGAGGTCCATTCAAGAGGTTATGCAGTCAACGAATGTAAAGAGGCATTCAGCTCGGGCAGCAGTAACTTCAGAAATGATAGAGGCCGTTGCTGGCCTTTTTATTCCACTTCTTGTCTAAAAACAATCTCAGCACAGCTTATATAAAATAATGTAAAACAATGTTCATCTTGCCCATACAATCTTACAATCGCCAAAAGGAAAAAAAGAGTTGGGAAGGAAAGAGGAAAAAAGGAAGGCCTCTCAGGAGAGCTCATGCTTCCAATATCATTTTCTTTGGCCATGATCTGATGGAGTCGATGGTGGAGGGGTTCAGGGAAGAAGTTAATATTTTCAGTGTACATAAACTTTGTGTCATGCATAATATCATTAAAACATTCTGCATACAATTACCTTCAGGCTATACGTATACCAACACATGAAATATAAATGAATTTCTTCTTGGGTTCCTCCTCATTATCTAGATGCAAGTATTCCAAAATCTGAAATGCAGAACACTTTTAGTCCCAAGATGTGGCTGTTAATGAGACGTGCCACATTAGCACAGGGTGTCTATGCCCAACACCTCTGGAGAAATTATACTGTTTAGCCGGTATTGCACGACCTGACATCCGCAGCCCGTAATGAAAGGACCAAGGCATTGATGTATCTGGCCCATCCTTTATTTGGATATCAGCCAGCAAGTCAAAGCCTTAAATCAAGTCGGTCTCGGCTTACCAGAAGTCGGTCCTTACCGGAAGTTGGTACACCTCAGCAAGCGAGAGTCCAAAAGTGGCAGGCTCAAACCCAAAACCTCAATCAGTGGGTGATACCAGATGAGAGACTCCCTTCTGGGAACACAGAAGATTGGGCGACCTGGAAGGCAGTGAACAGGCTGCACTCTAGCACCACAAGATGCAGAGCCAATCTTTAGAAATGGGGCAACAAAGTGGAGTCCACAACATGCGAGTGTGAAAAAGAGCAAACCACAGACCACCTATTACAATTCAACCCGAGTCTTGCCACATGCACAATGGAGGACCTTCTTACAGCTACACCAGAGGCATTCCAAGTGGCCAGCTTCTCATCCAAGGACATTTAGCATAATGCCAAGTTTTTAACTTTGTTTGTGTTTTTAAATACATTATAACTGTACCCAATTTGCTTCTGACATGATAAATGAATAAATAAAAGCCCCAAGATCTTTGGATGCTCAGCTTGTACTATCCCACTGGCTCTCTATTTGCTGCCCAAGGCAGTTATCTCACCAGATTTTTCACCAGATATATTGTTCAGCAATTTAGCAGAGTTGACTTATAGAATTCAAAACCCTGAAGTTGCCTTTGATATTCCCACTTGCATTTACAGGCTTCCAGGGCAAGCAATGAATCATTTTCTAAAAGCTTTTTACAAAATTAGGAGTTATTTAAAATCTGTGTTGCTCTCCTGTTCCACAAAAGATGTCCCAGTGAATCATGTTGAGGCGACAGTTCAAATGAGACATGTGGCCTTTGTTCTTCTCCCTAGAGAGGATGGTGAATGTGATGGGGCAGCAGCCAGAGGGATTTGGGGAGGAAGGACAGATATTGCCTGTTTAATGATCTTGCTGAACGTGTGGTCTGCCTGGATTGGAGCAAAGGAGGATGGGACAACAAAAACAAGCAGCCACTTGATGAAGTCTTGTTGACAGCTGTAAGTAAGAGTGATTCCCCAAAGAAACAGTAACAAAGAAAGGGACAGTTACATAGGAGAGTCCCTCCAGCAAATCTCAATGCTGACAGGTGTCAGTGTGGAAACAGTTATTATATACCTTATGGAAGCTCTGATTTATTTATGCCAACCCAATCATAGGCTTTTCTATGCAATATTTCTTCATAGAGAAGGCTTCCAGTTGCCTTCCTCTAAGGCTGTCACAGTGTCACCCAGTAAGTAGGATTCAAACCATTATCTCCCAGGGCCCATCTACACTACAGAATTATTACATTATTTGGGAAGACAGGCGGACAAATGTCAGTGTGCTGGAAGAAGCAAAGACCACCAGCATTGAAGCGATGCTCCTCTGCCATCAACTCCACTGGACCGGCCACATTATCCAAATGCCTGATCATCGTCTCCCAAAGTAATTATTTCACTCCGAACTCAAGAACAGAAAACAGAATGTTGGTGGACAGGAAAATAGATTTAAAGATGGGCTTAAAGCCAACCTCAAAAATTGTGGTGTAGACACCGAGAACTGGGAATCCCTGGCCCTTGAGTGCTCTAACTGGAGGTCAGCTGTGACCAGCAGTGCTGCGGGATTCGAAGAGGCACGAATGGAGGGCGAAAGGGTGATGAAAACATTGAGAGAACTGTGAGATGGCTTCAAACTACAAGAGAGGAGATTCCATCTGAACATGAGGAAGAACTTCCTGACTATGAGAGCCGTTCAGCAGTGGAACTCTCTGCCCCGGAGTGTGGTGGAGGCTCCTTCTTTGGAAGCTTTAAACAGAGGCTGGATGGCCATCTGTCAGGGGTGATTTGAATGCAATATTCCTTGGTTTGGTTTTTTTTTTTTAGGTTTTTTTTTTTTTTTTGAGCTTATAGGGAAGGACAACATTCTTCTCCTTCTTCTGATTTGAATGCAATATTCCTGCTTCTTGGCAGGGGGTTGGACTGGATGGCCCATGAGGTCTCTTCCAACTCTTTGATTCTATGATTCTATGAAAAGTGCCAAGAGGAAAGCACATCAAGCCAACCCTGACTGGGACCACCTTCCATCTGGAAACCGATGTCCTCACTGCAGGAGAACATGCGGATCAAGAATAGGGCTCCACAGCCACCTAAGGACCCACCGCCAAGACACCACATCTGGAAGACAATCATCCTTGAGCTACGAGGGATCGCCTAAGTAAGTAAAGTATTCCACTTTAACTGCCATGGTCATATTCTATGGAATTATAGGGTTTGTCATTTGGTGACAAGCTGGAGTTCTCCAGGAGATAACTCTGAATGTCTTTCCATAAACTGCCAACCTTTATTAATTCTACAGTGTAGATGCATCCTAGTAAAATTGAAATGTATCAAACTGCATTAATTCTGTTGGATATGAACCCATAGTACAGAAATATCAAAAAATTAACTGGATTTTTTTTATTACAAAAGTGTGAGTGAGTCTAGCACTGAAAACGTTAGTAGGCCGAAACCTGTTAGAGTCAGTGGGCCAAAGCTAGTGTTGCCCTGAGGAGTGTGAGATAAACCTCTGTGTGAGAGAAGCCTCGTGTGAGAAAGCTCCAGTGTTGCTTTGTAAAGTTACTATGCATTTGTTTAATTGTGTTATGGAAACCTAGTCCTTGTAAATAGTGCAACCATATTATTTTGCTACAAAGAAAAGCCTCCTATGGAAGAGATAACATTGGTCTGTGTGTTTATTACTTTTGGCTACTGGTGCTGGATCACACTGCTGCTGATAAGTTACTCTGCTGTGCATTTTTGAGGAGGGTCTTTTGTCAATAAGCCCACTCACCTAACAGAAGTCAATGTTAGGAGTAATGTTATACCCAGAAAGCCCCAAATGGTGAGCCAGCATATCTGAAAAATTGGTTCTTTTTTTAAGGTGTCAGATTCAAGAGATGTACAGTCAAATCCACAGAAGTGAAAAATCCTGAATAAAAACCTATTATTATTTTACCTTAAAAAACACTTCTCTAGGAATCTCTAGCTCCTCCGGCGTGACTATATGATCAACTTCTGAATGTGTCTCCCTCTACAAACCACCAAGCACTTTAAGATCATCTGGGGAGGCCCTGCTCTCGGTCCCACCGCCATCGCAGTTGTATTATAATTGTTGAGGCATCGAATTGTTGCCAATTTGTGAACTGCTCCAAGTTGCCTCTGGGCTGAGAGTGGCAGTATATAAATATAGTAAATAAATAAATAATAAATTTGGTGGGGACGAGAGACAGGGCCTTCTCCATGGTGGCACCTCGGCTATGGAACTCCCTTCCTAAGGAGGTTAGATCTATCCCCTCCCTCTTGACCTTCCGGAAGAAACTTAAATCCTGGCTGTGGGATCAAGCGTTTGCAGAATAGACTGATTTTACTGGTGAAGATAACATTTTATTTGACTGCAATCTGGACTGATTTGGATGACGTTTTTAACCTGGTGAACTGTTTTAATGTATATACATAACTATTTTATGTATTTTAGCTGTATTTTATTATGTGTTTTACATTGTATCGGCATTGAATTGTTGCCTGTTGGAAGCTGTCCTGAGTCTCTACTTGGAGGTCGAGAAGGATGGGGTATAAATGTTCTAAATAAATAAATAAAATTTTCTGCTGGTATATAAATATGAAGAATGTGTCCACTGTGTTATATATATATATATATATATATATATATATATATATATATATATATATATATCCATATCTATAGCCTTCCATCTCATCCCATCACATGGATCTGAAGTTGGATACATGTGATGGAAGCTGTGTATGAAGTGTTCCCCTAAAATTTATGTAGATGCACAATTCGTCAAAATGAAAACCCATCTGTTGGATCTCAGTGACACAGATACTGCCAAGAGATTTGGATGATAATTGATATTATTTTAATTGATGTGATGGCTGGCCAACATCTCCAGCTGGTAGCTTTCTGCCAAAGGACACCTGATGCCTGATTTCTGAACCTTCCAGAAACGTTAGAATAACTTGGGACATTACAATTCTAGGCTCAATTAGACACTTGTTTAACCGAAATATTCCCTACAAGGGATTTCTTAAAGCAGGTAGCTGCAGATGTTTTCAATGTGATTGGATCTCAGTAGACTCCATCGCACCTGGCTTCTGAAGAATTATGCTGCCAAACACTGCAAGGTACTATTTTCAGTTGGGAGAAAATGACAAATCTATTCAGTGTCTGGAGAGCTCCTTTTGCTCCTCATTCGATGCATCATTGTTCATAGTGAGGAATGTGCTAATGAGAAAAAGGAACTTCTCAGCTGGATCCAGGACTGTCAAAATGTCATGTTCTGCCTCCACAATTTTAAAGTGTCATCCTCAAATGACCTTCCCATTTGTGTTTTGAAACCCCTGCTTAACCTCTAGATAAAGAACTCAAGGAAAAGGGAGCAAGAAAGGGAGGGGTTAAGTATCTTCTTTCTAAATTCAAACCACTTTGAAAACAAAAATCTACTAGTGGGTTGTTGTAGTTCTTTTGGGCTGTATGGCCATGTTCTAGAAGCATTCTCTCCAGATGTTTCACCTGCATCTATGGCAAGCATCCTCAGGAGCAACCTCAGAGGATGGTTGCCATAAGATGCAGGTGAAATGTCAGGAGAGAATGCTTCTAGAACACGGCCATACTGCCCTAAAAACCTACAACAACCCAGTGATTCTGGCCATGAAAGCCTTCGACAATACAATAAATTTATTCATGATTTCTTACAATTGTGTACAGCATGTCGCTATGCCCTAACCAAGCACCTAAGTATGTTCCATAAATCCTGGATGAGCAATCTACTCTGGATTTTAAAGTTGTGATCTTGGTTGCTGGATCACTCCATTAAATCAGTTCTGTATCTTGAATAGTTCATTTAAAATTCAGAGTAGAACCTGAATTCACTGCTTCTCTGACATGACAGTCAAAAGTCACAACTGGCCTAAATGTATTCAGCTATTCTTTTTGTTGGAAATAGCAACCTTCTACAAGCCTCCTATACTAGTTATTTGTTATGTATATAATTTGGATTGCTTACTATATTGTATATGTATGTATCGGTATGCAGTTTTCCCTTAACTCTATGTTGCTTGAGATTGTGGGCGGGACTGCAGACAATGTGATCAGATCTGGGCCTATTCAGACTGAGACTCCATTTTATAAGTCAATGTTCAGTCAGTATTATTTTGTGTTGTGTATTTTATTGTATAATCAGTGTTCATAATGCAATAGACATAAGACAGAGAAGAGACTGCAACAGAATGCCTCAGAGAACTTACTGTTTACACTTCTAACCGATAAGCAATGTACCTGTATGCTGAATACATGAAGTTTCTAAGTAAACTAACTATGTTATGTGTTTTCGAAGGCTTTCATGGCCGGAATCACTGGGTTGCTGTGAGTTTTCCAGGCTATATGGCCATATTCTAGAAGCATTCTCTCCTGATATTTCACCCACATCTATGGCGGGCATTCTCAGAGGTTGTGAAGTGAAACATCAGGAGGCAATGTTTCTGGAAGATGGCCCTACAGCCTAGAAAACTCACAGCAACCCAACTACGTTATTTTTAACAAATACTTATTTTGGTCTCTTGACATCATGATTTAAAACCAAATATATTTTATGGGATAGTAGATGTTTTTGGGCAACTGAAATAACACTTCTGAAAATCTGCTATATATTTTGGCATCATCTTTGTTCATAACAGTTCAAAGAGATAACCAAGTTTATCAGTCTAACAACTGAGAAACCTTATTTGCCCTTGCATAAATAGAAGTGGATATATACTACTGAAGAGAAGATTCACTCAAATAGGGTTTTTTAGCTCTTCTCAGGAAGATCTTATTTTACAAAAGGGTTATGGTTTTCCAAATGGAAGTGAATGCCAGTTAATTTCCAAAAGGTTACGCTTCTAAAAGGATTAGGAGATTCTGGTTTTCCAGAAGGTTATGATCTCAAAGGTCATCACTTTCCCCAAAACTTTTCTTATCATCATTTATTTATTTATTTACAGTATTTCTATCCTGCTTTTCTCAAGCCCGAAAGCGAATCAAGGCGGCTTACAAATTGACAGCAATTCGATGCCGTAGCAATCCACAATATAAAATTAAAACATTTAAAACAACATTATAAAATCCATACAATAACCATCAAAAATGTACAATAACCATGCCCGTCAATGGTTCTGTTCATATACAAGATTATTCAGTCATTCTCTCCAATAAAAAAAATATTACAGGGTCTTTGAGGCAAACGAAAGTAGTTTTAATACGATTACGAAGCACCTCAAGAGGGAGGGAGGTTCTGCCAGGCCTGGCTTGCCACTGAATATTCTTGGTAAACAAAATTAGAAACAAATTTGAATGTTCTTGCTGGTGCCAAACATCTGAGTAATTTGGAAGGAGGCCCAAAGGATTTTGATAAGAACAGGAAAATAGCTCTGTACACTGCCTCTCCAATCTTCACTCCTGCTCTGCCTTCAATTTGCAAGCTGTAGCTCAAGCTCTTTCGTTTTTCTTCTTCTTTCATTCATGCATTCATTCATTTTTCTTAATGGTGTTACAAGGAAACACTGGACAACTTCGTATTTGCACAAAACATCAAGGGCCATAAGGTTGTTTTGACACTCTTAATTATGCAAAACGGAATTCGTAGCCTTAATTCTGCTGTTATTGTTAATTCAAAGTAAAGTAGACCCAATGACCCAAAGGGATTTTCTTATTCATTGATACACCAGCAACAGTTCAATCAGCAGTTACAGAAAACAGTTAGGATGCAGGTAAAATTGCATAACATAGTATGCAAATGAATCTTGTAGTATCTCAGAGTCGGTGGTGCAAACTTTTGTCAACTGAAGCCCACATATTTACTCTGAGGAAGTATACTAAAGGTGTATCTACATTCTAGAATGGAAGCAGTTTGACACTATTTTAACTGTCTATGGAAGTTTGGGATTTGTAGTTTGGTGGGGCATAAACTATTTGGCAGAGAAGGCCAAAAGCCTTGTAAAACTACAACTCTCAGGATTCCATAGCATTGGGCCAAGGCATTTAAAGTGGTTCCATCGGCATTCATTCTGCAGTGTAGATGCACCCTTAGTCTACAAAAGCTTATGCCACCAACTCATTCTCTAAGTTTGTATCTGAGGAGATACAAGATCCCTTTGTATAATATTCCAAACTCACACAGCTGTGTCTTTGAACGTTACATAGCACAATTTGGCAGGGAAAACATCAGTTTGACTGAGCAGACTATAAATCAATAGTGTCTTGATTTGGTTTTCATAACATGCCACTAAGGGTTTGAAAATGTGTTTGGACAAAGGAAAAAGTTGAAATTGGCAATACTCCACAATGTAAATCAAACTGGGATGTTTCCCCCCCTTGACAATACATTTCTTGATGTTAGTCATGATCAGAGGAAAAGCTCGGATGCTACTATGCAACACAATTTTGTTCCTGAGTTATAAATGTAATTCCCTAATAGGTTCTATTATTTAAAAAAAAAACATGGGAAGATGTATTAAATTGCAAAAATTTTGCTTTTGAGGGACATCCTGCAGCTTTTCAATGAATATCTCATTGAGTCTCAACCATTTCAACATAGTTTGTGGCAGCCACAAATATGGAGTTTCTGGAGTAGAACAACTACTTTTAAAGTAATTACTACACAATTAAACAGGAAATAACACTTTCAAACCAGGAACAGAAAAGTTTTCAAATTTTGTTACATAGTGGGTTTTTCTATACTTGTCTGGATTAAGATCCTTAATGCACTACACCAGACATGGGCAAACTTCGCCCCTCCAAGTTTTTTGGACTCCAACTCCCACAATTCCTAACAGCCTCAGCCTCCTTCTTTTTCCCCTCAGCCACTTTTGACCTGGATTGCAGGTGAAAATTGAGGAAAATATGGAAACTGGGGTGTGCAGCACTGGTTCATCTAATCCAAGCTCTGCCAAACAAACAATGGAACAGGAGCAAAATATCTAAGATTTCAACCCAAATGGTTCAGCAAATTTCCCTGGCACTCTGTAAGTAATGTGTGATTCTGGGAGAAGTTGGGGGTAAAGTGTTAAGACTTGTAAGAAATCAGAGTGTGTTCACTGTAAAATGCAAAGCACGAAGCTGATTGGTTGGGCCATGCCCAAGGAGCTAGCTGAGCCTGGGAGTTTTGGCAACAGTTTCATATTTAGGCTGAGCTGTGCAGGTGCTTGCAGAGACAGAGAGACAATTCTTGCTTCATGAGCTGCTGGAAGGAGATTCTCCACATGGACACCGAAAGACCATTTATATCGCTCTAAAAGGACATTGTGGGGGTCAATGAAACTCATCTCATGACTGTAAATATGTTGTTCTGCTTTGTTGTTGTTGTTTATTCATTCAGTCGCTTCCGACTCTTCATGACCTCATGGACTAGCCCACGCCAGAGCTCCCTGTCATCCGTCACCTCCCCCAGCTCCTTCAGAGTCAAGCCAGTCATTTCAAGGATACCATCCATCCATCTTGCCCTCGGTCAGCCCCCTTTCCTTCCATTTTCCCCAGCATCATTGTCTTCTTTAAGCTTTCCTGTCTTCTCATTATGTGGCCAAAGTACTTCATCATTGCCTCTAATATCCATCCCTCCAATGAGCAGTCGGGCTTTATTTCCTGAAATATGTTCTGCTTTACGAAGAGTAAACTACTTGTTTTTTACTGTGTAGCATATTTTCTTTCTCTGACAAGACAGTGTGTGGACTGATAAAATGTGAACTGTGCATTTTTTTCATTATACCGACATAAAGGTAGTTATCAGAAGCTTGGTACATTAGCTGCTAAACCATTTGTGTGATGGAAAAGTAAAATAGAAGTCTTCAATAGACATAAAAAAACAGAGTTCCATCAGAACAACTTGTGCTTGACTGAAAACTTCTTTCTAATCCACAGTGGAAAATGTCTTGATGATAAAGGATATAAGAAGAAATCAGAAGAAAACAGAAAGAAACTTCTGACAACTGTGGAAACTATTGTTCTTTGTAGCTGACAAGAACTGGCTTAAAGAGGGAACAATGATTCAGGACCTATTATCTGTGAAGAATCTTTGCATAATAATTGTCATTTCAGGGCCTTGTTGAGATCTCATGCCAGATCAGGAGATACTTGCCTGAAATGTCATCTCGGAAGGAAAAACTTTCAACCCTCCCAATTTTTTTCTGGCTATGGGCCTGATGGCAATATAAAGTTACTGAAAAAACAGCTTCATGCCTGTGCACAGGAAAGAGAGAGATACAGTAGGACAAGAAAGAGAAAAGAAATTTCAGCACGTCCATGGATTGCAACAAGCAGAATTGTAAGAATGAATGGCCCAAATTGCAGTTTACCTACATTGTGTGATAAAGCCTTAGGTCTAGGGAAGAAAATAAGCAGTGGTTGCCTCCATATCTCTAAGACTGGTCCACCAGCAAAAAATAAAATAAAATGCCCCTCAATTGGGTTTAAGGTATCTTGAGCATATTTGGGGTTGCCTTTGAAGACTGTTCGGAAGTTCCACATGGTCCAACGGGTGGTAGCCAGATTGCTCACTGGAGCAGCATACAGGGAGCATACAATCCCTCTGTTAAACGTCACCTCTACTGGCTGCCAGTCTGCTAGCAAGCACAATTCAAAGTGCTGGCTTTAGCCTATAAAGCCCTAAATGGTTCTGGCCCAGCTTACCTGTCTGAATGAATCTCCCCCTATGAACCATCTTGGAAATTAAGATCATCCAGAGAGACCCTGCTCTTGGTCCCACCTACTTCACAGGTGCAATTGGGGGGAACAAGAGACAGGACCTTCTCAGTGGAGGCCCCTTGGCTGTGGAACACCCTCCCAAGTGATATTAGATCAGCCCCTTCCCTTCTGACCTTCAGAAAGAGGGTGAAAATGTGGCTTTCGGATTGAGCCTTTGGCAAATAACACAGTGCAGTAAATGGTCTTGGATTTATGTGTAATGATTACAGAATGGCCTGACTCAGATTATGGATAATGTGGTTTTATAGTTGTCACTGCAATCTTTTATAACTTTTAATGCTCTTACTCTAATTTAAAATTTTTATTGAAACATTTATTTAATTGTATATTGGATGCATATTGTTTTAAGGCATTGAATTATTGCCTATGATGTAAGCCACCTTGAATCCCCCCCAGGGTCGAGAAAGATGGGATATAAATATAGTAAGTAAGTAAGTAAGTAAGTAAATAATCTACAATATTTGCAAAGCATGAAGCTGGAAAATTGCTGTTTGTGATGAACAGAAGGGCCTCCTTCATTTAGGTGGTGCAATGAAAGATATCACTACATACGTCCATAAGAGTTCTCTCTACGTGCTATTATCTGGAAAACAAAAATACAGCAAAATCTACTGGATTTTGAGTGACCTCTTGCAAAAGCCACCTGCCATTCCATTTTGATTGATCGAAGGAGACTTTGGTATAGTTCGGTTTGGTCAGAGCAGAATTTCAATAGCTTGTGTCATCATTCATTCTGATGTTTTTTTTTAATTCTCTTCCATGTCCTGAAGCCTTAAAAGCTCTTTGCTTGCCTTTCTGTCTGATGCAAGATTCTTTAATGTGGGCCAAATAGTCCAAGTTCCAGGTAGGAAAAACAAATGTCTATGAGAAAGACGTTGAACCATTAGCACTGTACCATAAATCATTTTCTGTAATGGAAAGAGACTGCGGCGGCACCAAACTCTATCTCAGAGCAAATGCTCACATGGTTAAGCGAGTGGTAAACAATAAACCATGAGACAGATGGGAGAGTACACCTTGGGATGTGAGGTAGAAGGTCAGCAGAACATGTGTTTGCACTTGCTGAACATCTTTCCTGCCTCAGGTGCCCTAAGAGATTACCATTATAATCATTTCTTCCCTGCAAGACATTCATACAGTCTCAATACAGAAAAAGATTCATCTTATGCTGTATTCCATCAGTACTCTTTGATGTTACAGTTTGCCAAATCCCTTGTGTTTAATGGGTCGAATAGGTGTAAGCACCAACATGAGATAGATTTTTTTAAGTACAGTGTTAGATACATTAATCTCAACTTCATTCAAATGGCTAAACATAAAAAATAGGCTTCCAGGGAAATCAAAGTGAAACGTGTGCACCAGAAAGTCATCAAGCTTAAAACATGCCCGATTAGAAAAAGCAAATGAATGTGAAAATCTAATCCATTTGGAATTCTCTAATATAATTGGGCACACCTTAAGTTTTATGGCTTGTCAGTGTATGTATCTAACAGCTGGTTTGAGTGCTGGACTACAACTCCAGGAGGCCAGGGTTCAAATCTCTACCCAACCATGAAAACCCAGTAAGTGGCCTCGGACACATTGAGCTCTCTCAGTCTAAATGGAAAGCAATGACAAACTTCCTCTGGATAAAACTTGACAAGAATCATAGAATCATAGCGTTGGAAGAGTCCAACCCCCTTTAAGAAGCAGGAAAATCGCATTCAAAGCACCTCCAACAGATGGTCATCCAGCCTCTGCTTCAAAGCCTCCAAAGAAGGAGACACCACCACACTCCAGGGCAGACAGTTCCACTGTTGAACAGCTCTCACAGTCAGAAAGTTCTTCCTCATGTTCAGGTGGAATCTTTCTTGCAATTTGAAACCATTGTTCTGCATCCTAGTCTCCAGGGCAGCAGAAAACAAGTTTGCTCCCTCCTCCCTAAGACTTCCTCTCACATGTCCCTCATCATGTCTCCTCTCAGCCTTCACTTCTGCAGGCTAAACATGCCCAGCTCTTTAAGCTTCCCCTCATAGGGCTTGTTCTCCAGACCCTTGATCATTTTTGTCACCCTCCCTTGGACAGATTCCAGCTTGTCAACATCTCCCTTAAATTGCGATGCCCAGAAATGGACACAGTATTCCGGATGTGGTCTGACCAAGGCAGAATAGAGGGGAAGCATGGCATCCCTGGATCTAGACACTATACTTCTATTTATGCAGGTCAAAATCCCATTGGATTTTTTTGCTTCCGCATCACATTGTTGGCTCATGTTTAGCTTGTTGTCCTCGAGGACTCCAAGATCTTTTTCTTATGTACTGCTCTCAAGCTAGGTGTCCCTCCTCATTCTGTATCTTTGCATTTCATTTTATCTGCCTAAGTGGAATATCTTGCATGTGTCCTTGTTGAACATCAGTTTGTTAGTTTTGGCCAATCATCTCTCTAATCTGTTAAGATTGTTTTGAATTCTGCTCCTGTCTTCTGGGGTATTGGCTATCCCTCCCAATTTGGTGTTGTCTGCAAACTTGATGATCATTGCCTTCTAACCCTTCATCTAAGTAATTAATGATGATGTTGAAAAGGACCGGGCCCAGGAGGGAACCCTGCTGATCATAGAATCATAGAATCAAAGAGTTGGAAGAGACCTCATGAGCCATCCAGTCCAATCCCCCTGCCAAGAAGCAGGAATATTGCATTCAAATCACCCCTGACAGATGGCCATCCAGCCTCTGTTTAAAAGCTTCCAAAAAAGGAGCCTCCACCACACTCCGGGGCAGAGAGTTCCACTGCTGAACGGCTCTCACAGTCAGGAAGTTCTTCCTAATGTTCAGATGGAATCTCCTTCTTGTAGTTTGAAGCCATTGTTTCGCGTCCTAGTCTCCAAGGAAGCAGAAAACAAGCTTGCTCCCTCCTCCCTGTGGCTTCCTCTCACATATTTATACATGGCTATCATATCTCCTCTCAGCCTTCTCTTCTTCAGGCTAAACATGCCCAGCTCCTTAAGCCGCTCCTCATAGGGCTTGTTCTCCAGACCCTTGATCATTTTAGTCGCCCTCCTCTGGACACATTCCAGCTTGTCAATATCTCTCTTGAATTGTGGTGCCCAGAATTGGACACAATATTCCAGATGTGGTCTAACTCCACTCGTCACTTATTTTCAGGATGAAGAGGAAGCATTGGTGAGTACCCTTTGGGTTTGTTCGCTTAACCAATTACAGATCCAGGTCACCATAGTTAAGTAATAGGTCATCATACGTTAGGTGATAGATCACCTGTGATAGGTCACCATATGGAATGTAACAAGAAATGAAAGCTAACAAGGAATATATCTAACTAATCTTTTGCAGAAAAACCCAATACAGTCCTGGAGGATAAACATTGCAGAAGGAAACTAGGCTCCTGCAAATTCCTTTGTAGCTCTAGATCTATTCAAAAGATAGTTGCCATCTTAAAACTACAGCCTGCCAACCACACAGTAGGGATGTGCTATGCTAAATTATTCATTCCTGCAAAGCAGAACCAATCATTCAATCCATTTTCCCCGCTGTCAGGTGCCTTCAAAAAAGTATGCAGTTTTCAAAGAGATCGCTAATGGAGTGAAAGTATCCGGCAATGGAAAGATTCTACAGTCCGGCTCCCATATGCCTATCTTTGCAACTGCATCTTCCCCTACGAACCTGCACGGGCTCTAAGATCTTCTGGAGAGACCCTCGTTTCGCTCCCACCCCATCATAAGTGCAGCTGGTCGGGATGAGAGAGAGGGCCTTCTCAGTGGTGGTCCCCCTGACTCTGGAACTCTCTCCCCACTCACCCTGTCCACTCTTCGTAAAGACCTTAAAATGTGGATGTTCCACCATGCCTTTGATTAAACAGTTCACCAGATAATTTTGCCCTCAGCCAGCCCTGCCCACCCAAGCTCAGTATTTGTTTACTGTGTCAGGCTATTGGTTGTTGTTCGATTGTTGTTTTATGATGTTGTTTTATAAATTTTACTGTGTTTTATTTTAAATTATGTTGATTTGGCTTGTGCCCATGTAAGCCGCTCAGAGTCCCTTTGGGGAGATGGAGGCGGGGTACAGAAATAAAGTTTTTGTTATTGTTGTTGTTATTATGTGTGGTACAACATATTTATTTATTTAGAACATTTATACCACGTCCTTCTCAACCTCTAAAGAGGGACTCAGGACATGATCCCTTCGCTCATCTGGAGAGGGCCTGCTTACGATCCCACCTGCGTCACAGGTGCYTTTGGTGGGGACGAGGGACAGAGCCTTCTCTGTGGTTGCCCCCCGACTCTGGAACACCCTCCCCAAAGACATTAGACTAGCACCCACGTTGGCAGTCTTCAGGAAGAATCTGAAGACCTGGCTATTCCGATGTGCCTTTCRYGAATYGGATAATCTCCAGCACTACGTCCCAGWAGCACTTTATTAGAGTTTAAGACTCTCTGCACATTGCACTTGCCRYGAAATCCAWATACCACCTGCCACACCCAGCACTTTTTAACRTGTACCCARRACTGGCRCGGCCCTGGTTTTTARTGRGTAATTGATGTATTGTTTTTTATTGCTTATGTTTTATTTTGCTTTAAATTGTACTGTTATTGTTTTGCTGTTGTTMTGTTGAGGCCTTGGCCTTTGTAAGCCGCATGGAGTCCTGCGGGAGAGGCTAGCGGGGTACAAATAAAGTTTAATAATAATAATAATAATAATAATAATAATAATAATAATAATATTTATTGTGTTTTTAACATTCAGCTCCTAAAATACATTAAAAAACAGTTACAATGTTGAAAAAATTTTTTTCATTGTGGGCTGGTGATCTATTTGCAAGATTTTTAAGTCTTATATATTGCTTTTTGTCTTCATTGTCTTTATTTTTGTTTTTCAATTGCATAAAGAAGAAGTTCCATGACAAACGGTTAACTCTGCAATGTTACTTCTTAATAACTGGTCAAATAGCCCATTACATGAACTGGAGAAATTATTTTGAGAAGGCATCTACTGTAGAAAAGACCTGAAAGCTAATGCATGTTATAACTTGGGTGTTGCATTAGGAAGAGATCAGGGTTCAAATCCCTGCTTACATATGGAAAGCCAGTGAGTCACCTTGGGCATCCTGAAAGAAAGACAAATCTTGCCAAGAAAACCCTTGGTTTACCTTATGATGACCGTAAGTTGAAAATGACCCACGAAGGAGGCAAAGATAGATAACTGAGACTAGACCACTTTTTTTTCTAAAAGAGGTAATTTAACACACTTTCCCTCTCCAAACTAATCTGCAACTGTTTTAAACTTCAAAATAACTACAACAAATGAGCTCCAGGTGATCCAAGTTTATCCAGTCTGTTAATTAAGTAGAACAACAGATATCCCACTGGGTGTTGCTCTGCAAAAATGGATTCACTGTGAAGTATATTGATAGACGCAGCAGGGGGCAATTATGTGAAGTATCCTGTAGCAAGAAAAATGAGGAGCCATCCAGTGCATTTGAGGGGGAAACAATAAGGTGTAGAAAAAAAACCCCGAGGACTTCTTACTGTTGTTAGACTGCAACTTCCAACCTTCTTCACTATTGGTTATAGTGGCTACTTCTGACAGGAGTTGCAGTCTGCAGTGTTTAATGGACAACCTGATTCTTATAATTTTATTTATTACTAGCCGTCCCCTGCCACGTGTTGCTGTGGTCCAGTCTGTGTATATGTGTTTTGTGTTTGTTTATGTGTGTTTGCATATATATGTGTGGTTTTGCACATTTGTTGTAATGTTTTTTTTTGCTTTTTAAGTCTCTTTTGCTGTGTTTTCCAGTGTTTTTATGAGTGATGGTCACTTGTTGGCCTGCGAGGTGTATTGTGTCCAAATTTGGTGTCAATTCGTCCAATGTTTTTTCAGTTATGATAATCGCACAAATGAACAGAACGTTTTTATTTGTATAGATTATTTATTTACTTCATTTATACCCCGCCTTTCTCACCCCACAAGGGACTCAAGGCAGATTACAACTCCGACAAAATTCAATGCTGTCTATAAACATAGCGCCTGATAAAGCAAAACAATCAATCAATGGGGAAAGGCTCCTGATAGTCAATCAAGGTTGATTACCATAGCCCCTTGCCCTGCACAGACCATGGAAGAAAGGAGAATGAGAAACATGACCACTTTACACATTGCCAAGGCACAGCCCAGCTATAGTTTTGAATGCTCACTGGAGCTATGGAAAGGGGAACCAAGAAAGTCTCCTGTTTCTTGAAAAAGTAATGTTTTTGGTTCCTTTCTCCAGCAGTCTCTTGGCAACATGTGATGGGATCACTAGAGTAGCTGCAATTGTCTCCTCACCTTCTTCAATGATAAAGTTTCAGGAAGATACAGAACTCTCTCTCTCTGTGTGTGTGTGTATGCACATGCGTGTTTATGGGAAAGGTTTGCCAGCACTGAAGTATAATGTGAGTCCTGGGGCAGAGGCGGCAACAGGTTAGAGCTGTTGGATTATTGTATGTTTTCTGTTTACCTTCCTGCTCAGTTCCAGGGCTGCTCCCAAATCTATGTCTCACCTGGGGCATTCAGTAGGGCTGATATTTCATCCCTACCCAGCATTAGTATCAAGCAGTGTTTCAGTTTACCACTCGATAACAACTGGGTTGTGGAGACAGTTATCGTGCATTCCACATTAAACAAATTAGGCAATAAGTACACTACAAAAATGCACAATGTCAGCATTCAGAAACAGGATGGAGTAATGAAGCTACTATTTAACTACAGATGAGATCTTCCATCAAGAAGTTGAAGTGTAGCTTTATGCTCATGTAATTACACAATGTAGCAATGTTGTACAACAAAACATGCAATAATGCACTGTACACACTCATGTTTAGGTATGTGCAGCATAAAACCATATGCAGTGTCACCATATGCACACTTTATTTCTTCATCCTTGAAATTAATATGGAGGACCTCTCTGCCCCGGAGTGTGGTGGAGGCTCCTTCTTTGGAAGCTTTTAAACAGAGGCTGGATGGCCATCTGTCAGGGGTGATTTGAATGCAATATTCTGCTTCTTGGCAGGGGGTTGGACTGGATGGCCCATGAGGTCTCTTCCAACTCTTTGATTCTATGATTCTATGACCTACATGGGACAAAAAAGTCTAACCACTTACTTGGACAAAACATTGACATGATTCTTAGGTCAACAGTCACAACTATGTAATTGCTTGTGCAACAAGTATTCCAAAATCTGAAACAATCCAAAATGTAAAACACATCTGGTCCCAAGCATTTTGGATAAGTGAGAGTCAACCTGTACATGCTTCATATGTATTTATTTGTGTAAAATATTGAGAATTGGTATGCTTTAGTGGTTTGATGGCTTATAATGTTAACTGTTGTGAAAAAATTCAAGATGTTTTAGTCTTCCTTGTTATTTTTTAATCTTGAAAAATTCAACAGGATGTGCTGAACAGTCCTTCAAATGAAGGATAAATACAGGAAATTAGCTGGGATTTCTTGATACCTAAAGGGAACAACCCTGCCTAATGGCCAGAGGTTCTCATTCCTAATAATGCCAGTTGTAAGCCCAAATGCCCTTTGGTCGATTATCATGCTTGTTGTTCAATAAACATCAATTCCCTTCTTCCTCAAGTTCTTTCCTGAGCACACCTACTCAAAATAGAGTTCTTGGCCTGAGTTATTTTCTGCTTAACTGAACACTTTCAATCTACAACCTTTATCAGTGACAGAAGGCACTGCTGCATATGAACACACAGGAGAAATGTTTTCAGCAAAGAATCTATTAGAAAAAGATAGGGAGAAAACCAGCAGATTCCTATTTTTATTTATCTCATGGAATACGTAATTTTTCTTGAGTCTGTGCAAACATCAAGAAATATGTGTGTTTGTACACACACACACACGGGGAATAAATAAATATAAATGCACTCAGCTGTTCCTCTCCCCTTCTAAAAGACTGGAATACTTCTCCTTGGGCTAATTCTACACTGTAGAATTAATACAGTTTGATACCACTTTAACTTCAATGTTATGAAATCCTGTGATTTCTAGTTTGGTGAGGCACCGGCACTCTTTGGCCAAAAAGACTAAAATCCTTGGAAACTACAGTTCCTGTGATACCATAGCAATAAGCCATGGCAGTTATAGCATTATTTTTTTTAATTTAAATTATTTCATTTGGCCCAGCCATAGGTTTTTAATGCTTGTTGTTATTGTTACTGTCTATTGTTTATTTTTGTTTATGAGATTTATTTAACTGTTGTATTGATTGTTTTCTTATTGCTTTTACTGTTGATGTACTTTGGGCTCGGCCTCATGTAAGCCGCACCGAGTTCCTTGGGGAGATGGTAGCGGGGTATAAATAAAGTATTATTATTATTATTATTATTATTATTATTATTATTATTATTATTATTAGTGGTGTCAGACTGCATCAAATGCGTAGTGCAAATGCATCCTGATGTTGCACCAGAGTCCTGAACCACCTTTCCACCACAAACCACACTCTGTCCTGATAATCCAGTAAGTACAAGTTTATTTAGAGAAAAGTACATAAAAAATAAGCAAAACAAAAAAAAGAAAGAAAAGAAAATCAAAGTTCCAAAAGTTATTTCCAAAATAGCCAAAGTCCAAAATCCTTTCAAATACAGTCTGAAGAGTCAATGCACAGATATATCACATGATAGCATGAATCCAAGGCAGGCAATCTATGCCACACCTGAACTAGAAACAGGAACAAACTTAGAAACTTGAATATATGAATTCCCAAAAATGTAGAACCAAGAACCGAGAGCTATTCACCTGAATACAACGATTGGAACAGCAGAAACCACTTTAAAACTTCCCAGTCCCTCCCATGACATCATTTCTCACACACCTGCTTTTCCTCTCTTTATCGCTAAGCCTCTGGGAAGAGCTATTCTGTTTGTTGTATACTCTGCCTCTGAAGTTCCAAGTGCCTGGATCTGGGCAAACATTTCTCTTCCACATTTCTCTCAGCCTGTATTTCTGGCTGGTTTTCACTTTCTCCAGTCTTATGGGACTGCCAGAAGATTCCAAAACAACTCTCTCTAAGCCACTTCTATCCTCCTCTGGGCTCTCTTAATCTATCCCAGCATTCCCTTCCTCATCTTCTGCGCACTCAGAATCTGACCAGGCTACACCTGAGGTATTAGTGATAAGATTGTTGAACAAAAAATGCTAGTATTTCTTTGTTCCTTCCCTTTTTTTGCTCAAAACAGAATATGTCCTTCCTATAAGAATTTTTATGAAATTGAATATGGCCCTCAGCTTAAAAGAAGATTTGTCGGTGTATGTATTTTATTTGTACATTATCAGAGTGGGATCCAAAGTGGCTTCCAGAGAGGGTCAATTGAAAAGATAATACAAATTTAAAAACACAATACATGTTTATAAATTAAAATCGTCCATTCAAACAGCTGGTGAAAGAAAGAAAGGAAGGGCCTTCCCTAAGGGGTTTACGATATACAAAGATGTATCATCTTATATACAAAGATGTATCATCTTCATGTCTAATTGGCAAGTTGCTGAGGATAGTAATATATGGACATTTTATTTTCTTAACTGTAGCAATAAATCAAAGATTGACAAAGGACAGCATGTCTTCATTCCTTGCATAAATTGGTTCATTGACGCAGGATGCTATAACAGTTTTTGAAGAGACGGTTTCAAAAACGAGTTAGATGGATTCAGAGATGAGGTCAATCAACAGCTATTAACTATGCAACTAAAAATGAAATCTCCAACTTTTGTTGGCAAAATATATGTCTGTTATCTAGATGTTGCAGATGACAATAAGGAATGATCATCATATGTCTTTTCTATAGCCTTCATGCTATAGATGGAATGAAGAGTAAGGTTGTTGTTTATTTGTTCAGTTGCTTCCAACTCTTCATGACCTCATGGACCAGCCCATGCCAGAGCTTCTTGTCGGCTGTGGCCACCCCTATTTCCTTCAAGGTCAAGCCAGTCACTTCAAGGATACCATCCATCCATCTTCCCCTTGGTCGGCCCCTCTTCCTTTTTCCTTTCTTTTCCCCTAGCATCATTTTCTTCTCCAAGCTTTCATTATGTTGTCACCTTTGCCTCTAATATTCTTCCCTCCAGTGAGCAATCGGGCTTTATTTCCTGGACTATGGACTGGTTTGATCTTCTTGCAGTCCAAGGCATTCTCATAATTTTCCTCCAGCAACACAGTCCAAAAGTGTCTATATTCTTATGCTCAGCCTTCCTTATGGTCCAGCTCTTGCATCCATAGGTTACTACAGGGAATACCATTTCTTTAACTATGTTGATCTTTGTGGCAGTGTGATGTCTCTATTCTTCACTGTTTTATCGAGATTGGTCATCGCTCTCCTCCCAAGAAGTAAACATCTTCTGATTTCCTGGCTACAGAGGAAGGTTAGTGGTTCCCAATCTATGGTACTCAAGAAATGTTATTATCCTGAAACTTCCCCAAATCATAATCATTGGGACACCTGGGGATAACATTAGGAAAAATATGAAAGCCTAGGGGCTAGGAACCACTGTCATCAAAATATCAAATCCAATCTTCCTCAACTTGATGCCAACAGCCATACTTTCTGCATACCAGCTTGTTGAAGACTGTATTAGATTATTTTTGTTCTCAGCCAGTAAGGCAGGTTTTATGTTCCTCTGACAAGGCTAATGTTGATCATTTGCTATCCTTTGAGGGGGCGCTTAATGCAATTAATGATGCACCACCAACAGAGAAGTCGTGTGTCTTCGGCCAAGATCAACATCTGTTGGTTTAATGTGCCACCTGGAAAAAGATGTCAGTCAACCAGCCTCTGGGTGTTCACCCCTGCCTTCTTGGGTTGTATTAATAATTCCCACATAACTAAATGCGTGCAACTGTTGACCAGGGAAAGAGAGTCCGTAATGGCTGATGCATGTATTTATACAGGCAATCTCTCAGAGTGCTAAAGCAGTCATAGAATCATAGAATCAAAGAGTTGGAAGAGACCTCATGGGCCATCCAGTCCAACCCCCTGCCAAGAAGCAGGAATATTGCATTCAAATCACCCCTGACAGATGGCCATCCAGCCTCTGTTTAAAAGCTTCCAAAGAAGGAGCCTCCACCACACTCCCGGGCAGAGAGTTCCACTGCTGAACAGCTCTCACAGTCAGGAAGTTCTTCCTCATGTTCAGATGGAATCTCCTCTCTTGTAGTTTGAAGTCTCTGAGGAGACAGCAGAAGGTGAACTGTGTTTTGGGGATCATCTGTGATTCCTGGCCAGATTTTGTTAAATGTTTAATGAGTTTGTTGTTTGTTTTAGGCCATGCTCACCCTGGGCACATGGCCTAAGAAGTGAATGGGGCTTCTGCAGAGCTGTTGACTTACTAAGGGGAAGCTGGCAGCCAATCACTCTATGTAACAGCTGCCTGAGTCCTTTGAGCTCAGTCTGAGAAGAAAGCAGAAAGTTGGCTGTGTTTTGGGGGTCATCATTGAATCCTTGACAGTTTTTGTATTGCTTTAATTTATTGGCTATGTGTTCTCCCTGAGCGCATGGCCTAAGGAGATGGAATGGACCTAGATGCTACTAGCTCTATATAACAGCTGCTTCTATCTTTCAAATTCAGACTCTGAAGGCCAGGAGCAGTTGTTTGTCTAAGAATTATTGCAATCTCAAAAGGGTAAAAAAAAATAACTGGAGGAAGAAAGACCTGCAATGTTTTACAATGTTTGTCTTCTTGCCAGAAAACCTCACAGCAAGTGCAAACTGATCACTTTCTTGGAACATAGCAGTATAGCTAAGGAATTGGTGAGGTTATATAATGTATTGTAGACTGATGTAAATTATAACTGGGAGCCAAGGTGGCTCGTGTACAACTTAAAAGAAGGTACATGAAAAATTTTAAAAATATAGTAAAAATGTGATGCAAACTATACTACTGATTGAGTCTCCATTATTCAGAAACATAAAATACTGGAAAGTCTGCTTTTTGGCATGGGCCTTGTGTATTTATTTATTACTTCATTTATATCCTGCCCTTCTCTACCCAGTCTAGAGAAGTCTTACAAATTAGGCAGCAATTCGATGCCAAAATATAAACATACAATGCAATAAACATTCATATTAAAAGCAAACATTAAAACAAAGCCATTTAAAACCAGTTATTAAAATCACGCCATCGAGGATCATAATTTGAAGTTTTTCCATTGGTCCATTCACTGTTCCTTATTCTCTTGTTGCACAAAAGAACTTGCTATCTGAACACTTGGTCACATAATCACGTTTTTACTTTCTTCCTGAAGGTCAGGAGGGAGGGGGAAGCTCTAATTTCACTAGGGAGAGACCTCCATAGCAGAGAGGCTACCACTGAGAAGGCCCTGTCTCTAGTCCCCACCACTCATGCTTGCGACATGAGAGAAGCCTCCTCGCAGGATTGCAAGACATCCGGGCGTCCCCTGGGCAACGTCTTCATAGACGGCCGATTCTCTCAACCCAGAAGCAACCAGAGACGACTTGAAGCATGCAAACAAGGAAGCAAAACAACCAACGGTCCTTTTCAGGACCAACCATGACAATAATCGCAATCAACATCGAAGGCATGTCAGCTGCCAAAGAACAACTGCTCTATGAACTGTGCCGAGATAAGAAATGTGACGTGCTGTGTGTCCAAGAAACACACAGGGATGAACGACAGAAACGACCCAAAGTTCCAGGAATGATCCTAGTAGCGGAAAGACCACATGCGCAGTATGGAAGTGCTGTCTTTGTCAAACCAGGCCTCCAAGTCAGCAGTGCCCACAACACTGAAGAAAACAATATCGAGGTTATAACAGTAGAGCTTAATAACATCACCATCACCTCTGTGTACAAGCCCCCAAATGAAGATTTCTGCTTCTCCTCCCCCGAGAACTTTGACAGGCACCAAAGGGCGGTAGTAATTGGTGACTTCAACAGCCATAGCCATGTATGGGGCTATGCCCAAGAGGACAGAAATGGAGAGGCTGTCCTGTCCTGGTCTGAACTGCACAAACTATCACTCATCCATGATAGCAAGCTCCCACCATCCTACAACAGCGGGAGATGGCACCGAGGTTATAACCCAGACCTCTTATTTGTGAGCGACAGCATCGTACAGCAATGCACCAAATCAGTGGGACCACCAATCCCAAACACACAGCACCGACCAATAATATGCCAACTGTTCCCAACAATAAGGCCTCAGGAAGTTCGATTTAAACGAAGATACAACTTCAGAAAGGCAGATTGGACTAAATTCTCAGACATGTTAGATGACATGATCACATCGGTCGCGCCAATCCCTGAGGAATACGAACATTTTATTGAAATAGTGAAAACCTGCTCACGGGCCTCTATACCGAGAGGCTGCAGAACCCACTACCTCCAGGGCATTACTCCTGAAACAGCTGCCTTGTTGGAAAACTATTACAGGCTCCACAACGAAGACCCATTCAGTGAGCAGACTCTTCAGGCAGCGCAGAGCATTGTGTCCTCCATCTCTGAAGCCAAGAAAGAACAGTGGATCAAGCTGATCACAGAGGTCGACATGGGCAGGAGCAGCCAGAAGGCGTGGAGGCTGCTGAGACGGTTGAGCAACGACCCCTCACAAACTAATACCCATGCCAACATAAAGGCAGATCAGATAGCACACCAACTCTTGAAGAATGGGAAACCCAACCTTGCCACCAAAGTAGGAAAGAAACTAATAGCCAGACAACCAGAGATTGAGAACAACAACCTCCATGAACCCTTTACATCTACTGAATTGGACATGGCTCTCAACAAATGTAAGAATGGCAAAGCAGCTGGCCTGGATGATCTACGGATGGAACAAATCAAGAACTTTGGCCCAAAAGCAAGGTGCTGGCTGCTGGAGCTGATGAACAACTGCACTGCATCCTGTCAGATCCCCAAAATCTGGAGGAAAGCAAGAGTCATCGCCATCTTGAAGCCAGGCAAAGACCGTAATGACCCAAAAAGCTACAGACCAATCTCCCTGTTGTGCCACCTCTACAAAGTTCTGGAGAGACTTATTTTGCATAGAATTATGGAAAATATAGACCCCTGTCTGATCCCACAGCAAGCTGGCTTCAGAAAAGGCAAAAGCTGCACATCGCAAGTGCTGAACCTGACTCAGCACATAGAAGATGGCTTTGAAAGGCAGCAGATCACAGGAGCTGTCTTCATAGACTTGTCAGCAGCCTATGATACTGTGAACCACCGCCTCCTCCTGAGAAAAATGTATAATATCATAAAGGACTACCACCTCACCCGCCTCATAGGAAACCTGCTACAAAACAGGAGCTTTTTTGTTGAGTTCCAGGGCCAGAGAAGCAGATGGCGGAAACAGAAGAACGGCCTGCCTCAGGGGAGCGTGCTTGCTCCATCCATGTTCAACATCTACACAAATGACCAGCCACTGCCAGAAGGGACAGAGAGCTTCATCTATGCTGATGATCGTGCCATTACTGCTCAAGCAGGGAGCTTTGAGATGGTTGAACAGAAGCTCTCCGAAGCTCTAGGTGCTCTTACTGCCTATTACAGGGAAAACCAGCTGATCCCTAATCCATCTAAAACACAGACATGTGCCTTTTCACCTTAAGAACAGACAAGCATCCCGAGCTCTGAGGATGACCTGGGAAGGAATCCCACTGGAGCATTGCAGCGCACCCAAATACCTGGGAGTCACTTTGGACCGTGCTCTGACCTACAAGAAGCACTGCCTGAATATCAAGGAAAAAGTGGACGCTAGAAATAATATCATACGAAAGCTGACTGGCACAACCTGGGGATCACAACCAGACACAGTGAAGACATCTGCCCTTGCGCTATGCTACTCTGCTGCTGAGTATGCATGCCCAGTGTGGAACACATCTCACCACACTAAAACAGTGATGTGGCTCTTAATGAGACATGCCGCATTATCACGGGGTGCCTGCGCCCCACACCACTGGAGAAATTACACTGCTTAGCCGGTATTGCACCACCTGACATCCGCAGGGAAGTAGCAGCCAATAGTGAAAGGACCAAGGCAGAGACATCTCCAGCTCATCCCCTGTTTGGGTATCAGCCAGCATGTCAACGACTTAAATCAAGACATAGTTTTCTTAGATCTACAGAGACACTCGCTGGAACACCCCAGCAAGCGAGAGTCCAAAAGTGGCAGGCACAAACCCAGCACCTCAATCCATGGGTGATACCAGATGAGAGACTCCCCCTGGGCACACAGAAGACTGGGCGACTTGGAAGGCGCTGAACAGACTGCGCTCTGGCACCACGAGATGCAGAGCCAATCTTAAGAAATGGGGCTACAAGGTGGAATCCGCATGCGAGTGCGGAGAAGAACAAACCACTGACCACCTGCTGCAATGCACCCTGAGCCCTGCCACATGCACATGGAGGACCTTCTTGCGGCAACCCCAGAGGCACTCCAAGTGGCCAGATACTGGTCAAAGGACATTTAACCAAATACCAAATTTACAAAATCTGTGTGGTTTTTTTTTTTTCTTTTTTTCTTTTTCTTTTTAATCTCTGTGTTTGTTTTGCTCTGTTAGAATTGTAATACAATGGTTGCTGATGACACGATAAATAAATAAATAAAATAAATAAAAATATGCTTGCGAATGAGGTGGGACTGAGAGCAGGGCCTTCCCAGAAGATCTTAATCTCCGAGATGGATCGTAGAGGGAGATATGTTTGGACAGGTAAGCTGGGTGTAAGCAGAGTCATTTCCCTTTCCCCTCTTCTCTTCCCATCAGAGTTTTGGCTATCACAGATCAGGGACTTCATTAGATGTTGAATGTGTGACTAAACCCCTTTCCCCTCATTCCTCATTCACTATGTCTGTGCAATTACAGATATTTAAAAATCCATGCAAGTCTGAAATCCAAAAAAACCTCTGGTATCAAACATTTCAGATGAGGAAGACTCAACCTGTAGCTGTCACCCCTTTTCCCCCAGCAAGGCTTGTGACCTGTGACAAACAGAACTTCAAGCATTTCTCAACATGCGGGGATTGTAATGCTAAACTTTGTACCTGTTGATTTTCTAGCCATCTTGCAGCTGTTAAAGGCCAAGAGTCCCACCTTTAAAAACCAGAAAAGAATAAATGAAACGACAGTAATACTAATGGGCATATGTAATATTGCAAACCTGCAGAAAGGAGACGGCAAGGATCATAAGGGCTCCGTATCACTTGCTCAGCTGGAGTCCTTCCAGCAATGTGTGTTTTTAAATAATACAGCCAAATGCCAAGGTCACAACATAGAGCAGCAACTAAGGAGGTCACCCCAGGCTGGATATTCTGGGTGTCTTTGAGGAAGTTGCATGGGGGCAAAGTATGAAACATGAGCAGCCACGCTGATGCTTCAGGGAAAGGACTCGCTGGGGAGGGATTTAGCGCAACAATAAGGGCAAATGCAGGAGAACAGAAAACAGCAGCTGGGATTTCCATACCTGTCAGGCGGTGAATCTACTCTGGGTTTTGCTCTGAACTTTAAGGAAACTATTTAAGGCAGTAAACAACAGGTTCAATGCAGAGAGAGGCTGAAGGAGTACCAAGGTGGGAGAAGAAATAGACTAGTAAGAAATGAAACAGAAAGTGCCAAAGAGTGAGGAGGGCAAGAGAAACAGGGATGGATTTTAGGTTAATGGTGTGTGTATGTGGGGGGAATGAGGGCATTCATTGCACTTCCAAATAATTCTATCCCAATAGATTTCTCCTTCAGTTCCCAAATGTCTAGCATTGCTGCGTGTGAGACATTGAAAATCCTTCACCCCTAAAATACTTCTATTTGCTGTGTACACATGCCCTTGTAACTTTATCCATATTTTTCATATTGTTCCTCTTGTGTGGTTTCAGCTTATGGTGATCCTAAGGCGGGCATGGCAAACTACGGCCCTCCAGGTGTTTTGGACTTCAACTCCCACAATTTCTAATAGCCTACCCAGGCCCATAGCCAGGGTTTCATTTGGGGGGGGGGGTAAAAATTTTCAGGGGGGATTTTGGGGGGGGGGGGGCTGAGTTTGGGGGGGGGCTGAGTCTGAGTGAAAGAGGGTCTAGCCTAGCAAACCTTTTGTATCATTACCCCAATACCCCCATGCATATGGGATATATTGAGCATGGTGATCAGATCATGATATGAATAAACATAACAGTTTAAATAATGCACCAGTAAGGCCTTTTCGCTAACCACCATGAGAATTTCGGGGGGGCTGAAGCCCCTCAAGCACCCCCCCCCTCGGCTACATGCCTGTAGCACTGGATTAGATTTTGTGGGAGGTGGAATCCAAAACACCTGGAGGGTTATAAGTTTGCCATGCTTGCCCTAAGGCAACCCTAACTTAGGGTTTCCAGGTCCAAGCAGGGATTCAAACTGGGTCTTTTGGACACCTCCACGTTGCCTCATCTTACAAAGCAGCAGCCAGGTGGAGTGAAAGAGGTCTGTTTAGCTGCCAACTGGGCTTCTCTGCCAAATATTTCCTTGAAATACTGGAGGAGGAATTATCTTACTACACTTCCACCATACCATACCCACTAATGGAGGTAAGCATTGCAACTGAAATAGTTACTGAATTGTTGCATGAAAAGCAACAATTCAGTACAGCAAAAAAGATTATTTCCAGTGTTTTCAATGACCCTGCAACACAACAGTGCCTAGCAAGTAATGACATCATATGATAAGGGAGAGGCAAAAGTGGGGCTAATGAATCGCTGTAACGGTATAACAGCATGATGACGCCATTAGGAACCAGACCAGTCCTTTGCAAACACACAACCTGGTATTCTCTTCCTTGGGTACTAAAACAACTGACTTGCACTTACATAATTAAGCAAAGTAGTGGGATCAGTTTGTGAAGCTAAGGGTTGCTCTTCTGCATTTTGATGATCTCCTGTAATTGTGCTTCGTTGCCACAATCCTGCTTGACTTATCTCAGCGGGTGCTTCAGTAACCATGACTGTATTCTGCTCTCTTCTCTCCCTCTTTTCTATATTTAGCACAAGCCAAATTCCGTCTATTTGTAGAGGCTTGATTGGAACTTATTATCACCTTCTATATATAAACCAGGGAAGAGTTTGTGAATCTTGTTTTTACAAAGGCACAAAAACACCCCTGCAGGGATCTTCTGAATGAAGGGGATGCTGGATTGCCACACTCATCACAACATAGCCAGCATAGGCAACGCTGAAGGATAATGGGAGGTGTAGCTCAAGAAGAAGGAAGAGTGAAGAAGATGACTATATTGAGGCTATTGTAATTTGGATTTATTGTGACTCATTGAAGAAGCTGATAATTCTTGACAAAGGCAACATTGTGGCTTAGTTTGGAAGATTATGTTTTGAGTTCCTCATATTCAAAACATACTTTTCCAAACTCAGCTACCAGAGTATATGAGGTATAAAACTGCTCAAAAGCCAACTATATAATTGTGGGTTATATTTCAGAGGAATCATGTTTATGTTTATTTGTACCCCATGCTTTCTCTCCACAAGGAATGGTCAAATTACCTCTAAGTATTCCTTGCCTGAGAGCCATATACAATGTCTGGGGTCACCATAAATCAACAAGGAACTTGAAGGTACATTTAAAAACATCTCATCTTAAAAATGTGAAATAATAAAGAAGATCACAATTTTCTGCCTTTTCATGACAATCCAAACCTACTTCCAGAAGAGACTATTTCAATCTTCTAAGGGAAAGAACTGGCTCTAAATCAAAGAATGTACTCTATGAATGCTCTAATGCAGGAGTTCTAGATTTTGTTGGGTTACAACACGCATCTGTTCTGTTTTGCATAGCCAGTGATTAAGAATGCTGGAGTTTCCAATCCAGCACCATGTGGAGTCACCACATGTTGCTCTCTAGTGCATGATAGGAATGTCATGGCTGAATAGTTATTGTCTCAATGTTTTATGAGACGTGCCTTTTCATTTGAGATCAAACATACAGAATACTCTCCTGCATTTTACAGATGAAAGCTATGGAAATATCTACTCACAAAAAATCCTACCCTTACTACCCTAAATCCAGCACCATTAGTTTTCAAAACACACAGGAATTTCCATCGCCACCCAGAGTTTTGAGCCCTTAACTCCACTTTGCTCCACACTCAGGATATTGTGAAGTTTGAATAAACTCTGGGATATCCACATGTTTTGTAGCCATCTATACAGCAAGATCGGATCCGTTGTCCACATGGACGCCACCTGTGCCATCACCTTTTCTTAACACCTATCAGCTTCATGGTTGTCACCTTCGAGTCTGATGAAGTCTAAATGGGGCACCTAAGCAACTAATAAAAAGGAAAGTGGGACACATGTGGATAAGCAGCACTAAAGGATTGTGCACCGGGATTGTGGTGCAGCTGGCTGAGTGTCAGCTGCATTAAGATCACTCTGACCAAAGGTCATGAGTTCGAAGCCAGCCCGGGTTGGAGTGGGTTTCCAACCAATTGTGTGTAGCCTGTTGTCGACCTTTGCAACCCGAAAGACAGTTGCATCTGTCAAGTAGGAAAATAAGGTACCACCTTAAAGTGTGGGGAGGCTAAATTAACTGATTTATGAGGCCATAAAGAAGACTCCAGCAAAGCATCCCAGCGGGGAAGCATGCGGGAATGCAGAAGTGCTTCATCAGCGGCAGATGGATGATGAAAGCGACAGCTCCCCTGGCGGCCAGAAAAAGTTAAATAGCCTCTGTGTATGTCTGTATATGTTTGTATGTCAAAAATTGGCACTGAATGTTTGCCATATATGTGTACACTGTAATCCGCCCTGTGGGGTGAGAAGGGCGGAATATAAAAGCTGTAAATAAATAATAAAATAAAGTTGGTCAAGATGGAAACGTTATTAGTGCCGGAGAAAAGAAAAACTAGCCTAGTCATAGAATCATAGAGTTGGAAGAGACCTCATGGGCCATCCAGTCCAACCCCCTGCCAAGAAGCAGGAATATTGCATTCAAAGCACCCCTGACAGATGGCCATCCAGCCTCTATTTAAAAGCTTCCAAAGAAGGAGCCTCCACCACACTCCGGGGCAGAGAGTTCCACTGCTGAACGGCTCTCACAGTCAGGAAGTTCTTCCTCATGTTCAGATGGAATCTCCTTTCTTGTAGTTTGAAGCCATTGTCCCGTCCTAGTCTCCAGGGAAGCAGAAAACAAGCTTGCTCCCTCCTCCCTGTGACTTCCTCTTACATATTTATACATGGCTATCATGTCTCCTTTCAGCCTTCTCTTCTTCAGACTAAACATGCCCAGCTCTTTAAGCCGCTCCTCATAGGGCTTGTTCTCCAGACCCATGTTCATTTTAGTCGCCCTCCTCTGGACACATTCCAGCTTGTCAATATCTCTCGTCAATTGTGGTGTCCAGAATTGGAAACAGTATTCCAGGTGTGGTCTAACCAAGGCAGAATAGAGGGGTAGCATGACTTCCCTGGATCTAGACACTAGACTCCTATTGATGCAGGCCAAAATCCCATTGGCTTTTTTTTTTTGCTGCCACATCACATTGTTGGCTCATGTTTAACTTGTTGTCCACGAGGACTCCAAGATCTTTTTCACACGTACTGCTCTCGAGCCAGGCATTGTCCCCCATTCTGTATGTTTGCATTTCGTTTTTCTGCCTAAGTGGAGTATCTTGCATTTGTCACTGTTGAACTTCATTTTGTTAGTTTTGGCCCATCTCTCTAATCTGTCAAGATCGTTTTGAATCCTGCTCCTGTCCTCTGGAGTATTGGCTATCCCTCCCAATTTGGTGTCGTCTGCAAACTTGATGATCCTGCCTTCTAGCCCTTCATCTAAGTCATGAATAAAGATGTTGAACAGGACCGGGCCCAGGACGGAACCCTGCGGCACTCCACTTGTCACTTCTTTCCAGGATGAAGAGGAAGCATTGGTGAGCACCCTCTGGGTTCGTCCATTTAACCAATTACTGATCCACCTCACCGTAGTTTTGCCTAGCCCACATTGGACTAGTTTGTTTGCCAGAAGGTCATGGGGGACCTTGTCGAAGGCCTTACTGAAATCCAGGTATGCTACATCCACGGCATTCCCCGCATCTACCCAGCTTGTAACTCTATCAAAAAAAGAGATCAGATTAGTCTGGCATGACTTGTTTTTGATAAATCCATGTTGACTATTAGCGATGACCACATTTGTTTCTAAGTGTTTGCAGACCACTTCCTTGGAACTATGCCTGCCAAATTGGGACAGTTGGAATGTATGTTAATAGAATAAATGCAGCACTTAATGACCATTGGAAAGAGTCACTTTACATTCAATGGCCAGTCTTCTACATTTCATCATGTAGAAGACTGACCATTAAATAAGACTACATAAAAATATCTATCAGAGTAACAGCTACATAATGCAAGATGTGGAGACTTTGTGCTTCCGTAAAATCCTCCTGCTGGCACAAACAACTGGAAAATAAAGAATAAGGTTGTCGGTGCTGTTGTACCTCATCTATTAAGGAGTGTTAGAGCCATCATTGTAAAATATAGCCCCCACCGTACTTGACCCCTGGGAAATCATAGGTGTCATCATTTTGGCCTCTTAAATCAACCGCATGCCTCACATGTTTCTCTTGTGTTCAGTTGTGCTCCTCGTTATCATTAAAAATACAAAGTGTTCCTTCATTTGGTGTTAACAGAAATCTATAATCCCCTCGATTGCGTTGTGAATTGAGAAGAACTAAATTTGCTCTGCTTCTTTATTGAATTCCAGAGGCAGAACAAGTAAAATTAATTGTGTTCCTTTGGCTACAGACTTTAGACAGAGTAGTGCTTGCCAGGGGAGAGTCTTATCGTAAACTCCATTAGCATGCCATTTGCTGACAAACCTGGAGAAGCAAAGGGATTAGTTGGAAGCAGGGAGGGTATTGTTGCTGTTTGATCAATAGTTCCCGCAGCTATAATATCAATTCAGTCCAGTGTTTTTGGTTTTGTAGAGCTGGATTCTTGGCTTCTAGGAATTCCCACAGAAAACTCACCCCCTTTTACCCATTTTAAAAACAATTCCTCCCTAGAATCATAGAAACATAGAATCATAGAGTTGGAAGAGACCTCATGGGCCATCCAGTCCAACCCCCTGCCAAGAAGCAGGAAAATTGCATTCAAAGCACCCTGACAGATGGCCATCCAGCCTCTGTTTAAAAACTTCCAAAGAAGGAGCCTCCACCACACTCTGGGGCAGAGAGTTCCACTGCTGAACAGCTCTCACAGTCAGGAAGTTCTTCCAATGTTCAGATGGAATCTCCTTTCTTGTAGTTTGAAGCCATTGTTCCGCGTCCTAGTCTCCAGGGCAGCAGAAAACAAGTTTGCTCCCTCCTCCCTATGACTTCCTCTCATGTACTTTATACATGGCTCATATCTCCTCTCAGCCTTCTCTTCTTCAGGCTAAACATGCCCAGCTCTTTAAGCCACTCCTCATAGGGCTTGTTCTCCAGACCCTTGATCATTTTAGTCGCCCTCCTATGGACACATTCCAGCTTGTCAATATCTCTCTTCAATTGTGGTGCCCAGAATTGGACACAATATTCCAGGTGTGGTCTAACCAAGGCAGACTAGAAGGGTAGCATGACTTCCCAGGATATAGACACTATACTCCTATTGATGCAGACCAAAATCCCGTTGGCTTTTTTTGTCGCTGCATCACATTGTTGCCTCGTGTTTAACTTGTTGTCCACAAGGACTCCAAGATAGTTTTCACACATACTGCCCTCGAGCCATGCGTCTCCCATTCTGTATCTTTGCATTTCCTTTTATCTGCCTAAGTGGAGTATCTCACATTTGTCACTGTTGAACTTCATTTTGTTAGTTTTGACCCATCTCTCTAATCTGTTGAGATCGTTTTGAATTCTGCTCCCTCTCTATCTCCTAACACTTACAATCAATTAAAGATGGCAGGAAATGTCAGCAATAGAGATGCGGGTTGGATATTCTTCCAGATGGGCTACTTATCTGAAATGGACTCAATTAGAAAGGTGCACAATTAGAAAGGTACATGTCGAAGTGGAGTTGGGCTGTCCACCAGAGCGTCCGATCCATGTCTATTACTTTACTGAAGGATTATTCGAAGGTGTCCTGTTTGAAGGGTTTCATAGCCCAAGGGGGGAAAAAATAGACAAAAAGGAGAACGTGTGTTCCTTATGATAAACCTGTTTCCCTCAAAGTGGCAGTTAGACTTGTAAAACAGCATTAACCTTCCATAGGTGAAGGAAATCACATGCTATGAGATACAGATGTCTTTGACCACTTGAGGGAATACCTCTACTTTTTTTTTTGTCGTGTCAGGAGCAACTTGAGAAGCTGCAAGTAGCTTCTGGTATGAGAGAATTGGTCGTCTGCAAGGACGTTGCCCAGGGGACGCCCAGATGTTTTGATGTTTTACCATCCTTGTGGGAGGCTTCTCTCATGTCCCCGCAACGGGGAGCTGGAACTGATAGAGGGAGCTCATTCACACTCTCCCCAGATTCGAACCTGTGACCTGTCGGTCTTCAGTCCTGCCGGCACAGGGGTTTAACCCACTGCACCACCGGGGGCTCCAATACCTCTACTAAAAATTATATTGACATTTCGAAATTGGCCCAACTGTTCCCATAGGACCAAAGTCAAGGAAGTCAGTCAGGGAATATCCCACCTTCTGTGCTAGTATTTGGATTTTCCTCCAAGTTTGGCCAACACAGGGCTAGGCTGTTAAGAGGCTGATCCAATTCTACACTGACCACAACATAGATGTGGCCCTCAAAATTCTTAAGACTTCATCACACACAATAAAACCAGCATTTCTACACATTTAAGAAAACAGAAACCCATTGTGTGCTTCACACAACACAAGCTTCAACTGTGGGAGTGAAGTATTTTGCCGTTTCAAAAGTTTTAGTTTTTCCAACAATTCCTAAGCTGGTTGACAATTGACTTATTTTTAAATTCCCTGCTCAGAGACAGGCAAAATGACCAGTTTTCCCATGTGACGTTAATCCCTGTTGCCTGCTTTTGTTCCCCACTTGTAAATCAAATGATGACGTGTGTGTGAGGAGCCAAAATACACATCTCCCCAGATGGATGCCTGTTTTGAAAAAAGTGCTAGTATCCTTGAAATGGGAGGAGTCATCACTTGCCCATGAGATGGGAATTAAGCAAATGGTTGAATTAGAAGATGGAGGAGGCGATCTCAGTGTGACGAGAGTGAGTAAATTCTTCGTTTTCTTTAAAGACAGAGCCCCATAAACTCCACCTCCCCCCCCTGCTTTCCCTCACTTTTTCCAGCTCCATGTGATGAAGTCCATAGAGATTTATTCTCTTGGATTCAAAAAAAATATGCTTTATTTGGTCTAATGCAAGACTTCAAAACTTTTTCCATTCATGACACCTTTGCACTCAAGACATTTTTTCAAAACCCCTTTCTGTCCAAGAATTTTTTTATGTGACCACAGTTATACAAGTATATAAAATAGGTGTAAAAACCAAACATTTAGTGACAATAAATCAGTGTTTGCAAGGCTTTCTAAATAAGCAGATTTTCCTTTTTGAGGAGTAGTACAGTTGAATCATTTTCTGCAGAGTCTACTGCAAAAAAATGCACATTGTTGCCAACAGATTTGTGTAAATGGGCTGCATTTAGAAACTTTTTACTGTTGCCAAAGTTTTCATGACCCCAACATTGAGCAAAGGGGATCCTGTTTGGGGTCAGGACCCACCGTTTAAGAAGAAGTGCCCTAATATACTCCGAACTCCAATGAATGTGAAGGGTTGACAAATCAATATGCTACAATTCTACGCATTTCACCCTACATGGATATGTTCAGTTTATAGGTGTCCATGGCAGAATGATGGCACAATTAATCCCCTTCCCCTGCTATATAAATTGGTCTTGGCAGTCTGAGTTTTCAGACATGGACCGTTCTTCTTCTTATTTCTAAATCGTTGTTGTAAATAAGCCTGGCATCAGGCCACCAAGGAGAAGAGGCAGAAAGCAATGGATTTATTGGTGAAGCTTGAGCCAAAGTTATAGCAGAAAACATGACAGGATAGTATTAAGCCAAAGCATGATATAGTGCAGGCAGGAAGACAATATTAAATAACCACATGAGTGAGGTGGTCTAAAATGGCAGAGAAGATTACTCTTATTAACTGGAAAATGAATCATGCACGAGGGCATAGTCCATCTATATCACCAAAATAAAGGAAATGCATCACCAAGAAGTAGAGCTAAAGGAAACATGTAAATGTGTAAGTATGTATATTACATATTTCAAAATAACTATTAGATAAATACAAATATTGTGTTTTTACTATAGTAAAAACAGCAACGTCATATGCATCTGGTCAGCCATCTGGCCCAAATGCCACCTAGGGGCCATTTCCAAGGTCTCCTTCCTTCATATTGTCAAAGGCTTTCTTGGCCAGAATCACTGGGTTGTTTTAGGTTTTTTCGGGCCATATGGCCATGTTCTAGAGCAGTGGTTCTCAACCTGTGGGTCTCCAGATGTTTTAGCCTTCAACTCCCAGAAATCCTAACAGATGGAATGTGTCCAGAGGAGGGCGACTAAAATGATCAAGGGGCTGAAGAACAAGCCCTATGAGGAGTGGCTTAAGGAGCTGGGCATGTTTAGCCTGAAGGATGAGAGGAGATATGATAGCCATGTATAAATATGTGAGAGGAAGCCACAGGGAGGAGGGAGCAAACTTGTTTACTGCTTCCATGGAGATTAGGACAAGGAACAATGGCTTCAAACTACAAGAAAGGAGATTCCATCTGAACATGAGGAAGAACTTCCTGACTGTGAGAGCCGTTCAGCAGTGGAACTCTCTGCCCCAGAGTGTGGTGGAGGCTCCTTCTTTGGAAGCTTTTAAACAGAGGCTGGATGGCCATCTGTCAGGGTGATTTGAATGCTATATTCTTGCTTCTTGGCAGGGGGTTGGACTGGATGGCCCATGAGGTCCCTTCCAACTCTATGATTCTATGGTAAACTGACTGGGATTTCTGGGAGTTGTAGGCCAAAACACCTGGGGACCCACAGGTTGAGAACCACTGTTCTAGAGGCATTCTCTCCTGATGTTTCGCCTATATCTATGGCAAGCATCCTCTGTCTCCTGTTGGCCATTGCTACCCCAGATCCTTCAAGGTAAAGCCAGTCACTCCAAGGATCCATCCATCTTGCCCTTGGTCGGCCCCTCTTCCTTTTTCCTTCCATTTTCCTCAGCATAATTCTCTTCTCCAAGCTTTCCTGTCTTCTCATTATGTGGCCAAAGTATTTCATCTTTGCCTCTAATATCTTTCCCTCTAGTGAGAAGTCAGGCTTTATTTCCTGAAGAATGGACTGGTTGGATCTTCTTGTGGTCCAAGGCACTCTCAGAATTTTCCTCCAGCATCACAGTTTAAAAGCATCTATCTTCAAAGATGGGCCATTAAAAAAAGAACCATCAGATAAGGAAAAGTGTATGCATGTTTCTTCTTTTAAAAAATAGATACATAAATTTCAAAAATTGTCAATATCTGTTCCTATGCAATGCCTAAGCAGCCAAGTGGTCCCCTGCCATATCATTCTGCTTCTGTGCTACCGTGTAATATAAGAGGCGGGATTTTTCTCTTCCCCAAAGTTATCAAGTTTTCATTGTTTTGTATTTTATATTTGACTTTTTTTGTTTTTCAAAGCTGAAATTGCAAAATTGTTCTAAAATGTAAATAAGAAGGTTTAAAGATTACAGAGCAGTTGTAGTGTGAGGAGGCAGGGTTGTGAGAGTATGTGGAAATACAAATGTGGGACCATGAATTGTTGAATTGGTGCAATTGCCAAACTGAAGAAAGATACAGCATTGTAGGTGCTCTATTCAGTATGTATGTCTCATCAATGATAGTGTGACTGCAGTAGAATAATGGATTAAAGTCTCAGGATTGAAAGTTTGACACTTTGGGGGTGTAAGCAGTAGGAGAGGCATTAATCTTATAGCTGCCTGGAGATCAAGGATATGCTGTGGCTTTAGGGAAAAAATCGCAATACCTTTACAGTTTCAGTGTAGTCCTTCAGGCTCAGTGTGTACATTTCTCATTAAACATTGTGTTACAAAAGTTATCCGTTTGTTACTGACGTGATCTTGGAACTTTCTGCCTATTTGGAGAAATGAGAAACTCAAAACATGTGAGCGACTCAGTCCTGAAGATTGATCCTCAGTTTCTGATTGACAAGAATGCATTGTATTGTCGAAGGCTTTGCTTTATTCATTTGTCTCAATGAGGTGCATCGAGAAATAAACACCACCATTATCTAGTTAATCTTTTTTTCTAAAGCAACAGCATACTTTTCCTTTTTCATTGCATGAGACAAGCAAACCAGCATCATAGGACATCCTTGTGAGCATTCTTCTACTGGTCTGCCTCTTCTCCACAATTAACACTCAAACTATTACACTATGCTGACTCTCAGATATATTTCCATTACATGCTATTAATGTTGGAAATAGCAACTTTCTTCAAGCCTTCACTGGTTTGAGTCCCCTTAGGGGTGAGAAAAGTGATATATAAATGCTGTAAATAAATAATAAATATATGTTATGCATATAATTCAGACTGCTTACTGTATTGTATATGAGTGTATTTGTTTGCGGTTTTCTTTAACTCTTTGGTGTGAGAGAGGCTACAGACCATGTGATCAGAACTGGGCTTATTCATGACTCAGACTCCATTTTAGAACTGTATGCCTTTAGACTTTATCAGGAGATGCATGCTTCAGACTTCAATGCAGGAACAGTATGTTTAGAATATGGGTTTATATGAGTACTTCTAATATACGTATATTGATCTATATTTAGACATTGGACTTTCAGACTAGACAGAGACTCTATTAGACTCTCAGAACAGACTCTTAGATTATGGACTGTTGATTATGAGAAAGATGCGCTGTGTTACCTACACAGAGAAGCTACTTCAAACTTTCTTGTAACTAGATTGGTAAGCAAAGTACCTGTATGATGAACACACAAAGTTTGTGAGTAAACCAACTATGTTACTTTTAAAGAAGTCTGCTTATTTTTGTCTCTTGAGAGCATGATTTAAACCAAGAGGTTTGGGGCAACTAAAAGGACACTTCTGAAGCTCTGTTCTCTCTCATAGAATCAAAGAGTTGGAAGAGACCTCATGGACCATCCAGTCCAACCCCCTGCCAAGAAGCAGGAATATTGCATTCAAATCACCCCTGACAGATGGCCATCCAGCCTCTGTTTAAAAGCCTCCAAAGAAGGAGCCTCCACCACACTCCAGGGCAGAGAGTTCCACTGCTGAACAGCTCTCACAGTCAGGAAGTTCTTCCTCATGTTCAGATGGAATCTCCTTTCTTGTAGTTTGAAGCCATTGTTTCGCATCCTAGTCTCCAGGGAAGCAGAAAACAAGCTTGCTCCCTCCTCCCTGTGGTTTCCTCTCACATATTTATACATGGCTATCATATCTCCTCTCAGCCTTCTCTTCTTCAGGCTAAACATGCCCAGCTCCTTAGGCCTCGCTTCATAGGGCTTGTTCTCCAGACCCTTAATCATTTTAGTCTCTCTCTGTGTGTGTGTGTGTGTTTGTGTATGTGTGTGCGTGTGTATATATATATTGCATTGGCATATCTTTGTCACTAGGAGTTCAAAGACACACCTAGGTACATCAGTTTAACAGCTGAGAAACTTTGTTGCCTTGCATGAATGCCTTTCCCCAAAAGGTTATGACTCTTAACAGGTCATGTTTTGCACCAAGAGATCATGGCATAATTTTCAAAAAGGTTATGACTTCTAACTAGGTCATAACTTTCCAAAAATCATAAAATCTCCAAAAGGTTATGGAGATTTTCATTTTCCAAAAATTAATATAGTTAAGATTTCTTCAAGAGCTGCCTCAAGAGAATAACCTTTGAAGACAACATATGAGAATGTATTTTACTGCTATATGTTAAGATCAATGGCTTGCTAAACATCATGATGGCTATGTGACATAATATAAGATGCCTTTAATGTTATGGGCGGTAATGAAGTGCTCAGATATTGCTAAACCTGCATTTCCTCCCCAAGGGGATATATGTGAATATGGGTTTATATGATTACTTCTGATATACCTATATTGATCTATATTAATATCTGTGCTGTCACTGCCTGGGGATCTATAGTTCTTAGTGAAAAAACAAGGACATAGCAACTTTTCCACAGGGGATTGCTTCTTGCCTTTCTTTAGAGAACTAGAACTCTCGAGGATCAACAAGACACTATAGATAACTCGAAATAGGCTTTATTGTTCACAAAGAGTTATCTTTCTGAGGCATTAAACTTGATGTTCCAAAAAGGGTAAAGAAAATATACATTACAGTCTCTGGTTGTCTTGGGCCCAAGGAGTTTTCCAGCTGAGTAGCTTCCAAGTTCCCTCTTTCTCAAAGGCTATGAGGTCGAAACACCCACAACTCCAGTCTAATTACCTATATTGAAAGCACAAAGTCTTCCTCTTGATGCCAAAGGACTGGTTTGAAGGTGCTTAAGATTCCTCAACGTCATCCAGGTGAGCTGGGCATGAAGTATGAATCTTAAGAGTATAAACCTGAGAATTGGTGGTAAGAAATGACTTGACCAAGGGCTTTGAGCCAAGCCTTTTGCACGTCCATCTGTTAAGCTATTGGTGGTAAGAATGAAAACGAAAGCGCTGTTTTCCTCCCTAGGAAGGGGTGGAGCCAAACAATGGAGCTGGGGGGACAAGCCAATAGATGTAAAACAACATTGATTGGCAGCTGTAGATAAGCAATCAATTCAACTATACATTTACAAAGTAAACAGGAAAATCTGGACATACATGCCACAACAGTCCAAACCCCTGCAACCCAAAGCTCCACACACAGGTGGCGCCAGTTGCACCGTCACAATATCAAAAAGTTATAAAAGAATAATAGTCCATTCCTTCCCGTGCAAATGTTTAAGTGGAATGTTCATGTTGGCAGCTCCACTGGCTGCCAATTAGCTTCCGAGCACAATTCAAAGTGCTGGTGTTGACCTATAAATCCCCAAACGACTCCGGCCTAGTTTACCTGTCCGAACGGATTCTCCCCTATGAACCATCAAGGTTGTTAAGATCTTCTGGAGGGGCCCTGCTCTCGGTCCCACCACCCTCGCAATCACGGCTGGTGGCTTCTCGGTGGTGGCCCCTCGGCTCTGGAACTCTCTCCCACTGGAAATTAGAACTGCCCCTTCTTTCCTGACTTTTAGAAAGTTGGTGAAAACTTGGCTCTGGAATTTAGCATTTGATGAGTGAGTCGATAACTCTTGACCACACGGATGGATGGTGATGAATTGTAATTTTATTTTGACAACTTGGCCTTATGTAATTATATGATTGCTTTTAATGTATTTAATGTATTAATGTGTTATGGGGTCTGATGTTTTAAACTATTGTCTATGAATCTTGTTGTAAACCGGCTTGAGTCCCTCTCCGGAGGTCGAGAAGACCGGTATATAAAAGTTCAAAATAAATAAATAAATAAATAAATAAATAAATGTTAACCTGGCCTGTTTGGTTTAACCGCTGTCACAATTTAGGTGACCAGAAAATGATGATAGTGATCCTGGACAGAATCCAGATTAGTTGACAAATAGCAAGGACCCTCATTCCACCATTAGAAGGTATGAAACTGCACTTGTTTCAGACAGTCTGTATATCCCAGGTTTTGCCATGGAAACTTCAGGGACTGAATTGATCCTGAACTGGCAACCCTAAGTAGAATAGCTAAAAAAGATTGACCAGCCCAAGGTCTCCCAGTGAGTTTCATGTTTCACTGAGGCTTGAACTTCTCAGGCCTTCCTCAAGATTAGTACTTCCTAGACAAGTCATACCCATGATGTATGTGGTTTAAATGTTTTTGTAATGAATTGTTAATGTGATCATGATGACTTAAGAAAATAAAACAATCAGTAAAAGCAAGTGGTTGCACGTAAAGTTGCATGATTAATATACGCAATAAATGGTCCTTTACCACTGGGACCAAAGTAAATGAAACTGAATGTTAACAGGGTATTGATTGCCTCTATAATTGTAACATTTTCGGAACATCTGGTTTTGTTGGAAATATTGCTTTCCATTCTACTGCTTGTGGTCAAAATTAATCAAAATCAGAGCGATCAACAAGAGAAGACAGTGCCGGCATTCATTTCTGCCTCAGAGAACGGTTAACAGCCAAATGCAGTTCTAGTTAATGAAGTTTCTGTTCGTTGGTGAAGCTTCATTGTTGTCAAAATGCTTGCTTGTTGAAGAAAAATAAATAGGGCACATCCCAGGGATAAAGTCAGCAAAACCTTTATCTGGTGAAGGCAGTGTGTTTATTTGATCAAGAATGCATGCTGCGGGGAACTGTGGGTGGCAATGCAATTTTGGGTCTAAAATTAAAAAGGAGCAGAAGTCCCTCCTTATCCTCTTCCTTCCACTTTTGGTACTTCATTCACAGCTCATAAAAATGTGAAAGACCATTTTGAGATTGGGTAGCATTCGATTGGATTAGATTGGAACACAACTCTGGAGACCAAGGTTCAAATCTTATAATTCCCTAGCATTGAGCTATGGCAGTTAAAGTAGTGTCAAACTTCATTAATTGTACAGTGTGGATGCATCCTATCTCAGCTATCCATGTGGATAGTTTGAGGGTTTGGCGTAAACGGTTCTAGCCCAACTTACCTGTCCGGACGCATCATCCTTTATGAACCTGCTAGCACTTTAAGATTGTCCAGGGAGGCCCTGCTCTCGATCCCACCTGCTTCACAAACACGTTTGGTGGGGACGAGAGACAGGGCCTTCTCAGTGGTGGCCCCTTGGCTATGGAACACCCTTTCTGGGGACATTAGATCAACCCCCTCCCTCTTAACATTTTGGAAAAGAGTCAAGACTTGGTTGTTTGAACAAGCGTTTGAAAATGCAAGGTAAATGACATAGGAATTGGAACGAATGGATGACAAGATTGGACAACATTTCTATTAGAAGACGTAATTGATGTATGTTTTAATACTGTTATGGTTTTATATTACGTGTTCATGCTTTTAAATGTTTTAGGGTGTATTGGGCATCGAATCGTTGCCTCTGTAAACCGCCTTGAGGCGCCTGAGGGCTGAGAAGGGTGGTATACAAATACAGTAAATAAATAAATAAATAAATAATATTTCAGATTTCAAGATTCTAGATAAGGGATGCTCAACCTGTATCAGCGTAATAAACCAATCTCAACTATGAAAAACAATCTGAAATGCTTTAAAACAATGTACAACTATACAACCTAATCAGGACATGATATTTAGATCTTGCAACCTTTAATAAAATGCCCCCTTAATTTGGTGCCAACAGGAAGCCAACATCAGCACTATTTGGGCTTCAAAAGTGAGGGCATTCCACACAAGTGTGTGCTATCGTTGAGAAGATCCTCTCCCATGTATGTCTCCATTCTAATAATGAGGCAGAGATGAAGGCTCCTACAGCAGATATCAGTGCAGGTACATACAAGTTGTGATGCGGTTATCACAATCCCAAGTCATTTGGAACTTTGGATGTCATCACCAACAGTTCGGATTCAGAACAGAAGGATATTGCTACCTCTTGCAATTATGGAGGAACCAGTTGGGACCTTGAAAGTCATCTCCAGTGGTTAAAATTCAGACCAGAAGAATATTGCTACCTCTTGCAATTATGGAGGAAACAGTTGGGACCTTGAAAGTCATCTCCAGTGGTTCAAATTCAGACCAGAAGAATATTGCTACCTATTGCAATGTCACGGTTTATCAGAGGTGTGGAAAGTGGTGATCCCATTTAAGAACCTTAGGCAGTTTGTCTTATATGTAAAGATATTATCTGAGCCCTGACAATTACCTGGGAAAGAATCCCACTGGAGCATTGCCACAGACCAAAATACCTGGGAGTTACTCTGGACTGTGCTCTGACTTATAAGAAACACTGCTTCAATATAAAGCAAAAAGTGGGTGCTAGAAATAATATCATACAAAATCTGACTGGCACAACCTGGGGATCACAACCAGATACAGTGAAGACATCTGCCCTTGCACTTTACTACTTTGCATGCCCAGTGTGGAATACATCTCACCATGATAAAACAGTGAATGTGGCTCTTAATGAGACATGCTGCATTATTACAGGATGTATACACCCTACACCACTGGAGAAATTATACTGTTTAGCCAGTATTGCACCACTTGACATCCATCGGGCAGTAGCAGCCAGAAATGAAAGGACCAAGGCAGTGACATGTCTGACTCACCCTTTGTTCAGATACCAGCCAACATGCCAACACCTTAAATCAAGAAGCAGCTTTCTAAGATCTACAGAGATACTTACAGGGACACCTCAGCAAACAAGAGTCCAAAAGTGGCAGGCTAAAACCCGGAACCTCAATCAGTGGCTGATACTGGATGAAAAACTCCCTCCTGGGCACACAAAAGAGTGGGCACTCAATTTGTTTCTGCCACAATAAATAAATAACCTGAGGCTAGTGAGGACTCAAGATAACCACTAGTTAATCACTCAAATCAGCCCCTCGTCTCTACATTAAGTAAAAAGATGGATTTCAATTTTACTTAAACTCATAGATGGAAGGAAAAATACCCAAGGGACAGGAAGTCAAGACTGTTTTACTATTCCTCCTGGTGGGAGATGGTTTACCAGTGTCAAAGGATTGGTTGTGGGCTGTCTTACCCTCACTGAAAGATGACATACTCTGTCTGCCCAAGCATAGATCTGAGAACACATTTTCACTAAAAGAGCCATAATTCATGTTGACTTGCTTATTTATGTTTTTAGCTCACCACTTTCCTCACCTGGAAGGTCAGAAATGAGTCCTCCTGTGCAAAGTGCAATGGGAGCCATCAATCAGGACACAAAAGTGAATTGAACTTTCCAGCTATCTTTTATACTGAATGATATCTCTTCTTCTCTACTGGAGGATGTTAGATGAGAAATTAAGACACGTGAACGAGAAAACATTGTGGAACGGGTTTGCAAATTGCCCTTAATTTCATCTATGGATGATCTCACCAGTTTAGGCACTATAATGTCTTTGTGAAGTTACTGTATTGCTGCATAATTTCTAGATATATCTTTGCATAGCTACAAATTCTAGTCCCATTGGTTTCTTATGGCCACTTCAAGTAAGTGTTGACACATCTAATGCAGAGTTTCCCAAACTGTGTTCCCCCAGATGTTTTGGTCTTCAGCTCCCACAATTCCTAACAGCTGGTAAACTGGGTTGTTGTAGGTTTTTCTGGGCTGTAAGGCCATGGTCATAAACTGGCTGGGATTTCTGGGAGCTGAAGTCCAAAACACCTGGAAGATCACAGTTGGGAACGGCTGATCTAATGAAAGGAACATGAAAATTATGCTATGGGTATTTTGTGGTTCAGGGTGTAATATTTCTGAAGATACCAACTTTTATCTATCTGACCTTGGAAACCAAGTAGGGTCAGCCCCAATTAGTACTTGGATGGGAGATCACGAATGGATACCAGATGCTGAAGGTTGTATTTCAGAGGAAGGAAACGGCAAAACTGCCTCTGATTATTCCTTGCCTAAGAAAACCCTGTGAAATCCATGGGTTTGCCATAATTTGACAAGTAATTTGATAGGCCCATATACATTTACATTTTATTGGTCTATAACAAAACTCCTGGCTGTTTTCAGTCACAACGAAGCATATTTAATAGTGGAGTACCTCTTATCCAAAACTGTTGGGAAGAGAAGCATTTTGGATTTCAGGTTCTTTCAGGTTTTGGAATACTTGCATATGTATATACACACATAATTATGGGATCTTGAAGATGGAACTCAAGTCCAAACATCAAATTCATTTATGTTTCATATGCACCTTATACACGTAGCCTGGATGCAATTTTAACCAACTTTTAAAATAATTTGTGCATGAAACAAAGTTTGTGTACATTGAAAAATCAGAAAGCAAAAAGGCAAAGAGGTAAAGGTTTTCCCTGACGTTAAGTCCAGTCGTGTCCGATTCTGTGGGATGGTGCTTATCTGCATTTCTAAGTCGAAGAGCTGGCATTGTCTATAGATACCTCCGAGATCATGTGGCCAGCATGACTGCATGGAGCGCCATTACCTTCCCGCAGAAGCGGTACCTATTGACCTACTCAGATTTGCATGTTTTCAAACTGATAGGTTGGCAGAAGCTGGGGCTAACAGTGGAAGCTCACCCGGGTCCCGGAATTTGAGCCTCCAACCTTTCAGTCAGCTAATTCAGCAGCTCAGCGGTTTAACCTGCTGTGCCACCAGTGTCTTCTATTTCTTGAATCAAGTCAAGTACATGAAAGCAGAACTACCAAAGTGCAACGATGCTCTTTGAATTTAAATTCTCCCCATTTGCTATCAAAATGCCTCAGTCAGCCCAAGATATTTCACTGCCTAAAAGGAAAGAGCAAGATGCTATCTCCCTCTCCCCTTCCACATACAGAAGCCAGCTGAACTAGCAATTGAATCTTTAGTACAGGCAATTGGACAATATCCAAAAGGAACAAAAAACTGGAGAGCATCCAACAAAAGCTACAGAAAGGAAAGGGAGACACAATTTAGCCAATACTTCAGAAAATCGACGGGACAAAATGCATAGGGTTCTTAAGTTAATAGGTACCATTTTCTAGTATCCTAAAACACGCCTTCTTTTCCTTTGGTGGAAGGTACAACCTTTCTCACTATACTTGAGGCAGCAGATCTTAAATGGTCTCCTTGATTTCCAGGAATAAAGTTACAGACACCTGGCGAAAGAAAGAAAGAAAGGAAGGAAGGAAGGAAGGAAGGAAGGAAGGAAGGAAGGAAGGAAGGAAGGAAAGAAGGAGGAAGGGACGGAGGGATGAAGGGAAGGAAGGAAGGACGAAGGAAAGAAGGGGGGAAGAAGAGGAGGAAGGAAGGAAGGAAGGAAGGAAGGAAGAAGGAAGGAAGGAAAAGAAAGAAAGAGAGAGAGAGAGAGAGAGAGAGAAAGAAAGAAAGAAAGAAAGAAAGAAAGAAAGAAAGAAAGAAAGAAAGAAAGAAAGAAAGAAAGAAAGAAAGAAAGGCAGATAGGCAGGCAGGCAATCAGGCAATCAGGCAATCAGACTGTGAGATATACGACTCTTCCCTTTTATCAATGGGGGAATATTGACAACTCAGAAATAATATCTGGGGGGAGGGGGGGCTGCCATTGCTTCCTAATAAATGTAGCCTAAGACAGTCACCTCATTTATTTTGTATCAAAAGCATTGCGTAAATTAGCATAAAACTGATAAAAATAGAAGGAGCACAAGCAGCTAAATATCTTTTAACCAGAAATAAGCAACAGCAACCACATTGTCTGTAGCCTCCAACAATTCTTCCTCTGTACATGAGGCAGGACATTGTGGAAAAGCATGCAGATGTGGAGTTGTTTGTTCTGCTCCACAGCTGCATAAAGTAGAGGATTCTTTTAGGTAGTGCCGTTTTCCTAGGTTGACTTTTGATCTGCCCACTCCACTTCTGGGTCTGTTCAGGGATTTCCAAGGTGTCCATTCTTAGTTTGCTCCTGGAGGCAGACCCTCATGGGGGCCATCCAATTGGGATTTCCTGGTTTAGCTGTACAGAGGGGTAGTCTTGCTGTTTGTTGCTGGGGGAACATTAAGAGGAATGGTGGTTCTCATGAAGCTTGTCCTTGATTTGAGTCTACTGGGAGAAGGCTGATAGCCATGCAGTGGATAGCTTAGTTAGTCACCTCACTAACAGCAGCTATCAAAAAACAAGTCATAAACTTATTCATAAATTTCCTGCAGCCCTGTTAGCTAATTCTCCAGTTTATAGTCTGGATGCTTGCTGTAGGGTTTTATTTTACTTATTAGCATTAAGTATCACTGTACTGAAAAAGACATTCTCTCCCCGGGCTCTGTCCTAAGATGTGCCAGTTGTTCGCTCATTCGTATCTGGTTTCGATGTCAAGTTTAATCAATATGCTCGTCTCTTTTGAATGAACATTTTTTTTTACAAAAGAAAAAAATCAGACCTGAAACAATTCCCAGCCAATGACTTACCCTTTAGCTTATAACTGAAGCATTTTGTGATATAGGACACAGATTACTTTTGGAGTGACAGCTGCTCATTGGGGAATCTTCTGTTTAGGCCAGTGGTTCTCAACCTGTTAGTCCCCAAGTGTTTTGACCTACAACTCCCAGAAATCCCAGCCAGTTTGCCAGCTGTTTGGATTTCTGGGTGTTGAAGGACAAAATATTCTGGGAACCCACAGGTTGACAACCACTGGTCTAGGCAGTTTATCACATTCCCACTGACTATCAGCTTGTATCCTTGTGGTGGAAGCTCCTTTTTGGAAGCTTTTAAACAGAAGCTGGATGGTCATCTGTCGGGGGTGCTTTGAATGCAATTTTCCTGCTTCTTGGCAGGGGGTTGGACTGGATGGCCCATGAAGTCTCTTCCAACTCTATGATTCTATGACATATTGCTCCAGAGTCAAAGTTTTCCTTGACACATAGTAATCCAAATGCAGCTACATAGATGTTGAGCATTCCTTATCCAGAAAAGTTGAATCCAAATACAGTAGAGTCTCACTTATCCAACATAAGCAGGTCAGCAGAATGTTGGATAAGCAAAAATGTTGGATAATAAGGAGGGATTAAGAAAAAGCCTATTAAATGTCAAATTACATTATGATATTACAAATTAAGTACCAAAACATCATGTTTTACAACAAATCAACAGAAAAAGCAGTTCCATACATGGTAAAGTTATGTTGTAATTACTATATTTACAAATTTAGCACCAAAACGTCACAATGTATTGAAACAGCTGTGTATCCAAGTGGGAGGCAGACTGTGTTGGATAATACAGAACGTTGGATGAGCGAAGGTTGGATAAGTGAGACTCTACTGTTTTCCAAAATCCAAAATTATCCACAAGAGTGGCTGAGATAGGGACACCTCCACTTTCTGATGGGTCGATTAACACATAAACTTTGTTTCATGCACAAAACTATTTTAAAATATTGTATAAAATTACCTTCAAGCTAGATATAGAAGGTAATATAGAACTGTGTTCCATCTCTAACCTACCTCATCATGTATGTATATGCAGATACAGTTATTCCAAAATCACCCAGATTCCAAAACACTTCTTGTTCCAAGCATAAGGAATATTCAACCACTGCAACTTGCAGAAGTAAGCCTTAATTCCAATCAGAAAGTCTTAATGAAATGAACAGCACACAAATGCCAGCAAATGGAGCTGCTGATGTGAAGAATATCCTCGGAAGAGGCTAAGGCATCACTGTTGCTCATCATCTTCATCATGGAAGTAATTCTTTTACACGTGAAACTCTCACAGGATAGTATATACATAGCATAGGTTTCCTCATTTTCTTCTCACATTATTGCAATTCCTATGAATTATTTATTAGGAAATTTCTCCTAGTTTCTCTGCTATATGACCTTTAGTCTTTCACCTGCTATTCTGTTGTCCATACTGTATTGTGTCTTACTGGTCTGATTAAACCCTTATCTATATTTTAAGAATTCTCTCTCGTGTCCTTTCCTGCCCTTCTTGGAGAGCTAGGAGAAGGAGGAGAAGGCACATCATTGTGCTTAAGGCAGGTTGGTTGGCTTGATACCCTCCACTTTCACCTATGTTGGGGTAGCCTGAAGCAACCTACCTCCCACAGGTAGCAACGAAGAAGACATGAAAACAGTATACCCAAACTGAAAGGAGTTTAGTTGTAACAAATATTAGTTTCTCTGCAACCCTTCTTCCTTTTCCTCCTTTCTACTGTATGCAATATAGAAAGCAGAAAGGCACAAATCCAGGAGACAGGATGCTTCCTGTACTTTTGTTTAATGCCCTCACTGAAAAAAAAGTACAGAAAGGGAGAACAAGAACACCTTGATTTCAGCACCTAATAAAGAAATTGCAACAGCAAATCTTCTCCTTGAGAGGAATCTTTACTTAAGATCTCTGTCTTAGTTTTCAAATCAGAAAATATGCACATGTCTGTGTGTGTTTGAATGGCATGATGTGAGAACTGCAGTTGATACTTGATGCATAACATTGAATGACACCATCAGGAACAATTCCCTAGGTCTCAGATTTTGGCCCAGAAATCTCAGGGCTCAGGACAATCCTCAACTAGCGACTTTACCTATTAAAGATCAGAGTCGAAAGGAGAGGATGTGGAGGAGGACCCATTCCCTCCAGAAGAGGAAGTATTCTGTGGCTGAATTGGATTAGAGAAGAATGGCAGTGCTCAAGTGAAGTGCAAAACTGCAGCGGAGTACTCCAAATGTAAAGGTCTTTTATAGCTGCGAAGCTATAGAAGCAGTCATATAAGGAAGGCATTGCAGGAGAAATTGCTAGAAAAAAAAACATGTCCAGACTGGCATATTGAGTCTTTGATATATTTATGGATCATCTGGTATTTGATCTTGGTTTGATAATGGATGCCATTTCTGACTTTTCTTGAACTGATTCTACTAACAGTTTGGTAGGGCCATCTGGTGTGCTCTGGCTTACTTCCTAGACCATGCTTAGTGACACTTCTTGGCTGAGATCCTACACCACCCTGATAGAGCAGAGTTTCATCAAACTACGCTCCTCCAGATGCTTTGGACTTCCGTTCCCAGACTTCCTAACAGCGAGTAGGTTAGCTAGTATTTCTGGGAGCCGAAGTCCAAAACACCTGAAGTACCACAGTTTGAGAAACACTCTGACACCAGCATACTTGCATTGTTTATAAACTTTAGATGGGAAGACTCTCCCTTTAGTCTGGCTGCTCCCTCTCATCTACCCCAAACTATTCAGGCTAATCTTCAGTATGGGATAAGGCTGCTTCATCCTCCTTTCTTGCTCAAGAGCGTGCTGAATGTATCCAAATTCAATTCCATCTTGACATATAGTTAGAAGGAAAAGAGTAATGTGTAATAGCACTCCCTCCCCAACACACACACACCCCTGTGACTTGTTTTGTACAAGGATGAGGATCCCGAGATCCACTTTCACAAGTATGGATGTTGGGCACATGAGAAAGAGTCTTTTTGGTGGTTGACCCTACAATTTGGAACTCCATCCCTAGGAAGGCCGAAATGGCCACCTCCCTGCTGTTCTTCTCTTAGTAAGAAAAGCTTATATAAAAACTCAGCAGACACCAAAGAGACTGAACAACTAAGCAACTTCTTCTGACCTGACCCCCGAAACCAGTGGTTACCAACCTTTGGATCTCCAGATGTTTTGGCTTACAATTCCTAGAAATCCAAGCCAGTTTACCAGATGTTAGGATTTCTGAGAGTTGAAGGCCAAAACATCTGGCGACCCACAGGTTGAGAACCACTGCTCTAAACTGACTAGCAGCCAGGAATGCTTCCAAGTGATGGAGACCATCTCAGCTGGCAATTGGTCCCCAGGTGATGGTGTTTCCAATGTTCTCCATCAGCAAGTGAAGCATCAGGTGAGAACTGTAACAGGGATCCTACTTTTGATCCTGCCTTGTTTGATGGTAGCTGTGGGCTGGAAACATCACCCTCCAGCTCAGATTGCGACTTGAGCTGAAATCCATCATTCAACGCAGCTTTGGGCTGGTAGGTTAGATTGAGAGGAGCATTTTCAATCGTGGCCATAGTTCCACCATCATGAATTAATGTACTGAATTGTTGGTGAGTGCCTACAAGACACCTTTGGCTTATGCTGGAAACCAATCACATGATTTTCTGTGGCTCAGTGTCTGACTTGCACAATGAGTTGCCATGGCTGACCAGGGAATTAAACCTTGGATGGTACTCAAGAATAGTGCAAACAGTTATCTCTAGGATATGCAATGCAGTATGCAATCCATTAATAATAATTGTAGAAGGAGGAACAGGTTACCTCCTTCCAGAAAGTCAAAACAAGTACATACAATTGTGTCTGCTTCTGCCTGCCTTTATCTGCTTCTGCTTTATAATTTTGGCCTGTTTCCTGAATTCTGCTTTTAGGTCACTCCTTAGTTGTTTTGTTGTCCCTGTGTGAGACCTCTCTGCTCTATCTTGGGACTGCAAGAGGCACATGCAGTTGGGACCATGACAGGAAGGGGATCACATTTGATATTGAACAAACTGGGGTCAAGGACATTTTGTTCAATTTTTGGAGGGTGTTTTGGGGACATTATCTGCACCTGCAACACAGAGTGTGTTATGTGTTATGTTTGTGCATGCTAAAATTAGGCAATTTAGAGATAAGACAGGATACATGATGGGAAACATCTTTAAATATCCACTTTGTACTTATCTTTAAATAGATTTTGTTAGGAATTGAACACTTGACTTACAAGAGCTTGAAGAAGGGTGAGAAAGAGGAGGAAGATAATACTTGACTAATACAGGTGCTCAGGGTTTTGTGCTTTTCAGAAGTAATTCAAGAGCTCTGCTTTAAGGAGACAATAGTATATGACCTCCAGTCCTTGTAAGCCCTTTTAAATGAATCCGTTGGCCTGCTTTAATCGGTACTTGGTTGCAGAATAGTCCCTATGCTATAATACATCTGTGCACAGCACAAAAGAGAATAACTCCAGCTCTCCAGGTGCTTTGGGCAATAATGCCTATAATCCTTCACTATGCTGTCTACTGTTAATGGAAAGTATAGGACAAAACTTCTAGAGGGCCCAGATTACCACCTATGAAACAAAAGGATCCTCTTCCACAGACACATATGTGTGCACATTGGAATGTAGGACTATCAGCCACAGATCATATTCATGCACATAACTTTATAAATATCCATGCATACACCATTAACTTGGCTGACACAGATATTATGAAAGTTACTATTTGGATTATAGTCTCCAAAGCTTTCAGGTCTGTAGAGCTAATGAAATTGGTGGATTGTAACCCTCTTTTGATATACTTATACTGAGGACAACAGTGGTCAGATGGAGTACACTAGCAAAAAGCGAACTCCTTGAGTCATTCCTCATAATGCATTGCTTCCAGACAGGCCCGTAGCCAGGATTTTGATTCGGGGGGTGGGGGTGGCTGAGTTTTTTTTTTTGGGGGGGGGGGTGAGTCTGAGTGAGAGGGGGGTGAATTGGAGGGTGGGCGGTGGGGGGCTGAGTCTGAGTGAGAGAGGATCTACCCTAGCAAACCTTTTGTATCATTATCCCAATACCCCCATGCATATGGGATATATTGAGCATGGTGATCAGATCATGATATGAATAAACACAACAGTTTAAATAATGTACCAGTAAGGCCTTCTTGCGGACCACCATGAGAATTGGGGGGGGGGGGGGCTTCCAGACCTTAGATAGAATAATAAAATTATAGAATAATAGAGTTGGAAGAGACCTCGTGAACCATCCAGTCCAATCTCCTGCCAAGAAGCAGGAAAATCACATTCAAAGTACCCCTGACAGATGGCCATCCAGCCTCTGCTTAAAAGCCTCCAGAGAACGAGCCTCCGCCACATTCCAGGGCAGAGAGTTCCACTGCTGAACAGCTCTCACAGTTAGGAAGTTCTTCCTAATGTTTAGGTGGACTCTCCTCTCATGTAGTTCGAAGCCATTGTTCTGCATCCTAGTCTCCAGGGCAGCAGAAAACAAGCTTGCTCACTCCTCCTTATGACTTCCCCTCGCATATTTATACATGGCCCTCATCATGTCTCCTCTCAGCCTTCTCTTCTTCAGTTTGAACATTGGCCAACCCTTTAAGCCACTCTTCATAGGGCTTGTTCTCCAGATCCTTGATCATTTTAGTTACCCTCCTCTGGACACATTCCAGCTTGTCATCTTGGTTACCCTTTCCTGGACATTTTTTCAGCTCAGATTTGAGTCTGAATGCCCAGGTTTCAACTGTTCTAGGAGCGTATTTGCACAGTTAAAACGGATACATCAACTGGGCCCATTCTTTGATACACCAGATCTGGCTATGACAACACACACCTTGATTATATCATGTTTGGACTGCCATAAAACACTCTACATGGGTCTACCTCTTCAGAAACATCAGTGGATCCAAAATGACCACTGTGCAAGGATCATGTCACTCTCCAATTAAAACAGCTTCACCGGCTTCTAATCCATTTCCAGGAGAATTCAGAGAGCTGGGTTTTGTTATTCAAAGCTCTATGCTGCTTGCACTTAGGCTATTAGTCCTTTAAAGTCCTATACTATTTAGGGCCAGGTTATCTTGTAGCTAAAATATCAGAAAACTTTACAAAACCAGCAGCAACAATAACAACAGAATGTGCAGACATGATTCAGAGCAGCATTATAATTCCCTGCTGAATATTATTCAGTAGCCCAGAAAATCAATGTTGGTTTGGGCAGGATAACATCCCCAAAGTACTCCCCCTCTTCACTGAAATGTTTTCCTGAGGCAACACTGCTGAGTTTTAAACTTTCTCACCATGGGTGCCTGAAAACCATTCTACCCAGGCTATCAATTTTCATTCATTCTCAAATGGAGACAGGAATGTCAGCCAGAAAAATCTAAACCAAAGCTTTCGCCACTCTGCTTCCACTGGATTATATGCATGTATGCGTTTTAGATGCAATTACTTTGTGTTTTTACTGGCTTCCCCGGAAACATGTGCCTGAAAGATTCATGGGAGACTAGGATTCTTTATTCTGTGCAATATACACTGCTGAGAGATCACATTTTAATGAATTGCTGCGTGGCAGAACAACATGAAAAATCATGTGGGTCCATCTAAAGAGCATTCTGTTACTGTGAATCTTATGTGATCAAGGATAACATACTGGTAGTTGTTTTGGAGTTTCTGCAATGGAAACCTTCATGCCAACTTAATTTTACCAAGGACTCAGTTCTTTTGACTAGAGTGGCCATCCCCCTTTGAAAAACTTCCAAACAGTGATGTTGAGTATTAGACTTCCCAGTAGACTCAGGCAAAATCAAACTGCTGTAGTCTCTCCTAATGTGTGTGTTCCTCCTCCCTCATTAAATAATATTTGCAATTTTAACTTTTATCCGATATTGTCTGGCCACATATATCTTAGCTTTAATCTGTTTTTTTGGAAATAGCAACCATCTACAAGCTTCCTATACTAGTTATTTGTTTATATATAATTGTCTTACTCTATTGAATATGTATATACTGGTATGTAGTTTTCTTTAAACTGTTTGTTGTGGGAGGGGTTGCAGACCATGTAACCATTTAGAAGTCAGTGTGTTTGCATCATGATCAGTACAGTATAGTTGCAAAGTTGGTAGAAACAGAATGCTTTAGAGGACAGAAGCTATCAGACCCTTAGAGAACAGAGACTCTATTAGACTCTCAGACCAGAGCGATGCTTAGACTTTGGACTTTTGATTATAAGAAGGATGCTCTGTGTTATCTGCACAGAGAAACTACTTCAAATTCTATCTGTAACTGGATTGATAAGCAAAGTCCCAGTATGCTGAATACATGAAGTTTGTGAGTAAACAAACTATGTTACTTTTAAAGAAGACTACTTTATTTTGTCTTTTGAGAGCATGATTTAAACAAGGATATTTTAGGAGAGAGTCGATGCTTTTTGGGCAACAGAAGAGAACACTTCTAAAACCCTGCTCGCTCGCTCTCTTTCCCTTTCTCCCTCTCCCCTCACCCTCTCTTCCCTCTCCCTCTCCCCCTCTGTCTCTCTCCCCCTCTCCCCCTCTTTCTCCCCTCTCCCTCTTTCCCTTTCCCCCTCTCTTTCACTCTCCCCTCTCTTCCTTTCCCATTTCATCTCCCACTCTCTCTCTTTCCCTCCCTCTCTCCCCTCTCCCCCTCTTTCTCCCCTCTGTTTCTCTCTCCCTCTTCCCTCTCTCTCCCTCCCTCTCTCCCCTCTCCCCCTCACCTATCTTTCTATCTCTCTTTTCTCTCCCCCTCTCTTCTCTCCCTCTCTTCCTCTCTCTCCCTCTCCCCATCTTTCTCCCCCCTCTCTCTCCCTCTCCCTCTTTCTCGCCCTCTCTCCTCCTCTCCTCCATCTCCTTCTTCTTCTCCCTCTTCTCCTCTCCCCCTCTCCTCTCTTTCTTCCCCTCTCCCTCTTCTCCCTTCTCCCCTCTTTCCCTCCTCCCCCCTCTCCTCTTTCTCTCCCTCTCCTCCCTCCTCTCTCTTTCTCTTCCTCTCCCCCCTCTTCCCCCCTCCTCCTCCCTCTCTTCTTTCTCCCTTCTCTCTCGCCATCTTTCTCTCCCTTCCCCTCTCTCTCCCCTCTTCTCCCTTCTTTCTCTCTCCATCTCTCCTCCCTTCCCATCCATCTCCCTCTTCCCCATCTCCTTCTCTCCCAATTTTTCTCTCCTCTCTCTGTCTTTCTCCCCCTCTCTCCCGCTCTCCCCCCTCCCCCCTCTTTCTCCCCTCTCCCTCTTTCTCTCTCCCTCTCCTCCTGATCTCTCTCTGTGGAACTGGCCCCTGATGGATTTTGAAAGCAGGGTAAGTAGAACTTTGGAAAGGTTTGGATAACAACTATCATTTCCTAGCCAGCATGGGAGTTACAACCAAGGAACTTTCCCAAGCTCTGAGAAAAACCAATTCAGTACCATCTTTGCGATCTCCAGTAATGTCTAAAGATTTTGTACTTCCCTTCTTGTTTCTGGTCCATTTAACTGGTCCACTTTTGTGTGCTGCTGCTGCTGCTTTATTGCAGTGAGCTTTTGGCATTTGTCGACTGTTGCATTGTGCCATTTGCTAATGGATTTTGGATGGCTCAATCTCTTTTCTAGATCGCCCATGGGTATTCAGAAGAAATACTGGGGCACAAGCTTATTTTCCCTCTCCAATATTTTAAAGGCCAGGCGAGCTTTTATGTTTTAGCATCATCATTATTATTTCAGTGTCTGTGTTTGGGATATGAGTGTTCCTTTATAATTGCCTCTCCTAGCTTCTCATTTCCAAAAAGAGTTCCCAGGCACACTTCTTTATTTTACAGTTAGGAGACAATAACTGTATCAGACATTTTTGAAGTTTAGATAGCCATATTTCCTGTCACCTTTTGGCATTTAGACTGCACTTGTATCCAAAAGGCATACATCTTATCTCCTGCACTGTGCTTATAGTCAAGGGAAATTCCATAAAGGAGAAGATGACAGAAGTTCAGAATTGAGTTATATAGAACCTAGTTCAGCGTTTCTCAATCTGGGGTCAGTACCCCTGGGGGTTGTGAGGGGATGTCAGAGGGGTTGCCAAAGTCCATCAGAAAACACAGTATTTCCTGTTCCTCATGGGGGTTCTGTGTGGGAAGTTTGGCCCAATTTTATCATTTGTGGGGTTCAGAATGCTCGTTGATTGTAGGTGAACTATAAATCCCAGCAACTACAACTCCCAAATATTAAGGAATATTTTCCCCGAACTCCACCAGTGTTCACATTTGGGCATATTTAGTATCTGTGCCAACTTTGGTCCAGATCCATCATTGTTTGAGTCCACAGTACTCTGTGGATGTAGATGAACTACAATGCTCACCAAACCCTTCCAGTATTTTCTGTTGGTCATTGGACTTCTGTGTGCCAAGTTTGGTTCAATTCCATCATTGGTGGAGTTCAGAATGCTCTTTGATTGTAGGTAAACTATAAATCCCAGCAACTACAACTCCCAAATGATAAAATCAACCCTTCCCCAAAGTATTAAAATTTGGGCATATTGGGTATTTGTGCCAAATTTGGTCCAGAGAATGAAAATACATCCTGCATATCAGATATTTACATTACAATTTATAACAGTAGCAAAATTATAGTTATGAAGTAGCAATGAAAATAATTTTATGGTTGGGGGTCACCACAACATGAGGAACGGTATTAAGGGGTTGCGGCATTAGGAAGGTTGAGAAACACAGACCTAGTTAGTATCAGGTAATTATAACATTTCCATATAAATTTATGAACTCTGAAATTTTGACAGTATGCCAAGGATTGGAAAAGTTAGTTGCTTTGGACTACAGCTTCCAGAGTTTCCTATCCAGCAAATCAACTATCCAGACCCAACTTGGAGGCTGTGGAAATAGTAATCCAAAGATGTTTCAAGCCCCAAAAATTCATGAAACTGATAACCATGTAACTGACTTTTTCAAGGCAAATAGTAGGCATGTGGACAGCAGAGTGGAGCAAGATTCCTATCTTCAGTTCCTGGATAAATATCTTCTATTTCCCTTCTCTAATTTCTCATCCTTTTTCTCCTTTTTTACTTCTAGACTTACAATTTTTAGCTAAACATCTTTTTCTCTTCCCCATCCCTTATATCTTCTCTTCATATCTCTCCATACATTTGATATCACTTCTATCCATCCCACATTATCTTCTAATGAAGGCACCTGGTTATCCATTATGGGAACAGAACGCTAGACTAGATAAGCTTTGATCTGCATCAGCAAGGGACTTAGATTATTTAAACCCTTGTGTTTCCCTGCCAGATTCTATGCAAGGAACAGCTTTTAAAAAGCCTTCTATGCAATTGCTGACTGTGTCTACGGCACGATGCCTAGCATACATAATTTCAATCTATATAGAAGTCCACTGCCATGCTGTGCCTATAGCACTGGCACTGGTGATGCTAACGAAGGCTATTAATAGATGAAAATGACCAGAAGAGCCGAACGCTGCTTTCGTTCTCCATATTTCTTTCTCCTTCTATGTTGCATGGCATTCCATTGATTTCTCCTGTTGAGCTGCATTGATTTCCTTCCAGTTAACTTCAAGGGAGAAAAATGGTCATTTTAATGTCACTCTTGGTGCGGTTTTTTTTTCATACCGAAGAACAGAAGGCCAACTCTTCTAGGGAAATTGAAATTTCACCACTTTTGAAAGGAAAGGACGTCTGTTGTCAAAATGATGCATCTGCACTGTGATGGCGCGAGTGGCGCCACCTATATGTAGAACTGTTAGTTGCAAGATTTAAACTGTTGTATCATGCTTAATCCTGCCTTTTTACCCTGCCTATGTATAGTTGGATTGATTGGTTATTTATAGCTGTCAATCAATGTTGTTTGCACCAGTTATATTGCTGCCTCAGCTCAATTGTTTGGCTCCACCTCTTCCTGGAGGAGGGGAGTGCTTTCCTTTTCCATTCCACCATCAGACTTTCTATCAGATGGACGTGAGAGAGAGACTTGGCTCTGAAGCCCTTGATTAAGTTACCTCTCAGCACCAATTCTGAGGTTGAGACTTATGCTTCATGTTCAGATCAACCTGGACAACGTTGATAAGTCTCAAGCGCCTTCAAACCAGTTCTTTGGCACCAGAGGAAGGCTTTGTGCCTTCAAAATATAGGCCATTGGAATTGGGGTTGTGATTATTCCGATATTCACAGCCATTGAGAAAGAGGGACCTGGAAAAGCTTCTCAGCTGCAAAACTCCTTGGACCCAAGACAACCAGAGACTGTAATGTATATTTTCCTTTACCCCTTTGAAACTTCCAGTTATTGCCTTAAAGGGATAACTCTTTGTGACAATAAAACCTATTTTGAGTTATCTACAGTGTTTTGGTCCTTGGGAGTTCCAGTTTTCCTAAAGGAGGGCAAGAAGCAATCCCCTGGGGGAAAGATGTCACGTCCATGCCTCTTTCACTAAGAGTTATAGCCCCCAGGCGCGACGGCACAAACCCGACTCTTACTGTGTCCAGTTAGGCTTATTTTTGGATATGCACATATACAATTAAAGCTTTTCTGATCATGAACATACATGATCTTGCTGTGTCATTCCCATTGTACCAAAGGAAAACGGTTCCGAACATGACTCTACAGCTGATTCAGATTTGTTTTCAGTGCATTGCTTCATGTCCCAATTTTTCAGAACAAAATACAGTTTTGATTATATAAAAAATTGCTACTAATCATCATGATTTCACTCTGCTTTAAATGTCAGAGGTGGATTTAACTACACTGCTAAAACTATTTCAAATTTGGTAGCTGTATTTAGAGTTTTAAAAGTCATATTAAGTCATATAGTTAAGTCACATGATTTCAAAGTATTGGCACTTTAATATGGGTAGCTTATTTCAACTGTCTATTATCTTTATTCCTACTAATCAGTTTGATTCATGTTCACCAACGGAGTATTTGGCAGACAGTTTCACAGCTCATTTCTCCCTTTTTTCTCACTTACTAAAAGTCTCCAGTGAGGTCCCTGCCAAACAGCTGTAACTCCAAATACAGGTTATTTTTTAAAGGTTATCAGCATAATTATTTTTATGCTTTGAAATGTCAGCGCAGATCAATGAAAAAGGATGATCCCAGCACCATATATGGTGGATACCTTTTGGAAGGGGTCTCTGTGGAAGGTTTGCTCTTATCGAACAAGGATGCCGATGTCCATTTCTGTGCATGATGGAGACTCAGTTCCACATGGCAATGGTGATAAAACACAATTTCTTGCTTTTTTATTTATCGCACATCAGATAAAACCCTCCATTTCCAGCAATTCATATGCTCCAGTAGCAGCAGAAAGGAAATGTGTGTGAAGAGTAAGATGAAATGGAATAATGATGAGGAAGACTCACAGCAAATATAACGCTGGCATCTTACAATGGAAATAAGGAAAAAGTCAAGTTTTTCCTTATTGTCTATCATAGCCATGGTTTTGACACAACAGTAAGGGAAGCTCAATAGTCACAATAAAGTTACATTATTAATATTTATTTTTAACATGCCCACAAATAGAGAGTATCCTGATGGTTACAGTCTATGTCTTGTTAGAGCATGTAAAAATGAATTGGTGAGTGTGTTAACTGAAAATGCAATGCATGAAGCTGATTGGTTGGGCCATGCCCAAGAGGCTAGCTGAGCCTGGGAGTTTTGGCAACAGTTACATATTTAGGCTGTTAGCCATGCAAGAAGAGGGATTTTGCTTCTGAGCTGCTGGAAGAAGGGTCTTCCACATGGACACTAAAAGACCATTTGAATCTCTCTCAAAGGACATTGTGTGAGTCAATGCAACTGTTTGCATGACTGTATATATGTTGCTCTGCATTTTAAAGAGTAAACTTTCTGTTCTTTATCAATCATCAGCGTGGCATACCTTTTCTCTGGCAAGACAGTGTGTAGACATTCAATTAGTCCGTTATAATGCTCTAAATTACTTTGTAGTTGCTTTGAATTCTAATGGGTAATTATCACAAATGATTCTGAAATTCTCCTTTAAATTGTCCTGAAATCTCTGTGTACTTTGGCCAGCTGGTGGCCTATATAGGATTTTTCATAAATTACTCCAGAGATTACTCAGAGATTACGAGAGATCTCAGGATTCCATAGTTAAAGTGGTGGCAAACTGCATTAATTCTGCACCATAAATGGACTCATAGCTATTTATCTTCTCCATGCCCCCTCCACCAAGACGATACAAATGTTGTACAATGTCACAATACAACTTTATATCCTCATAATTCCATTTATGATGACATAAATACCTAACAGGAAGCCAGTATCTTTTAAAAAAATTCTTAGTAGATGTTCTTTTTGGGCTGCAATATTTTAATTCTTCTGAGAGTGCCTTGGACTGCGAGAAGATCCAACCAGTCCATACTTCAGGAAATAAAGTCCGACTGCTCATTGGAGGGAAGGATATTAGAGACAAAGTTGAAGTACTTTGGCCGCATCAGGAGGAGACAAGAAAAGTTAGAGAAGACAATGATGCTGGGGAAAAAGGAAGAGGGGCCGACAAAGGGCAAGATGGATGGATGGCATCCTTGAAGTAACTGGCTTGATTCTGAAGGAGCTGGGGGAGGTGACGGCCGACAGAGAGCTCTGGCATAGGCTGGTCCATGAGGTTACAAAGAGTCAGAAACGACTGAACAAATGAACAACAACATTTTAATTCTTCAAAAAAAATTCCTCCAATATTTATCTATATCTTACAGAGAAAAGCTAATGGACAGCTATGTTTTATTTAACATTACCGATTTAACACTGCAATAAGGATTCCTCTTTCAAAGGTTCCAGACTCCAAACTGAAACCACCCAATTACAGTTCTCCCTTGCAAACATGTTGAAGGTAATTTTAGGATTAATGGAAGACCTCCATCCCACAGCAGTTAGCAATGTGCAGCTGTTCGATCATCCCAGCCCACTTAATTTGCACTTTACTTTGATTAATGTCTCGCAACCACAGTGTGTGCTTGCAAACCTAACCTGTATTGCTAAGAAACCAATATTTTACTCCCTTTGTCTTAAGAAAAGATCTAGCTCAGCTGAGTCAAGTTAGGAATCAGTTTAGAACCAAACCCTCTGACCTTAACTAGATCATGTGAGTCATGCTGGTTTGCTAACATCTTAACAGCTACAGAAAGTTAACTGTCCTTCATGATTTTTCCTCCTACTATGCTTGTGCAAGAGAGGAGAACAGTGGGAGGAATTGCAGAGAAATCATAGTTCTGTGGTAAGGCATATGTTTTGGATGCTCCAGGTTCAATCCCTAGCATCTTCAGTTTGAAAATGAATTATGTAGGAGGTGATGGGATAGACTTCAGACCAAGAATCTAGACAGTTAGGATAAGCTGCTGGTGGAGAGGAAAACCTTCACTTTGGAGATGTAATCTGGCCTACAAATACTTTCTCATTCATCTTAGCTGGGTTTTGGAAGCACCCAAACTCAGGACTTAGCCAATACCTGAAACATCAAGCCAAGAGAATCTTGCTTGGGTCCCTCCCAAATTAGTGGATGGAAAAGACCCATTCTGTGCTTTTGATGGGGATCAGATCACGTCAAGATGTGTGACCACATCCTCTGATATCACAGAGCTTTTGGAGGGCTGTAGAAAGGAATTTGTCCCATCTAGTATGGCTTTCCACTCCTGCAGTGGACTTCATGGATGCGAGAAATATGGAGACATTGGTCAAGAAATAAGAAGACTTGGACTTGGAAAGGTACCTATGATTTCTCAAAGCCTTTGGAGGGCCATGGAAATAAATATGTCCTATCCATTTATGGCTCTTTATTCCGGCAGTGGACAATACTGGACTCCATAAACATGTGATGGAGACTCTGGCCAATAAATTAGAAGAAGACTAGACTTGGAATGGTTCCTATTATATCAGAGAGTCTTTGGAAGGCCTTGGAAAGGAATTTCTCCTATCCATTATGGTTCTTCATCTATACAGTGGACAATACTGGACTTCATGAACTCAAGAAATATGGGGACATTAGTCAAGAAATCAGAAGAATATTAGGACTTGAAAGGCAATTTGTGAAGGAACTAGATAGGTGTAAGACTCCATTATTGAATACCTAAGTCAGAATTGTCCTTGGCATTGTATTTCTATGTAAGGCTGAATAGTGAACAAAGCTAACAAGGAGAGAATCAGTACATTTGAAATGTGATGCTTGGGGTAAGTTCTGTGGATACTGTGGACTGCCAGAAAGATAAATAAATGAGTCCTACAGCAAACCAAGCCTGAACTCTTATAGAAGCCAAAATGATCAAAATGAGGCCATCATACTTTAGATGTATCATGAAATGACATCTCATATTAGAAAAAAACCAATAACGCTTGATGAAGTAGACGATAATAGGAAAAGAAGAGGATGACAGGTGCATACACATAATCAAGGAAACCACAAATTAGTGTGTAGGACTAAGCAGGGCTGTTTGATGACAAGGTGGCTTGGAAATCTTGACGTTTCTCATTCATATGGCCACTGTAAGTTGAAGTTGATTTCATGGCATTTATCAGCAACTCTAGTTAGGATCAAACAACAGGATTTCAGCCAATATGTTCATCCAACAAGGGTGAGAAATTGTACTGTGAATTGGAAACTCAGTCTGAGAGAGATATTGATTTTCCAAGGTTACTCTGCAAGTTCATGTATGGATCAGGTGTGTGGATGTGAACTCAAGCTTTCTGTTATCCAGCATGCAGTTCAATAAAGTAGAGAGAGATGGGCAAACTACAGTTCTCCAGGTGAACCAGAGTTCTCATTATTTTTCACTATTGGCTGGGCTCTCTAGGGCTAACAGGACACGAAGTCCAATAACATCTAGAGGGCTGCACTTTCCCCACCTCTGCATTGAACCATACTTTTTATAATGATGGGAAGAACAGCACAGTGGGTGGAAAAATAAGGTCTGGGAAATGTTTTATTGCAAAATTATGCAATGTGCACATGGCAGCACAATGTTTAATTGTGTTCCTGTCTCCCACAAGGTCATATTGTCAGCAAATCAAACAATAGTCTTTGGAGATATCTAAGAAGCTTTGCAGCTGCATTGAGATGCCTTGTTATTTAAATGCTAATCTTTAGAAACTTAAGGAAGTTATTATTAACTCTAATTGTATATTTTCCAAATGTTGAAATGACAATTCTCCTCAGTTGTTTGTTGAATTATCAGAATTGAAAGTTGACATCATTTACACCTCATCCACACCAGCGAACAAACACCTTAAGACAATGGAAGCTGCTGCCAAAGACCTATATATTGCCAGGGTTATTTTAATAGTTCAATATGAATGGGTTCCTTAGTAGACAAGTTAAACACCAATAATCCACTTATAAAGATAAGATAATGAATGAGTCCAACAAATAGGTAAGCTGTGAAACTTAGACTGTTCAATTCACAGTAATCACAAAATTAGGCAACATGAAATAAGTTCTGCACAGTCTTTCAGTGATTAATCCACTTATACAGATAAGATAATGAATGAGTCCAACAAATAGGTAAGCTGTGAAACTTAGACTGTTCAATTCACAGTAATCACAAAATTAAGCAACATGAAAAAAGTTTTGCACAGTCTTTCAGTGATTAATCCACTTATACAGATAAGATAATGAATGAGTCCAACAAATAGGTAAGCTGTGAAACTTAGACTGTTCAATTCACAGTAATCACAAAATTAAGCAACATGAAATAAGTTTTGCACAGTCTTTCAGTGATGTTGTAGTATGTTCTTGAATCAGCCTCCCACGACCGGTTTCGGCCTTTGTTTAGGCCTTCTTCGGGTGGTCTGTAATATTACATACATAAATGCATTTTACAATTGTATAGGTTGAACATAATATAATAGAATACATTTAGAAATACTTACAAAGTTCAGTCTTTTACATACGTTCTCATAAGAGATACTTAATTTTTTGCAATGGGATCTAGGTAAAAGGAACAAATTGTGGCTATTAACATTTAAAAGTTATATATACCAAAATAAATGTTTTACCAATATATTTCACCAAATAGGTGTATACTCACAAGGTACTCTGCTGCTAAGTTTGGTTCTAATTGCGAGTATGAATGGGATCTGGGAGTTTCCTCTATTTAAAGAGGAAAATGCACATCAGATGTAGAGGAGACAGAGAAGTTAATTTAAGGCTCATTTAAAGTTATAGGTGTGGAAAATATCACCACTAGATGGCGTTGTGAGTAAGGTACTCCCCAGGGATGTATAGTATACCAGGGATAATACACAGAACCTCAAGGTTATATATAGCAACTGTATGAGTTGTATTCGTTAAGACCATATGGGTGTTCCGTCCGTAATCTGAAGATCCAATATGTTTCCCTTTGTAGAAGTTTAATGTTAAAGTCCATGTGTTTGGATTGTGTGACTACTTCTAATATGTGGTATTTAAAAGATTCAGGGTTGTGCCGTAGATCATCGAAATGTTTATACAGTATGGAGTCTCTGGAGTTAGTTCTAATTTTGCTACGGTGTTCTATAATCCTAGACTTCACTTCTCGACGAGTTTGACCAACATACATCAGATTGCATTCACAGATAATCATATAGATAACTCCTTTGGTTGTGCATGTAGCAAAATGGGAGAATTTAATTTTCAATGGTGGGTGTGTAAAAATTTTTGTCTCCACCAATAGGTTACATACTGAGCAATGATGGCACCGATAATTGCCAATCAGATTTGATTTCATGGTCCGAACATTATGAGTTAAATCTGAATGTACCAAAAAATCCCCAATGCTCTTGGTTCTTTTATATGCTATTAATGGGGGTCTTTCACAGCCTGGGATGTCCCTTATTAGGTTCCAGTATTTTTTAATTGTTCTGATGGCTAAACTGGACATATTTGTGAGGGTAAGTGGCCATATTAATCTTTCTACTCTAGGTCTAGTCTTGTTCTCCAGAAGTTTAGACCTGGGAATATTAGCTACTTTTAGATAAGATGATTGTATTTATTTACTGTATTTGTATACCGCCTTTCTCAGCCAATTGGTGACTCAAAGTGGTTTCCAACAAATCAGTATACATAAAACATAATGGATAAAAAAACATTAAACAATATAAGAACATCACAAAAACAATAAAAGCAGCAGCAGCATCACATTATTCTCAAGCATTGTCCAATTCCATTGTCAGGTCATTCGATTTCCTATATTAGCTACTCTGTATTTGTAAACGCTTGCTCGAATAACATTTTAACTTGCCTCCGAAATGTCAAGAGGGAGGGAGCAGATCTGATTTCCCTAGGGAGGGCATTCCATAGCCGAGAGACCACCACTGAGAAGGCCCTGTCTCTTGTCCCCGCCAAATGTGCTTGTGACAAAGGCGGGACCAAGAGCAGGGCCTCCCCAGATGATCTTAAAGTCCTCAGTGGTTCGTAAGGGGAGATATGTTCGGACAGGTAAGTTGGGCCAGAACCGTATATAGTTCGGCTCCTTCGTTTTAATACTAAAACCTGGAGTGGAATCACTACCCCACTGATATGGAAGCCACCAGTTGCCATTGTGTCTTGCTAGGACCCTAATTCTTGATTTGCATAAAGATGGGTATTCATCTTCTTTCCCCATAAACACACCCTTTGTGTTCAATAAGGACATGAGAAACATTGACCTGTATATCCAGATTAGCTGTATATTATACTTCTTCCTTGCAGGACCTGAATTAATGTGTTTCTATCTCTTAATTTTATTTTACTGTACATCATCCATTTTTTTCCCCAAGCCACTTTCACTGAATGAAGTTTTCAATTTAGTTGACTGCAATAGTAGAAAACACCAAGAGCTGAAGATAACCACAGTTTGCTAGCTATTTTCATCTTGTAGATAATTGGTGCAGGAAACTGTTCCTTCCTCTGCCAGAATTGAAAAATGCCATGCCGAAACTGTAGACACGGGCATCACAAACGGCTGCTGGCAAAATTCATCATGGATAACTTCTTCTTTTTTTCCTATATGGAGCTGACCTAGGAGGAGAGAGAATTAAATTACTTGGACGGTTGCTTTTCTCATTTCAAAATGTTGTTTGTTCGCATTCTTGTATAACTCATACGCCGTTGTCTGATTTCACAGCCTTTGAACTGCAGCTGTATTGGGAAATTTGTTCTAATTGTTTCTTTCAACCCTGACAAATAGCATCGCTTTGAAGATTCCCCATCCCCACTTCCCAATGGAGGAAAAATATTCTTAATATAGTGCATATTTTTGCCTCCCAATGAAAATGCCACTTCTCAGATTCTTTTTTTCTGCAGCTTCTGTTCATGCGGATTGCCAGCTGACTCCTGACCTTCGTGCCACCAAAAAGTCTTACAAGGTCCAGAGAGCATAAATTATTCTGATTTTTATTCAAGCTGCATTTTGAGCTATCAGGGTAATCAGAGGGGGAAAAATACCCAGCACATGTATTATTGCTTTTGCATTTAGTGCTCTCAGTGAGAAAGTGTAGTGTGCATCGGGTTTTATTTCTGATAACATCTTTCACATAACAATTAGCCTGGAAAACACACAACAACCCAATTAGAATCTTGACTTTTGGATTTTCCATGTCCCCCATTTTCTCCTCCAGTTTCCAACAACTGTGTGCTAGACTAAAATAGCCGGAAGGTTGCTCATTAGTCATTTTTATAACATAGATACACTTAATGTGACATTGATTTATTTTCAGTGAAAGATAAAGAAGCTGGGGGAGAGGATCCAGAGCTGCTGATGGCTTTTGGGTCAGTGGGGCAAAAAATCAATTTTTTGGGTCGGAGGAGGCAGGCTTAGTGGTTTTCCTCCCTTGCTACAGATGCAATGCCATCCTATTTATGCTTGTGCATTAATCAGAAAATCCCACAATTATTCCTTCACATACTTGACAATAACAATATATAATAACAATGTAAAACATTAACAGTTTGCTGCTGCCTAAGACAGCCACCCCATGCTGCCTAATTGTTATCCCAGCCCTACGGGTTATTTGGAGATGAATCAGAAACTTAGAAATGGGTGCCAACAAATGAGTAGGCTGAGGAAAATAGAAAGTTTGGGCCAGAATTAAGTGGCAAATATGGTTTCTATGCCTGTTGGGCAGGAAATCTACTTTAGGTTCTTAGCCTATTTGGGGATGGATAGATTTCAGGAACTTGGATAGTTCTTTTAAGATTACGAGCAAATGCTGGAATTGATTTGTTGCTCCTATGACATAGAAGCCATTGCTATGAAGAAGGTGCAGGAGGAAGATAGGTCCGTCTATCCCTATACTTTGACTTGTAGGAGTTCTCCATTTTCTCAGGCAGAAATAAGTCTTTCCTGCCATCTGTTAATTGATACTTTGAGCTGGATTTGTTCAGGATTATATTTAGGATCTTCTTCATAGGTATTTTGGCTCCACCTTTCATGCCTCACCTTGAGAATTTAGGAGGAGGAGTCACTACTAGCTGGAGAGTCTGAGCAAATGCCTGAAGACCAGCTAAGCACTACTTCTATTCAGCTGGCCAATTCAGAATCAGAAAAGCAAAGGGGAGAGGATTAGAAACCCCAAATCCCAGGGGAAGCTGGAGGCTCAGATATCTGGCCTCAGGTTTGCACCTCAGAAGTGCTATACCGTAGGCAAGAACCTGGGAAGAGCATAAACTAGTGGTTCTCAACCTGTGAGTCCTCGGGTGTTTTGGTCTACAACTCCCAGAAATCTCAGCCAGTTTACGAGTTGTTAGGATTTCTGGGAGTTCAAGGCCAAAACATCTGGGGACCCACAGGTTGAGAACCACTGGCATAGACAATGAACACTCTTATTAAATGCAGATGGAAATCTGGATGTTTGTTGGCTTTCTTGGATGGACATCTCTTCTTATAAAAGGGAAATAGGAATGCTGGTTCTTTGTTGAGAGCCACACTTCTCTTGGCTCTCAACTCTTGGCATGTTCACCTTGTCTCTTGGCAGATCTGTGACTTGTTCTCATTGCTTAATGACTTCACCTTTGAACATCTGGCTCTGTTTGATGGTATTCTTGACTTTAGACTGGATGATTCCTGTGTTGATTCTTGCTCTTGCTTAGGCTTCCTTCTGAACACATCTCACAGACTCTGGATACCTGAACTTTGTTGAATAAGGACACAATCACTGAAGTATAAACTGCTAATAAGCCCAACTTTTGAAACTCCTCTTGTGTCCAGTAACTGCATTATAACTGATATAAGACAGCACTGTCTTTCCAATATGCCTTTTTTGCAGTGCTCATTCCCAAAATCCCTTGATACGGACCACTTTTAGAACTGGATGTAGGAACAAATGTCAGGCAGCAGGTTTATTTCTTTCTGCTCTCTTTCAAAGAAAGCTGTCACATTTAAGAACTCTGTTTTGTCTCCTGCTGATCTTCTATGTGGAACTTGCTTAAATTGAAGTATCTGCTTGAAGGTTTTTTGTCTTTTTCTGTTTTCTCAAGTTTCAATGTGAAGGCAAAGAGCTGGCTTCAAATACAAGTGAAATAATGGATTGTACACCTGCTATAACTCTTACATTTTAAATTCAAATTATAATTTCTAATAAAAATTTGAAGGCATCAGATGCTAATAAAAATGACCATCTCCTTTTATTGGCTTTTGAAAGATGGATTCTTCTGAATTTTGTAGGTTCTAGTTTCTTGTCTCCTGGTAATAACTAGTGATTACATGACAATGACTCAAGGCTAAACTACACACTAGATTAAGCTTGAGATCTTTAAGATGAAATCTCACAGCATCTCAGCAATGCTGTTGTCTAACAATAGCCTGGTTAAATTTCTCCTGTAGAATTTAATGTGGAAGCTCAAAAGAAGACAGACCAGAATTAAATCTGCTCATTGACTTAGACCAGTGGTTCCTAACCTTCTTTGACCAGGGACAACTCTTCAACATTGGTACCAAAAGGGTTACAAATCAGTTTTTGGACCACATCAGCTCCAGTTTCTGATACAGAACATATGCCATCCAGTAGTCACCATCTACTCACGCACAGAAAACCATATTTAATAATCTAGAGCTGATGTGGTCTATCCAATGCAATTTTCTGAAACAGCACCCCATGGAATGGCTCTGCTCAGGGGGAGGGACGAGGAGGAGAAGTAGCAATTTGGAGGCTTGTTGCTGTGCCTTTTGTGGATAGTCCCAATATCACCGTTACCTCGGCATTATAAGAGGGTTTCACGAGACCAATTGTTTTAGTTGCAACGGTGTAGTAACGGTGAAGCCGTAGACCATATTTTAGTTCTTGGGGACCACTGGTGGTCCATGGACTCATAAAACCATAGTGCTGAAAAAGGATTTACAATGGGTCAGTCCAACATTCAGCCAGTGTAGGAGTCCATTGCTGAAGCATCCTTGAGAAGTAGCCATCTTACATCTCCAAGAAAGGAGAGTCTGTCATCTTTCAGGGTTGTCTGTTTGTCTGTTAAAGAGCTCTTATTATCAACACGTTCTCTTACTATTTGATTCTCCTTGAAATTTGAATATAGTGGCCCCTTAGTATTCAGTAGGGTTTGGGTCCAGGAACCCCTGTGGATACCAAAGTCTGTGGATGCTCAAGTCCCATTATATTCAATGGCATAGTGAAATGTATCTCTTATATGTATCAGTTTACATTTGGGATTTTAAAAAACATTTTCAAGATTTGGATAGCTGAACACATTCATGCAGAATTCATGAGTATGGAGGGTCAACTCTACTTTGGTCTGGGTCCTGTCCTTTAGAGTAGAAGAAAGCAAGTTTGGTCCATCTTCTACTTGATGGCTATATTGATTATAGCATAAACTCTTAGCTTTCTTTTCTCCAGTCTTAAACTACCACCCTCTCAATGGTTCTGCATATGGCTTGGTTTCCAGATCTTTTATCAGTCACTTTCCTCTGGACATGTTCCAGCTTGTTGATATTCTTCTTAAACTATATATGGAAAAGGAGAGGTGCTGAAAATAAAAACTATAATTCCCTGTGGAGGCAAGATAATTTTGAACCAAACCAAACCCCATTCGCTCCTAATCCTCTCTGTGGGAGAGGAGATTATTACGATGGATTGGATGTGCCTTGAGGAGCTGAGGCTGCCCTTGCGTGTTACATTTATGATTATTATATTCATTATATTCAATGTTATTTTAGAAATAATTCAGAGAATAATTTACAAGTGTATCCCTTTGAGGCAACTATTTCTATTTTATTTATTTATTTATTTATTTATTTGCTTCATTTATATACCGCTCTTCTCAGCCCTCAGGCGACTCAGAGCGGTTAACAACCAGTTTCAACAACACGATACAAAATCAGTAATCAATTAAAAGAGTAGTATCAATTAATTAACACCAAAATATCAATAGAACAGTACAACAATATAACAATCCATCACGTCTCATCAATAGAATCAGCATCCGGTCTTGTTGTCCATTATTCCATTCTAATAATCACTCAATTGCACTGCTTAGTTGAAAGCCTGTTCGAAAAGCCAGGTCTTCACACTCTTCCGGAATGCCAGTAAGGAGGGGGCTGATCTAATGTCTGTAGGAAGGGCGTTCCACAGCCAAGGGGCCACTACTGAGAAGGCCCTGTCTCTCGTCCCCGCCAGGCGTGCTTGTGAAGCTGGTGGGACCAAGAGCAGGGCCTCCCCAGATGATCTTAACGTCCTAACTGGTTCATAGGAGGAGATGCGTTTGGACAGATAGGTTGGGCCAGAACCGTTTAGGGCTTTAAAGACTAAAGCCAGCACTTTGAATTGTGCCCGGTAGCAAATTGGCAGCCAGTGGAGCTGGCACAACAGAGGAGTTGTGTGCTCCCTGAGTACTGCTCCTGTTAGCATCCTGGCTGCGGATCGTTGGACCATTTGAAGCTTCCGAGCAGTCTTCAGAGGCAATCCCATGTAGAGAGCATTGCAGTAGTCTATACGGGATGTAACCAGAGCGTGGACTACCATGGCCAAGTCAGACTTCCCAAGGTACGGGCGCAGCTGGCGCACAAGTTTTAGCTGTGCGAATGCTCCCCTGGTCACCGCTGAAACCTGGGGCTCCAGGCTCAGCGATGAGTCCAAGATCACACCCAGGCTGCAAACCTATTTCTATTTCCTAAAGACTCCCTACTATCACAATAACTGAGATTTTATGTTCAGCAAAGGAAATGAATCAATATACTTTTCCCCCAGAACCAAAGATAAAGCAGTTTGCATTAAACAACATGCACTTGAGCTTGTGAACCTAGCCTGAATTGAAAAGCAACACATTGCTTGAACATTTCACAAATCCCACTCATTGAATCATGCCTGTCCTCCATTAAACTCTGGGAATGGAAGCATCAGATAAGCTCCAAGATTATGAGGTGTCCGTAGCTTTGCAAAGAAGATCAGGGTGGATAGTAGGGAGGGCTGGCAGAAATTTTAGAGTTTCTTATTTCCCCAAGTTGAATTAGCACAGACTTGTTCGTGCCATTCTCTGCTTTCTTCTTACTTCACCATATAATAAGCTTATTGGTGTCACTCCTGATATTGCTAATGGGATTTTCAAGATAATGCTTCTGTTAGTCAAGATGAGAATAAGCTGTATTAGACACAGATAGCCTTGTCCAACTGGGCAGGTGTCACATTTGCTGAAGTTCAAGCGGCTGGATATCTGAGCCTCATATTCTGTTATGGTCAACATTATCCAGATCTAAATGAACTCTAACATGGCATCATCATCATGGTGTCAGAGGAACTAGAATTCTGTCATAACAAATGCAAGCAGATGATACATCATCGTTTGGAAGTCATAATTTACTTCCAATTTGTTACATTTTTGTAACAAGTCATGTCAAAAATAAGGTAATGGCAGAGATCCTATATCGGGGTTGCCTAACACATATATACTCAGCTGGAGTAATACATTAATTGCATAAGACAACCCATGTATTGAGTGACAATGCTGGGCAAGTATGGTGGACTGTTTACGTAAAGCTTTAGGGTGTATACATTTAATGTATTGTCGAACGCTTTCATGGCTGGAATCACTGGGTTGTGYTAGGTTTTTCGGGCTGTATGGCCATGTTCTAGAAGCATTCTCTTCTGATGTTTTGCCTGCATCTATGGCAGGCATCCTCAGAGGTTGTAAAGTCTGTTGAAACTAGGAAAATTGGGTTTATATATCTGTGGAAAATTCAGGGTGGGAGAAAGGACTCTTGTCTGTTGGAGCTAGGTGTGAATGTTTCAATTGGCCACTTTGATTAYCATTTGATGGCCTGACAGTTTTTAGGTGTAGCTTGTTCCTGCCTGGGGGAATCCTTTGTTGAGAGGTGATTACCTATTCCTGATCCTTTCTTGTCTGGAGTTCCCCTGTGTTTGAGTTTTGTTCTTTATTTACTGTTATAATTTTAAAGGTTTTTTAAATACTGGTAGCCAGATTTTGTTCATTTTCATGATTTTTTCCTTTCTGTTGAAATTGTCCACATGCTTATGGATTATAATGGCTTCTCTGTGTAGRCTGACATGGTAGTTGTTAGAGTGGTCCAGCATTTCTGTGTTCTCAAGTAATATGCTGTGTCCAGGGTGGTTCATCAGGTGTTCTGCATTTAAATTGCAATTGCTAACTGTCTGGGATTTCCATCTGAGCAACCCACTTATGACAAGAAGTGATAGAAACTCCTAAAATTAAGAATGATGTAGCAAATAGAGATAAAGACACTGGCTGGAATCTTATATCAGATGTTTAATTAGCTATAGAAAGGGGTCTTGTAGCACCTTTGAGACCAATTGAGGGAAACAAATTGGTTGCATCAGTATGCCAATCCAAGACATGACTTGCTTCCTCACAGTCCCAAGGCTTTGCTGGGTTAATGGGAATGGGTTGTTGTAGCTTTTTTCGGGCTGTATGGCCATGTTCTAGAGGCATTCTCTCCTGATGTTTCGCCTGCATCTATGGCAAGCATCCTCAGAAGTAGTGAGGTCTGTTGGAACTAGGAAAATGGGTTTATGTATATGTGGAATGACCAGGGTGAGGCAAAGAACTCTTGTCTGTTGGAGCTAGGTGTGAATGTTTCAACTGACCACCTTGATTAGCATTTGATGACCTGGCAGTTGTTTGATGTGGTGTTTGGTGTGAATGGGAACTCTTTTGATCTAGTGGTTCCAAACTTGACCAATTTTGTTGTTGTTGTTATGTGTACCTTCAAGTCATTTCTGATCTATGGCAACCTCAAACTCAATCTATCATAGATTTTTCTTGCCAAGGCTTGTTCAGAAGAGTTTGCCATTGACATTCTGTGTGACTTGCCTAAGGTTACCCACTAGGCTTTCATGGCCAAGTGGAGATTCAAATGCTGCTCTCCCGAGTCATAGCAGTACAAAGAGCAGGATATCATAGATTTCCTTGGTTCCCTGCATGATCATGATGCCATCTTGTCCCATCAACCTGTCTCTTTGTAGTTGAACAACAAGATGTGCCAAATCCTATGGCCCTTCAGTCACCACTGCTGTAGAATTGTGGCCTTATCCTGTCCTATTTGTTTCTCTTGCTGCTAAATTCAAAATGTTAATATTGTGTATTTGAGGATAATATTACTCTTAGAACTCGGATCCCTTGCTGTCGTCACGACTTGGCAGAATGCTTTCATGCAGAGATAATCACAAGGATATGTCATCAGACAATAGTGTGTGTGTGTGCGCGTTGCATTAATGTAGGCCAACAGAAGCTGTTTCAGGAGGCAAGGGTTGGTTCCTTGGCAACTAGACAGCAGCAACACAAAGGTTTCTGTCCATATGGGAATGTTTTATGACAAGGTGGCAAACAGGTCAGTCTACAAACACTAGGCCAATTGGCCTCCTAATTAGGCATCACATTCTGGCTTCACCTCGGCTGCTTTTCAATCAAAGGGAAACAGAGGAAGGTTCAAGAGGCATTTTCCCCTCCATTAAAGACTGGTGAACTTTAAAACTCGGCAGGCAATGAAAAGTTTGGGAGCCAAGTGCTGCAGGCAAAGCCAATTAAAATATACTCTGTAAGCTACCAGATATCCAAACTGTCAAGCTGACACAGCAACTCTCTGAATTTATATATTTGTGGCTCGGTTTAAACCGGGGAAAATAGTAGATTCGGGGAATCAAAAAGTTGGGAGAGACCGCCAAGGCCATCCAATCGAATCCTAAAGTGAACTTATATCTTGACAAGAGGAGGGTTGGCATTGTCTTCCTCAAAGACTGAGCAATTGTAATTTGCCAAAGGACACCCAATGGGTTTTTCACGGTTGGCAGGGGTCTGCAGAGTCATTGCATCTTAGAATCATTGAGTTGGAAGGGACTTCATGGGCCATACAGTCCAACCCCCTGCAAAGAAGCAGGAAAATTGCACTCAAAGCACCCCTGACAGATGGCCATTCAGCCTCTGTTTAAAAGCCACCAAAGAAGGAGCCTCCACCATACTCTGGGGCAGAGAGAGTTACAGTCTCGCCTGACTGTGAGAGCTGTTCATCAGTGGAACTCTCTGCCCCAGAGTGTGGTGGAGGCTCCTTCTTTGGAGGCTTTTAAACAGAGTTCTTCCTCATGTTCAGATGGAATCTCCATTCTTGTAGTTTGAAGCCATTGTTCCGCGTCCTAGTCTCCAGGGCAGCAGAAAACAAGTTTGCTCCCTCCTCACTATGACTTCCTCTCACATATTTATACATGGTTATCATGTCTCCTCTCAGCCTTCTCTTCTTCAGGCTAAACATGCCCAGCTCTTTAAGCCACTCCTCATAGGGCTTGTTCTCCAGACCCTTGATCATTTTAGTCACTTTCCTCTGGATACATTCCAGCTTGTCAACATCTCCCTTGAATTACGGTGCCCAGAATTGGACACAATATTCCAGGTGTGGTCTAACCAAGGCAGAATAGAAGGGTAGTATGACTTCCCTGGATTTAGACACTATAGTCATATAATCTAAACCAGTCCCGGCAAACTTGGGTCCTCCAGGTGTTTTGGACTTCAGCAGTCACCATTCCTAAAAATGGCATCCCACCATACTTAAGCAGCTGAGGAGGAAAAGGAAATGGCCTGAGGCTGTTAGGAATGGTGGGAATTGAAGTCCAAAACACCTGAAGGGCCCAAGTTTGCCCATTCCTGCTCTGAATCCTCACAAGGCCATGGAAATCCACTGGGAGATCTTGAGCAGTTCATGCTCTATCTAAAAAAAGATCCTGCCAAGGATCAGTCTTTGAATGATGAGTTATATTGAAAAAAAGCCATTGATTTCATGGCTGTACTGTAGTTGAGGCTAACAATAGGATGAAAGCCACTGTTTATCTTGTCATCCATTCCCCATCTTCTGAAGCCCATTTGGATGTTGCATTAACATCAACAACTAAACAAAGATTTATGGTCCATTGTTGGATCTTAGCCATCTTGTAGCTTGCTAAAATTTACTTTCAAGAACATCCTATTAGTGATAGAAATATTTAACAAGATATTGCCACCTACTGGTGGTGGTGCCATTTAGAGCAGTGGTTCTCAACCTTCCTAATGCTGTGACCCCTTAATACAGTTCCTCATGTTGTTGTGACCCCCAATCATAAAATTATTTTCATTACTGCTTCATAACTGTAATTTTGCTGCTGTGATGAATCATCATGTAAATATCTGATATGCAGGATATATATTTTATTCCCTGGACCAAATTTGGCACAAATACCCGATATACCCAATTTGGACACTGGTGGGATTGGGGGTGGACTGATTTTGTCATTTGGGAGTTGTAGTTGCTGGGATTTATAGTTCACTTCTGAACTCCACCAATAGTGGAATTGAACCAAACTTGGCACACAGAACTCCCATGACCAACAGAAAATACTGGAAGGGTTTGGTGGGCATTGAACTTGAGTTTTGGAGTTGTCATTCACTTACATCCAGAGAGTACTGTGGACTCAAATAATGATGGATCAGGACCAAACTTGGTACGAATACTTAGTATGCCTAAATGTGAACACTGGTGGAGTTTGGGGAAAATAGACTTGACATTTGGGAGTTGTAGTTGCAGGGCTTTATAGTTCACCTACAATCAAAGAGCATTCTGAAACCCACCAATGATAGAATTGGGCCAAACGTCCCACACAGAATCCCCATGACCAACAGAAAATACTGTGTTTTCTGATTATCTTTGGCAACCCCTCTGACACCCCCCCCCCCCCCCCCCCCCCCCCGCGACTCCCCCAGGGGTCTTGACCCCCAGGTTGAGAAACACTGGTCTAGATGTTTATTAAGAGCACACACTGAAGACTAAAGGGAGTTACATAATTCATAATATAAATCATACCCAGAGCAGAGGGACACTCACAGGCAGAAGCTCAAGGCAGGCAAGGGTAATTCATCTGGGAGTTGTGAAATGATGGTCTCCAAGGAGAGGAAGAACTTCCAACATCTATGTCTAATTATTCTAAAGAGAACACAATTCCTTTATGAACGCTTTGCATTTAAAAGTTAAGTGATTAAACAATTATGCTCTATTCCTTAATATTACTAATCCATTAAAGCAAAGCCTTTAAATAAAAGAGAGCCAGGTTTGAATATTACAACTCTAGAAGCCAGGGTTCATTTTTCCATGTGCCCTTGGAAACCCACTGAGTAACCATGGGCAAGTCACCAACTTCCAGCCCCAGGAACCCCTGTGATAGGTTTGCTTATGAGTTGGGAATGACTGGAAGGTACAAAAACATCAACAGTTTAAAATAAGACCACCCCTTTGGAAATGTACATTAATTCTCCTTGGGAGCATCTACACACCTTGGGATACTTGGTTAGCAAAGGCTTAGGACAAACTGGGCATGGCTCCTTTGTAACTTTTGCTGGAACAACTCAGCCTTAAGCTCCCAGCTGAAAAAAGCAGCAGAAAAAAGGAGACCACAGAAGCCTACAGAAATAGTTAACAAGGGTAGAGGTTTCACACCCAACGTTTCTGCTTTGACTAACTTCTGGGCTACAGTATAAAAACTTCTGCTTGGGACCATCTTATCCAGCAAACTGGGCATCGCTCCTTTATAACTTCTGTCTGAACAACTCAACGCCCCTTCCTAGAGTTGGAGGACCTTAAGATGGTAGTGCACACTGGTAACCTCAAGGCTGGACTTCTGCAATGTGCTTTACATTGGGGTACCTTTGTAGCAAGTTCAGAAACTCCAGGTGGTTTGATCACAGGAACATCCAGTAGTGAGCATATTACACCTATCCTAAAGTCACTCCACTGGCTGCCAATAAGTTTCTGGGCAAAATACAAGGTGTTGGTTTGACCTTTAAAACCCTACATGGTTTGGGTCCAGGTTCCCAACAGAATGGCCTTCTCCTGTTCAATCTACCTCGAATACCTCTGCGGGATGCTTCCTCCAATTAGCCATAACTCAACTGGCAATCGTCACTCAGAAGAACTTTCCATCAGCCACCTCAAGACTGTGGAATGACCTGCCGGTAGAGCTCTGACAACTAAATGAGCTTTTGGAATTAAAAACCCACCTAAAGACTTATCTCTTCCAGCAGGCTAACTCAGCCAGTTTTAATCCCGAATTTTAAACTTGCGTCTTATGTTTAATCTTTGTTCTGTATATTTTTATATATATATATATATATATATATATATATATATATATATTGTAGAAATACGTTTAATATGTGTATTTAGTAGAATGTTTTTAGGTGATTGTGCATTTTTAGCAGTGTTGTAACCCGCCATGAGGAGAGCAGGTTAGAAATAAAAATGTTATTATTAGGAATTTCCATTGCTTTCCAGAGATGTTTGCTTTGATGTTACTGCAGAACCGGAGCATCTGGTGGCGCAATAGGTTAAACCCTTGTGCTGGCAGGACTGTTGACAGGTCCGCGGTTCAAATTTGGGGAGAGTGGGCTGAGCTCCCTCTGTCAGCTCCAGCTCTCTATGTGTGGACATGAGAGAAGCCTCCCACAAGGATGGTAAAACATCAAAACATCCAATTGTTTCCTGGGCAACGGCCAATTTTCTCACACCAGTTTCTTAAGTCGCTCCGGACATGGAAAAACAAAACAAAACAAAACAAACCCCCACAGAACCCAGAAGTGGACACAGTGTTATTTCCAGTGAGACCTGATTAAAGCAGAGCAGGTCGCACTATGACTTCCTTCAATCTAAACACTCCAGTGATGTGATGTGTGATATGATATAAAGAAAGGTATCTGCCAGAATCTAGGATTTAATATTGCCAGCCTGAGTAGGGTGGATTTTTCTTGACAGGTTTATGGCTTTATTCACAACCAACAATATGACAAAGAAATGCAGAAACTTAAATCTTTTGTTCCTGTCTGAAAGGAATCCCACAGGGAACATTAAGGGAAACTTCCTTTGTTGTACACCAATCAGCACAATGCTCCTTCTTTGGAGTCAATTAATAACCCAGTTGGGTGGTGGCAGATCTGATTCACCGACTGATTAATGCAGAAGGAGAAAGATGAATTTCTATGAGGTTTTGACAGTTCAGAGAAGATCTCTCTGCTTTTTAAAAACTCAAGGACATGCTTTTTTGTCTCATAGCTGGTGCCCCCTGCAGCATCCTTGAAGTGTACATATTGTCTATCACAACTGCACTTACAGTAAGCTGGTAGCTTCTAGCTCGTTGGGATGGTGAGCCCACTTTGGGTTTTAGTTTGTATTTTAATGATGCTCTCTAGGGTATTTAACCTATTCAGCATCTTGGATGGCTCCTTTAAGGCTAAACTCAGAGTGGGTTTACATCTGTTTCTACTAACACTATATTTTGTTGGACTTTAGCTCCTATCAACCACATTGGACATGGCCAATGCCACTTTCAATGTTTGCGTGTAATTGCGATATATTATTGTGGTCATGTGCAGTTTGGCCCAGATAATCTTTATTGAAATGAATACTGGTAGATCCCGAACCTTTGAGTCTTGGAGTGTATGTAATAGTGTCCCATGTATGTGGTTTAACTGTCGTTGCAAGAATAAGCCTTCAATAAAATGATAAAAAAAAAACTAGTCGCAACCAGTTGTTCTTGCATGTCTCCAAGGAGGCTAATTGCGGACTGTTGTGTGGAGTTGGAGGGCTCTGGAGAACAAAGCCAATTCCATTTAAATCAATGGTTCTCAACCACTGGCCCTGGAGACGTTTTGAACTTTAATGACCAGAATCCATATTTGTTTCTTTGAATTAAGGTCAAAACATATGGAGAGCCAAAAGTTGAGTGATGTTGAGTGCCTTCCTATTGTTTCTGAACAGAAAGTTGAACTTATCGCAAGGTGTTCTTGGCAAAATGAGTTCAGGGAAGGTTTATTTTTTCTTTCTCTGAGGATGGGAGTGTGTGACTTACCCAAAGTCATCCAGAGGATGAGAGAGGATTTGATCCTTGGCCTCCAGAATCATCTCTCGATGCTCAAACCATCACATCGCAAAGACTCAAAACCATATTTTGAAGAGAAATCCTGCTTCAGCTCCAAAACTTTTCCATCATTAGAAGGTAGTATGAAGATCAAGGGTGCTTCTACAGTGTAGAATCAATGCACATTTGACCACATTTTGACTGCTATGGGATCCTGGGAGCTGTAATTTGGTGAGGCACCAATGCTAGAAGGGTTATCCGGAAAGTAAGGTTACAAGGCACATAGTTCTTGAGAGGAATTTTCACAGGGGAAGTTGGTTTCACTGCCATGTAGCAGGAAGCCAGTGGAAGCGAGCGAGCATTGCCAGTCGTCAGTAGCTCATCAACTGGCATTGAAGGAGATGAGTGCCCTCATTCTGTTTCCCTCCAAGTGTGATGTTTGCACTGTAATAAACTACGTAAATGCTAAGGGCATGAATCCCACTGCGATTCATTGCAAAATCATTTCAGTTTACGGAGAAGACGTAATGTCAAAAGAGCATGTGACAAAATGGGTACGGAGACCATGAAGAAACTTTGCAGAGCCATCAAAACAAACGTTGTGGGATGCTGATGGTGGGAGTCTCCTTCATGACAATACACATCCACACATTGCTCATCAATACAAGAGTTGTTGACTTTATTTGGTTGGGATATTTTAAGTCACCCCTCTCACAGCCCTGATCTCACACCCAGTGACTATCATCTGTTAATTACATTGAAGGAACACCTGGGTGGAAAACACTTTTCTGATGATGATGAGGTGAAAATCAAAGTGATGAACTGGCTGAAAAAGGTGAAGGGAAACTTCGATGACATAGGCATCAAAAACTCATCCCACGATGACAAAATGTATTTAACTGAATTGTGATTATGTGGAAAAATAATAAAAACAATGCCTATGCTAAAATCCATGTAAGTTTTATTGAAATATATTCATTCTTCATATTTTTAAAAAATCTTGTGACCTTGTCGAAGGCTTTCATGGCCGGAATCACTGGGTTGTTGTAGGTTTTCCGGGTTATATGGCCATGTTCTAGAGGCATTTTCTCCTGACGTTTCACCTGCATCTATGGCAAGCATCCTCAGAGGACCTCTGAGGATGCTTGCCATAGATGCAGGCAAAACGTCAGGAGAAAATGCCTCTAGAACATAGTCATATAACCCGGAAAACCAACAACAACCCTCTTGTGACCTTACTTTCCAGATAACCCTCGTATTTGGTAGAGAAAGCTAAAGACCTTGTAAAATTTGAACCCCTAATGTTTCATAGTATTGAGCTATGGCAGTTGCAGTGGTGTTCAAACTGCATTACTTCTACAGTGTAGATGCACCTGGCTATCCAAAGAACAAAGTGTGGCATTTTATGGTATTCATTTTGTACATGGTAGAGTAATTTTAGAGGGGGATTGATTAAGAAAAATCACAGTAGATTTGGCCTGGCAGTATTGCAATTGGACTACACCATGATACAGATGGAAGCATAATATTATGCATATGAACCTAATTATCTCATGGGCGACCTTTGCCCTGTAAAATATCACATCAGAAATTTAAATGAAGCCTTCCAGATGTTTATAGACTTCAAATCCCATGCGCCCAGTCAATTTAGAATCATGGGACATTTAGTCTCAAACCTTGCGAAGGGAAAAGGTTCCCCACCACTGTTTTAAATAGTAATTATCTCATATTATAATTATATGAAGCATATATTTTCATAGTCCCTAGAATCATAGAGTTGGAAGAGACCTCATGGGCCAACCAGTCCAACCCCCTGCCAAGAAGCAGGGAAATTGCGTTCAAAGCACCCCTGACAGATGGCCACCCAGCCTGTTTAAAAGCTTCCAAAGAAGGAGCCTCTACCACACTCCGGGGCAGAGAGTTCTCATGTTGAACAGCTCCCACAGTAAGAAGGTTCTTCCTAATGTTCAGATGAAATCTCCTTTCCTGTAGTTTGAAGCCATTGTTCCATTGCGTCCTAGTCTCCAGGGAAGCAGAAAACAAGCTTGCTCCCTCCTCCCTATGACTTCCTCTCACATATTTATACATGGCTATCATGTCTCCTCTCAGCCTTCTCCAGGCTAAACATGCTCAGCTCTTTAAGCCGCTCCTTATAGGGCTTGTTCTCCAGACCCTTGATCATTTTAGTCTCTTCTGGACTTATTCCAGCTTGTCAATATCTCTCTTGAATTGTGGTGCCCAGAATTGGACACAATATTCCAGGATGTTCCATTTTTATGGAGTTTTCCTTAGCATGGGGAAAACATGGTATTGAAAGCTTCATGTCTTCTCTATTTCAAACCAATATGAAGGGAGCAGCTCTTGTGAAAAGAGAAAGCCAGCAAAGCAAGGACTTCCATCAACGGTGACAGAAAAGCCCATTTTCCCTTCTGCAGCCTACGCAGCTCCAGCTAAATCAAGCAATAGCATCTTCCCATTTATTGCCAAACACTTATTGACAAATCTGTTGACAGAATGTGTGGTGAAGATGGGGAGGGAGAGCCTTACAAGATTTCAACAGAAGTTACTTTACAGCTGGTGACAGAGTTAAAAGTTTGTTGCCTGTTATATATTGTCTTTTGTAGCTGGCCCCCACATAGTCAAGAAGGGGAGCAGGGAGCTCTGCATTGACATCTCTGTCGAAGAATCATCTAATCTGGCAATAGAAGTTACATCTGAGACAAAACATAGGTTGCATCTACACTGTAGAATTAATGCAGTTTGACACCACTTCGACTGCCATGACTTAGTGCTATGGAATCATGAGAGATGCAGTTTTACAGGCTGTATGGCCATGTTCCAGAAGCATTCTCTCCTGACGTTTCACCTGCATCTATGGCAGGCATCCTCAGAGGTTGTGAGGTCAATAGGAAACTATGAAAATTGGGTTTATATATCTGTGGAATGTCCAGGGTTGTCTGGGTTGTTGTAGGTTTTTCAGGCTATATGGCCATGGTCTAGAGGCATTCTCTCCTGACGTTTCGCCTGCATCTATGGCAAGCATCCTCAGAGGTAGTGAGGTCTGTTGGAACTTGGAAAAAGGGTTTATATATCTGTGGAATGACCACATTCACACCTAGCTAGCAGACAAGAGTTCTTTCTCCCACCCTGGTCATTCCACAGATATATAAACCCCCTTTCCTAGTTCCAACAGACCTCACTACCTCTGAGGATGCTTGCCATAGATGCAGGCGAAACATCAGGAGAGAATGCCTCTAAACCATGGCCATATAGCCCGAAAAAACCTACAACAACCCAGTGATTCCAGCCATGAAAGTCTTAGACAATACATAGAACTCTTGTCTGTTTGAGGTAGGTGTGAATATTTCAATTGGCCACCTTGTTTAGCATTTAATGGCCTAGCAGTTTCAGGGTCTGGCTTCTTACTGCCTGGGGGAATTCTTTGTTGGGAGGTGATTAGCTGGCCCTGATTGTTTCTTCTCTGGAATTCCCCAGTTTTTGATTATTGTTCTTCATTTACTGTTATGATTTTAGCATTTTTTAAAATACTGGTAGTCAGATTTTGTTCATTTTATTGTTTCTTCCTTTCTGTTGAAATTGTTCACATGTGGATTTCAATAGCTTCTGTGTAATCTGACATGGTGGTTGTTAGAGTGGTCCAGTATTTCTAAAATCATAAAGAACAACACTCCAAAACAGGGAATTTCAGACAAGAAACAATCAGGGCCAGCTTATCACTTCCAACAAAGGATTCTCTCAGGCAGTAAGAAGACAGATCTTGAAACTGCTAGGCCATTCAATGCTAATCAAGATGGCCAATTGAAATATTCACACCTACCTCAAACAGACAAGAGTTCTTTCTCCCACCCTGGACATTCCACAGATATATAAACCCAATTTTGCTAGTTTCCCATAGATATCACAATCTCTGAGGATGCCTGCCATAGATGCAGGTGAAACAACAGGAGAGAATGCTTCTGGAACATGGCCATACAGCCTGAAAAACTCACAACAACCCAGTGATTCCAGCCATGAAAGTCTTCAATAGAACAGTTTTACAAGGTCTTTAGCCTTCTCTGCCCCAAAATGCTAGTGAATCACCAATCTACGACTCCCAGGATTTCATAATATTGAGCCATAGCAATTAAAGTAGTATCAAACTGCATTTATTCTACAGTGTGGATGCTGTCCTGAGCCTGTTATTGTGAGATGGTTGCTTTTCTTCTCCTGTGTGATTTTTAATGTCCCGCATAATGTCTCTTGTGCTTTTTATTTGGCCCACTAAAGGTGTCACTGTTTCTGTTGATTTTGCTATTTTGCTGCATGGTAGGCTGCCTCTGAATAGGATTTCTATGTTTGTTTCCCAAAGAAGAATCAACACGTTCTGCAACTGTTTTGGGCGCCAGCAACAGATGTTCCCTCAAAGCGTTTTTGAACGTTCTCTCTATTAGTTCTCCACTGATCTCCTTTTGAGAGCTCCGTTTGCCATTGCTTTTCATTCCCTCTCATTTGTTGTTTGTGAGTGTATATTATATGTTTGGTTCCTCTGGGCATAATGCTAGTCTTTGTCATAAATTGATTTGAAATGCAAGCTTTAAAGGGTTTGCTTGCTTCTTCATTTTTGGGAAAATTATACTGCAAATGGGACAACAATACAACAACACTATGTAACATGAAATGCCATTTCCGAATTGGCTGTATCATAAAAACATGGGGAAAGTTTATTAAACTGCAAAAATGTTTTTTTTGCAGGACATTCTGCAGCACATTTTGCTATAGTTTTTCAATGAATATCTAATCAAGTCTCAACCAATTCAACATAGTTTGTGGCAGCCATAAAAACAAAGTATTTGGCGTATAACAACTACTTTCAAAGTAAGTGCCACACAATTAAATAGAAATAACACTTTCAAACCAGATTTCTTTTCAAATTTTGTTACATAGTGTAATCAATAGTAAAATTTTAAGAGGACTACCTCCCCCCAAATAAAATACAAACACACCACAATTGCAAATGATCATTTACACTGACACGTCATATAGAATATACATGTTAATCCTTTATATTGAGACACAATATCCATAATGCACTTTGGCACTAGTCTATAGCATACATGTATTGTATTGCACTTCATTGTATAATGAATTTGCTCAAGTGGCATTGTGTTTTTGGATCACCTCACTGACATCACAACATACACATGCTTTTGTCCATATAATACAATGGGTCAACATCCCAACAGCCTTTCTTCCATTTGTGGTCTGCATTCATTGTATTATGAATGTGGTCTGCATTCATTGGATTGAAGTCTGACTTGACCATAGTGGTCCATGCCTTAGTTACCTCTAGACTGGACTACTGCAATGCACTCTACATGGGGCTACCCTTGAAGACGGCCCAGAGACTACAACTTGTCCAACGTTTGGCAGCCAGATTAATAATTGGGACTAGTTACAGGGAGCGGTCGACCCCCTGTTTAAGGAGCTCCACTGGCTACCGTTTATTTTCCAGGCTCAATTCAAGGTGCAGGTTATCACCTATAAAGCCTTAAACAATTTGGGACCCTCCTACCTTTGTGACCGTATCTCTCTCCATGAACCAACCCAGGACCTTCGATCTTTGGGAGAGGCCCTCCTTTCATCCCTGCAAGTTTCACAAGCTCGTCTAGTGGGCACAAGGGAGAGAGCCTTCTCCTCTGTGGCCCCCCCAACTCTGGAACCCATTACCTGGAGAGATCAGGAAAGCCCCTACCCTAGAAACCTTTCAAAAGAACCTTAAAACCTGGCTCTTCTGCAGCGCCTTTGGTGAGTAGGCACACAACATGACACTACTGCTCCCCTCGACGCTTCTGTCACTGGAGTACACACGCCTCCCCCCCCTTCGTGAGAAAGCTCGGTTCCACAACCCTGTTTTTATGACCTCCCCCTTGAAAATAAATTTCTCCTCTTCTATCTCACCCGAGTTTTTTTAACATTTTATCCTGCACATGTGGCCCGCCCATTGTCATTGTGATTGTATTTATTGTAATGTTATATTGTTAATGTATTCATATGTTTTATGTAATTATGGTGTTGTTACTTGTTGCTTATGTGTTTGGTTTTATTTTGATGTAATATGTTGTTTGGGCTTGGCCTCGTGTAAGCCGCCCCGAGTCTCCGTTGGAGGAGATGGTGGTGGGGTATAAATAAAGATTATTATTATTATTATTATTATTATTATTATTATTATTATTAAGGGGAAAATATGGGTGTGGAATGTCCATTGAAATCACTAAAACATAAGCCATGGAACAAATTAAGTTAAATCTAAGTTAAATATAATATAAACAAGCTCAGCTATATCCAACAACCCCATTTTAAAATATGATTAATTGCTCAGACAGATCTTCTGCAGAAAGCACCTCTCATTCACTTCATCTGAGGGGAGAAAGGCCCATGTATTCATCTAGGGCAGTGGTTCTCAACCTGCGGGTCTCCAGATGTATTGACCTTCAACTCCCAGAAACTGTAACAGCTGGTAAACTGGCTGAGATTTCTGGGAGTTGTAGGCCAAAACACCTGGGGACCTACAGGCTGAGAACCACTGATCTATGAGGATACTGGTAAACCAACAAATATTGAAAAAAGGCTGATTTTGAGATGTTTGGGGACTTAAGATGTTACAGCTGGCACATGGCTGCATTTCACTGGCACAGCTGCAAAATTCATACCTGCTGACCATGATTACAGAAAGATGGGTTAAATTGTTAAATTGTTAAATTTCTCCCTTCTTCATCTCTAATTTTGGCCCCAGGGCAGAAAACAATAAAGCCATGTTAGATAAGGAATTTAATGTTAAGATAACATTTAAAATAGCCAAAATTTCAGGATATGTTATTCTGGATATAAGCTGAGTGGTAGTGAGTGGTTCGTCTGGGCCATGATTTAGACACAAGTCTTCTAAGAGCCTCCTCCCACGACAATCCGACGGCTTATGGCACCAGGGAGAGTGTAGATGAAAAGCACCAGGAATATAACCAGGATAAGCAGAATGAGCGCAATGATGATGTATTTCTTGTAATTTCTCCAGATGAGGTGGTACAGGCACTTGAAAGGGTTCACAAACCAGGAGAAGGAGGTATCAGGCCGGCTGGGGAGGAAAAGAATTAGGAAAGGGAGAGAAACAAATGAGTTCTGGAGAAAGGCATATATATATATAAAAGTATTTGTTACCATCGGGTTGTTGTAGGATTTTCCAGGCTATATGGCCATGTTCTAGAGGTATTCTCTCCTGACATTTGAGGTCACAACCTCTGAGGATGCTTGCCATAGATGCAGGTGAAACATCAGGAGAGAATGCCTCTAGAACATGGCCATATAGCCCGAAAAGACCTACAACAACCCAGTGATTCCAGCCATGAAAGCCTTCGACAATACATTTGTTATCATTTTTTAACCTTTGTAAAGTCAATAGAATTGCAGTTCTCCCATTTTTCCATTCTCATTGTAAATAAAGCTTATTAGGCTAGCATCAGAGTGGACAACACAAAAGTTGTCTGCACATCAAGATCCCAAAACATATTTGGATTAGCAGTTCAGTATAATACGGTATAATTTTTTCTGGAGTTGCTCAGGAATACAATTTTCTTGGCTCAAAAACATGAGGATCATGTAATTAGATCAAGCTAAAGGTTTATCACAGGCATAGACAAACTTCAACCCTCCAGGTATTTTGGACTTCAACTCTCACAATTCCTAACAGCCTCATGCCCCTTCCTTTTTCCCCTCAGCTGCTTAAGCGTTATGCTGTTAGGAATTGTGGGAGTTGAAGTCCAAAACACCTGGAGGGCCAACATTTGCTCATGCCTGGTTTATCAGCTGCTTTATCTGTTACCCTGTTTCTAACACTATCATCTTTGGGAATCTCAAAGAAACTTATACATGCATGTGCTTCAATTTGATTCTCTAGAGATGTGCATGCATGTGCATTTTTGAGATCTGTATGTGTGCCTTTTTAAATTTGTAGTTGACTCAGAAAGGCAAGGCATTGTTATCTCATTCTGTTTGAGTTTCCAGCATGACTGTTCATGAGGTATACTTTAGGAAAGGCTCCCGCTCATCTCATTTTTCTTGGACTCTAATTTGAGTTATGTATATGCATTTCTGAGATAGTTTTTCATTCTTCTTCTTAGGTGTATATATATTACCTAGCTGTTTTGGTTAAATAGCCATCCATTTTCAGTTGGGAAAGACTGTCTTTAAAGAGCTGTACAAAGTGTATATGCACAATTTGGATCCACGTAATTTTATTCTTGAACTTTCACTAGCATGTTGTTGTTGTTGCTGCTGTTTGCCTCCAAATTGTTTTTGACTTATGATGATCCCAAATGACCCTGTCACAGGATTTCCTGGAGCTGTGTTTTTCCGTTTGTCAGGAGCAACTTGAGAAACTGCAAGTCACTTCTGGTGTGAGAGAATTGGCTATCTGCAAAGACGTTGCCCAGAGGACGCCCAGATGTTTTGATGTTTTACCATCCTTGTGGGAGGCTTCTCTCATGTCCCCACATGGGGAGCTGGAGCTGACAGAGGGAGCTCAACCTTCTCTTCCCAGATTCGATCCTCCAACCTGAACTGAGAGAGTGCGACTCAACCCTAAGTCACGCAATAGGTTTCCACGGTTGAGCAGGGAATCAAACCCTGATCTTCAGAGTCATAGTCCCAGTGGTTTCTCTCTCCTCTATTGCATTGCTTATTTGTCATAAGTTTAGACAGGATTTTCTAGTTAACAGCATTTTATATTCCCCTCTTTGCAATGATTATGTAGTGACTACAGAAATGTAGTCACTACATAATTTGGTAATCCTGGATTGATGAGATGGGTAAGAAAGATGGAGACTCTCACACATCTTGTTTGCTTGACAAAAAAGCACACACGGTACATAAAAGTCATTGCTGCTTAAGTTTTCCAATAGAAATGAACAGGAGGAGTGATTATTCCATATTCAAATCATAATCCAGAGCCAAAGTCTGGATCTGGATCCTTCAAGTTCATGAGTTATATTGCTAATATGGGCTACATATCAGATCAAGAAGCTCATGCACAGCCCCAGTGGCAAGTTACATCCTTGGAGAATGTTAGCTGTTCTGATTCCTTTCCAGGTTTTTGCAAATGCATCAATAAAACATGAAAATTAAAAGAATATATCATGGCATGCAATGGCTTCCTTTCCCCCCTTTATGCTGAGGTAGCTTCTAAATAAATGATAGCAAATGCCATCGAGGTCAGAAAGTATGAACTTAGATTTCTAAAGTGCCTGGGGAAAATAAATTCATCAAATGGTACAATTTCCTAACCATCTTGTTTTTATGAATGTGCTTATATAACCCTCCATTCAAGTGTTAATATAAGAATGCTGCATTCACATAGGATGGGATGGAGATGATACAATAAATTTGGTTAACCTCTCCAGCCATGGGATGGGAAATCCATTCTGGAGTGCGATTGTGAATGTTCAGGGAGCTATCCAAGGTTCTGATTATAATGTGTAGAATTTGGCACTTTGGACAGATCCTTCAAAGCTGAAGCATTCATCACTACACTGACATATAAATAAATACCAGAAGTCAATGCTGCTCAATAATGTCCTCCAATTCTTGAGGCATTCCTGGATTTTGAGCAGATAGAAAAGGCCAAATGTCAAGTGCTAGGGTCGCATTAGCTATCTGGGGAATTTGGAGGGCTTTACTCCATCACAAACTCCCAAATGTGTTTTTGGGAAGCAAATGTTTGTCCCGTCCCATGTAAAAGGCAAGGTATGAATCCAATAAATCAGTTTTTAAAATGTCCCCTATGGGGCATGTACTAGAACAATTTTGCATATTTTTTACTTTCTCTGGACCATGTTAGATCCAGAAGAGACTTTTCTCCCCCAATCTAATGACTTCCTCAGTTTCTCCTGGGTCAAAAATACCTAGAAGGCAGAAACAAGAAGAAATTGCTTCTTTCTCTGGGGAAATCTGGGGCTTCTTTACCGGAACCTGGATCATCCATGTATTAGTCACAGATCCTCAGGTCATAATGAAAGCAGACACACAGCCAGCAAAGTTTACTCACTTGGGCTTTTCCAATGGTTCTGGCTCTTTCCGAGCTTTGCCTACAGGATTCTTCTCAGCTTCCTCTGCAGTGACTAAATGAAATTCAGCTTCCACTTTGCCCTGGAGTTAGAAAAACAACATCTCTTTCAGTTCAGTGGATGTTAACACCTCTTAACAAGTCCTTAATCTACTGTAGTTGATAAACAGTTCATTCAACATTAGTACCACAAAGTCATAAGTTATGAAAGTGAAACAATTAAATGTCTTTACTCATAACCATTATCTTTATACTTAATGATAATAATAATTAGTGATCAGGAGAACTTTCTTCAGGCAGGGTTTTAATTAGGATGGATGAATGGATATAATAATAATAATAATAATAATAATAATAATAATAACTTTATTTGTATTCCACCCCATCTCCCCGAGGGGACTCAGGGTGGATTACAATCCCTGAACTCACAAATAATAATAATAATAATAATAATAATAATAATAATAATAATAATCTTTATTTCTACCCCACCACCATCTCCCCAATGGGGACTCAGAGAGGCTTACATGGGATCAAGCCCAGACAACATAATACAGCAATAAAATCAAAGCATATACAACAGACAACAACAACATTATCAAAATGACATTAAATAATAATAATAATAATAATAATAATAATAATAATAATAATAATAAAATTCCAGTAGATACAATCACAATAGAGATGACAATGGGCGGGCCACATATTTCGAATTAAAAACAATTAACAGACTATGATGAGATAAAATAGGAGCAGGACGTTTAAATGGAACTCATAAACACAAAGCAGTGGATCCTTGGTTTTCACTAGGGTTTGGTTCCAGAACCCCTCTGTGGATATCAAAATTAATACTCAAGTCCTATTATATCAAATATTATATCTTATGTCACCTTAGATCAAACACTGACATTAAGGAAACACTGAATGAACACCAAACACAAAGTAGCTGCTCACAATAACGTCCTGCAGAAACCTACTGGCAGCGCATGGGGTGCAGACCCAAAATTAATAAGAACATCAGCCCTGGTCATGCCTTACTCAACTGCTGAGTATGCCTGCCCTGTTTGGCACAAGTCTGCTCATACAAAACAGATGAATATAGCACTGAACAAAACCTACACCTGTTGATACTCTATAAGCTAGCTGGCAGTGCCCACCCCCCACAACGTGCGATGGGAAGTTGTTGATAACTGTGAGAGAATTAAGGTTGAACACTGTGAAAGCCACCCACTACATGGCTACCAGCCTTCTCCCAGTAGACTCAAATCAAGGAAAAGCTTCATGAGAACCACCACTTCTCTTAATGTTCCTCCAGAAACAGCAAGAGTATCCCTCTGGGCAGCTAAACCATGAGGGTCTTTCTCTAGGAGCAAACCAAGAATGGGCAATGTGGAAGTCCCTGAACAGACTCAGAAGTGGTGTTGGCAGATCAAAACACAACCTGGCAAAATGGCACTACCTAGAAGAATTCTCCACCTTGAGCGACTGTGGAGCAGAACAAACAACTCTGCATCTGTATACTTGCCCGCAATGCCCTGCCTCATGCACAGAGGAAGAACTGTTTAAAGCTACAGACAATGCAGTCCCTGCTGCCCATTTTTGGTCTAAAACTATTGAGCCACTTGTGCTTCCTCTATTTTTATCGGTTTTATACTTATTTATGCAATGTTTTTGACACAAAATAAATACGTTATATCAAATGACATAGAAAATAGTGTATCTTATGTAAAATAACAAAATCAAGATTATATATATATATATATAGACACACACACACACATACATACACTAAATCTATGGATGGCACAATTTGTAGCTATGCAGAACCAAATCTAATTCCAAAAGCCACTGCTATCAGAAGGACTCAATCCATCTCCTAGTCACACTGCTGAATTTCCTTCTTGCCAATTTCCCTATTCCATCATAATTGCCTTTACTACTAATCCAGTGGCATCGGATAGAAGAAAATATCCTTCTCTGGTGCTTGCAGGATGCTATGGCTACAAACTAAGCATATGGAACATTGGGAAATATATTTTTCCCAGTAGCGCTGATGTCAATAAGTAGCTACGGAATAAGCGTATTTCCTAGTGCTTCCTGTGCCTTCCACTCTTAAAATTGGAGCTGGAAAAGAAAGTTGGTGGTTGTTGTGTTTACTTAAAGAAAGTGCTTAAGTTTTCAAAATTTGTGTTTCTGAGTCAAGAAATACAAATGGCATTTGAAGTGCTAATAAGCAGCATGGATTAGAACTCTGTTATGTTCATCCAACACATTGACTGATTATGTATTCAAATATTTGTTACACTTATTTCTTGCTTTACAGTCTTCAAAAACGTCAAAGTAGTGCCTACTGCCTATGGCTCTTCTCCTCCCTATTTTTCCTAAGTTAGATCAGGTTTAAAAAAAGAAAAAACTGTATCAAGATCACAAAATGAGTTTCATGGCTCACTAGCAATGTGAATATTTAAAGTCCCAGCCCAACATTAAAATGCACAACCAGTATAAATCAGTTGTTGCAGCTATATTAAAGGTGTGCTGCAATAAAAAGAGACCCTGTAGCCCCCCTGAACCTGAGATTAATAGGTTTGCATTATAAGTTTTTGTAGACTGGCTCTACTTCATCAAAGTCTTAAGTAAGGCTGCAAGGAAAATATTACATGGCTGATGATATAATGGAATCTATATGGTAAAGAAACAGGATGACTAAGAATTATGGGAAGGCACTGATTCTCTGCTCAGCAACTACATTTTCTAGGCAAGGAATTGCAATCCTTCCCTGTCATACCTTGAAAACTTAATTGTTTGCTTCAGGCTTCTGATATTTCACCAACAGAGATTTCCTCCGTATTGGGACGAAGTAGTACTTCAAATACATAGCAGCAGAGATTTATTTTTAATAGCCCCAAAGTGAATGGCAATCCCTTAGATGTACATTCAATCCACATGTATCCTCTTATTTCCTATTGCCTGACTTTGCAATATAATTAAGCAAAGTTATAATAACTCTAAGGAAATTACAGTGGGAAAAATAAATGCCAGAGATTGTGTGTACAGGACGATTGGGCAGAGGACTCCCAGCTGTATATCCATGCAAAAAACAAAAACAAAGGTAGTTGCAAATTATGGGCATATAATTTAATCATAATTTTGGAAAGATGGTTCAGAAGTTAATTTCAAAGAAGACAAATGCAACCTTCTGTATTGGGAAGATGGAAAGCAAGGGAGCAATTAGAATAATCAAATTATAGAATTATAGAGTTGGAAGAGACCTCGTGGGCCATCCAGTCCAACCCCCTGCCAAGAAGCAAGAAAATTGGTTTCAAAACACCCCGACAGATGGCCATCCAGCCTCTGATTAAAAGCCTCCAAAGAAGGAGACTCCACCACACTCCAGGGTAGAGAGTTCCCCCGTTGAACAGCTCCCACAGACAAGAAGTTCTTCCTAATGTTCAGATGGAATCTTCTTTCCTGTAGTTTGAAGCCATCGTTCCACACCCTAGTCTCCAGGGCAGAAGAAAACAAGCTTGCTCCCTCTTCCCTATGACTTCCTCTCACATATTTATACATGGCCCTTATCATGTCTTCTCTCAGCCTTCTCTTCTGCAGGCTAAACATGTCCAGCTCTTTAAGCTGCTCCTCATAGGGCTTGTTCTCCAGACCCTTGATCCTTTGAGTCGCCCTCCTCTGGACACATTCCAGCTTAGAGTCAACCTCTCCCTTCAATTGCGGTGCCCAGAATTGGACACAGCATTCCAGGTGTTGTCTGACCAAGGCAGAATAGAGTGGTAGCATGACTTCCCTGGATCTAGACACTATACTCCTATTGATGCAGGCCATTGGCTTTTTTTAGCAGCCACATGACTTCGCCAAGATCTTTTTCACACGTACTGCTCTTGAGCCAGGCGTCCTCCATTCTGTGTCTTTGCATTTCATTTTTTCTGCCTAAGTGGAGTATCTTGCATTTGTCCCTGTTGAACTTCATTTTGTTAGTTTTGGCCCATCTCTAGATGTTTTGAAGGATTGCAACTTCCATGAGCCCCAGCCAACATAAGCAGTCATGAAGTATTGAGCAATCTAACATCATCCTTCCTCATATTTGCTCTAGACAGGGTTGGAAATCGAACGTTTCTCTAAATGTCATGGACTGCAGCTCCCAACTTCTCTGGCCAGACCAGCCAATAGTGAAGATCTCTGGAAGTTGGAGTCTGACGACATTCAGAACCAAAACAACACAACTGCTCTCAACAAACAGTCGATAAATGTATGCGGCTGGAGGTGGTAAGCATTAATCCTCAGGAAAATGTGGAGAAATTCATCTCAAATCAAAACACTGTTTTGCCCACAAATGCCTCTATAATGTGTGTGTGTGGGGGGGGGGGGAAGCATTTTTCACTGTGTTTCTTGGGTTCCCCGGACCATTTTAGGCCCAGGATGGGTCTTTTTAATGAGAGAAAGTGACACACACAGCAGTAGTTTCCCAATATATTTGTGCAAGTGGTCACAGTGTATAGACATGCAAATTTCCCCATCACGCTTTATAGGATTTAAGGGAAACACTTGAAACACTTGTGTACATTTGTATTACTTGTATAACTTGGTCAAATTTGAAATAAAGAGGAATTGTGTGGAAGAGATGCTACAAGTCAAAACAGATAATCCGAAAAAGATATTTTTCTAATGGAGGACCCGAGGAGTAAACATTATATGCCGGAAGACCTTCTCATTATTTGTGTGATACTTGGCTCTTCATACCATTCATACCCTGCTGGTATCTTCAGTGTCAGTGGAAGTGAATGAGTTCCAGGTTTTAATCCAAACTTTCAAAAAGTTATCCAAAGTGCTGAATCCCACTGCTTCAGTACCGTGAATAATTCTTTTAAAGTTCAAACTCTAATCCAAAGGAACATGGACGTAATCAGCTATCACTGCCTTACTATATTCAAAATAATTTAATATGTGTATTTATTGTATTTTTACAATGTGTATGTGTTTTGATTATTCTGTAATTAAAGCCACAAGGAAAGGCAGGTAAGAAATAACATTGTTGTTGTCATCGTCATCATCGTCATCATCATCCTTGGTTAATATCAGCATGAAATAACCTATTTCTAAAAGCAATCTTGGGTGATTTACCGTGAGTTCTCCAGCTTTGACGAAAGGCCACCAGCCTCTGACTCTCTTCTGCTGAAATATGGAAATTTTGTTCTCCTCGGGGGTTGCGGTTACCATGCTTATGTCACAGCGCTTGGCCGATTTGGCGGCTCGAGGAAAACCATTCAGGTTCATTTCAAGGGAGCCTGGGCGGGGCAAGGAAATAAAACTTCCACATCATTCAGAGACCTACTAGACAACACAATGTTCCCAGAACAGCTCCCAGCTCAGATAAATTCACTGAAGCTCTAGTGCTTAGGAACATCATAATCTGCTTATACCGTCCTGTAATTGCTGTTACCATGATTAGCAGAGAATGAAGGAAAGCACATTCGTAGGAGCTGACTGACTTGCTTCTGCTTGGGATGCCTCTTTAGGTAAGCATCAGGGGTTGGGGAAAGTTACTTTTCATTGGCTTGGGAGAGTTTGATATTGTGACCTTTGGAAAAAATAGGAACTTTTTCCAAATGTGAATGAGCATGACTTTGGATACAGGAAAAGCTGTAGGTCAGTGGTAACTCACATGAAAAATATTCCTTGGCATCCTGATGTAGGCAGGGAAAACACTAGCATAAAATCCTGAAAATCCAGGGGAAGTCAATGTAAATAGCACTGAGCTAAAGGAAGCATTGGTCTGATTAATTGCAAACCAGCTTTCTCTTCTTTATGACAACTCAATAAATATAAGTCTACCTGCTGAGTTAGGGTCAGGATGGCCTGAATTTCAACATGCTGATTGGAGAAGGGAGATAAGGGGTTTGCTGTTCCTTATTTTTCTGTGACTAAGCCTTGGAAAAACAGTCATAAAGGATCCACGTATAATCCTCAAGTACTCTTAGGCAAATCCTTTTCAAGGGCAAAGATACATCATCTCCTTCATCATAAAACTATGATGTTTTCCTGGCTTTTGTTGGACCTTTTCTCATTCTAAGTGGTTGGTTTCCAGAAATCAAAGTTTTAAGCTAAAAGTCTGGCAGCATTTTTAGTACCGTCTTTTTGAATGTGGGGCTGCTCAGCATCTGGGAATTTCTCAGATGAGAGGCAATTGTAATATTTTTCTAAACACATGCCATGCAAATGGAAAGATAATAAATCTGCTCTAGATTTTAGTCTGAACCTTAACCTTGATGGGGAAATATTGGAAATATATTTATGCATATATTGTATGTACTTTACCAGCACTGAAATGTATAGAAAAATCAGGTTCTCTCTGTGTAAGAAAGCCAGCAGGACAGAGAAGGAATGTTGAAAGGGGGAGGAGAAGGGGGACCTGTTATCTATACATTCCAGAGAGACTGGTACAACATAGCCCAGCGTCTTCCTTCTAAGTAAGTATCTCCCTCCCTTCTGACAGGTCAAAGTAGGCCCCTTGATTGATGAATGTAAGCTGTAAGCTGTATGCTACTCTCTGAAAACAAATAGAGACATGCCTCTTGTATGTTGGAAGATAAAATTTGATATTTCTATGATGCTAAAGGGATGTTGTGAATGATGTCAATGTATGTAGAAACATGTTTCTTTGTTTGCCTGCATTTGTATAGGTATAAAGGCACAGTCAACGCCTTTATCGGGCACTCTGGGTTGCTTTTGGACACAACTCCTCACCAGAGTCCCAGCTGTAAATAAAACCATATTTTTCTTTCTCCAGAAAGGAGCTCTCTTGATATTATCTCTCCTATCTGTTGCAACAACCTTAATTATACCCAAAATGGGTACAGCATCTTGCATATTTCCATCAAAGTTCAGACTAAAACTTATATTAGTTTCACTGCCACACTGACATGGAAGCCATCACTTGTAATTGCTGCTGCCTGCATGGAGGAAGCAACCTGGAAAGCAACTGGAACATACTCTACTGAAGATGGCACTAAATAGGTGTTATCGTATTACACAGGCACAACCTAGTACAATATTGTAGCTCCTACTCCCTTCCCTCCCTTCCGACTGCTCATTGGAGGGAAGGATACTAGAGACAAAGTTGAAGTACTTTGGCCACATCATGAGGAGACAGCAAAGCCTAGAGAAGACAATTATGCTGGGGAAAGTGGAAGGTAAAAGGAAGAGGGGCTGACCAAAGGCAAGATGGATGGATGGCATCCTTGAAGTGACTGGACTGACCTTGAAGGAGCTGGGGGTGGTGACGGCCGACAGGGAGCTCTGGCGTGGGCTGGTCCATGAGGTCACGAAGAGTCGGAGATGACTGAACGAATGAACAACAACAACTCCCTTCCACTGTTTTGATATTCCATTCATATCCTCAGATTGCAAGTAGCAGCTTCAGATTGCTGGCAGAATCAGCATCATAGATAAATGGGCAGATATATTCTGCTGGCGTATAGTTGAAATCCAGGTCACTCTTCCACAGGACTTACCCAGGAAGTCATCCGAAGACAGCCTTTCGAAGTCCCACACTTGGAGCACCAGCTCTGCAGGGATTTTGCGCTCTGTTTTGTCCAAGGAAAATATATTCTCCCTCTTGGAGACCACCATTTGCTTCTCAGCTGGGAGGTAATGGAATGGGAACACAAAGCGCCAGTTGAAGTTCCCTTCTCCGGTCAACGAGTTGTAATGAACGTCTGTTTCCTGCTTATCATCTTCAAGGCCTTTCAACCACCTGTTGGAAAGCAACAAAGGATCAGGTGATGTTGGACAGGGGACCTATAGTAGGTAAACTGGTCCTATCTCTCATACAAGACAAATTATTATATCTATGCCTCAAACCAGAATTTAAGGGGAAAATTGGAGCCTTCTGGGTTAGGGATGCAGGGCCCACGTGAAATTGGATAAATACTAATAAAAATATGATTTCAAACCTGAGGGAACTTTTCCCTTTATCTTGTATTTACAATAGCTTCCGTTTTCCTGTATTTTCATGACAAATGGCAACATAAAAAACACCCAATATGTTCGCAGCCCTGATCAAAAACACTCTTGGGTATAAATAGTTATTACATCGTAAAGTGCCTTCACAACTACAGGAATGAAATGACATTTGCCTTTACTGCTTTGCTGCTTAACACATTCTGAAAAAGGTAACACATTTTGAACCCAAAATGAGCAATGGAGATGATATGACCGGTCAGTTCCTGACTATAAAATGCTCTTTAAAATGAAATGAAAGATGGTGCGGTTTGGTGGAGGAAACAGTTTCTTGCAATAGCTTCATGTTAGAATTCAGTCATTAAACAGTTTTGTTATCACTCCCAGAATGGCTTAAATTTTAGTATAACTGCAGCATGTAAGTAGCAGAGAGATTATGAAAACATGTTTCAAATTATAGTAAAACCAATCTTCAAACAGAGCTGTTCTCTACAAAGTAGGGCATAATGCCATCTTACTAGATACGCATTCATCTTTAAATGGGTTGTATGATGCAAAGCAGGCCCGTAGCCAGGATTTCGATTCGGGGGGGGGGGGGGCTGAGTCTGAGTGAAAGAGGGTCTACCCTAGCAAACCTTTTGTATCGTTACCCCAATACCCCCATGCATATGGGATATATTGAGTATGGTGATCAGATCATGATATGAATAAACATAACAGTTTAAATAATGCACCAGTAAGGCCTTTTCGCGAACCACCATGAGAATTTGGGGGGGGGGGTGAAGCCCCTCAAGCCCCCCCCCCCCCCCCGGCTACATGGGTTCTCGGTGTTTCTGGCTATATGGCCATGTTCTAGAAGCATTCTCTCCTGACATTTCACCTGCAGGCATCCTCAGAGGTTGTGAGGTCTGTTGGAAACTAGGAAATGGGTTTATATATCTGTGGAATGTCCAGGGTGGGAGAAAGAACTCTTGTCTGTTTGCAATTGGCCACCTTGATTAGCATTGAATGGCCTTGCAACTTCAAAGCCTGGCTGATTGCTGCCTGGGGATCCTTTGTTGGGAGGTGTTAGCTGGCCCTGATTGTTACAAATGATTCCTCGGGCAGTAAGCAGCCAGGCCTTGAAACTGCTAAGCCATTAAATGCTAATCAAGGTGGCCAACTGCAACATTCACACCTACCTCAAACAGATAAGAGTACTTGCTCCCACCCTGGACATTCCACAGATATATAAATCCAATTTTCCTAGTTTCCAACAGACCTCACAAGCTCTGAGGATGCCTGCCATAGATGCAGGAGAAATGTCATGAGAGAATGCTTCTGGAACATAGCCATACAGCCTCCCCTATGAACCATCAAGACAATTAAGATCTTCTGGTGGGGCCCTGCTCTCGGTCCCACCACTTCCGCAATCGCGTCTGGCGGGAATGAGAGACAGGGCCTTTTCTGTGGTGGCCCCTCAGCTATGGAACTCTCTCCTGATTGAGATCAGATCTGCCCCCTCCCTCCTGTCCTTCAGGAGGCTGGTGAAATCCTGGCTATGGAAGGAAGCATTCCCAGAGTAATGGTTGAAACCGGCTACAGAACAAAGTTATTGACCACACATATGGACTGAGTTGGACATGATTTTATCTTGGCGATTTGGCTTATGGATAATTTTAATCGATATGTATTTTAACTCGTTATTATATGATGTTTTTAGATTGTACTATTAGCATTGAATCCTGGCTGTAAGCTGGTCTGAGTCCCTCTATGGATGTTGAGAAGATCGGGATATAAAAGTTTTAAATAAATAAATAAATCTCACAACAACCTAGTGTTTCCGTCCATAAAAGCCTTTGACAATACAATTTTAGGAATTTTACCAAATTAGCGGGCAGATAAACTCTGCTGGCCTCTAGTTTAAATCAAGGGGCTCATTCCCATTACACAATTTTAGCCCTAAGGTTTACATTTTAGCATGCCTCTGCCAAAATACCACAAAGGCATCCGATCCAAATTGATCTTCATAGTTAAGCAGGGTCAACCTAGTTAGTACTTACATGGGTAACCATAAATTAATAGCAGGTGTTGCAGGCTATATTTCAGAGGAAGCAACTAGCAAAACCATCTCTGCAAATCCCTTGCCTAAGTAATTAAACCCTGTGAAATTCATGGGGCCACCATAAGTTGACAGGCATATTTACATTTTTCATCCAGGGAGCTCTAGATGCCTCCCCAAACCACAAAGTTTCACAGGATGCAGCCGCAAGAATTAAAGTAAAACCGTAATACGGTAATAGTGCAGAGGAAGACTTATTAAAAATTCAACAAAGCATTTTAAACGTCTCGATCGTTTTATGTATCAGAAACCAACGTGATGTACAATAAAATATCCAAAAACATGACAGGAAGCAAATTAAAATGAATGGCTTGACATAAGAGGGTAATTTTAACCATATGTTGGAACCTCATTAAAGATGGAAGGGTAACACGGTGGAATTACTATTACAGGGGGAAAAATCCCATGTTCTTGGAAACCTAGCTTCCTGGTGCAGCTAGTAGCAGAAGACCCAGGAGATCCTCTCTGGAAGATCATTCATTCCCATCAGGCTTATGTGGCCTAAGTATCCTAGCCCTGAGCTCCTTTAAAGTTATGTGAGGCACCCAAAGATGCTTTTGCATCCATCCCAACAGCCCTTGCCTGTCCCCAAAATGTACAGGTGGTTATTTATTTATTTATTTATTTATTTGCTTTATTTTCATACCGCATTTTTCAGCCTAATTCGGCGACTCAATGCGGTTTACAATGCAATTTATTACAATAACAATTAGTTAAAACACAGCATACACGACAGACAATACAAGACAACACAACATAGTCATCAACGCCTCAGTAAAAATCAGATTCCGTTCTCATAATCCTTCTACCGTTCCTTTGTTCATTTATACCGTCTTCATGAGTTCAGTTGCCTTGTTGACCGAACGCCTGTTCATAGAGCCACGTCTTGACCTTCCTCCGGAACTCCAGCAACGAAGAGGCCTGCCTGATGTCTACGGGTAGGGCATTCCATAGCCGAGGGGCCACCACCGAGAAGGCCCTGTCCCTCGTCCCCGCCAGCCGCGCCTGCGACGCAGGCGGGACCGAGAGCAGGGCCTCCCCGGACGATCTTAACGTCCTCGTCGGTTCATAGGTGGAGATGCGTTCGGAGAGGTAAGCAGGGCCAGAACCGTTTAGGGCTTTATAGGCCAAAGCCAGCACCTTGAATTGTGCCCGGTAGCGGATTGGCAGCCAGTGGAGCTGGCTCAGCAGAGGAGTGGTATGCTCCCTGAGTGCCGCTCCCGTTAGTAACCTGGCCGCTGAGCGCTGGACCATCTGAAGCTTCCGTTTTGCTTTACCCCCAGATGGCAAATAGTAACCCCAATAGTAACTCCCCAATGCTATTGGGATGCATCTGGTTGTTTTGTTATGCTCGGAGGCTATTTGTAAACTTTCAGCTGTTCTGATTCATCTGCTTTTCAAATACCCCTGCTGCTCTGTCCTAGTTTCTCCCTTTAGTGCTCAGCTTATTTCAATTGCTTCAATATATAAGAGTAACTCAGCAGTGGAGAGAGGAGAGGAAGGAGCAGAATCTTATCCTTCCCAGCAGGCTTAGGCTAAAGCAAAGTGCTGCAAACTCTCCCATCCTGTTCATTCTTCCTCATTTTCTTGTTTGTCATCACAATCACACTGCTTGGCCACACAATACCCCCGTTTCCCCTGTGAAATGTGGGAGGGTACTTAATTCTCAAGCCTAGTTTGGTAGAAGGGGTTTTAGGGTCAGGGCTTGCTTAGCCTGTGGTTTCTACCTGTATAGAAAGTGTTGGAGCATGTAAAAACCAGTTGGTGAGTGTGTTAAATGAAAAATACAAAGCATGAAGCTGATTGGTTGGGTCACACTCAGAAGCTAGCTGAGCTTGGGAGCTCTGGCAACAGATACATGTTTTGGTTTTTCTGTGTAGGAGCTTGTCAAGACAAGTCAGTATATTATTTCTGCTTCTGAGCTGATGGAACAAGATTCCTCATATGAACAACTAAAGACCATTTGAATCTCTCTAAAAGGACATGGTGTGAATTAATGCAACGGTTCACATGATTGTATATACTGTATGTTGCTCTGCACAACAAAGAGTATTTATTATTAGGTTCTTGTGGGTTTTTTCGGGCTATAGGGCCATGTTCTAGAGTATTTATTATTATTTATTCATTTAAAACTTTTATATCCCGATCTTCTCAACCTCCATAGAGGGACTCAGATGGGCTTACAGCAAGGATTCAATGCTAATAATACAATCTAAAAACATCATATAATAACGAGTTAAAATACATATCGATTAAAATTATGCATAAGCCAAATCGCCAAGATAAAATCATGTCCAACTCAGTATAATAATGAGTTATAATAATGAGTATAATCAGTATAATAATGAGTATAATAATGAGTCATATAATAATGAGTTATTATTGGGAAGTCGGATCTGGCCACAGTGGTCTATGCTCTTGTTACATCCTGAATAGATTACTGCAACACGCTCTACGTTGGGTTGCTTTTGAAACTGTTCGGAAACTTCAACTAGTCCAATGGGAGGCAGCCAGATTACTCACCGGAGCGTCATACAGGGAGCATACCATCCCTGTTATGTCAGCTCCACTGGCTACCGATCCAGTTCTGAGCACAATTCAAAGTGCTGGTCTTGACCTATAAAACCCTATACGACTCCGGCCCAGCGTACCTGTCTGAACGTATCTCCTTCTATGTCCCACCTAGGAATTTAAGATCTTCTGGAGGGGTCCTGCTCTCACCTCGCCTTTGTCACAAACAAAACTGGCGGGGACGAGGGACAGGGTCTTCTTGGTGGTGGCCCCCCGCCTGTGGAATTCACTCCCCGGGGAAATTAGATCATCACCACCCCTCTCTTTTAGAAGGAAATTAAAAACATGGATATGGGACCAGGCCTTTGGGTAATCAGGCAGACTGATAAGGACAATGACGACTAAAAGCTTTGGAAACGGATTATGATATGCTGAATGGACTCATGTACTGGCGAAACGATGGCCACCATGACCTTTTATGATATTTTATTGTATTAATTTAATGTTTTAACTATTGATGTTTATTGTTGTTATGTTATGTATTGTATTGAATTGTAGGCATCGAATATGTGCCGGCTGGAAGCCGCCCCGAGTCCCCACTAGGGGGTTGAGAAGGGCGGGGCATAAGTGCTCAAAATAAAATTTAAAAAATACATTTAGATTAAAATTACAAACACCTTATTCTTTACTGATCATCTGCGTGGCATATGTTTTTTCTTGCAACACAGTGTATGGATTGGTAAAGACATGAAGTACGGGAGATTTTCATTCCACAACAGAGAGGTCTGTCAGCACAAAATTAATGTGGTGGACTTGTGTTAGCCACAGAAAGACACTGAAAAAGAGCATTTTGGGCACAAAGTTGATAGACAGACTTTAATTTGGCATTTCCAAATCTTTCCTTCCCTCAATATATCCTAGAATATGGTTCCATTTGAAGCTATACCAGCCAAGAGCTCAATCAATCCATCAAAACTTTATTACGGTCCAAAGACCCAATTTGCTCAGTGATAAAGGTACACAACTTCAAACAGCCAGGAGCTGACACAGGAATATTTCTGGAATGGCTTAGTTGGAAGACACCTCAAGGGCCATCCAGTCTAACCCCCTGCTCTGCAGGAACATTCAATTCAAGCTCTCCCAGTAGATGTCCATCCAACTTAGGTTGAAAAGCAAGGTGGAAGAGCACAATGCCTCATTTTCCCCTCCCCAAATAATGAGACAACAGACCCACTGTTTTGCTTGCTCACCTGCCCCAAACCCATCTTAGATAAGCTAATTAAAACAATAGTAATTCACACTCTTCCTATATATTGAGGCTATGTATAAACTGGTCATGTATAACTTCAGAATTTTGTTTTTTTGACTCTTGGCAACGTAGGGCCTCATCTTCCCTGATTACCAGTTCTGTGCCTGTTTAATTCTAGTCAGGGACTGACTTCCCGATGTGCCACAATGCCACGGCCACAGACTTGTCATCCATATTCACACAGAGGACTTGTTTAATATCGCGGTGACTCATTTCTGATGGATGGCTGGGGTCATAAATTAATTCACCTGTCTATGAATAAATGGAGAGATTCACACACCGTGCCTGGGTCAACTTACCCTTTTACATAGATGTCACTCGATTTTTGTCCTGTGAAGATATTCTCATCTTCCAAAATGACATCTTCAGTATTCCAGATGATTACTCTGAGTTCATAACTGAGTGGGGTTGGTTGGGTGGTTAGGAAAGAAGAAAAAAGACCCAAAATGAAATAAGATGTTATATTAGCATGATGGTTGGTAATTTGTAGTCATAGCTTTTGGGGTTGCATTTGTGGGGACAAATTATAATACTACATTACATAAATATAATAAAAGCAAGTAGATTTTAGGAAACTGGAGCCATGTAATTTTACTTTTTGATTATTTATTTATCGTGTCAGGAGTGAACCGAACAGTTGTATTGCATTAAAAACAAACAAACAAAACACAAAGTTTGCAAACTTGGTATTCTATTAAATGCTCAATTGCAGTAGGTGGTCTGTGGTTTGCTCTTCTCCACAATCTCTTTGATGTTTATATAGAATGAGTGCCTGAATACCTCGTGGTTTGTATATGTGATGGAATGACTCTGGATATATCTATAGTGCATGCATATATTAGTTTTTAACTATTATAATGGTCCCACCACCACAGAATTGGCCCTAGGTAATTTTCAACAGTATTTTGGTGCCCCCTCCCCCAACCAATCACTGATATATATTTTCTGTTCGTCATGGGAGTTCTGTGTGCCATATTTGGTTCAATTCCATCAATTCCATCAATTCCAGTATGCTGATGACAACGTCGTCTGTGTGCATTCAGAAGATCTACAAGCCACTCTAAACACCTTCGCAGAAGCATACGAGAAGCTCGGCCTGTCATTGAACATCGAAAAAACCAAGGTGCTTTTCCAGCAGACACCAGCCAACCCCTCTCCAATGCCAGCGATACAGCTTAATGGTGTAACATTAGAAAATGTTGATCATTTCCGCTACCTTGGCAACCACCTCTCCACCAAAGTCAACATCGACACCAAAATACAACACCGCCTGAGCTCTGCGAGCGCAGCATTTTTCCGAATGAAGCAGAGAGTGTTTGATGACCGGGACATCCGTAGGGATACCAAGGTGCTTGTTTATAGAGCTATTGTCCTCCCACCCCTGCTATATGCCTGTGAGACGTGGACTGTCTACAGACGTCACATGCAACTCCTGGAACGATTCCATCAGCGCTGCCTCTGGAAAATCCTGCAAATCTCTTGGGAAGACAAGTCGACAAACGTCAGCGTGCTGGAAGAAGCAAAGACCACCAGCATTGAAGCGATGGTCCTCCGCCATCAACTCCGCTGGACCGGCCACGTTGTCCGGATGCCCGACCACCATCTCCCAAAGCAGTTGCTCTACTCCGAACTCAAGAATGGAAAACGGAATGTTGGTGGACAGGAAAAGAGATTTAAAGATGGGCTCAAAGCCAACCTTAAAAACTCTGGTATAGACACTGAGAACTGGGAAGCCCTGGCCCTTGACCGCTCCAGCTGGAGGTCAGCTGTGACCAGCAGTGCTGCAGAATTTGAAGAGGCACGAATGGAGGGCAAAAGGGAGAAGCGTGCCAAGAGGAAGGCGCATCAAGCCAACCCCGACCGAGACCGCCTTCCACCTGGAAACCAATGCCCTCACTGCAGAAGAAGATGCAGAGCAAGAATAGGGCTCCACAGCCACATACGGACCCACAAGAATACTGGAAGACAATCCTCGGAAAACGAGGGATCGCCTAAGTAATTCCATCATTGGTGGAGTTCAGAATGCTCTTTGATTTTAGGTGAACTATACATCCCAGTAACTACAACTCGCATATGTCAAGATATTATTATACCTCAAGAGCGCCCCTGGGCAAAATCAACTATACTGCAAATGCTTACTTTGTGTAATGGGTTGAGCCGCCCCTGCACCACCAGGAACTACAGTTTGTGCAATGCTTCTGAAAAGTGTGTAAAGGAGATTTCCATAACTTTCCAGATGTTCTGTCCTTCTCTTTGCTATTCTGCTGTTGAATATGCATGCCCAAGTGTGGAACACATCTCACCACATCAATGAGACATGCTACCTTATCACAGGATGTCTACGCTCCACACCACTGGAGAAATTGTACTGTTTAGCTAGTATTGCACCACCTGATATCCAATGGGAAATAGCAGCCAGTAATGAAAGGACCAAGGCAATGACATCTCCAGCCCATCCCTTGTTTGGATATCAGCCACCACGCCAACACCTTAAATCAAGAAATAGCTTTCTAAGATCTAAGAGATACTCACAGGAATACCTCAGCAAGCAAGAGTCCAACAGTGGCAGGCTAAAACTCAGAACCTCAAGCCATGGCTGATACCAAATGAGAGACTCCCTCCTGGGAACACAGAAGAATTGGTGGCTTGAAAGGCGCTGAACAGACTGCGCTCCGGCACCACAAGATGCAGAACCAACCTTATGTAATGGGGCCACAAATTGGAGTCCACGACATGTGAGTGTGGAGAAGAGCAAACCACAGATCACTTACTACAATGCAGCCTGAGCCCTGCCACATGCACAATGGAGGACCTTTTTAGAGCAACACCAGAGGCACTCCAAGTGGTCAGCTGCTGGTCAAAGGATATTTAGTATAATGCCAAGTTTTTAAACTTTGTGTTTTTTAAAAATACATAACAACCGTACGCTTGGTTTGTTTCTGATACGATAAATAAATAAAATAATAATCTCTAACCATTAGCTATGCTGGCTGGGGTTGGAGTCCAAAAGGTAATCTGGAGAGTTAAATGTTCTCTGTATTGTGAAAGATCTTTACATCCCTCTCATACTTACAATTTATGGCATTTTCTTAAAAGACGGCATCACATTTAAATGAGTTTAAGTCAATAATGGGCAAGGAAACAATTGTAACACCACAGAACATAGATAAGAAACCTGTTGACAGTGATAAGGATTTATGGGAGCTGTAGTCCAAAGCATCTCGACTTTCCCAGCATAACATAGGAGCTTGGCTAAGGGTCAAACTATAACGTATGCTCAACATATATTTAAAGGAGGTGCTCCATCAAGTTGTGAATGACATTTACTTCTCAAAGCACGTGCTTTTCCTCACCTCTGCATCTTGCATTTATTGTGCCCTAGAGTTTGTGATGGATTAAAGTAAACATGTATGTCTAATAGCCGAGGCACATATCCTTGAGGAAATCTTAGAGGGAAAGCATGTAAATAGCATGTCAATAGCAAAGAACTCTTGTCTGTTTGAGGTAGGTATGAATGTTGCAATTGACCACCTTGATTAGCATTGAATGGACTTGCAGCTTCAAAGACTGGATACTTCCTGCCTGAGGGAATCCTTTGTTGGGAGGTGTTAGCTGGCCTTTATTGTTTCATGTATGGATTTCCCTTGTTTTCTGAGTGTTGCACTTTATTTACTGTCCTGATTTTAGAGTTTTTAATTTTAGAGTAGCCAGATTTTGTTCATTTTCATGGTTTTCTCCTTTCTGTTGAAATTGTCCACATGCTTGTGGATTTCAATGGCTTCTCTGTGTAGTCTGACATGGTGGTTGTTAGAGTGGTCCAGCATTTCTGCGTTCTCAAATAATATGCTGTGTCCAGGTTGTCTTTTTTTTTTTGGTGCTTTCCCCCCAGATGCAGCTGTGATGAAGGATAAATTCCAGGTCCTTTGCAGGAAGAATTGTCCTCATTAATATATTCACCTTCAATGGCATTACTCGGCTCCCGACGGGCGCTTGATTAATCAAGATTGCCTGTCTAAAAAACATTACTCATACTGTAAACAGGATTTATTTTTCTCAGTGTACCCAAAGCTGATTGGCTAATTGGTATCATGCTCTCACCATCCTCATTATGTCATTCCTGATTAGCTGGGACAAGGAATGAAAAAGGAACTTTAACCAGGAAGGAAAAATGTGCCAAAGTATCCTTAAAAATGGCAGCAAACAGGACGGAAAGAAATTAATAATTTCAAGCACCTCTTAGCTCCCTAGTACTAATTTCACTTCTTGAAACAAGAAAATATTTAGGTTATATGATAAGATTTTACAAGTCAACCTGGGAGTTTGGTTCCCCCCACCCCCTAATTTAGCTTCTAATGCTATGAATCAAAGCTATGTATTTCCATGATTAGTATAAATTAAATATATAGCTGTCTTACTAGAAAACAGCTTAATGTATAGCTTACATTAAAAACAAATTAAAGGCCATAGAAATGACTTCTTAGAGCTTTTCACATTTCCTCATAGACCAAGGCACATACACACACACACTTTTGCCTTGGTATATATATATATATATGAGAGAAACAAATTAAAGACCATATATATATATATATATATATATATATATATATATATATATATGAGAAAAGCTGTCCTCAGACTGAAAATAATAAATATATTAAGTTTGCTGTCCAAGGTCCTCTCTGAACTAATTTTAAATGAGCCTTGAAGATTTCCTTGGTTTTTATATCTATTCTGTATTTGCTGTACTCTCTCTGCCTGACCTGTAATTTTGATGAAGTTATTATATCTGAAATTATTTATTAAAATATTATGTATTTTATTATCTGACATTAAACTGCTAGCTGCAGAAAAACTTGCTGACCTGAAGGTTAGCAGTCTGAAGCCATGATTTGGGGTGAGCTCTCACTGTTAACCCTAGCTCCTGCCAACCTAGCAATTCGAAAACATGTAATGCGAGTGTATCAATAGGTACTGCCTTGGTGGGAAGGTAAAAGGCACCCATGCTGCCATGCCAGCAAAACACAACCCGAAAAACCTACAACAACCCAGTAACCACATGCAGTTTATTAGCTGGAAGTCAGCAAATGGCGTATATGCAAGAACTGGGAAAGAGAACATTCAACTATTTACCCTTTTGGTTTTCTGGGTGAAATATCGACCGGTGGCCCTGGGAGAGGCATGTCCTTGGGAAACATGTCCACCCACATCTGCACACGGCCCTTTAGGAAGGAAAACACACAGAATGGGGCTCAGGTTAGCTTAAGAAATAACAACATTAATTATCAGCCTCCTTACAGGAGAGTAGATTTGGTCTGAAGTTTAGAAAGAACTTCTAGACCAGGCACAGGCAAACTTCAGCTCTCTAGATGTTTTGGGCTTCAACTCCCATGACAGCAAGTAGACTGTTAGGAAATGTGGAAGCTGAATTCCAAAACACCCGGAGGGCTGAAGTTTGCCCATGTCTCGTCTAGTCAGTAAGAACAGTTCAGCAATGGAACCAATTGCCTAGAGAGGTGATGGATCTCCTTCAGTGGTGTCTTCAAAAAGAAGTTGAGAAACTACTGCTAGAGTTGCTTTAGTTCAGTGGTTCTCAACCTGTGGGTCCCCGGGTGTTTTGGCCAAACTCCCAGAAATCCCAGACAGTTTATAGCTGTTAGGATTTCTGGGAGTTGAAGTCAAAACATTTGGGACCCACAGGTTGAGAACCACTGCTTGCTACAGCTCCAAAACTCTAGTTCAGTGGTTCTCAACCTGGGGTCCCCAGATGTTTTTGGCCTTCAACTCCCAGAAGTCCTAACAGCTGGTAAACTGGCTGGGATTTCTGGGAGTTGTAGGCTAAAAACATCTGGGGACCCCAGGTTGAGAACCACTGGTCTATTAGGTTCCTTGTAAATTCATAATTTTATGGCTCTAGGACTATATATCCCCTTCCATGAGCTGATTTGGAGTCCTTTCCATGCATAGGAGTCTTATCATTCATGGAAACTGGGGTACTAACTTACAACCAAAAAGTGCAAAAGAAGACAGTTATTTAGTTACATGTCCACATATTAACTTAGGTTGAGGCCTAAATCAAGCTGCTAGTATCAACTCTTGTAAACCCATTGAAGCAATAGCTGAAATAGTAAACTGGGACTGACAATTAGATTATTGTTATTGCTGTATGCCTTCAAGCCATTTCTGACTTATAGCAACCCTAAGGTGAACCTATCATTGGGTTTTCTTTGCAAGAATTCTTCAGAGTAAGTTTGCCATTGAGTTCCTTGTAGGGAATATGGCTTGCCCAAGGTCACGAAGTGGCCTGGCATGGCTGAGTGGAGATTAGATTTAAGCCCTAGTAAAAACTTCTATGATTGAAACAGAAATACAAGACATTTAATTCTTGTGGGAACATTGTAGTTTGGTGAATACTGTCTACCTGCTCAGCCTGCTCTAGGTACTAACTGTGAAAGAGCAATTTCGGGAGCTTCTTAGAGTCTTTAAACTGGATTTGGAGAGAACATAGATCTTCAAATAGTGGATGCTTCAAATAATAAAAGGCATGTCTTTCAATAAAAGAATGCCTACTATAAAATAAGATGCAATTCCAAACCAAGGGCAAGGTAGATTTAATGTCTTGGCTTTTATGGGGAAAAGTAAGATGTGTGAAGACAGAAAGATCATGTGCGACTAAGACGATTTTCAGGTATTCCTTTTTGCTATTTTTCTCTGCTGAAGCATTTACCTGTTCCATGCCAGGCTTATCTTTGTGGTAGAGAGGCCGTGTCTCAATGTGTTCGGGTACCATTTTACAACCAACACCTGGGATATCTTTCCAGGAACGTAAAACCTTCAGCGCAAGGTGTTCATATGACTCTACTGGCTCCTCTGCAAGAAAGAGAAAAGAGAATGCAACATTGTCATAGTTGAGTTGCCACATAATGGGACTATTTAATATATTTGTGTCAGTTCAGAAAGGGGCTTATTAAAATCTGCATGAGCATGTCCAACTGTCTAGAGCAGTGGTTCTCGTGGACCACCAGTGGTTGGCAAGAGGTAAAATATGGTCCGCGCCCTCACCGTTACTACACAGTTGCAACACCCCAAGGACAACACCCCCTTCCTTGTGGCCATGCGCCCGTGGCAAGGAGGCGAGAGAAAGCCACTAGGGACAGTTTCTTGGGTCTTTTGCCCGCTTTTTGTATTTTTTTTCAACCTCAGCCCCCTCCCTTTTTTTTTTTAACATGAGTGTTAACAAAATCCATGGATAATAATACAGCACAACCAAAAAAAAAAAATCTTGGTGTCTTCGTTTTTAGGCCTATTTCTGGGGTTATTTGGGGTGCAGATTCAGGAAATTGCATTAGATAGACCACATCAACTCTAGATTATTAAATATGCTTTTCGGTGGTGACTACTGGATGGAATATGTTCTGTATCAGAAACTAGAGCTGATGTCATCTATCCAATGCAATTGTCTGAATTATCACCCCAAGTAACCAAACTGAATCTAAACTTGACCAAAAGCAGATTTGTAACCCTTTTGGTACTAATATTGTAGTCCCTGGTCAAAGTGGACCCTGTTCAAGTGATCCCTTGTCAAGTGGTCTCTGATCAAGTCATCCCTGGTCAAGTGGTCTCTGGTCAAGTGGTCCCTGATTAAGTAATCCCTGGTCAAGTGGTCTCTGGTCATGTAGAGACTGGTCAAAATGGTCCCTGGTCAAAAAAAAAAGGTTGGGAACCACTGGTCTAGAGTGCTTGGATTGTGCCTTCCTGCATGGCAGAATTGGGTTTGATTAGATGGTCCCTGGAAGTCTCTTTCAACTCTAGAGGTCAATGATTCTATAACATGACTTCACCTCACTACCTCTGAGGATGCTTACCATAGATGCAGGCGAAACGTCAGGAGAGAATGCCTCTAGAACATGGCCATATAGCCCAAAAAAACCTACAACAACCCAGATTCTATAACAACTCTCCCAAAGAAACACAGATTACATATCCATCTATAAAAATGCCCAGGGACCAATAAGGAAATTCATGAAAAGATGTAATGTAATCATTCAAGGAATATACAGTGCCAACAAGCAATCAAAACCCATGGATATAATTATACATGAATTTCATTTGCTGAAACTGGAAGTGCATCCAGGTGCACATATGATTAGGGAGGTAATCTATGCATGCTGCAGTATTTTGACTGAGATGCACACATTTTTATATCCATTGAAAGCTTTATCTCCACCAATATTATCATGCGGCAGTGAGTGTTAACACCTTTTTAATGTAATTAGTTGGACTGAGGACACAGCCTATCAAGACTGCTAAGTGAGTCATTATCTTCCTTTTTAATGCCTCCATCCGTGCTCCTCCATAATCATTTACTCAGATATTCCTTAATGCTATTTACAGCCTTAATGAAAAGCTCAGCAGCTGCTATCTTGCGGTTTCAAACCTCAGCGATAGAAACAGTGCTTTGGTTTAGTGAATGTTTGAAGTTTAGAAAGTTTTATAATTGCACTGAGAGAAGGACCTCTGGTCACCGGGAGCATTTGCCATCGACACACTGAAATGTCACTGATGTTTACTGCAAAATGTAAAGTGATTCACAGTGTCAACATGCAATGAAGTGTCATATCCCAAGGGACCTTATCTAATTGCAGTTTTCCATGTTTTGCGGCATATGCCAGGCATATCTCAGAGCTGGGTAGAATTCTAACTTAATAAACAATATGGTCCCCATCTACTACATGAAACAAAATACTTCCCCTCCATTAAATGATTATTTTGCCCACTCTTCATCACAGGGAGCAGACTTGAAATCAGATTATTTCATCCCAACACATTATTCCTGGGAAAAGAGGGCATCATTCAATGTTCGCATCAAGGTCAAGAGCAGCACCAAATAACTAAAAAATCTGAGAGTCCTTCAAGACAATAAATAATAAATCTGAAAATCTCAGATTTATTTCTGTACAAACCAATCTTATTTGGCAAGTTATCTTCTTCATCCTGAAGTATTTCCTGAAAACTCCCAGCATTATTAAAGATGTTTCATTCTTGCTCCTCAAGTTAATTTAAATTAATTTTGCATTTTCCAAAATGAAATGTATCTCTACTTGGCTGTTTGCATTTTCCCAGAACTAGATAGCAAATCCAGCAATTGGTTTCAAGACACAGATTCAACACAGGTCAAGCAAGGGAAACAAAATGATCTGAATGTTTAACTAGGCTCAGTGGAAATGGGCGAAGGAATGGTTGCTTATATGTAATTGTGTTTCTTCGAGTGATCATCTGTGAAATTTGCACTTATGGTGCTCACTGAGCAAGTGCAAGAAGTACTATAGGTGTGACTTTTGCAGAGACCACGAAGAAGAAAACCAATTTTTGAAATGTTGCATGAGTCTATATGTGAAATATGATCAGTGAAAAGGAGAACAAGATAAGAACTGGAAATACTTAATACTTCCAGAGATGTTCCCATCTTCTGGATGAGCCCTGAAATGTTATGTAATCTGCTATCTTCTGTCTGAATGTTAGAGTAGTCTCGATAAATAATGAATTTTAAATTGTGTGAAATCATTTTTGGAAATATTTCTGTTAACCTTATTCAAATATAAGGCTAAATATTGAGATACTGTAATTATACTGTAATTGAGATACTGTAACTGGTGAGCTAGATTTATGGTTAACACAGTGGGTTAAACAGCCAGCTGTAGTAAATCTTGCTGACCAGAGGGTTGGCAGTTCAAGCCGCTGGGGGGGGGGTGAGCTCCCACTGTCAGCCCTAGCTTCTGCTTACCTAGCAGTTCGAAAACAGTAATGTGAGTAGAGCAATAGGTACCACTTTGATGGGGAGATAAAAGGCTCCCATGAAGACATGCCAGCAATTCGATCAGGAAGATGTCTATGAACAACAGGCTCCTCAGCATGGAAAAATGGAACAACAGCACCTCCCAATGGCCAGAGTCGAGCACAGCCACCAGATGCCGGAAATGAAAAAGAGGGAAGCCTTGCTTCTGTTAATGTATCTTTGTTGTTAATTGTATAATGGTATTTAATGTTTGCCATATATGCATTTTGCAATCCACTCTGAATCCCCTCAGGGAAACAGAGCAGAATACAAATAAAGAATATTAAAGCCAGGTGGACAAACGTGGTCCTCTAGGTGTTTATTTGCCTTCATTTCCCATCCGCATTAACCAACATAGGCTGGATCTATACTGCCCTATATTCCAGGATCTGATCCCAAATTATCTGCTTTAAATTGGATTATATGAGTCTACACTGCCAGATAATCTGGGATCAGATCCTGGGATATGGGGCAGTGTAGCTCCAGCCATAGCCTACCATTAAGAATTTGGGGAGTTGCAAGTGACTTGCAATCACCACTGCTCTGGATGATTGGAAAAACATGGCTTTGTTTCCAACAGCAATAAATGCAGTGCTTTACAGGGTGCTGAATATATTGATAGCACATATATATGTTGTTGGTACTAAAGATACTATTGGCATTACCCTGCCCCTTTCTATATATACATGTATGGATGTATGTTTGTACATATATATTCACAGCATGCTTACCATTTTCATCTTCCTGGAACACTGTCTGCCCAGTGAAGACTTTATCCCCAATTTGTATCTTTCCAGGTTGCATGTAGGGCCCATTCATTTTGTTATCCTTGCAGAGCTTTGTTAGGATTTCTGTTGGCTTGGTGGCATCTCTCCAAGCATTATATCCTTCACTGAGAATGAAAGAAGATGGCTTAGCATTGGATGGATGAATATTCCCCAGGGTGACTGTGAAATTTCAGACTGGAGTGGCTCAAAATGTCTATTATTGAGTTAAATTTGATTCTGATAAGGTCTATGCCACTAGCACAGCTGTATCTTGCATCTGCTTGCCTAGAAGTCTCTTAAAATTTCAAGTACTGTTAATTTAATGGTTACTTATAGATTGTACTGCTTACATTTAATATTGATTCATATTGAAATAGAAACTTACATTTCATATTGACTCTGCAGCCCACAGGTAGCTCGGTGGCGGCTGTAGAAACGGTTTTCCAAATCGATTTTGGTCTCTCCAATAAGATCATCTGAACCAATCAAGTCATAGTCATAGATCAGGACTGAAAGCAGGGACTCCTTCGGGAAAGTGGCCTGGATTTCAAACGACCTGATGCAAAAAGATGGATAAAATGATGTCACTTGAATCATTATTTAGGCTGCAGTTTTAAACATACTTACTTCCAAATAGGTCCCACTGAAATCAATTACTTTTAAAATAGAGTTGGCTATGACTGAAGTGTTAAAGTAATTAAGATGTTTCCAAATGAGCTTCAGAGTTTAACCCAAAACATCATCCCTGGGAGAAACTTCCCTGGTATCTCGACAAAACTATGATTAACAAAAGTCAGTTTCAGATGGAGATGCTATATAGATGCTTCCAGGGAAGAGTAACAGAAATATGGCTTTTTAATATAGTTTCTCACATCAGTTCAGCCCTTTTCTTGATGTCTGAAGTCAAAGAAATGTATGCAGCAATCATTTTGCATACTATCCTGATGAGATGCTGATGACTTTGAGAAAATAATTTGGAATTATTGTCAAAGGCTTTCATGACCGGAATCACTGGGTTGTTGTAGGTTTTTCCAGGCTATATGTCCATGTTCTAGAGGCATTTTCTCCTGACGTTTGCCTGCATCTATGGCAAGCATCCTCAGAGGTAGCGAGGTCTGTTGGAAGTAGGAAAATGGGTTCCACAGATATATAAACCCACTTTTCCTAGTTCCAACAGACCTCACTACCTCTGAGGATGCTGGCCATAGATGCAGGCGAAACATCAGGAGAAAATGCCACTAGAACATGGACATATAGCCCGGAAAAACCTACAACAACCCAGTAATTTGGATTTGTTTTCCCATTAACACATTTACAATGAATATATCTCACAGTCCAGCATGCATTGCAGAAAACACAACAGCACCTAACTTCATGCGACCAGTCTCAACAAAAACATAGATTTTCCTTTTTTAAATGCTGTGGCGACATCCTTCAAGGACAGGGGTGTGGAACATATACTTCTCCATATGTTGTTGCACTGCAGTTCCCATCAACGTAGCCAATGAACTGTTCAGGCTTGGAAGATGGGATCTGCAGAGTGATAATCCCACTATAATCTATAGGCCAATGGATACTCCACCACAGACATCAGAAGAGCCACAAGACTAAGAACAAGCCACAAGAGTAAAGACAAAGATCCACCCAAAGCAAAAGTGTTCTTACTATACATCAAGGGAACCACTGACTGCATAGGGAAGCTGATGAATACACACAACCTACAAACTATCTACTGATCCATTAAGAAAATGCAACAAATGCTATGTTTGGCAAAGGACAAGAGGGATCCTCCCACCTCTGCAGGAGTCTACCATATACTATGCAGCTGTGGACAAGTCTACATAGGGACCATCAAACGCAGCACTGCCCAGACATGAATCAAGGAACATGAAAGGTACTGCAGACTAATTCAACCAAAGAAGTCAGCCATAGCAGAGCACCTGATGAACCAACCTGGAAACAGCATATTATTTGAGAACACGAAAATACTGGTCCACTCCAACAACCACCATGTCAGACTACACAGAGAAGCCATTGAAATCCACAAGCATGTGGACAATTTCAACAGAAGGAGGAAACCATGAAAATGAACAAAATCTGGCTACCAGTATTTAAAAAACTCTAAATACAACAGCATAAACAACAAGGTTCAGAACAACATGTTGTCGAAGGCTTTCATGGCTGGAATCACTAGGTTCTTGTGGGTTTTTTTGGGCTATAGGGCCATGTTCTAGAGGCATTTCTCCTGACGTTTCGCCTGCATCTATGGCGAGCATCCTCAGAGGTAGTGATGTCTGTTGGAATTAGGACAATGGGTTTATATATCTGTGGAATGGCTGGGGTGGGGCAAAGAGCCCTTCTCTGCTGGAGCTAGGTGTGAATGTTTCAACTGACCACCTTCATTAGCATTTGAAGGCCTGGCTGAGCCTGGGAAAATCTTTGTTGAGAGGTGTTAAGATGTGTCTGGTTGTTTCCTCTCTGCTGTTTTGCTGTTGTAATTTTAGAGTTTTTTAATACTGGTAGCCAGATTTTGTTCATTTTCATGGTTTCCTCCTTTCTGTTGAAATTGTCCACATGCTTGTGGATTTCAATGGCTTCCACAGGAGCAATCAGCCAAGCTTTGAAGCTGCAGAGGCCATTCAATGCTAATCAAGGATGCAGGTGAAACATCAGGAGAGAATGCTGCTGGTACAGGGCCATACATTCCACAGATATATAAACCTCACTTATCTAGTTTCCAACAGACCTCACAACCTCTGAGATGCCTTCCAAAGATGTGGGTTAAATGTCAGGAGAGAATGCTTCTGGAATATGGCCTCAGACTGGAAAACCTACAGCAACCCAATCCCACTATAGTGTTTCCATCACTAACCATCATTTATTTATTTATGATATTTCTATCCCTATTTCTATATATAGAAATCCCACTCAAATCTCCAATGTTGTCCTAGAGTTATTATCGCCACCAGGATTCTCACTGGATACACTTTGGCTAGATTGGCATGCTTCAACTCCAGTATCCATAGGTTTGATATCCATGATTTCCTCTACCTACATCAGATAAAATATGCATTCTCTAGGAATTTTCTATGTCTTCCAAGTGATTATATGTTATGCTTCTGATGGAAGTTAGCACGGAGTTGCTTTGGTAAATTCCTAGAGGATATCTCTGTAGGAACTTTGTAGGTTCTTCTTTACAACCTTGAATTTCCCTCAAAGGGTTTCCCTCTTTCTCAATTGGAGCCTTCTCTTTATCTTTCCAAACCCTCATCCTATCCAACACTCTCATCGTCAATATCATCCCAACAGCATCTCCCACACTCACTACCTCAATATGCAAAATCCATATGCAAAATGCACTCAATATTCAACACCTGTCACTCAATCTCCAGGCATGGTCTTAGCGATACTTGCACCACACATGCCTCAAACAATTTATGGCAAAGCAAAAACACCTGGAAAGTCACAGAGTTGCCCTGCACTGCCCTATCTATTGGTAGGAATCCTTATGGCAATTATTATTGCTCAGGTCATAATCATGACCAGTTTTGTTGCTTTTCTTAAACACTGTTAATTTAATAAGCATCTTGAATCCTGTAGAGATCCGTTTGCTTACATAAATATTTTCTGCAGTTGCTGATTCAGACTACCTAGGATGAATCCTGAATGAAGGATGTCCTCCCTGGGGGCTTTATTATTCTGGAGTTCCTGCATTCATATCTTCAGCAGTGAATGGGATTAAAAAGCCAGGCATGCATTAACATTTTTGAGTTTGGGGGCATTAATTTAGAAATGTGGCTCTGATACATGTCTCCTTATATGACTGAAAAGACACCCAAGCCATGTTTCCTGCCTATCTGGCTTCTTTTTATTAGACTTTATTGTATTAACTCAGTGGTTCTCAACCTTCCTAATGCCGTGACCCCTTAATAAAGTTCCTCATGTTGTGTTGACCCCCAACCATAAAATTATCTCCATTGCTACTTCATAACTGTAATTTTGCAACTGTTATGTACCATCATATGAATATCTGATATGCAGGATGTATTTTCATTCACTGGACCAAATACTGGTGGGGTTGGGGGGATTGACTTTGTCATTTGGGAGTTGTAGTTGCTGGGATTTATACTTCACCTACAATCAAAGAGCATTCTGGACTCCACCAATGATGGAATTGAACCAAACTTGGCACACAGAACTCCCATGACCAAGAGAAAATACTAGAAGGGTTTGGTGGGCACTGACCTAGAGTTTTGGAGTTGTAGTTCACCTACATCCTGAGAGCACTGTGGACTCAAACAATGATGGATCTGGACCAAACTTGGCACAAATACTCAATATGCCCAAATGGGAACACTAGTAGAGTTTGGGGGGAAATAGACCTTGACATTTGGGAGTTGTAGTTGCTGGGATGTATAGTTCACTTACAATCAAAGAATATTCTGAACCCCACCAACAATAGAATTGGGCCAGACTTCCCACACAGAACCGCCATGACCAACAGAAAATACTGTGCTTTCTGATGGTCTTTGGCGACCCCTGTGACACCCCCTCGCGACCCCCCTCGGGGTCCCGACCCCCAGGTTGAGAACCACTGTATTAACTTAATGTTTTAATTATTTATAATGACCGTTGTTGTGTATTTTACTGTGTTTAATTGTAGGCATCGAATATGTGCCAGCTGGAAGCCACCCTGAGTCCCCCCTAGGGAGTTGAGAAGGGCGGGGTAAAAATACCCGAAAAAATAAATTAAATTAAATATCTGGACCCTTGTTTAAAATCCCAAATTTAATACATTTATCTATTTTATGTGTCAAGGAAGTGATGCAGCGAGTATGATAAGAGAATAGTAATACTGCACTCAGACTGACAAATGACTACCTTGGCCATTAACATTTGGATTGAATAGCACAGTGTAAAAAAAGGAATAATCCTGGTTCCCTACAAAACCAGATGGCGCCGTGAGTTAAATTACTGAGCTGCTGAACTTGCTGACCGAAAGGTTGGCGGTTCGAATCTGGGGAGTGGGATGAGCTCCCACTGTTAGCCCCAGCTTCTGCCAACCTAACAGTTCGAGAACATGTAAATGTGAGTAGATCAATAAGTACTGCTCCGATGGGAAGATAACAGCGCTCCGTGCAGTCATGCTGGCCACATGACCTTAGAGGTGTCTATGAACAACACCAGCTCTTCGGCTTAGAAATTGAGATAAGCACCACTACCCAGAGTCAAACATTACTAGATTTAAGGTCAGGGTAAAACCTACAGGGTAAAACCTTACCTACAAAATACCCACATTTCAGATAACTTGCTACATAGAGATGTAGCAGCAAAAACTAATTCCAAGCAATGCCTGGAGAGTATGGAAGCTGAATAAATTGCAATTAGAGGATGTGACACATTGTCAAGATTTAATCAGCACTTTTATAGCATCTAAACAGACGTGCATCAATGTTTAACAAATGTACTTTGTCCTGAATAATGAAGAGACAGACCAATTGATCACACATGGAACATCACACAAATATCATTATACTGACCTTCCAAAAATTGGATTTAGCTGCTTCGGAATATAATTGTCTCGGTCTTTAATTTCTGTTTTCCCCAACCTAAGTACAATATAAGGGTCGGATTTGCCATCTGGATCGGCTGGACTCAGATTAAAGGCCTATAAAAGCAGAAAAGAGAACTATTTAATAAGTGATACCATGGGCATGGGCAAACTTTGGCTTTCCAGGTGTTCTGGACTTCAACTCCCGGCTGTTAGGAATTTTTCTCATGCCTGTGATAAACCCTTCCATTCAATATAATTTCCAAAGGCAATACTGAGGTTGGTTTCCAGTACAATGAATGTAGGAGGGGAAGAGGAAGCACACATAGTATGTTCTCCCTCTCCATTGTTATATCAAAAAAACCTCAGTCTTGCTGGCCATCTCTCTATGTATGTATGTATATATGTATTCATTTATTTACTGTATTTATACCCCACTCTTCTCACCCCAAAGGGGACACAGAGGAGCTTACACAACACACATACGGCAAACATTCAATGCCAATTATACAATTAAGAAGGACAGACAACACAAACAGAAGTAGAAGCAGTTTTTCCCATTTTATTTCTGGCATTTTGGAGACTGTGCTTGACTCTGACCACAGGGAGGTGCTGTCGCTCCGTCTTCCATGCTGAGGAGCTTTCCTCTGCAATGTCCTAAAGGGCGCCTTTATTTTTGTTGTTGTTCATTCATTCAGTCATTTCCGACTCTTCATGACCTCATGGACCAGTCCATGCCAGAGCTCCCTGTCAGTCGTCACCACCCCCAGCTCCTTCAAGGTCAATCCAGTCACTTCAAGGATACCATCCATCCATCTTGCCCTTGGTCAGCCCCTCTTCCTTTTTCCTTCCAATTTCCACAGCATAATTGTCTTCTCTAAGCTTTCCTTTCTTCTCATGATGTGGCCAAAGTACTTCATCTTGGCCTCTACTATTCTTCCCTCCAATGAGCAGTCAGTCTTTCTTGAAGTATGGACTGGTTGGATCTTCTCGCTATCTCCAGCACCACAGTTCAAAAGCATCTATCTTCTTTCGCTCAGCCTTCCCTATGGTCCAGATCTCACATCCGTAAGTGACTATGGGGAATACCATTGCTTTGACTATGTGGATCTTTGTTGCCAGTGTGATGTCTCTACTCTTCACTATTTTATCAGGATTGGACATTGCTCTCCTCCCAAGAAGTAAGCATCTCCTGATTTCCTGGCTGCAGTTTGCGTCTGCAGTCATCTTTGCACCTAGAAATACAAAGTCTGTCACTGCCTCCATGTTTTCTCCCTCGATTTCCCAGTTGTTAATCATTCTTCTTGCCATAATCTTGGTTTTTTTTAATGTTTAACTGCAACCCAGCTTTTGCGCTTTCTTCTTTCACCTTGATTAGAAGGCTTCTCAGTTCCTCCTCACTTTCATCACCTTTATTACCTCCCTGCTAAAAGTGGTACCTATTTTATCTACTCGCATTTCTGCTTTTGACCTGCTAGGTCAGTGGTTCTCAACCTGGGGTCCCCAGATGTTTTTTTGCCTACAACTCCCAGAAATCCCAGCCAGTTTACTAGCTGTTAGGATTTCTGGGAGTTGAAGGCCAAAAACATCTGGGGACCCCAGGTTGAGAACCACTGTGCTAGGTGGACAGGTGAGCTGGGGCTAGCGGCAGATGCTCACTCTGACCCAGGCTCAAACTCCCGATCTTTTGATTGGCTGCATTTTTCTGCAGCACAGCGGTTTAACCTGCTGTGCTAAGCCCGGTTCCCAAAGGAGACGACAAAATAGCAAATTATTTAGCTCAGAATATATGGAGAATGAAGATGTGCACCATTCTTATCCTTCCTGTTCTATTTGCATCTTCATTCTATATATGACCATTATGTTAAAAATCCCAGCAGAAAGAGGAGGAAGAAGGACATTTTCTATTTCCTTCCCCATTTCAACAGTAATATTCAAAATGGTATTTTGATTATCGACAGCCTTTCTTAAGGGGATTCCCCTGGACGCTATCTGCAAAGCGGCCATTTGGAAGAATCCTCAGACATTTGTGTCGCATTATAGACTGAACACCAGGTATACACCTGACATGGCCTTTGGGAGGGCAGTTCTGGGCTCATGCCCGCCTTGAACTTTGCAAGTGTTCTATCGGTACCGAGTGTTCCTTCGATACCGTGTGTTACTGTGAATGTTATTACCATGTTGTTACTTGAATTTTTTTGCCGGTGAATGTAACTGCACCTTTACACTTGATGCCTTACTGCCTGAGGCGCAGGCAACCATTGCACTATGGCCTAATGGGCTCATCACGGGTATTCTATGTCTTTATTGATGGCTTTGCCTTGCATATGTATGGTGCACTTGTTAACAAGTTGTTTCTTGTATTACTATCTGATGTGCCCTCATTATAATGAGTGTCTTCGATAATCACCATGTGTTTATTTCAAGGGTCGAAAGTTTACTCAGTTGTTGGTCACCCTCACGTGACCGGGAGGATCACGTACTCCCATACGTTTATGCACTGTGCCCTTCTTTGGAAGTGATTACAGCCTCTTGTTATGCATTGTGCCCTTCTTCGGAAGTGATTACACTCTCTTGGTGGTAACTGTTTTTTGCACTTAATAAAATTGTTTGGCCCTTGACTTCAATGGTCGGTTTGCTTCCTTCCCGCCTCCGGGACCTGAGCTTGCTAGTCTCCACAAGTGTGCATTCGCAGAGACCACGAAGAAAAATGGTAGGTTACATACCTGTGACCATCTTTCTTCGAGTGGTGCTCTGCGAATTCACACTAACCCGCCCTGGCCTCCCCTCTAGCAAACCTCCAATTTCTCGCTACCGTAGCGGCGTAGGAATTGGATCGGTGTGCGCGGGGCGCCCTTTTATCCCCTGCCGGGGCTGGGCGGGGTTACCGCCAAAACTTCAAAAGTTTTAAAATGTAGAAGTTTCCGTTGGAGCCCGCGCAGGCGCAGTCTCTCCACAAGTGTGAATTCGCAGAGCACCACTCGAAGAAAGATGGTCACAGGTATGTAACCTACCATTTCAATTGTGGCAAGGCCTGTGAGTGTTAGATGGCTCGTTTGGGGCTAAAATATTTCTTTGCTTCACTTCTTTGTAATCTTTGAGCTGATTCTTATGTAAGGAATCATTTTTAAAAGGAATCCTAAATTATGCAGAAAGCTGCAATAGGGAATATACTTACCGCGACAATATATACTCTGATTAGAACTTTTACAGAGTGATTTGGAGGCAAGCCCTGGAGAATCCTCAGTTGGTTTCCATCTCCTGAGCAGCAATCTTCGGGACTTTTGTATATGCAGAAACAGCCCTATTAGTATACAGAATGCTTTTAGTTACTAGCACCAATCCCAGATAAGAAAATGAAGGAAAATATTATGCATGCCCTTATCTCAAAAAGGAGTTGCATTATATTATATTAGACATCTGTTTCATTTTCTGGAAATTATTTTATTGCCTAGTATTGCAAAGACATTCAATATGTCCTAACAATGAAATGTACTGCATTAATTGGCTCAGTTCGAAGGCAAGGAGGAGTTGTCCAAATCCTCAAACATGTTGTCAGTTCTCATACTAAATTAACTGAAGTATTTCCAGATTAAAACTCTGAAGCCATATTATATCACGACTTAACAACACTAGATATTTTGGTGATGCAAATCTGTTCAGCAGTGGAACTCTCTGCCCCGGAATGTGGTGGAGGCTCCTTCTTTGGAGGCTTTTAAACAGAGGCTGGATGGCCATCTGTCAGGGGTGCCTTGAATGCAATTTTCCTGCTTCTTGGCAGGGGGTTGGACTGGATGGCCCACAAGATCTCTTCCAACTCTATGATTCTATGATTCTGTGACTCTATGATTCTATAATGTGTTACTATGGACTATACTGATTATGGCTGATTATCAAACAAAAACATCTGAAATTGCCCATTTTCTACTATAGTGTACATTTGGATGCCTAAGTCACTTGTTGACTGTGTCGTCGAAGGCCAGAATAACTGGATTGCTGTGAGTTTTCTGGGCTGTATGACCATGTTCCAGAAGCATTCTCTCCTGGTGTTTCTCCCACCTCTATGGCAGGCATCCTCAGAGGTTGAGGACATGGCCATACAGTCCGGAAAATTCACAGCAACCATATTGTTGACTGATAGCAAACCCATGCATTTCGTAGGATTTTCTTAGGGATGGCATACATACCCAGAAGTGGATTTTGTAGTTCTTTCCTATGAAACATATCCAACAGCACCAGGTATTTACTGATGTTCTCTCATCCTAGTACTAACCAGGGCTGACTCTGCTTAACTTTCAAAATCAGATTGGATCTGGTGCATTTTATTAGGCCACCTGCTATAGATCTGTCTATTGACTGGGACAATAATTGATGACACTAAAACCAATGCCTAATAAATGGGCAAGATACCAGTTTTATTTCCCATTTGGATTTTAGTTGAAAGTGAATGAGCCTGTCCAAACTACTGCACATTACCTATAGGGTACTAGTGTCAGGCTAACAGAGAAGTCTGTGAATGTGGATTTTTAAAATGTGTGTCAGAAGCGACTTGAGAAACTGCAAGTCGATTCTGATGTGAGAGAATTGGCCGTCTGCAAGGACGTTGCCCAGGGGACACCCAGATTTTTCTGATGTTTTACCATCCTTTGTGGGAGGCTTCTCTCATGTCCCCACATGGGGAACCAGAGCTGACAGAGGGAGCTCATCCATGCTCTCCCCGGATTTGAATCTGCAACCTTCTTGGTCTTCAGTCCTGCCGCCACAAGGGTTTAACCCATTGCACCACTGGGGGATCCTTGTGAATGTGCATGTGAGAGAAGAACGAGGGCTTCCAGCAACCAACTTCCCCAATTTTTCTCCTGTTGCACCAACTCTAATTCTTCAAGTAAGTAGATGGATGAAATATCAACAGACCTATATTGTTTTCATTTTCCTCAATTTCTTCCATTAGTCTTTATATATGATTATGCACAGCCTATTATATACTAAGATTAAGCGTACGTTTTTGTATTCTGGACCCAGTATGTGGGGTGTGTGGGACTGGGTGTTGTGCAGCGTCTGCCTTACTAATTTGTAAGAAATCCACTCCATAAGCAGAACATATTGTAACATTCACACTTGCCTCCAACAGACAAGAGCTCTTTCTCCCAACCTGGACATCCCACAGATATATAAACCCCACTTGCCTATTTTCCGATACACCTCACAACCTCTTAGGATGCCTGCCATAGATGTGGGTGAAATATCAGGAGACAATGCTTCTGGAACATGGCCATACAACCCGGAAAACTAACAGCAACCCAGTGATTCCAGCCATGAAAGCCTTAAACAACAAATCCACTACTATTCCTCACATTTCCCAAATAATGAAGACTGTAAATGAAGAATCCTAGTTGCAAATAGTTCATCTATTTGCATATAGATAATATATGCACTTCCCCACAACATATGCACACAACATAAAACAGTAACATGAATTTCCATGCAATGCAATAGGATATTTAAACTACATTTAGCAGTACCTTAAATTTTCCTATTATCCTGTCCTCATAATTGCTGTGATCTTCATCTGTAGCTTTGCCTCGGAAGAGTTCAAATGTTTTCACCCAGTCTTCAAAATTGTTAAATTCACTCTCCAGGTCTCCATCATAGATCTTTGGAAAAAATGACCACAATTATAATATTGTATAATCTTCACAGACCTAGTTTGTGCCACTAAAAACATAAGGAGAACATAAATTCTATTCATTAACTAACATGAATGAGTGACAGCTACTAGAATGGTACTTTCTGCATGCTCTACTAACATGGGTATGAGTTATCAATGCTACAGCAGTGTTCTAACACACTGTACAACTAGATACATGAAGAAACCTCAATGGACAGAGTGCCTACGATTGGGCATTATATACACTTAGTCCTCAAACTAAGGCCTGAGGGCCTGAAACGGCCCCCAAAGGTCATTTGCCCGGCCCTTGCTCAGGGTCAACCTAAGTCTGAAACGACTTGAAAGCACACAACAACAGCAATCCTATCTCATCAGCCAAAAGCAGGCCCACACTTCCCATTGAAATACTAATAAGTTTATATTTGTTAAAATTGTTCTTCATTTTAATGATTGTATTATTTTTAAATGTTTTTGCACTACAAATAAGATATGTGCAGTGTGCATAGGAATCAACTCATGCTTTTTTCAAATTGCAATCTGGCCCTCCAACAGTTTGAGGGACTGTGACCTGGCCCTCTGTTTAAAAAGTTTGAGGACCCCTGATGTACACTTAAGAGGTATATACATGTCTTTGCAATTTCATCCTCAAGCTGTTTTGTTACATGAACCAGTAGCTGGATAATAGATCATCTGCATTGCCAGAAGATGGCAAGAAAGAATATCTTGAGGATACTATGTTCATGCCCCTTGAAAGCCTAGGGCAGTGGTTCTCAACCTGTGGGTCCCCAGATGTTTTGGCCTTCAACTCCCAGAAATCCTAACAGCTGGTAAACTGGCTGGGATTTCTGGGAGTTGTAGGCTAAAACACCCAGGGACCCACAGGTTGAGAACCACTGGCCTAGGGAAACTTAGATCATATTCCAAGTTACACACAAAACACTAAATTAATAACTTTTGTCTACTCCAGGTATTTTTTCATCCAGCTGTTCATATAATTTCTTCTATGTCTTCTCTTCTTGTGCTGCAAGTCACTTCTGGTGTGAGAGAATTAGCTGTCTGCAAAGATGTTGCCCAGGGGATGCCCGGACATTTTACCATCCAGTGGGAGGCTTCTCTCATGTCCCCACATGGGAAGCTGGAGTTGACAGATGGGAGCTCACCCCACTCCCCGGATTTGAACCGCCAATCTTTCGATCAGCAGTCTTGCTGGCACAAGGGTTTAACTCATTGCACAATGAGAAAATGTTTTCCTTTGCAATTAAATAACAAAGTATTTCTGTGATACTTTAAAGAATAGCTACTTTTGATTGGCATAATATTTCAAGGGCTCCATCCTACTTCATGTGATGCCCAGTTTGGCATGCACAGATACTGCATTTCATGAAATGATCTAGATTTCATGAGACCTTAGAGCAGGGGTCCACAAACTTTTTAAACAGAGGGCCAGGTCACAGTCCCTCAAACTGTTGGAGGGCCGGATTATAATTTGAAAAAAAACATGAATGAATTCCTATGCATGCTGCATGTATCTTATTCGTAGTGTAAAAAACACTTAAAAACAATACAATAATTAAAATGAAGAACAATGTTAACAAATATAAACTTATTAGTATTTCAATGGTAAATGTGGGCCTTCTTTTGGCTGATGAGATAGGATTGTTGTTATGTGCTTTCAAGTAGTTTCAGACTTAGGTTGACCTTGAGTGAGGGCCGGTTAAATGACCTTGGAGGGCCGCATTTGGCCCCTGGGCCTTAGTTTGAGGACCCCTGCCTTAGAGCAAATAAAGATTTTATAGTGTTTAAGGTACATAAAACTCTCATTTTTGCTCCAAAAAGTATCACACTTTCATCACTCACTGGAAACATTGTGCTTAATACCCTTCATCTTCAGTTCCATAAGCACTTATGCTGATTCTCTGAACCAAATTTCCAAATTAGCAGAAAAATTGAAGCGATTAGACATGAAATCAGTAAAATCCTACCTCCATGGTGGCTAGGTTTGCAGGCGCTTGCTTCACCGCCTTCTTGAGCATTTTATCTTTTTTCTTTTTGTCTGGCTCATCATCAATGCTTAATGCCACGTGGCCAGAAGTCTCCTTTGCTGTAAACATAAAAGGATGGGTTTAATAGTTTAATAATAGCTACATCAAAGAACAAAACTCAAGGCTTTATGACATGCCTTACAGTACCACTCCCAAAGTGATTTCCAGTTTTAATTACTTCTATCAACAGATCTTTTTCAAAGATAACACTGTTCAATTTTTAAAAATCTTGATTTTTAGGCCTGTTCCTGGGATTATTTGGGGTGCTGATTCAGAAAGTTGCATTGGATAGACCACATCAGCTCTGGTTTCTGAAAATATGGTTATCATGGTTTTCTGTATCTCAAAAACTAGAGCAGATAGGGGAAAATTGGTACCATTTTTAGAATCAGCAGGTCAAATATACCGGGGCCAATATTCGAGGTAGTAAAATGTGTGCTGGTCAGTGTAACAAATCTTGCCTATTCAAGACTAAGAAGCTTATTTCACAAGGCAGACAAATCACAATTGCAGCACAATACAAATAAACTATTAATTACCTCCTTTTGGAAAAGAACCATCTTCCAACAGTCTTCCATCGGGAGAACAACAGAAGAGGAATTATGCAGTGTGGTAAGTCCACTCTTATCCTGCTCTAATTGCAACAGGCTTGCCTTGTGTGATAAAGTCCTAAGCCACTCCAAAATACTTTGGATTGCAGCAGAAAAACATTCTTGATGGGAAAATATATTTATTTTTTAATAACTGTGAGAATCACAGCTGAACTCAGACATTTCTATGTCTCTGGCTATTCATACACACTATATCCATCTGAAGAAAATTAATTAGTCTATGAAAGTTTCAACTTCGTAGTCCATTAAGGTGCTACAAGATCCCTTTGCATACTGATATTCTCGGAAAACATACCAATGTTGTTCAGTCATGAGCAGAGGCAGCCCTAGGTAATTTTCAACGGGAAGCAAACAGTATTTTGGTGCCCCCCCCCCCCCCAACCAATCATTGATATATATTTTCTGTTCGTCATGGGAGTTCTGTGTGCCATATTTGGTTCAATTTCATCATTGGTGGAATTTGGAATGCTTTTTGATTGTAGGTGAACTATACATCCCAGTAACTACAACTTGCATATGTCAAGGTCTATTTTCCCCCAAGAGCGCCTCAAGAGTGCCCCTGGGCAAAATCAACAATACTGCGAATGTTTACTTTGCGTAATGGGTTGAGCCGTCCCTGGTCATGAGATATATTCCTTGTGAGCATGAATAGGAGGGGTTTATCAAATATTTTAGTGCCCCTGATAAGTCATTCTTGAAACATAATTTTGATTAGTGTTGGAGCCTGGCAAGCACAACATGATTCTGATGAGGATGATAGGTTTCAAAATGAGGTGTCTGAGCACATTCAGGGAGATTTGGAGTCAGGCCAGTCTGAGACAGGTCAGCCTGACCCAGCAGATGCTGCACATACTAGGAAAAGTGAAACTGAACTTTCCCTGGAGAAAAGGCCCTGGGAAAACGGAGAGGGTGCAGAAGTCACGAGGGAGTGTAGATTAGATCTCAAGACACAAGGTGTGAAATGCAGGCAATTAAGACATTCCCAAAAAATTAGAAATAGGAGTTTCAGGTCTAGATGTTGCAAGGATGATGTCACAAGTGCCTTGGTGGGTTTAAATTAGGTGTTGGATTCTCACCATTTCAAAGAAGACAACTTTGCCATGAGGAATCATAGAATCATAGAGTTGGAAGAGACCTCATGGGCCATCCAGTCCAACCCCCTTCCGAGAAGCAGGAAAATAGCATTCAAAGCACCCCCGACAGATGGCCATCCAGCCTCTGTTTAAAAGCTTCCAAAGAAGGAACCTCCACCACACTCCAGAGCAGAGAGTTCCACTGCTGAACGGCTCTCACAGTCTGGACGTTCTTCCTAATGTTCAGATGGAATCTCCTTTCTTGTAGTTTTAAGCCATTGTTCCACATCCTAGTCTCCAGGGCAGCAGAAAACAAGCTTGCTCACTCCTTCCTATGACTTCCCCTCACATATTTATATATGGCTATCATATCTCCTCTCAGCCTTCTCTTCTTCAGGCTAAACATGCCCAGCTCCTTAAGCCGCTCTTCATAGGGCTTGTTCTCCAGACCCTTGATCATTTTAGTCACCCTCCTCTGGACACATTACAGCTTGCCAATATCTCTCTTGAATTGTGGTGCCCAGAATTGGACACAATATTCCAGGTGTGGTCTAACCAAAGCGGAATAGAGGGGTAGCATGACTTCCCTAAATCTAGACACTATGCTCCTATTGATGCAAGCCAAAATCCCATTGGCTTTTTTTGCCCCCACATCACATTGTTGGCTCATGTTTAACTTGTTGTCCACGAGGACTCCGAGATCTTTTTCACACGTACTGCTCTCAAGCCAGGCCTCGTCCCCCATTCTGTATCTTTGCATTTCCTTTTTCCTGCCAAAGTGGAGTATCTTGCATTTGTCACTGTTGAACTTCATTTTGTTACTTTTGGCCCAACTCTCCAATCTGTCAAGAATCCTGCTCCTGTCCTCTGGAGTATTGGCCATCCCTCCCAATTTGGTGAGGAAACAGTCTTCTGTTCATCATGCCAAGTTTTCAACTCTTGTAATGTCAAGGTTCTTGTTCCATGTTCCTGCCTTTGCCTATGTACCTTAGAGTTTTTCTTGGATTGAGTTTCCTGTGTTCATGTTTCTGTATTTTATCTTGAATTATTCTATGTTCCTGGATTTTTAGTTTTTGTGAGATTTCCTTGGATCTCTTAAGGACTTTTATTGCACTCTGACTGCTTTCATATTTTGCTGTTTTTATCCTGACTGCTATTGTTTATATAATCCCTCCCCTTATTATTCTTTATTCAATAAGTTCTTTATTATTAAATAATAATTATTATCTGGCGTGGTGTTGGGTGAAGAGGTGCCGCAGGGCTAGGGTGCAACAATATGAGGAGTGGCTTAAGGAGCTGGGCATGTTTAGCCTGAAGAAGAGAAGGCTGAGAGGAGATATGATAGCCATGTATAAATATGTGAAAGGAAGCCACAGGGAGGAGGGAGCAAGCTTGTTTTCTGCTTCCCTTGGAGACTAGGACGCGGAACAATGGCTTCAAACTACAAGAGAGGAGATTCCATCTGAACATGAGGAAGAACTTCCTGACTGTGTAAGCCGTTCAGCAGTGGAACTCTCTGCCCCGGAGTGTGGTGGAGGCTCCTTCTTTGGGAGCTTTTAAACAGAGGCTGGATGGCCATCTGTCAGGGATTGATTTGAATGCAATATTCCTGCTTCTTGGCAGGGGGTTGGACTGGATGGCCCATGAGGTCTCTTCCAACTCTTTGATTCTATGATTCTATGATTCTATGAATATTATTTATTTATTTATTTATTTCATTTGTTAACCGCCGTTCTCAGCCCATTAGGGTGACTCACGGCGGTGTACAACATATAAAAAACAGTTTACAAAAATCCTCGTACACATAATAAACATTTCACATTAATAATACCACAATAATTACTCTAAATCATCCGCGTCGTCGTGTCATAGAATCGCAAAGCCAATCTCATATTCCATATTCCGTTCCATTCGTCATCATTAGTTACTATAGCACTTAGTTGAACGCCTGCTCAAATAGCCATGTCTTTAGGCTTCTTCGGAAGGACATAAGGGAGGGCGCCTGTCTGATGTCCACAGGGAGGGTGCTCCACAGCCGGGGCGCCACCACCGAGAAGGCCCTATCCCTCGTCCCCGCCAAACGTGCCTGTGAGGCAGGCGGGATCGAGAGAAGGGCCTCCCCAGATGATCTCAAGGCCCTCGTGGGCTCATAGGCCGAGATGCGGTCAGAAAGGTATTTTGGGCCGGAACCGTTTAGGGCTTTGTAGGCCAACACCAGCACCTTAAATTGGGCCCGGTAGCAAATCGGCAGCCAGTGGAGCTGGAACAACAAGGGCGTTGTATGTGCTCCCTGCGTCCCGCTCCTGTTAGTAACATGGCTGCCGCGCGCTGGACTAGCTGAAGCTTCCGGGCCGTCTTCAAGGGCAGCCCCACGTAGAGAGCGTTGCAGTAGTCAAGGCGGGATGTGACCAGAGCGTGTACCACTGTGGCCAAGTCAGACTTCCCAAGGTACGGGCGCAGCTGGCGCACGAGCCGAAGCTGTGCAAATGCTCCCCTGGTCACCGCTGAAACCTGGGGATCCAGGCTCAACGATGAATCCAGGATGAATATCAGCAAGGCAGAAGGATAAAAGAACCAGAGAACTGGAAGGAACCACAAGGGCCAACTAGTCCATCTTAAATGAATCCTAAAAGAGGATAATCCAATCTCCACTAAAAAAAACCCTCAAGGTTCTCTGAAGCACAAGGATAACACTTTTTACCCTTAGCTTTACCAATTTAATTTTTTTTAAAAAAAATGCAAACAAATATTAATAAACCAATATATTTACATAGTGCCTAATTAGCCGGTGTTGCTTCTAGACAGAGCTAGAACACTATTCCAAAACCCTTCATTCAAACTGGCATGAGATTGGAATGTTAGTTTAAAAAAGTAAATTACTCACCGCCGCTGGGAAGTGATATGCTAATGTGGTTCCTTAAAATAGCTATTTCTTGCACTGCTTGTTGTTATTAAATATTAAATATTATTTCAAAATCCTTGCCTCCTAAAATGTACTCAAGAAGCCCAAAAGGATTCACTCAAGTCAGTCCCAAAAGCAACATTTTCGGAGGAATAAGTAAACATGAATTGTAATTCCTTACCGACAAATAATGAGGCTACCAGTTATGCCTTTTTGCAAGCTGTGATGCGTGAGGGGTTCATAATCATTCCTGTGTGCATCTCCCAATTCAGATGGAAACTAAGATCTTATGTGAAGCTGGCAGAGTAGGAAAGAGGCCAGCAAGGAGGCAGAATAGGAAAGCCTCACAGACCATCCCCATGGCTAACTGTTGGACATTTGACCATGCTGGTCCATGCCCTAGTTACCTCTAGACTGGATTACTGTAATGCTCTCTACGTGGGGCTACCCTTGAAGACAGCCCGGAAATTACAACTTGTCCAACGTTTGGCAGCTAGATTAATAACTGGGGCGACTTACAGGGAGTAGTCAACCCCCCTGTTTAAGGAGCTCCACTGGCTACCGTTTATTTTCCGGTCCCAATTCAAGGTGTAGGTTATCACCTACAAAGCCCTCCACAAACAATCTGTTTCTCTTTTATCTCACCAAGCTTTTTAACCAGTTTTAATAAGTTCTTATTTTAACCATTACATGTGGCTTGCCCATTGTCACTGCGTTTGTGTTTATTGTAATTTTATATTGTTGTATATTCATATGTTTTTTTAATTATGATGTTGTTTATTGTTTATTGTTTGCGTTTTTGGTTTACGTTTGGTCGTTCTTTATTGTAATTGTTGTTCAGGTTTGGCCCAATGTAAGCCTCTTTATTTATACCCCGCCATCATCTCCCCAAAGGGACTCGGGGTGGCTTACATGAGGCCAAGCCCAACAATACAGCAATGCAAATTAACAACATACAACAACAATAAAATATAAAAATAAAAATAAGATACAAGAAACAATATAAATAAGCACATCAAACAAGGTAAAATCACAATACTTTAAACACAGAAAATAAATCACAATGGGCATTCTTTTTTGGTCATTTTTTGTTGATACATTTGGAATCAAGAGCTATACCTCCCTGGGCATTATTTTTCACCCTTGGTACAATTGGCAAAATCACTGTACAAAGATGTACTAGACGCATCCTTGTACAACACCAGAAAAAGAAGTTACAATATTGAAAACCCTAGTTATGTTGATGTAAGAAAATAGAAAGTACAACTCATGAGCATATGGTCCACTAAATTTACTTTAGTGACCCACAAAACATGCTGAATCCTCCTTTTTAAATTTTAAGTACAATATTTAGGGCAATTTTCACCCCTATCTCAAGCTAAGACCTACCTAAATGTATTAAAACATGTCAAAAGTCCTCCCCAGATCCTCCGACCCCCCCCCCCCAATAATATTTCATGTTTGGATATAGACCAGTCAAAATGTTGACCAAAAGTAACATCACAGATCAGTTCTGGTCATCATTTTGACTGGATTACAGCCGAAACTGGATATATTATTCTGCATCTCTGGACAGGTGCAGCCTGTAGGAAGGTTGTGGTGTGACAGGTTAAATCGTTGAACTGTTGAATCTGCTGACCTAATGGTTGGCAGTTCAAAGCTCCCATTGTTAGCCCTAGCTCCTGCCAATCTAACAGTCCAAAAACATGCAAATGTTAGTAGATCAATATGTACCGCTTTGGCAGGAAGTTAATAAAGGCGTCCATGCAACCTTGCCGGCAAATACGACCCAGAGGTGTCTATGGACAACAAGCTCCTCAGTTTGGAAATGGAACAAGAGCACCTCCTCATGGCCAGAGTTGAGCACTGCCTCCAGAAAGCCGGTGATGAAAGGGGAAGCCTTTACCTTTGTTCTGTGTTATTTGTATGTCATTGTTATTCCACTGTATTAAAGTGATTGACTGTTTGCCTATCTATGTATGTTGTAATCCGCTCTGAGTCCTCTCAGAGCGGGAGTCAGAGCAGAATATAAATAAAAGTGTATTGGTATTATTGTGGGATCAACTCCTGGCACTAGGGTAAAGATAAAAGAGGACTAGAGACAGAAATGTCATTACTGGTTAAGCATTGACATAATTTGACCTTTAGGCTGTTGCTTGGTGCTCAAATACATATACACATAGTATACCACAATTTGATGAATGCTGGAAATATATGATCTAATTTATTATGAGTCTGAGCTGACCTGTGTCATGCAAAGATATGACCCACTAGGAAAGAAAATAATGTGGTATAAAATAGACGTTTGTAGGAAAAATAGGGGGATCATACTAGAGATGGATATAGACTCCATCAAGAAAACTGCAACTTGCAAAATCTGAATGCGGCTATTGACGGGATGACATGAAGATCTTTCATTCATAGGGCTGCTATAAGTTTAAATGTCAACTTGAAGCCAGATAACAACATAATTTTTCACACACATCACTTAATGAGAAGGAAAAGGTTTGAGGAAACAGTGGAATCTATGACATTTACCAGAATCCGATTTCAGGTATCTTAAAAACAGAGATACAACATCGTTAAAGGGCTCCTCAACTAGGCTACCCAGGCATTTCACTCATGCAAATTGGTGCATAATTAAATTTCCAGCAAGTTCAACAGCACCAGTGATTTTGATAATTAAAATTCCACTCACTTGGAACTCACAGACTCACAATAAATTAGATCATATATTTCCAGCATTCATCAAATTGTGGTATACTATCCATGTATATGTATTTGAGCACCAAGCAACAGCATAAAGGTAAAATTATGTCAATGCTTAACCTGCAAACGTGGAAGGACAATGATTGTCGGATGCCTCCTTCTAATCATGAAAACCTCCTCTTTATTAAAATTGGGTTGTTGTGTGTTTTCCAGGCTGTATATCCATGTTCCAGAAGCATTCTCTCCTGACATTTCACCTGCAACTATGACAGGCATCCTCAGAGGTTATGACATCTCACAACCTCTGAGGATGCCTGCCATAGATGCAAGCGAAACGTCAAGAGAGAATGCTTCTGGAACCTGGCCATACAGTCCGGGAAACACACAACAACCCAGTGATTCTGGCTATGAAAGCCTTCGACAATTTATTAAAATTGTTTTCACAAAAAAAGTCCTTCTGTTTGCTAAAAAGGATATTTTGTTTACAATAAATTAGGGGGAAAACAGTCTCTGCATGAATAGTTTCTCTAGGTAATGGGCCTTCCTTAATAATCTTGAAAAGCAATAAAAATGCAAAGATTTACTCACCGCTTCCAGGTTTTCCATCACTGAAGTCAAGCACTTTTGCCTTTCAAAATACATAAAAATATAAACGGAAAATTACAAAGTTATAATTCAACCGTGACAGCTTCGGTTTTGTGCATGTAATTATAATATTTCTGTTCTACCTTTGCAAACTTATGTCTGCAAGGTTGTTCACAAATTAGAAAATTAAAACAATAAAATATTAATCACATTTAGAAATGACTTTTGAAATTAGAAACAATTCATCTCAGTGGGTTTTTGTAAGTTTTTTTGGACTGTATAACTATGAGAATCAAGGAGGCCAATTGTAACATTCACACTTGTCTCCAACAGACAAGAGTTTTTTCTCCCACCCTGGACATTACTCCACAGATATATAAACCCCATTTTTCCTAGTTTTCAACAGACCTCACAACCTCTGAGAATGCCTGCCATAGATGCAGGTGAAATGTCAGGAAAGAATGCTTCTGGAACATGGCCATACAGCCCCAAAATCATACAACAACCCAATGATTCTGACCATGAAAGCCTTCGACATTAGAATACATTAGAATAGCATAAAAGAGAGATTATATTCGATGAAAAGCAGCCTGGAACAATCAGGTCCTAAAGACCTTTTTAGAAAACAGTAGGGTGTCCTGCATACATCCCAGACATTTTTTTTCTAAATGTCTGAGATTCTGAAAGGCAGTTATTACTATTTTATGGAATACCATTAGCTCTGTAAATTCATAATTAATGAAACATCCTCAGCGGGGAAAGAAAGAAGGAGTGAAAGAGACCAGCCAGACAAGGAAGCCTGTGGCATAATAAAGATCATTAACAGGGAAGTAAAGTGTTATCCTTGGTTGATAAGTGTACACAAACACATGCTGTACACACAAACATAGATGTGTGTAAGAGCCAAATTGTTATGGCATCCAATGTACAAAGTGTATGTCATGAAAAATTGCATAGAACACCAAATCCTTTACTTTGCATAGATATATGTGTATGTGTTCATTGTAGTTCACTAATTTCCAAAGTCTGGTTTTCCAGGTATTTTGGACTTCGGTTCCCACAATCTCTGATCTGGGAGTTTAAGTCTGAAAACTAGGCTTGTGCATTCAGGCTAAACTTTGATCCATCTCTGCTGGCTGGATATCGGTAGGCATCCATATCCATTTTCACATAACTCCCCAAAACGGGTGGGTAGCTGAATAGCTGTTTTTGATCCACAGCCAAAAACTGCGACTAGATCCGGCCCATTGGTGGCAATAGGGAACTTACCAGGCTCCCCTTTATGTTCCTGGGACCTTTTCCTTCAAGGGAGCCTGGGTGTCAGCAACAGGGTTAAGAAAGCACACTTCCTGGGAGCCTTTCCTTTTTCCTTCAAGTGTCAGCAATGAGGTTAAGAAAGCACCTTATCCTGCCCATAGGCTCCCCTTCCATACCCTTCATTAAGACCTGAATTAAAAGCATCAGAGTTACCCTTTCTGCAATCTTTCCCTTCTATCTGTAGAGGAGACCGGGTTCAATGTTTTGCTAAAGCTGATTCTTTCTACTCTAGAGGTGACAGGGAGAGAGGCTGCAGGCATGAGCACTCTCTCCCTGCATGCAGCTTTCCAGGGCATTTAAGGAGGCTTCCCACTTCCCAGGGAAGAAAGAGCGATCTACCTGGAGCTATCTCTCTGGGTTTCCTTGAAAAAAAACAAAAAACCCTATTTTTGTATTGTTGAAGGCTTTCATGACTGGAATCACTGGGTTGTTGTAGGTTTTTCGGGCTATATGGCCATGTTCTATAAGCATTCTAGAACATGGCCATATAGCCCGAAAAACCTACAACAACCCAACTCTCTTTTTGCTCCAATGCAGGCCCTGTTTGGAGTGGATATGCTTCAATCTCCGGGTTTAATACTTCCTTAAAACTGTTTCTACTTTCTACTCTAGATGAGAGGTAACTAGGTGGTAGTAGTTTTCAGAGAATGAGGATTTTCTTTTTGGGTTGTTGTAGGTTTTTCTGGGCTATATGGCCATGTTCAGGAGGCAATTTTTCTCCTGACGTTTCGCCTGCATCTATGGCAAGCATCCTCAGAGGTAGTGAGGTCTGTTGGAAGTAGGAAAAATGTGTTTATATAACTGTGGAATGACCAGGGTGAGATAAAGGACTTTTGTCTGCTGGGGCTAGCTGTGAATGTTTCAGCTGATCACCTTGATTAGCATTCAATGGCTTGGAAGTGCCTGGGGGGAATCTTTTGCTGAGAGTGATTGTATGTGCCTGTTTATTTCCCCTCTGTTGTTTTGCTTTTCTTTTTATTTTTGTTTGTTGGGATTAAAAATAATAATTATCTTTTAGAAGTATTTAAAGAAGAAGGTAAGAAGAAGAAACCTAAAAGGATGACTCTCCCAAGTCCTTAAATATGGGCGCAACTCCACTCACCCACCCATCCCTGCATGTCCCCAAATCCCAGTCAGTCCCACTAAATAAAAAGAATCAAGAGAATAAAGGAAAATCGAAAAGATTAAGCTGTGGTGCCGAAAAGGCGAGGAGGAGCCAAGATCAGCTGCCACGTGGTCTTATTTTGGATGGGAATCTGTGACGGTTGGCTCCTTGTCGTTATGGGCACCCAAACAAATCTAAGAAGCCAGATTGGTCAAAGGAAACGGCTAAAAACATATCCAGGCTCAAGCCTACTGAAAACTAGAGTTTGGGAATCACTGTTCTAGATCATGCAAACTATGTCACAATAATTATTTATCTTCAAGGAAGCAAGGTTTATTTTTGATTCTGCTCAACAGCTTCACTTACCTACATTTTTGGAATCTGAGTGCAACTGATTCATTTTTGGTATCGGTAAGTCTACACATATTTCAATGAAAAGTTATCAAGGAAAGATATTTTCTAAATTGTCTGTAAACAATTTGCTGCATGAATAAGTAAAGCATTCTGGAGTTTTATGTCATCCCCATGACTCGGCTGCACAGAAATGAGAATTGTGCAAAATATTGTCTTCCTTGGTCATATGAGGAAAGGGCAGAAATCTGGCTATATATGCCCCAGTACTTTCACTGTATTTACAGTACTATTGTTTCTATTGCTTCTCCCCTGATAAAACAACATAGAGTTCTAATGAGACTTGGGAAATCCCCAGTTTTGTAGAAATATCCCACACACAAATATTTAGGAAACAAAATGTTGCAGAGGGAATGAAACAAATGAACTCACATGAAGACAAAATGTATTCAACAATCATGTAACATTGAATATTGTGTGCAGGGAGAAAGAAGAACAGGAGACAATGGAGGGAATGGCCGGATCCCTAAAATGGAGCACCTCATACTTTAAATTTTCTATTTATAAGGATTGCTGTAAAAAAAAATGGGAGCAGATAACTTTGGAGTCCTTACCTTTTGCACTTTTTGGACAGAAGCATAATACTTTGACCACCAATCAATCACATTTTCAGCAGATTCATCAGCTATGGTTCTCTTTTTTCTCTTACTGGACCGCCGGGTTGATTTTCTTAAACCCTAGAAAGAAAAAAGCTGATGAGAATAGCTATGTTTGACAGCTTTGCTGTTCATAGACAATCTTCTAGCTCCAGACTTCTTCCAAAATCCTGCTGGGTCTATAACCTTGCTCCATCTAGCGTGGATGGTAAACCCTATGGGATTAATGTCTGTACAGGAAATAAAGGAATCCCATGAAGAAAAGAATGGATCTGCAGGTTCCTTCTAAAACTTATCTACAGTATGTGAGAGGAGCAGTTATCAATTAAAATCTGTATCTAAAGCATCATATGCAGCAGTGATATTCATTCCGATGCAGTAAATGATAATGAGAAGCTCACTAAATAGGTGCTCCTATTTTAACATTGTAATTCTTGCTTCTACCAGAAGATTTGAGGTATGGAATGTCACTCTTATTTTATTTTATTTTAAAATTGCATGCTTCACCCACCATATCTATCAGTCAATCAGTCTATCTATCTATCTATCTATCTATCTATCTATCTATCTATCTATCTATCTAATCTATCCATTTGAATACCACTCATTTTTGTTTGGGGCATCTGAGGATGACACATGTTTTCCACACTTTGCTCATCCCTGGAAAATGCAAAAAAAAGTTCCAAGAGGAGGAAACCAGCCATTTGCGAGACTTACTTTTTGTTTTTCATCTTTTGTAGCATCAAAGGGAGAAGATGGTGTAGATTTGAGCGAATCTGGTGGCTTTGCCATAGGTGCTGGAGCTGGTGTTTTTGCTGATGCTATTTGTGCCTCAGGGACTGCTATCTGTGGCTCAGGGACAGGTGCCCCATGTTCCACATCAATGTAGATATGATCTGTTGGTGGCTGTTGAGGTAGAAGAGATTGAGGTGGAGCTGATGCGGTTGTAACTGGAAAGCAAAGTACATACAAAATTACATGAGGGAGTAATTTATAATATACATTCAGCATAGAGAGCCTGTGGAATTGTCCATAGAACAGACTTCTAATTGTTTAATAGTCATCCTCTCTGACCACAGAATGCTGCTAATTATAATTCTGCGAGAAGAAGTAGAGCAGTGGTTCCCAATCTTAGATTACCAGTTAAAAGCACTGGAAGCTCCTTGGGGCATTGATCCATCTAAACAGGTACGGTTCCCACTAGAAGTTTAATTCAGGATTCTTTCTCAGCCCTTTCTGGAGATTCCCATATTCCTAGTGGTCTCCCTTCCAAGGCTTGAGCCTTCTCAGGTACCAAGATCAGATGCAATTGGGTTTGTTCAGAGTGGTATAGTTGTTAGACTATGGCTTTCAAAGCTCTGTTCTCTACTTCCTATACTGCTTGGAGTATGTTATTCCATATCAGAAGAGTAAGAATAATGTCTAGTTTTATTCTCATAGCCAGATACATACTGAAAACATCTTTCACTGAGATCTGTTGGGGACCCCCAGACATCTGAGTGGATGGTGTTATCAATCTATATCTGGATAAGGGAACACAGCTAGACATTTTTCCAATCTCCTTCAACAACAGAATGAAGGGCTGTCACAGTGAATTGGTGAGTCCTTTGGCTATTGTGGGATGAACAGAATACAAATCCCTGCACTGGACAGCGTTGTGTGTCTTGTTTGCTTTCAAAGTGCTACTGACTTATAGTGGCCCTAAGGTGAACCTATTCCCAGGTTTTCTTGGCAAGACTTGTTCAGGGGAGGGTTGCTTCTGCCTTTCTCTGAGGCTGAGAAAGTGTGACTTGCCCAAAGTCACTCACAGGCATGACCAGGCATGAATTTGAACAATCTTCTCCAGAGTCATAATCCAATGCTCAAACCATTATACCACACTGGCTTTCATGTATTGACCTAGCTATCTTTGTATGTGCATAAGGATGCCAGCAAATGTGTATCTGTCCATAAGGGGTGCCCCCTCTTGAATGTTTTTGGGTGAAGGATGGACAACAGATGTGTGTTTCTTTTTCTCTTTGTTTTTCCACCACATCTGAAATTAATTAACCCAACAAGATGATGAATACGCTCCCTCTCCAGAAGCCAAACCAGATCTGGATCACACTAGCTAGTCTGACTCCGCATCTCTGCTGATTGGTTTCTCGGTCAGGAAACTTGCTCAGTTTTACATCCTGAGAAACTTTTCAAATGGAGAACCCAGGGATGGAAAAACTGGTCTTGCACAGGTATACAAATCTTGTGCTCTGCTGCTATATTTGAGGTGAGACTCAATTATAGTAATTTGAGTGTTGGACTATGACTCTGGAAACTAGGGTTCAATTACCTGCTTGGCTATGGAAACCTATGGGGTGGCCTTGGGTGACTCACACGATAGGAAAGGGCTTGAAGGCACAACAACAACAACAACATGTTTGGGGTGAAGGTGCTTGGCACTTCTCACCATTATCGATTTCTATGATGTTGGCCTCTTTTGTTGGTGGAGCAGGTAGTTCTTTAGGCTTGAATAGGAACTGCTTGAGGCAGTTGATGGTGTGTGTCCCGACCAGAGTGCTGCGGCCAAAGGCTCTCCAGTCCACAACGCAGATGCTGAGGGGAGGGTGCAGTAGCTCATTTTCAGGCAGTTCCTACAGAGGGAAAAGCACAAGACCCAATAACAAGCCATTATTTCTCTCCTTTGCAATGGCAAGAAATACAAATACTTCTAAGAGACCACCAAGGATTTTGTTTTAATTGGAGACTAAAACAAGCCACATAGCCTAGAAATGTACACGAAAATCTCCTGGCAATTTGATTCTGCTAAGTTAGTTACATTTATTGATTTCAGTTTTCCTTGAAATTTTGAAGAACACATATTTTCATTGAGTTTCTCTAAATTAGTTTGGGCAACTATGGAGAGTAAGAAGTATCCCCCCCCCCCCCCCCGCCAAAAAAAAAGAAATTGCATCTCAGTAAACGCAAGTCTTTCTGGTGTGAGAGGATCAGCCGTCTACAAGGACGTTGCCTAGGGGACGCCTGGGTGTTTTACCATCCTATGGGAGGCTTCTCTCATGTCCCCACATGAGAAGCTGGAGCTGACATCTTGAAAATTCCAAATGCATATAGCTATTTTGCCCATAAACTTATATGGTGAGTCACAGGAAACTAAGCCAGATATATCAGGATTTTTTTTCAGATTTGCTGAATTCAAAATTTTATCTATCAACTCACAAGTCTCTTTGGACAAAAGACTTGTCACAGCTTGAAAACCCCAAATTCTTGAATTTTCTTTGCCTATAGACTTTCATGCTGTAAAAGTAAAGCAACACCAAAATATTGGGAAATTATTTTTCACACCTAGAAAGCGTAACTCTTCAATTCTCTGGAAATAGCTATAGTTCGTCTACTTGAACACTTGAGAGGAGAATGTATTAGTTAAAAACTTTCCTCTCCAGTTGTGATCTCAATGTTTCAATCATTAGCTTTAGGGACAAGTTTATTATTGTTTTCAATGTGTATCTATTTCCTATTATTGTCCATTGAAGGCTGTTTTCTAATTAGAATGTGCTATTATGTAGTGCTCACCGACCTACATTTAATTTGTAAAAATACATAAAACATGCTTGCATTATTTGCACCACATTTCATTCCTTTCAAATAAGAGCATGTTTGGCCCAAATTTATCTAGTGATCTCCATATCTGAGATAATATTTGAACCCATTTCTCTCCGGCCTCAATCTAATACTTTTAATCATGGCATTGGGATTGATCTTGGGATCCTTGCATGTCTTTCTGTATGAAATATCCAACTTTACTTGACTGATGTTTTCCTTTTTTTAAAAAAAGGGTTCAGTTAGCAGTGAGTCATAGATATATACGTACCACTTCAAACCAGTCTCCCAGGATATTGAAATTAGGGTTGTTTTTGTAGCTTTGGATGACACACGATTTTACTCCTTTGCTGGCACACTCAATGAGAACTTGTGGACGATCCACCGAGAGCAGCTGCACTTTCTTCAATTCACGAAGACCCCAGAAGAGAACCTGCAGCAGCAGAAATAGAAATAATACATCTATTGATAATGCATTATATTGACAGAAACTGTTATTTTACAAGATTTAATGGACTTATAATGGTACATGTATTATTTATAGATTTATTAATCTATCTCTAAAGATTTTGAGCAAGTGTAAAAGTAAGGTAAAAGTAAAAGTTTCCCCTTGACATTAAGTCTCGTCGTGTCCGACTCTGGGGGGTGATGCTCATCTCTATTTGTAAGCAGAAGAGCCGGCATTGTCCGTAGACGCCTCCAAGGTCATGTGGCCAGCATGACTGCATGGAGAGCCGTTATTTTCTTGCAGAAGCTGTACCTATTGATCTACTCACATTTGCATGTTTTTGAACTGCTAGGTTGACAGAAGCTGGGGCTGTCAGCGGGAGCTCACCCCGCTCCTTGGATTTGAACCAGTGACCTTTTGATCAGCAAGTTCAGCAGCTCAGCAGTTTAACCCGCTTCACCATCAGGGCCCCCAGTTTACATCAATAATATAATACAAAGTATCAAACGACAGTCAGAATCCATATGTGTGTGTGTATACCTTCAAATTATGTGTCAACTTATGCAGACCTCATGAATTTTATAGTTTTTTTTAAAGGCAAGGAATATTCAGAGATGGTTTTGCTATTTCCTCTGAAATATAGCCTACAGAATCTGGAATATGCTGGTGGCCTCCCATCCAAGTACTAGCTAGAGCTGAGCCTGCTTAGCTTTCAATAATCAGAGGGATCTTTAGGATATTCAGGTATTTAGGCCTGAATCTATACATAGCCATCATAAAACAATATAACACTAGCCATAAAACATATAATACAAAGGAAGACATAAAATCAATAAACCATATCTACTTTATCCATAAAATACAAGTGGTCAAATGCTTTTATCCATCCATTGTCTGGCTAATACTTGCACTAATCCTGCAAGTGAAGCTGGGATTGTTATCCTCATATTGAGTGGATACTGCAAAGAGCAGATATGTCTTCCTAGTGATCGTTCCTTGTCTCCTACTTTAATGCACTTTGCCATCAGTAAAGGACAACTGTTCTATTCCTATAGGATTTAAAAGAATGGACTGAAAGGGCTTTCAAGAGTATGTTGCTTTACTAACCTTTCTCTTTGTGCTTTTAAAGGACTTGTTTTTAATGCTTTCAACTCACTAGATTTTGACTGCATTTCAACAGTAACTCTTAACATTTTTACTTATATCTTTATAGAGGCTTATACTTGTATTTATTTTTTTGTAAGCTGTCTTGAGCCACAGCTTTGAAGAACAGTAGGGATTTAAATAAATGAATAAAGGAAGGAAGGAAGATAAAATATGTATTCAAAAATATTTTTTTACAAATAGTCCGCATGTTAAGAATCCCTTAATAGAGGAATTCGGGACTAACAAGAACCTTTACTGTTTAAGATTAATTTTGCGCAAAATTGGCAAACACCTGTTTTGCTTGGAAAACTGCATTTTCTGCACAGAATTTATATCAATGCACATATAGAATCATAGAATCAAAGAGTTGGAAGAGACCTCATGGGCCATCCAGTCAAAGCCCCCTGCCAAGAAGCAGGAATATTGCATTCAAATCACCCCTGACAGATGGCCATCCAGCCTCTGTTTAAAAGCTTCCAAAGAAGGAGCCTTTACCCACTCCGGAGCAGAGAGTTCCACTGCTGAATGGCTCTCACAGTCAGGAAGTTCTTCCTCAATTTTAAGAGCAGAAAAAGCTGCTTTCTGCATATAAAATCCTATAATAGGGAGCATATTCTGCATAAAATCCACATTTGGTTGTTTTGCATTGAAAAAAGACTTTTCTGTGCAGAAATCATGCGATCTACCAATTAGGGTGTGCAATTCAGCCAAAAGGCATGCCATTTGGGGATTCATTTTCAGCTAGCCCCTCATTCTGTTTACTGGGAAGTTACTCGAATTGAAAGGGATGTTGTTTTCATTCGGCAAAGATTTGGCCCATTGACTACACTGAGAAGCTTTAAAGGCTCAATCCTCAATCATTTAAAGACCTATATGCATGAAACATACCTTGATTTTATACCCCACTTACAACTGCAGGCTGCCAAGTTTCAAAACAACTCACCAATCTACTGATTTTTTAGAATTATTTTAAGTTTTAATCATAACATTTTTTAAACTAAGGCAATCCGCAAGAGAAGGTTCTGGGAACTGTAGTCGCAGGTTGTGTCTTTTCTCTGCCAATTAGAGCATGCACACAACCAGGCTTTTTATTGGCTGAGAAACACACAGAGATAAAAACTTCAACTTCCTTAAGAGACTTTTGGAGTTAGGGAAAAAAATACTTTTCAATGCCTGCTTCATGCAAGTGCTGCCAGCAGGGCCCTCTCTGGAGGAGGAGCCTAGGAAACTTTCCAAAAAGAAATAGATGGATACTGCTGCCAGGGAGGGAGAAATAATCCCATCTTCTCCTAGAGCCCCACGGAAGCCCCTGCAGACTTAACTCTATCCTCCCCAGTAACCAACAAAATCTAGCTCTCGTAATCCCTTTTTGCTGAGCTATTTAGTTCCCTCCTACCCATTCTGTTTTCAGAAATTATATGAACCAGGCCACCAAATATTACAAATAATTTTCATTCAAACTGATTCGGGCCCAAGCCTACTACCAATCCTCCATAGGTGCTGGTTAACGGAAGGTCTACTATATTATGTTATATTTTTTCCCCCAGTAAGCACCTATATGTAAATTTTGCACAGAAAAGTTCTAAATTGAAAAGAAGTATTAAGACCTGAGTGGTTTTGGAACATGTCCTTACAATATGTCATTTAGGAAGAAAATTAGTGATAATTTGCATCCTGCTATCTAAAAGGATAAAGTGAGGAGGATCATGAGCCATTTAGCTCTTAAGCGACTTCTTTATTATGTTGCCACGGTGGCGCAATGGGTTAAACCCTTGTTCCAGCAGAACTGCTGACAGATGGATCAGCGGTTTGAATCTGAGGAGAGCAGGTTGAGCCCCCTCTGTCACCTCCAGCTCCCCATAAGGGGACATGAGAGAACCCTTCCACAAGGACGGTAAAAGATCAAACATCCGGGCATCCCCTGGGCAACGTCCTTGCAGAGAGCCAATTCTCTCACACCAGAAGCAACCTGCAGTTTCTCAAGTCACTCCTAACGTGAAAAAAAACTATCCAAATTAAATTGGACCAGCAATAAGATTTAACCTTGGCCACGGTAGTCCACGCTCTGGTTACATCCCGTTTAGACTACTGCAACGCTCTCTACGTGGGGTTGCCTTTGAAGACAGCTCGGAAGCTCCAACTAGTCCAACGCTCGGCAGCCATGATTTTAACAGGAGCGGAGCGCAGGGAGCATACAACCCCCCTGCTGCGCCAACTCCACTGGCTACCGATTTGCTACCGGGCTCAATTCAAAGTGCTGGCGTTGGCCTTTAAAGCCCTAAACAGTTCCGGCCCAAGTTACCTATCTGACCGCATCTCTGCCTATGAACCCACCCGGACTTTGAGATCTTCCGGGGAGGCCCTACTCTCGATCCTGCCTGCTTCTCAAGCACGGTTGGCGGGGACGAGAGATAGGGCCTTCTCGGTGGTGGCCCCTCAGCTGTGGAACGCCCTTTCCACGGACATTAGGCTAGCACCATCTCTAATGGTATTCCGTAAAAAAGTTAAGACCTGGTTGTTTGAGCAGGCGTTCGAATAATTAGTGCAATAATTGGTAATGAACATAGGAATGGAAAATAGTTGACGAGTCTGGATTATGTTTTTGTGGATGAGATGATAGCGATTAGTTATTGTAATAAGTGTTTATTAATTGTGTGTTGCACGGGATTGTTAACTGTTTTGTATCCGGCATTGAATTTCTGCTGTCCTTGTTGGTTGTGAACCACTGTGAGTCGCCTTCGGGCTGAGAACAGCGGTATATAAGTAAAGTAAATAAATAATAAATAAATAATAACCTCTCCCCAGTTTGAAATAAGATATTTATTTATTCAATAGTTTATTTTAAAAACTCAGGGAATGTACACAAAAATAAAATATCTGCTCTTTTTTTGTTCCTCTGTATTTATATTAATAGAATAATGATTATTGTGGCTGTAAATCCTTTTGCTGTTTTTTAAAAACTTCTTTCTCCCAAACTTATCAGATATCTTTAATTTAAAAACTCCTTGTAACAAAAACATTTGCTGCAGCTATAACAGACAAATCCGTTTTGTCTGTTATCTACTCTATCCTTCTAACATCTCAACAATTATTAATGGCTCCAGAAGTTAAGCTCATGCTCAGTCAACTTCCCCAACTCTATTATTTTTGTCCTTCACTTTCTTTTACAGTTCCACTGAAGACTGATATGAATTAGCTCCTGAAATGCACATTGCAAACATTGGTCACCCTGAGATCTCCACATGGGCCCCTATTACATTGGATGGCCCAAATGTAATTGCCACAATTCAGCCATTAAGTCCGAAGTGAGTCCTAAAATGAGCTACTGCCAAGTTTTCCTACCTCATAGGAGTGTTTTGAGGCTAAATTGGAATAATTCAAAAGTTCAGCACCTTGGAAGAAGGTTGGTGTATCAATAGGCCAAGGAGCATCTAAAGCAGTGACTCTCAACCTTCCTAATGCCGCGACCCCTTCGTACAGGTCCTCATATTCTGGTGACCCCCAACCATAATATTATTTTCGTTGCTACTTCACAACTGTCATTTTGCTGCTGTTATGAATGGTAATCTAAATATCTGATATGCAGGATGTATTTTCAGTTACTGGACCAAATTTGGCACAAATACCTGATACGCCAAAATTTGAATA